>CM042439.1:12344132-12944132 GCA_023631565.1 Gymnocephalus cernua | reverse complement strand
TGGATGTAACTACGTATTATGGTACTTGACAAAGGTTTGCCAAAGTAGTCTTGAGCCCATGTGGTGATATCGCTTATAGATGAATGACGATACTTGATGCAGTGCCGCCTGAGGGATTGGAGATCACGGTTGTTCAGCTTAGGCTTGCGCCCTTGTCCTTTACGCACTGAAAATCCTCCTCATTCCATTCATAATCTTTTAATTATGTTATGCACTGTTGAAGGTGAAATAAGAAAATGTCTTCCTATCTTTCTTTGAGGAACATTGTTTTTAAACATTTCCTCGGCCCATCTTTGCTCCTAAAGGACTAGACCTTTCTTGGATGCTGCTTTTGTACCAAATCATAATTACAATCACCTGTTGACATCACCTATTTCAAATCACATCATTATTTAACCAATTTACCTGATAACTAGCCCTAAATTGCTCCTGTCCCAACCTTTTTTGGAATTTGTTGCCGGTCTGAATGACAGGAAAGGATGTATATTTACAAATGAAATTAAGTTGACCAGACAAAACATGAAATAATTTGTCTGCAATGAAATACAAGTCAAAGTACATTTAGAAATCACTACTTTCTTTTTTTATTCGTGTTTTCCATACTGTCAGAACTTTTTCTGATTTGGGGTTGTACATTATCATACATCATCAGTGGGTTTGTTGAAGGATGTTATCAAGTATGGTCAATCCTATCCTCTGCACCCTTCAAACAAATGTAGCATGATACCCCTAGACCTTTGATTCACTGAGGACAAACAAAAAAATTCCAAGCAACTTTACAATGACTACTTAAATAGTTTACACAACAAAAATAGATTTAATTAGGTGGTCAACTTCATTTCAGTTTGAGGTCAGTTCATTTCTTACTACTCCTGTTTTCACATTGGCTCCCTCTCTTACAGATAAGCTCATACTAAAACTATACTTAGAAACACACTATTGGTTGTCTTTAAATTGGTGTCCTTTAGAAGCCATCAAAATGCCAGTTTAGAGCCAATAATCCCCAATTATCTCCTGGACATGAATAAAACATTCCTTTCAAACAAAGCACAGAGGGAGAATGAAAGTGAATGTGTTGGCAATGTAGGATTTTAAATGGAGAAATGTTGTCCGTGTCCGTCTGTTTGCCTTAAAGTGGAACTATGCAGTTTTTTTTAGCTTAATTTACCTTACCTGAACAGCTTCAGAGTCATTGGAATGGTTATATGACTTTTCCGAGTTGAATGGTGGTTGTCTCGCTCCCCCATAGCGCCTGTGAGCTGAAAAACCACCTTTGCAACTTTCGGCCGGCGAGCCGGCGGCCTCAGCATCAGGAAGTATCCGGTGATATCAGGTCTCGCAATTTAAAGAATTGCTTCACGGCACTACACACATACGTCCATTCAGGAACCGGCTAACAAGGTAGCGATGGAGTTTTTCACACTATCGTCATGGCTGAGCCGGCAAAAAAGAAGCAGAAAGCTAGGAAAGCATTGTCGGAGGAACAGAGAAAGAGGAAATGACAGACTGACCGAGTGAGGAGTCAGACACAAGTAAACATAGGAGCTGCCAAATATCTATTCCGAAGCTGCATAGTGCCCCTTTAAGAAAAGTACTGGGATTGGTTCATGAGAACCCTTACTGTGACATCTTAGGGCTTCTTGGTTGAATGCCCCATGGGACTTTAGTGCATTGAGGAAGAATTGACCCAACAGATGAGAACCTTAGGCTCCAACTGTTAGCTCCTACTATGATATACACAGCTCCATCTTGTTTGTGACCCCTCACTCCAACTTGCACTTCTCCATGTCTTTCCCCCCAGCAGTCTGTTGTTGTCTCCTTCTTGAACATGGTCACATGGCCGTGGTGGCCATGGCCTCACCTACATTACTGTCAATGTACAGTAACAGTAAAACAAAATTAAACACTTAAATATATTATTTTTGATCATGAACATAAAGTCAACTGTCTGTCATTAGGAAAAAGAATGACAATGACTGTTGTATGTAACCGTGTGATGTCTGCCTCCCCTCCGTGCAAAATGCAGACTTTGCAAAACGCTTTGTTTGAATCTCCTAAGGCAGTAATGATCAAAGACAGTATATAAACTGGACCAACATATCCCGTTGCTCTGGACGGAGACGAGTGTAGTCTATTAGAAGCACTTTTCCGGTGATGGTTGAGCGTTACTGCGCAGCTGCAAACTGAGCTTGCCGACGTAGATGTGACGTGAGCAACGTGTCTGAACGTTGTAAGTCTTCTGGTAGCTGTGCCAAAAGAAATCTCAATCATTCCCAATCTTGCAGAGACGGAGAGCGTAGGTATATGTAAGGAGATAACATAGGCACAGGATAATTATTGCTAACTAAAATGCTAGTTAACAGTTATTAAACTTAAACAGCTAATGTAAGTCGAAACTGCCTGCGAGCTTCTCCTGGACTATACGGTAATTCCTCTACTATGAGACAGTAAGTCACATGGTTATGACACAATCGCTAGCCTATTTTTACTAAACGTGAGATACAAGGTAATGGAGCCTTTTATACATTGTCGTGTTTCTTTAGAAATAAACAATGTTCAAATGAAGTCTTTAAACGCTTCAGATGTAAAGTTATTCACTGTCAAAGTGACACCAAAATGAATGGCAGTCAATGGGATGCTAACGGGGGGTGATGGTTTATTAGCAAAATGGCGCCATAGGAGGCTTCACTCTGAGGAGGCAGGCTTGCCCCCTTGGTAATGATCCACTGGTATTTCCCTCCCCACTCCTTCCTGTTTCTGCAGTAGGCTAATGTTTTTGCTTATTGGCTGGATGTTGACCAGGTCCCGGGACACGGAGCTCCATGTCAGGGTACATGTTTTAATTTGTCATAGCTATGTGCTATGAAGTTGTTTATCAATTTGCCACAATACTGTACACAGCTAAAAAAAAACTATAACCATAACCATAATCCATGTAGACTATGGACATAACAGTGCCCCGTCTGTGGGCAGCACCGTAAAGTTTCATCGAAAACGATCAGAATTCAATTTTTTATTAGGCTATAAGTAATATGAACTAAGTCAACTTTTCTGGACAAATTGGACAGAATTCGGGACAACTGCTCTCAATTTGGGAGTGTCCTAAATTCATCGGGAAGTCTGGTCACCCAAGGTGGGAAATATCTACCAAAATGGACAATGAAGTATACTTAGTTAAAAGGTCAGCTGTAATAAACAGCACCACTGATATATTTGTTTAATTAGCAACAAACAGATGAGTATGTGCAATGTGAAATGAGTGACCCCCACAACAACTCAACTCTGCAGAGCTAGCCTCTATTCGCTCATTGTTTCAATTAAAAAAAACAATCACCCAAAAAGAAGCCACCTTTCTATCAGCTTGTGTGAAAGTGAGGACACGTGTACTGTACAATTTTACTTGTAAGAAAGCAATTTGCAATACTTCAACAAAATGTTCACACATAACTTGTTATCATAGGCTATATGTTTTCTGCCCAATAAATCAATCTAATCTAGCTCAGAAATGTTTGTGTACACTGCACGTCTGTGTGCTTTTGTGTTGTGTACTTTCATGTGTTTTATGGGGCAGGGGACAAGTATACAACTTCCCTCCAGCTTTTTCTTTCCAGTCTGACCTATCCAATTCAGTTTTATCATAGAGGCGCTATTTGAATGACTGTGTTTGCTCACCCTGTGTACTATTTATGTTTGATTGTCTCTTGATGGGCCCCAGTTGGTGTTCAGTGTGTAGTGGCAGCAGTGGCATTAGCAGCACCGTGTTTAAAGTACTGTAAAAATTGTGGCGAGGAGAGTGGAGCTTTTCTTACCCACAACATAACAAAGACACCAATTTTTCTGTAATAACACTTTGACGAAATGTGTCCTTTGTGCAAAAAAACAGTACTTTGTGACAGAATTCTTCTCTTAAGCTATTTCTACAATCTCAGCATTTTGTGTGCTGTAAACACAGAAAACAGTGTTGTTTGTCGATGTAAGTTTTGGTCACATTAAGGCCCTCATTTAGTCTCAGCCATGTCATGCTACATTTTACCAAAGTAAACATTTTGTAGTGTTGTTTACATTTAAATAATTAAATGAAACTTCTTCAAAATGCTGCTTAAAAAAAAGGGATTACCTACAATACCCCCAAAACTCTCACAAATATCCTCCAATACTAATATTAGTTTCAACGGTTACTTAAATGAAGGTAGAGAAGATGAAAACAAGACTAAAGAAAACTAAACAATTGGGCCATTTTAGAAAACATAAATGATTCTCTACCTTTGGGTTGCAGTATTGGGACACAAAACAGTTACCTTACCTTAATTACTGATAGGTTCAGCAGAATGCCCCCATTTCCTCCAAACTTTTGTTTTGCAGTGCTGTACAAAATAGCATATTTCACTCACGCACTCGCCTCCATCAAATACACACAATGGATTGTATATCGATTCAGTGTCAGAAAAGCATAGTAGAGTCAGTAATGGAGGTTAGTTACTGTATAATGAACACAAAGACCACTCGTACCTTATTTGTTGTATGAAAAACTGCAAACTGTGCACTCTGACTTGAGAAAGTGAGCAGAGCTGCCAACTAGCAGCAGTGTTTGGAGTGACATAAGGTGCTTCTGTGCTGGCATGGCATAACAGAGTCACATTGAGACATGACTCATTATCCTTGCGGCTAATTTCACTCTCACTTCTTCAACCACCCCCTTCTATTAGTCGTCATGATTATCTCCACTCCAGCTCCCTCTGACTGACGGATCCACTCTTGTAATATCTTTCCTCACAACCACTGAGCAGCTTTAAGTGCAACGATTTACATCCCCTCATGCTCACGGATTTCATTTAGTTTAATATTAAGTGTCAACATGTCGGTTTTAATGTTGATGTTAATAGGTGGCTAAAATGTAATATGAATGTAATAGATGAATGCCATTATAACTATCCTTGTTACTGTCAAACTAGAAGTTTGTATTGCTGAGAAACCTTTTCCAATGATCATATTCATTTGCATTGATTACAGCTGTATATTCCTTGTATGCTGTCCTGAAGTTGGGGATGATGGTTCTTGACAACTGCAAAGTCCTATTCCACAAAATGTTGAGCAATAGCGAAACACACTCAAATTTTGCCCATGTTCTTACTTTTGCATCCAGATATTGTTCATCACCAATTATCTGCTGGGAAGCAAGTGACATCACGTCATCAAAATAACAGTAAACTTGCAAATTATATTCAAAATTGCATTGCGCTGTAAAACACTAAAACATTTTGGGGTGAGGTACAAGTCATATCTCACTGAAGATAACATACACGCATTTGTGTTAATGCTTGAAGAATTTATTCAGAGATTTTTTTTTCTTTTTCCAAATAGTAAAACTGTCCGGTTCTTTCTAACTGAACCTTTAGGGAAAACTATAGAGAAAACCCTCACAAGAAGAAAATAGATTTAAATAATTAGATTTAAAGGCAGAAATGTATCATAAGCATGCATACATGAGTCTACATGAGTTGTCGTTTCATAAGGCTCAGCTAAAATGCTTACAATCAGAATGCTAACATGCAGATGTTTATTCTCCATGTTCACCATCTTAGTTTAGCATGTTAGCATAATAAAATTTTCTGATTAGCCTTGTCACTACCTGATGTGAGTCGAGTGCAGATGTGATTTGTACGTGTCACTTTGCGACTTCGGGCAGATCTGTTTTGCTGTTAGCCACAGAATAATGATATAGGTACATTACATAGCAGTAATTTATTATTTAGTGTAAGGCATCACATTTTCACGGCATGATCCCTGATGTCAGTTCTAGATTAGAGGCTAAAGAACCTGCTAACGAGAGACTTCTGTAATGTCAATACAATTAATCCTGAGCAGGACATGGAAGTTTGTACTAAACATCCATGGCAATCCTTCCAATAGCTGTTTAGAAATTTCACTTTGGACTAAAAATGTCAACCTGTGTTGTGTTGTTGTTGTTAGATGGCTGAATAATGGACACCATATGATCACACTCAGAAACAAACAAAGAAAAAATTAAGAGACATGGTGTCTCTTAATTTTAATTCCCTCCACTCTGCTGTATCATATCCACAAAATACTTTCATTAGTAGGTAAAGAGACATAAAATGTATGTGTGCATGTGTGCATGTGTGCATGATGCTATCCAACTCCATCCCTAAGCCAGTCAACAGTCAAGAACCCTGCCTTTGTCAGGGCAAAGATAGTACTGTAATGAGACTGCAACCTTGTTATTTTCTTTACCAGAGAGGATGTTTTTCTCACTATAGGTTCCTGCATGCCTGTCATCATTGATTAGTTTCAGGCAGAAGTCTGTATATACGCATTACACAATTACAGTTTACTGTGCTTGGACCGGAATGAAACTAGGCAAGGCAGTTACGATTTTTGCCTTTATGCTAGCAGACTCTGACAGCATAATTTATAATAATAGCTACTTTTCATGGTTTGGGTACTCTCAGACTGCTAACCACTCGCTAAGAAGACATGCTCCACCATGGAAGGGTCACTGGCCTGATTTTGCCTCTTGGAAAGGAGAAGGTATAGGAAATCAATCTAAAAATGTAAAAGTAAATTTTGGAAAATAGCTGGCAGTAATGTAAAGCATGCCTAGTTTTAATTGGCCAAAAGAACCAGTGAAGTCTTTTTTAGGTTGAGAATTTAGATCTTAATGGAGGGGGAAAATAAGCAATTTGTTCAGAAAACTTAATGTGATCAATAGTGGAGCACATTCTATACCAATGTTAATAGCTTCTCTCCCTTGTCGTTAAGGATAAATGGAATGGTGCACACCAATAAACATAAACACAACAGAACATGATGATTTGATGATTTGACAATTACATAACATTCTGGATGCAGACACAATATCACGGAAAAAATCCTAAGTTAAATAGGGGTGCTGTTCATCTTTCAAAAGCTGCCAGAGAACAAATGGGACATCAAAGACGATTATACATTAGGCATCTCTGTTTTTCAAAGCATTATCTGTGCCTGATTCCTCTACCCACATCAAGCCTGCTTATGCAACTTCCACTGCTCATGCTCAGACAAACAGCCAGTTAGTTATCTTGTAAAGTACAGCCGCAACAGCAGTTCCAGTAACCACATACAGAGAAATGGCATGGTCATGGTGTGTGCATCCTGACTCCCAGCTGGTCAGCTTGCGGCTCTATTTGAAGTGTAGGCCCTGTGCCAATGCAGCATACAATCAGGAAGAGAGTGTAGTTTCACCACCAACAACAAAAATACTTAAAAAACCTACTAAGATAGTGATTTAAAATCACTTATGGCCTCAGACCTCTGTTATTGCATTGATTAGGATGATATGAATGTTTCAGGGTTGCTTTCACTCCCTAATCATCTGCCCTCTTGCATCTTATCAATCACAGAACAACATGATGGTCGAAGCAAAAGGATGTTATCTGTGTACATAAAAACTTTCAACAAATGAAAAAGGTAAGCAATTCAATTTCCCAAGACTGTCCTCACCAAAAAAGACATTGCTTAAAAGAACCTATTATTTGTGGAACAAACTATAAAAGGATATTCACTGAGTACTACTCATGATAGGACAAAAAAGAAATACAAATTCTAAATATATTCCTTACAACACTGTCACCTTTTGCATCAGCAATATTCTCTGTGATAACATATTTAGTTTGTTTTCCTACAATATCTGCTTGTAGCAACTAAATCATGATTCATGTTACATATTTAAATGTTTAGCCATGCAAAGCACTTGATTGAGATTAGGGAAAGAATGTTGTTTTGGCTAAATATTAAATAATGGTACAAAAATGTGGCATTTTCTTCACTCAAAAAAACATTGCTACGGAACGTAATCCTAGCAATAGAGTCTAGGCAAAGCAAATTAGGTGCACATACAATAAACATAATTTCCAGGAGACATGGTCGATTCCTTAATATATTTACAGTATATCCAGTCTAACTTTGAGAACTCATCTGCATTTAGCACAATGGACTATGTAGCCTCATGTGGTTCCACAAGAGGCCAATTTTACATTACCAACTTCCAACCTCTGCTGAGACTCTGTACTGTGCAGTTGTGTTCTGGTTTTGTAGTCCCTGGAAGCATCATGTGACAAGTCTTATTGTGGCAGGAGCTTGCTGTTGCACTGCAGTCCCAAATGCACTCAGTACTGCTATTCCACAACAGCATGATCTAGCTGTCCCCCTCAATTATGTACTTGGCTAACTGCCTGCAACAGTATAAGTTTTAATGAAATGTGTAGCTGGGATGTTTGTTGATCTGCTTCTCTCAGCTCTGTTTTTCTCTGTAGCTCCTCTACGACTGTTATTGTCGCTGCTCAAGTTAATTTCTTGAATAAAAAAACCTTTTCAGCTCAGTGTACTTCACTTCGCATATACTTAAGATTTGATAAAACCCTCACCTTGTCTGCCTCTGCTTCTGCCTATGTCACTTTTATGTGAAAACACACACTGTATTACTTTAATGTATGTTCATGGTCTTCTTTGGAGCATAAATACTGGAAGACAAATGACGTTTGGCACTTGAGGAGGTGGACCAATTTATGGATATTACTGAGGCCTACTTTTTATGCATTTTGGCCTTTTGTCCACACAAACGGCATTTTAGGTCACTGACAATTGAGTTTTTGGAAAACTCTGGGCAGGGTGAAGACTTATAGAAACATTGTTTGTGTGTTTTCATGTAGACAGGGTTGTCGACTAACTGTGTTTTTGGCTTGTAACGACATTAATCACAAATGAGGCGACATTTCTTGCAATGCAGGCATGGCCAAAATAGTGTTGGTAACAGGCTTGCTAGCAGGACCTTTGTACATGTTTACACATAAATGTATACAGTAGTTACTCTTCAATTGCATTGTAGATCGGAGGTGCCAGAATGCGCAATACACTGCCAGGACACAAACATCGCTGGTCTTGCAAGAGACCGTCGGACTTCTAGTTGGTAGTCTTTCGGTAACATCTACTTCTTCTTTGCACAACTGGGGTTATATTGTCACCTGTTGGCTTGTTGGCATGTGGACGTAGATTTTTCTTTTGAAAATGAACGAAGAACAAACCTTGTTTTAAAAAATACCTGTGTACATGTGGACTAGGCCTGCCTGGGAGTGCAAAAATAATCAGTCAGTACTCATAACAAGCTGCGCGATGTCATCATATAGAGGCTGATGGGGAGGAACAACACCTCCAAGCTATGGTCAATAGTATATCTCGCCTCTTCTTCTGCTGCTTTTCTTACAATGACAACAACTGGTCTATTATAAGCTGTAAGGTGTAAAACACACATCGTAGTTACAGGCCTTGTACATAGAAGGCACAAGCTGTGAATGTTTACACTTTGTGATTAATAAACATCCATATATCTAATGTAGTTAAATCAACACTCACTGAATCAATCAATACACAGAGCAACCATTCAGATTAAGCAACAAAGATTTAGTTAAAGAGTTCAACATTTTAGGAAAAGAAAGATTGAATCCAGTGGGGAGAAGCTGTACTCCTGAGATGTAAAAATGATAATGTCCTTATCTATTGCACACTTCTGAACTATCTTATAAGACACAGAATGATCAGCACTCTCCCAGTTTCCCCTGAAATTTAAAACCAGTCCAGTGTCGGCGTTGTTTATCTTGTTATAAATACCGGAGCCTCTGCACAATAGCAGAAGTTAGTTGATGCTCAGGGTCACAGTAAGTGACAGCAACCTTAAATCAGTAGGGTGAGCATACTGTCACTCTCACACTTGTTCACAGTCTTAATTTTAGACTGAATTGCATAAATGTCTGCCTGCTGGAGGCGAGTTAACAGTAAAAGAATAGTATAGCAAATTGTAGTGAGTGAAACACAAGTGAGCCAGACAAAGACATGAACCACGGGGCTTTGATATGGTCCAACACATGCATCTTTTTTCTTGTTCAAAGATCCTTCTCTATCTCACTCCACTTGATCCGCCCAATCTCCTCATCCTCTGTTTCCATTATTGTGAATGCAGCATGGCAGACTAAGTTGGACTTGATCCGCAAGTCATTCATTCTAATTAGATTCCACAGTTAAACTGGCATGTTTTAAATGCACCGTGCAGTCTTTAGGAGATGGCCAGAATTTAATCAGGGTTCTTAATTACAGACTTGGCTTAACAGAGAGTGACATTTTCAAGTCTTGTCACTTTTAATTAAGTTACATATGCTCTCCCCCTTTTATGTGACGGCTTTTCTGTAGCCCTCTTTCTCTTTCTATTCTCTCTGAAAAATCTAGTTTTCCTTAGTCACTCCCTGATAAACATCTAAATACAACTGCTGCTGCAGGATCATGATTTATCATGTTATCAGACCTTTATGAAGAGGTCACATAGCTACTGTAGTGACAAAGCACATATGTATAAAGTGTATTTTATGTGTCTGTACACTGTATAGTATGAATTTGTTTATAATTTCTTAATTATTTGAAATTGTCTTTGTTACTCAGACACCTCACAGTGGTGGTTTGATCATGTGACCGCAATCATGCGACCGCTCTATTTAGTAAAGGACGCAGTCTTAAAGACGTAGTTAATGTTGTGAAACGGAACTAGTTAAGTTTAGGCAACAATAATACTTAAGACTAACACGTAAAACTACTAAAATGAGGAAACGTGACATCAAGGACTAAGGTCCATAAAACGTGAACATCATGAGTGAAAGTATTCAGTTTGTTTGACCCTTCCGCCACCCAAACCTACGTGGTCACGCGGAATTTGGCATTTATATACTTCATCACTTTACTTCCTCGTTTGCTCTTGTCTTGCGATAATTACTACAGACACGAGAGGTCACCGCCTAACAAGAAACTTCATTGTATTTGTGTATAAATATAGCATTTAGCATTTTTGCTAAAGCTTTTCACTCAGTATCCAAAAAACAATTGAATTAATCTAAAAGGCTAAAGTTCTCCAAAACAGCAAAGAGAGAGGTAGGACAGGCCCTTAAAGGAACAGAAAGATAACACCGTAGGTTCACAACGATGCCACGATAATTGATAAGGTGACCAGATTTCTGAGACAAAATCCGGGGACATTTTCAGCTCAGAAGCGTAAATACCTCCAAAACAAGTAATGTTTTTATATTTGTAAACTTAAAACGGGGACACTACCCCAGGGGCGTCACCAGACCTAGAGCTGCACTGGGGCACAAGCCCCCCTAGGGGGGTGCATGGGCATGCTCCCCTGTAAAAAAATGTTGTCTATTTTACCGTTTAAATGCATCAATCTGGTGCACTTTGAAAATAAATTCAGAGGTTAGACTTCATTATTCTTATCTATGGATGGAAATATTTGTTCTATAGCCTGAACTATTTTGCACTTCAGAATTTTAACCATGCACACACAGGTGGAATACTTTTTACTTCATATTTTTGTTGTTAATGTAGGTACCCCTGCGGCAGCTTTATGCTTTTTTGTCTGTTGGTGTTCTACCACAGACGTTCTTTTTTCACTACCCACGGTAAAAGAGGAATTGCAGAGCGTACAGAAAGCTATTGCCTCATCATGACCTGGCCGTATAAATGGAAATTATTTCAATATATTGTCATAAACCTGACATTTTCTTTTCTTGGAGAGAGACATTATTGCGTCTTGTCTTTCTAGCTTTCCTCACTGTATGCACTTTTAACTTTTTCTTGTCCTCCTCTGTTCACTTGTATTCCTTTTCTTTTGTCCCTTCACTCTTCTCTCCCTTAGTTTCTCACCCTCTTCTCACTGCCCTTTCTTGCTCTTATCTATTACACTCGTCTTCCTGTCCAGTCTTCCACTTGTCCTGCCTTTCCACTCTCCCTACAAGGACCAAAGCAGAACAATCTGACTGATTTTGTGAACTAATTACTGTTAGTCCTCAATTCCTGCTAAAGAAATAGCATGTTAATTATGTTAATTATGTTAAACAATGACATTTCAGAATCACCCCACACATAATTGATTCACTGACTTAATATGGCAAGAAAACGTCTGTGTTCAATGAGAAATAGGCAAGCAATCTACTGTAGCCCTATTGACAACAACAATGCCAAATGAATGGCAAGGGAGTAGGATCGGCAGTTTTGTAATCAACCTTTGCTCGCTGAGCCAGCCAGCCAGCCAGCCAGCCAGCTAGCCAGCCAACCAGAGATAGTCATCACTGACAGCCTGGCAACCTAATGCAGCTGGCACAAGTTTGTGATGAATAGTTTAATAAGTCTGCACTCTATTAAGTGGTTTAATTTCATTTAATGACAAGTTACCAAGTAGCCTACCTCTAAGTAGCTAGCTCATTATAATACAAATGTGTTCCGTAGTAGTAGTTAGTTGTTAGTTGTATCAATGCTAATAATGTTAGCAATAGCTATTGCAAATTGTAGATCATACACAGCCTACACATATAGGTTAAACGTTAAATAATATATAACATAGATAATAAACAATAACACTTAGGCTACAAGAACACCTTTGGTTTACCTATCCTATGAGATATTGTACTACTCATATCATTAACATGAATCGATAGCATGTTATTCGAAAGCCCGCTAAGCACTCAACGCATATCAGTTAGTGATATTGTACTACTCACATTTGTAAGAGCTAGCTGGCTGAATGAATTAATGAATTAATGAATGGATGGATGAAAGAAGCCCACTGTAGCTGTCTCGCAAAGGGCATAGATTCTTCTTACCGCGCTGCCAGAAATATGGGCATTCTAGAACATCTCTGAGCTCTGAGCAGCGCTTGCTCTGGCTGTCTTGAGCCTGCGTGTGTAGGGTGAGCGACTATATGTTTGGTCAATGTTTTCTTTCTTTCATTCCAATTTTGGGTCTGTCAGTCACAGTGAAAACCGGGGACATTTCCGGGGACAGCTCCAGCCGGGGACAGGTCACCGAAACAGGGGACTGTCCCCGGAAACCGTCTGGTCACCCTACTATAATAGGGAAAAGTCAAATACATATCCTACTGCATGTTATATACCATTTCAAAATACTTTCTGTCTTAATCATGAATGTTTTGCCTGTTTGATACGGAGTATTAAATAAGTACAAAACAATACAATTGAAGTTATAATAAAAAAGGAAACCAGGGTGTGATTGTATGGGACCCTTTATTGGAATGTTGAATGTTGCTATTGTTCTCATAAGATGACTTAGCATATTTTAATGAATGTTTCCTGATGTTTAATTTACTGTCTGTACTAAATTTACCTTTTTTGATCCATGTTCTCCAAACAAACTTTGACAAACACATTTTGATTAAACTGGCATTGTATAGTACACAACAAAATTAAAAAGCTGTGGCTTCTGAACCTGAGGAAGTTTTACATTTTCAGCAGTAGGTTGTCTCAAACAACAGACTGATTGTTCAGTCAGTAGCTGCATGATCAGACAATTTAAGGGAAGAGAAACACCTTTAGAAGAAATAGAGGCGCTTGAGACCATTGACAGTCAAAACACAGTGCAGATGTGGCTCAGTGTCTTTTGGCCCAAGTAGGTCTGGTCATATGAGTAGTTTACATATTTTACAATTATTTCATCCAGTGCAATGTTAGAGGGAGTTGGGATCTCACAACCTGGTGGTTTAAAAACAAACATATGAGTATCACACAGTCTGCATCAGCCTAAGAATCCTCAAGCCACAGTGTTTGTAAAATAAAAGGTAGTTATGGCTCACAAAGTGTGGTTGTATCAAGACAAGACAAGACAAAGTAAGATTTAAAAAAGGTGAAGTGAGACACCGGAGCAGATACATTGATGTATAATTAATAAATCCAATTGTTGTCTAATGCAGTCCATCCTGTCATTTCACAGGGCACATTGTGCAGTTATGAAACGTCCCAGTTAAATACTGATGGATGCATACCAAATTGTGTACCGTTTCTAAGATTAATCACTGAGTAACCTTGCTTCAAAGCTTAATCGTGGATTAAGGTATAATGCCTGCTGCCAGTACGTGACAGCTGTGCATGAGTTTCTGAGGCAATTTGAGGTTCTAAGACATTTTCTAACCACTGCAAGGAGAAATACTACTCCTCAGAAGCTTGTATTTTAGAGTTTGTGGGCCTAATAAAATAAAAAAAATAAAAAATGTTTCTTGTATATGGAGTGACTGTCCAATGTCAGCCTGAATAGAGGTCTAATCAGCCAGACTCTTTGAAAAAAACACCTGAGTTGAGTGCCTTTAAATTTGCTTTCAATACCCTGCATGTAGTGTTCTCAAAATATAGTTATGTCCTTGAATTAATCTCTTCTAGAACACCAATTAATTTCTCTTTTTTAAGAATATGTGCTTACTAGTACATTCTTATAGGATAAAATCACAAAGTGAGGACATTTTCATAGATCAAAGCTTTTTCATACAGCTTTTACAGCTGTATGAAATCAATTTGCAAACATAAACTGGCTACCATGCTAAGTGCACCTGCGAAATTGCTGTTTGTCCTTAAGGGCAAGAAGTGAGGCTTCAGTGAATTTAAAAGCAAAAATATAATATAAATCTTTACAGGGGGTATTAGAAAACACTTCTATTAATCTTGTGTTTCTATATTTCCACACCAGCTCAGGAATGAGTTTTGCAATGTGAAGCAGCCAGGCTCCAGGAGATGCACACCTAAATGAATAACGCTGTCCCTTCTACTTATTCTTCACCTTTAATTTCTAAATGTGGAATAAATCTCCATTAACAACCTGTTGATGTTTTTACCTTTGATTGAATAATGTTAGAAAACGTTTTTTTTTTTCCAAAATCAACATGCACAATTACTTATAACAATGTAATGCCAAAAAATAAACAATATAACACTTGAACACATGATTATGTGGCATGTGGGACTTAGCATGAAGTCTTTGTAATTTGTTTTTGTTATATGTCTATAGATTCTGAAACCACCTCTGATATTGCATTCTGCCTCACTTTTGATGATGAAAGGGTATACTGCAGGCCAGAGATGGGGACTCGAGTTTGAGACTCGGACTTGAGTGCGACTTAAGTCGCACACACAGTGACTTCAGACTTGACTTGAGACTCGTCCTCGAAAGACTTCAGACTCGACTCGGACTCGAGCTGCGGGACTCGTGAACAATGTTTATTTTTAGGAAACGTCTGATGAGCTCGCTGTTATTCCGCTCCCTCCGTTACCCGTTACCTGCCCACGACGTAACGTACTACGTATCTGCTGCGCGCGGCCACACATTAGAGGACAGTGAACACACGTGTCGACTGCACCGGCCGCTGCTGTGCCATTCATCGTAAGCGTTGGGTTTAAAAACTTCCCGTAACGACGGCCCAAACAAAAGAAGCGCTCAATGCAAAATATGCGGTCTCAAGATAAAATATTCTGGCTCAACCACGTCTAATTTTATCAGGCATCTGAAAACGCATCCTGACAGGTCAGTAAACATGTTAGCTCAGCATTGACCATCTAATGTTACCGTTAGCTTGCATCTTGGTTTAGCTACGAGCTAACGTTACGGGAGGTTAACTCCGACTGTCTTCCTTATGAAATATAAATGAGCGTTTGTTTAACCCTTGTATGGTGTTTTCAAAAAGTGGGGGAAAAAAGTTTTTAGAAGTGTGGAAATTTTAGGTCCTGTGTACCTTTACTCTGTCCTCATCCTGTCAGGGCCTGCTGTTATAGTGTGTGTGTGTGTGTGTGTGTGTGTGTGTGTTTGTGTGTGGCGTACATGATGCAACACGTATTATTTATTTAGTTATTATTACTTATTAAGAAACTTGAGACTTGACTTGGGCTCTAGCCCAGAGACTTGAGACTTGACTTGGACTCGAGCTCAAAGACTTGAGACTTGACTTGGACTCTAGCTCAGAGACTTGTGAGCATCTCTGCTGCAGGCTATTTAGGGGGAAAAATGAACCATGATAATCGATTTGCTCACTGCACACCGCTAGGTAGGGCACAGAGCAATGCACAGAGAGCAAAGCGCAGAGAGCAAAGCGCAGAGAGCAAAGCGCATTGCAGATATTCATCATCAAGGGTGGCAAGGACGCTATTTCCTGTCGCTAGGTAACGACATGCTGTTATCTCAATGGTTGCACTTTCAAAAAGGTCAGCGGCAACTAGGCCAAAGTTGAAATAATTTGAACTTTGAGCGCAGCACAAAGCGGTGCGCGACGTCAGGGGTAGACCTGCATTATATACAGTATATAAATATATATATATATATATATATATATATATATATATATATATATATATATATATATATATATTGCTTTCAAAATGAATGCGGTAACGAGTTAACACTGCGAGTTAACACCTTTTAACGCCACACATTTAATGCAATTAACACATGCACGTTCAGTGAAAATGATATACATACTTTTTGTATCAAGTTAATTATACAATACTTGCTTCTTTCTACTTTATGTAAGAAATGTTTCGTCAATAGCTCCAGAGAAAAATGTGTGTGTGGTTGTGTGTGTGTGTGTGTGTGTGTGTGTGTGTGTGTGTGTGTGTGTGTGTGTGTGTGTGTGTGTGTCCTTTGAGGATTGAACTCAGTTGGCCTGAAGGAAATTTGACTTTGTCAAATCTCGCATGGACCACATGTTAATGTTAGCTTGAGGTGGCAGAGCTGTTGATAAAGTATGACCTGGGGAAGTTCTGGTTCTTACGGGATTTGAATTTCTTCAAAAAAGAAAAAAGAAAAAAAAGGAACTGTATATGTAAACCCCAGGAGGACACCCTTCTCCACCCACAGATACAGGATAAACACTTCGCAGCATTCTTCGACACACATACACACACTCACACAGCATTGAGATTGAGAGAAGTCTAGGTATAGTGGTTTTCGATCTGGACTTGGTCTTTATGTGGTCTACATATGAAAAATAACAGGGGAATCCCCTTTAATTGAATTTCCACAAATAGAATAAAGCTTTCACAAATCTGAAACTTTGTTTTTAAGCATATTTAGCCTCTCTGGGATAATTTGGTCCAGATTTGACAAGTCTAGGTGTAGTTTCTTTTTTTATATTGGCCTTTATTTTGGAATATGGCACGACTCAAATTTCCTGCAAAGTGTTGAAAGTGTAGAAGCAATCAGAACTGTGAATATTTTCAATTTTCTGTCTATGCTGCTACAAGAGAAAGATCAAACTGCTCACTTTTTCATTTCTTGATGATGAGTGGTCTGAAATGAAACTTCTGTTGGTTTGAACAGGAGGGCACTGGCATCAATTATACATCGTTTTTCTCTTTTCATACACAGTTTTTCTTTACCCCCATGCAAATACTGGTCTTGATGCTTTAAATGTCTATTTGAGATGCTCTTCTCTACTCCACACTGAAAACACGTCATGTGGACCACCTGCAACTACCCACTGGAGGCATTTTTCTTCCCTACATGATCACATCCTTCTTTGACATAAATTAATGTATTACCATTCTTATACTTACTTTGGATATTGCTCCAACACTTTTGAATGTCGAAGTGCTGCTGTTTCTATATGTAGTCCTTCAACATCCAGAGAGTCACCATCTATGGCATTCAGAAGTGTGGTGTCTTTGTTTTACTGCTGACGTAAGTAAGATATCAAGTTAGATATATGCAGTGAACCTAAATTATATAAAGTGATTGTTGTAAATGGAATTCTCGAGGGATATTGATTATGAATATGTAGGCTATACATACAGTTTGGCAATGGGCTTGAATTAAAGATTTGTGTATCTCCGACTCTAAGCTGTAATCAATATCATTGACATAAACCCAAGATCAAGGTAGGTGACTTATATTACTAAAAAAAACAAAAACAACAATCCAGACTAAAAAAAAAAAACTTAATAATTCATCAAATGCCTTAAGCTGTCTATAGCCAATATCATACTTAAAGCAAGTTTGACGCCTGTTGTCTGATGTCTGTTAAGGCACGTTTATTGTTTGATGAGTTGTTTAATTGAACTAGTGGAGCAGAATCCATATTTACATCTTGGTTACACACACACACATTCAATCATACTAATGCATGAACACACCGGTGCATGAAGAACAGGCTCAAAGGTGGTATAATTTTCTATACACAGAGGAAATAACAAAAGTTACTTTTGCTAACTTTACAGAAGAAGTGGCTCCCTGAAAGAGTCTATTCAACACAAATAATTATCCTCCCATTTCATTTTTAAAGGTTTGGGCTTTTTTCCCCATTCTCCTCTGTAACAAATCTATTGTAAGCAAATGAATTAGTGAAAAAAGCTAGCTGCCACACTTCACAGCTGGGTCACCTATTAATCTAACTCTAAATAAGTCCAGCCTTATTTAATCAATGCTGTTAAGGTTTTTGTTAAAACACATGGAAAAGGCTCCACTGCTAGATGTAATGGAAGACTTGTCTGTGTTGTGCTCAGGCTGTTACACATCGACACTGAAACCCTGAACCTTTGCATGGGGCTTACCAACAGGTACCTTTGCTTATACTCACCTCAGTTGAGTAGCACACAGAAATGGGCTCCTTTTATCATGATAGAAAATAATAATAATAAAAAAAAAACTTTTAGGAAACTATATTTAAACTATTAATCCATACTGTTAGCTAACTATAACTACTGTTTACCATACTTTAACTTACTATTTTAGCTTTTCTACTTGGATGCTAACTATTGCATTTTTAATGCACTCTCAATTGCAACACATTGTTAATGTGTTACATCTTGGCTGCTTTCTGATTATAGTCCAATTACTAAACTCTAGCACAACATTAATGAATAACCATATTTGGCTGTTTATACACAAATATGTAGATATATTTTTTTAAATCCAATCCCAATTTCCATTTTTTTGTTGAGTTAATTAGTTGATCCTTTTATGTACGGCAACTGCGCCCATGTCCCCTGGGGTATAATGAACTACTGGTTTGGAATCAGTTGGTAATACAATTTTACTTTTGTGCCATTCAAAAACCAACAGAAAAAAACAAAACAACTTGTTTTTTGGAAGGGATGCATGTACAGTCTTGGCATTAAGCTCTTGTATGTAGTTTGAATGGAGTAGGACAAAATTGAATTTGTGTGGCTTTCATGTTGTACTTTCCAATTATTAAATACAATAATAAGAACTTGTGAAGTATAGAAAAAGCATCCTTTGAGTTATTATCATGGCATGAGTAACACGCATATCATATGGTCTGTCCCCAGTGACTAAGTGGAAACTTTATTTTGGATGTGGCAGTCTGATTGAGGCAAAGTGAAACAGGGTGTAAAGGGATGAGTCTATTCAGGAAAACACAGACTGTTTGTGGGGTAAACCAAGTTTACATGTCATATGAGGACACTTATAAACACAGCTCTTTGTGCCACTAATTAATAAGCAACATCAATTTATCTATTGAACAGGAGAGAAAAGCTAAACATTTGAGGGAAGTAAATTGGGATTTTTAGTATTTTTATTTGGTCGTTGGACTTCAAAGTGTGTGCTTTCTTTGTTATGTGGTTTTGGATAATAGCTGGTGTTCACTTGTGATTTAGTGCAGCCAGGTCCGGACTCTTCACAGGCAGTGCATTGCTGCCCCAAATCAGACAGCAGGCCTGACTTCCTTTCTGAATCAGTTAACCAGTCAGATAACTTTCTTCTCTGGCTAACCAATTAAGCAGTTTGTCCCTCCTCTGCCAGTCAACGAAACTTAAAGCCCCACGTCTTTCCTGATATCAAGCATTGAAGCACACCTCATTTGAGAAACTTCATTATAGGTGGACCCACATCTTTTCTGCCAGAACAAACCAGTGAGAAAAACCGAGTCACTGTGATTACTGAGCTGGAACATCATCACATGGCCACCAGGTTACTCAGTGAAATTACAGCCAACTTCAACTTTATTTGTGTCCCCAAAGGGCGATTAGGTGTGCAGCAAGTATAAACACATACAAGACACATACATTCATACAAGTTCTACACACAGTCCAACTACCATATGGCAATCAGAAAATATGGCATATTATTCTGGAACCAATCAACATATGATATTAATACATGACCAGGAAATATGACAGGTAAACACTTTGCAATCAACCCAACATCAGGAATATGGCCTATTTTCACATAATCAACATCCAACTTGTCAAACAAGCCCATTTACAGTGGACCACAAACACCTGCACATCAGATCTTTTCTTAGTGCTCATTAACCATTAGCAAATACTGTGAAAATGGCTGTGAACCAGTGAAATTTGACTCAACAAAAGTCAACCATTAAGTACAATATGGATGGTTATTTGAAATTCAACATTACACAGATACAGCGAGTGGATTTGAACTCACTGCCTAGAACCACCTGAAGGAGGTGGATGGAAGTGGAACATTGCTACTGTAACACTTAATCCTGTCTATCATCAATATTAATTTCTGTGTAAAAAGACAAGTCTTTATTCTTTTGGCATATCCGTTCAGTATTATCATATGAAGACAATGTAATTACACATGGTACATATTGTACACCGTAATGTTGGTACACATTTCATGTATTCTGTTTTTATTTACGTTTCACACAACGTCCCAGTTTTATTGGAAATGGGGTTTGTATAAAAGTAACATAGTTGGTTAGTAACCAATCTGGATCCTAATCTGTCATTTATTTCTGGTTCCATTCAGGAAAGAAAATTGTGACGCACGGAACATAATTCATGTGCATGAAGTTTGCATTACTCTGTTAATAATCTATTTTTTATGAAGCCACGCACCCAAGGACAACTTTAATCAAATGGCAAGAGAGGCAGAAGATTGAGCTAGATTGAAAGACGAAGTGAGAGATGTAATTTAGTGCTGTCACCGCTGTTAAATTCACTTGAAACCAGACCCACGTGTACAAACCTCTGGAATTATCTGAACAAGTCAGTGTCTTTTGGCAGCAGTACGAAGGTTAAAGTGTTATCTTTATTTACAATATGAAACAAATGACTGACTAATAAAAACAAGGTGATACGTTATATATGAAGTAAGGTGTTAAAAAGGTTAGATACCTAAACTTTTGATTAAGACCCAAGCATTAGAATGCTTCAATGAAGGTAAGATGAGGTAACATGAAACATATTCTGTAAGTAGATTATGAAGCTAATGATTTGTGGGAAGTATTACAGAGAGTTCAATGGGCAGTGAGTAATTGATAGCTTCTGTCATTACCAGAATGGATTATTTCGCTATAAGCACTAAACTGACTATAACAACTGGAATTGAATTGTTTTGATGGCCAAGTCATATTATGATAAACTGTTCAGAGTGTGATGTAATCAATAATTTAACTACACTGGTTGATAAATATATTACTGTTTCTTAGTTCATTGATCTTTAGTAACTATTCTCATTGTGTGTGTCTGCACCATTTACCTTGACAGTCTTCAGGAGCTCTCTCCCTCTGTTCAACTTGCATAACTCACATCCATATTTCCATTTTATCAGAGGAGCTGTAATGAACAGATCTCAGATTACTGTTTGATGCTGTCTTTAATCCTTCAAGTCAGGCAACTGAGACACCTTCTGGACTTCCTCTGATGAGCAGATTTGGATCAGGAGAGCTGGGACTGCCTGCCAATCAGCACAGTGAGTGTTCAGCATGTGAACACTCGAATGCATTGAGGAAATAGCCTATTAACCAAAATACATGTATCCGTAAAGCACCGTGAAATGCAGTTTGCAAAAATGAATGAATGAAATTGAAATGCATCAAGAGTCTCACAGTTAATCTGTGACACAAACCGAATGGAGAGAAATCCATCATCCTTTTCACAAATATTTTCAAATGCAGGCCATGCAGATGCCATGCTTGTCTCCTAGATCTACATACATCCCACTGGCACTCAGCATGTCTGCATAGTTAATACAAAATGAACAATATTTCATTATTCACTTTGTGTGGACTGAATAATTGGCATGGGTAGCTGGTAAGAAGCAGCAGCCACGATTTAGAGAAAGTAATCATTTACACTGAAAATAAGACTAGAGTGAATGGTAACATTTATTTTAAAATACCCATCTAATAAAAATAATCAAATATTTGACAAGTTATTATGTAGCCGTTAAATTAACTATAGTTCAAGAATTCACAAAGCTTGTCATTGAGATGATCTGTTGTGTGCTAACCAATAAATATAATTCATATACTGTACATTAAATCAGGGATCAAATCGGAAAGAGAAATTATGACACATTTTATTTTGAGTACTCCTTGAGTACTTCTCCTCAAATGTGATAATATATAAGTATATTAATCAGACTGCACATGGCTGTCAGGTTACAAAAAAGATCGTTTTTGACAGAAATTTGAAAGTCAAGGCAAAACACCACATTTTTGCACATTATTAGGCTAATGTTTCTTTTTTAACTTTTAAAGTTTATGTGATATATAATTAGATATATGTTCTTTATTGCTTTTGTATACTGTATAGTGGATACTCTGCATCAAGTTGATTTAATAGACCATTAAACTAAACGCCTGCTGCAGCACTAATGTTATCAATTACTGGCTAATTTATGCCATATGACTGCGTCAGATCTCACACGTACATTATTGTCTTTATGTCCTTTGTAAGAATTGTTACAATGAAAGAGGGAAAGGGAAAGATAGTGAGAACAATGAGAGTGATGGGGGAAAAAAGATTCATAACCAGAACCACTTTTTTTAGAAAAGGTAAAAGTAATTTTAAAGGCATCTCAGTAACAAAACTACTAAAAGGAAGTTTTATGACTCTTTGTTGACATTTTGACATGGTGATGAGACAAAATGATGTACTTCAATGGGACCACAGTAAGCTGCTGAAAAGAGCTAAGTCATGTCCGTGACATCTGGGGAGCCTCATGGAAATCCCAAATGCCCTTCAAATTTACTGTTTAAAAGAAAAGCATCTTGGAGTTCAGTTTGAAAAGGGCACAAAGGAAAAAAGGGCCGTGTCTTAATTAAAGCCTGCCCAAACAATTATGTTCTCACTCCCTACTTCTATGTAAGATGCAGTTGATCATGTGGGCTTAAATACCCAAACTCTTGTTATTGAATTCACTGCTAACAAAACACCTATTCCAATAACTTCTTAGATATATACATTATACTATACTATATACTATGTATTTCACATATTGGAAAATACGTTGTCACTCACTTGTACTGGCATATTTGTTATAACATACTGTAGCTTGCTAATATAAGCTGCTGATGTGGATTTGGCATTGTATCTCTATGTATTAAGGTAATACATTACACATAGCCACTAAAAGTCTATGCAACAAAGAATAATTGAGTAAGAGAATCCAGTCTAAATGTTAAGACTTGTACACACCAAGTCAATGTTGGCTTTTTACCTTAATTCACATGCAAATTCAATAATAAGATTTTGCATAAGAGCCATAGTGCTAGATGTAACAAAATATTCCTGTGACCCTGAAATTAATCATATGCAGTACAAACATTTTTAAATACGGAAAATAAAACAGAGGAGAAAGGCACAAATGGCTTAGCAAAAGTGCACATTAGAAGTAGAAGAGGAGAATTTAGGGGTGGAGTGGGGGTGTGAAGTGAGAGAAACTTTCATCTTACAGTAGATTGAAAGTGTAAAGTTGAAGCACTGATGCTGGAAATTCTAAAACCAAAGCTATGTGAGCAGAGAGGAAATCAATTTTGGGAACTGTAAATCAAGTGGAGTGACTTAGTTGAATCTACAGTTGTTTTAACACTGATTGTGAACATTTAAACAATGATTTTACTCTTTATGTATCGTGTGAGACGTGCAAGAGCATATTTATGGGTGTGATTTGGACAATAACCAAAAATACTGTTTTGTTTTCACACAAAACACCCATTCATCCATTGTCTAGAGAACGCGAGGCTGGAGCCCATCATGATTGGGCCAGGGTGTACCCCACCTCTCAACCTACTGTGTTCATGGTTTCCACTCCATCACGGACAAACACACTCACACTCGCAATCACACCTACAATTTAGAGCTCCCATCTCACTGACCTGCATGTGTCAGTGGACAGTGGGGAGGGAAATAGTGCACCTGCTCACAGACACAGGAAAAACAGGCAGACACCAGCAACACTAATCACTTTGCCACCATACATGTGAGAAAAGTGAGAGTGTTTAATGATGGATACGATAAGTTATTCTGATCTTGGTGGAAATTGTATTTTAGAAATAGACATTACTATGGAATCATTAATAAAAAAGAACAGCCTCAACAACTAAACGACGATCTGCCTTCTCTGTGAATGGCTCAGTGTAAATGAAAAAGGATATTTCTGTGACCTATGTCAAGCAGTAACATTGTTTTAAAGATGGCACTGGATGACAGCTCAGACCACTTTAGAGTATTATGCTGCAACAAAACAGACTGAAAAGATTGGCTGCCTTACAGTTTCCATTTCTTTAGGCCTGTTTTTATTTTGTTACAGCATCTGTTGTCATGACAACCATAGGCTTCAGGCTCCTTTAGTCCTCATCAAATACAGACAGCTGACTCCTATTGAAAGTAATTGAAAGTGTTTGAAAGGAGCAGTCATTGCTGTTTGCCGAGTGTGTTGGTGCAACAGTAATATTTTGAATACATTGAATGGGAATACATACATAGGTTAAAATATAGTTAAAATGAAACAATGAAACATTGGCAACAGGACAAAAGCTGTATTCTGCATAAGACAGTTTAAAATCATTAGTTTTGAATGTGTTTTTCTGATGGCAATGCTGTGAAGTCTGGCTCCTGGAATATAGACCAAGTCAATTTTCTGAAAACAAAACAAAGAAAAGGGCATGAGTCTTTAACTGTATTAGAATATGACGAGGCTAATTAGGGAAATGGGAAGCAGGTGAGTGAGTGGGTGGGGAAGATCAAGTGATGCGAATGGTGGGAGAGGGGTTAATGCAGGGCAGAAGGGAGTGGTTGGATCTGAAAGGACAGAGTTATTGCAGAGTAGCAACGTTACGAATACTAGCAGCTGGGGTTGTGATACTCTTAGAAAGCTGCAGCTCACTGCTGCGTCTGTCATTTCCAACTCATGCTGTGCAGCTAAACATTGTTGCAACCCACAAAACAAAATTTAAAATTCAAGTAGTGGTCTCAACGTTTCCAAAGATATCAACTATGTCAGACAAAATATGTATATATTGGGAAATATGTATTTCCATTTGATGGAATGGTGCAGCCACGAAAAACATGGAGTCTTGGATTTGAATATTTCAGTGAGTTTAAACATCATATCCTGTGGCTTAAATGAAGGGTTGGAACAAGCTGATATATATTAAATATGATGCTTTCAGGCCTCTGGATTTTTCCAACCTTAAAGGTCCAATATGTAATACTGACAGCTAATGTTTAAAATAGTTACTGCAGTTCAAATTCAAAATACTGGAGAGAGTCGTCTCCCCCGCCCCCTCCTCCCCAGACTCGAAGTTCACGGAGGTTGCCAGGCTGAGACCGCAGCATCCACAACAATGTTACTAGATGCTTGTCTCACATAGCCAGACATACTTCACAGCACAGCGGAGTAGCTAACGTTAGATACTTGCTCTATTGACAGTCATAGAAGCCTGTGCTCACGTGGAGCTCTGTACCCAACTGACAGACACACTTTTTCGGCTTAGCATTACAGTAGGAACCGCCAAAAAACCCACAACCTCGCCGTCCTCAACACACGCCAGACAGACACACTTCCTTGGCTTAGAATTACGATAGGAACCGCTAAATATAACACTACCTTGTCGTCCTTTTCCACCCGACTGAAATACGCACTTTATTGTCTTAGAAGTACGGCAACAATCGCTAAACACACTGCTAACTCACGGTCTTCTCTTCTGGATTTACAGCCCCCCTCTTGGCTTAAAATAACTCACCTACGGCGGGCTACGGCGTTGTAAACAGCCGTGGCCAGCTATGGTCCTCCAGTAACATTAGCTATATAGCAGGGTTAGCATGGCAGCGTTAGCCAGGACCAGTTACTGGCTGAGTCTCAATTGTTTTTGCAAGTAACCAACTCATGTTTCTAGATATATAATTCAATGTGACTACACAAATGTTGAAATGATATAAAATGCTCGTCCCTAGTAGCTGTGATAAATTAGCCTGAAGCTAATGCTTTGGGGTTATTAGCCAACTCGGTTTCCTTTTGGGCTGTAAACTGTCTCCATCTTTCAAATACATCTCCAATATTAACCTGGGGTTTGTTATGTCTCTGGTCAAGCAACTGTTAGAAACATGCTGTTGTTAATGTCGGGTAGAATCTATCTCCGTTGATCCCGTTTGTTCGTTTGCTGCTTTCATGGCTGTGCTAACGTTACAGCTGTAGCGCGCTGGTTTACCTTTTTACAGGTATATCTGGCAACCCGGCCTGGCTGTCAAACTGGGCAGTTGATAACAACACACAGACCAAAACATAAACATTAATTCCGTCACTGATCGTAAATTTCAAAAAGAAAAAAATACTGACTTTAGCATTATTGTCGGAAAAGATAGTATTTCAGTCTAAGATGTTTCCTTAATATCTGATGAGGCATTGGTGTCATTTTTGGATTTATTACAGTACATATATTACATATTGGACCTTTAAAGTAATAAAAGGGGACAATTGGATATCAATGGTTAATTAAACAGAGATTGACAATACTGATTTATTTGATTCTACAGTGAGATTTGCTGCAGCTTGGTGTCAAACATGAGAGTAATTGCAACCATTTAGTTTTCATTTAATCGAAAATACAAAATGCAGAATAAAGTTTTTAGACAAACAGTATCAGTTTATACACATATGTGTATTATTACAGAATACACACATCCTCTTACCTAAACGAAGTTATAGGTTGATTTCCAAAACGGCACATATGACCGTTGTATTTACTGCTGCATGGTGGTGGTTTAATCATGCGACCATTCTATTTAACGTAACGGGTGAAGTTTTAAACACATAGTAAACATTGTGAAATGGAACTAGTTAGATTTAGGCAACAAACGGTTACACTTTACTTGAAAGTATCTACATAAGAGTGACATGACACTGTCATGAACGTGTCATAAACATTATAAACAAGTCATAAACGTTTATGACATAACGCTTTTAGTAAGTGTCATTCAGTTTTTGTCATGACAAGTTATGGTTAGGGTTAGAGTTAGGGTTAGGGTTCATGTGTCATGACTGTGTCATGACAGTGTCATGTGTTCATGACAGTGTTATGTCACTCTTATGTAGATACCTTCAAGTAAAGTGTTACCCAACAAACATACTTAGGGTCAGAAGTTGTTCTCAATCAACTTACCTGGATAAATAAAGGTTAAAAAAGAAAAAAGAAAGAAAGAAAAAGGGTTAGTTAACACATCAGGGTTCGGCTTAAAATGAGTCACGTAAACTACAATGAGGACGTTAGGTTGCATCACAGACTTAGGTCCGTAAAACTAGGTTAATTTAAAAAATGACAGTAGACTTTTGTTTCACACGGGACACACTCCTGAGTGAAAGTCCTGTATTTGTTTGACCCATCCACCACACCAAACTGCCTCCTTATCCGGAATTTGGCACTCTTATACTTTATCCTCTTACTTCCTCGTTTACTCTCGCGATAATTATAGCCATGTTTTAAACATTTCGAATCAACGCTTTTTCTCTTTATCTCACTGTGCGTATGGACACATTAATTCAACAGAAAGCTTCTTCAATTAAAGTAATTCTAACTTTCTAAATAATCACATTAACCTCATAATATCTGTGACTTTGATACATTATATCATAAAAGAGTGCCCTCTAATCTCTGCTTTAAAGATAATTTAAATGTATAATGTGATACACAGATTAACTAAATTAACCTAATGCATGGATTATTATTGTCAATCCATGCGTTAGGTGCAATTTAGGTGCCCTTTCACACGTTACATTTTCATCAGAATTATTAAAGGCAAACTCAACTAGTCAGTTTAGCCTTGATGTAATAATTGCCTGGCTGTTGGGAGACAGCTATAGAAAAATGTGTGTGAACTATTTGCTGATCTATTGAACTTGTGATATTTCCAGCCATGCGGCGGCCACTTGCCAACAGATATTGCAGCAGGGTGTAAGCAAAGAATGGAGTATGGCAACAATGAATAGTGGAACAAAGTTATTATACTTGAAAGCCTTATTAATCACTTTGATATCAGTTGACATCCTCATCTGTGGCCGCATATTGTGTCGCCTCTGTGTCTTAACTTTTGTAATTTGTTATAACACAATCTCCCACATGTTGAATTTATTCTCTTGAAGCGACTGATGGTTTTCCTCTATAATCCCATTAAAGCGCTGATTTGTGGACTGACTTTGACTATGGGGATGAGTCAAGACCACCATCTGGATATCTCCTCTTGCAATTATTTATCATAAGCAAAGCAGTCATTTATCTCAACCACATCCCCCTTAATCATAATCCTTTCCTGCGTTGCTCGATCATCACCAGCCACTTGTCCATGTCCTGCCGCCTGCTACAATTCAATATGCATTGACTTTTCACACACACACACACACACACACACACACACACACACACACACACACACACACACACACACACACACACACACACACACACACACACACACACACACACACACACTGGTATGTTTATTATATGTGTATTATATGACTGTAAGTCAATATAAAGAAACCGCTAAAACACTATCATGGCCTGATGATTGGACTTTTTTTAATCAATCAGTCAATTTAATTTAAGTTTTAAGGATAAACAAGAGTACAAAATTCAAAATTCAAGATGTATCTTTTCACATTGCAGCAAGCATGCCTAATGTGACCCAATTTATTCCCTTTAAACTCTGCAAGCTGCTTACCTTATTGAAATCTGCACTTTTTCACCAACACAGGGCAGCAGTGTGCTTTCCCCTTCAAACTATCTATCCATCTCTCCTACGCATATAAAAGTTCTCTTGCTCCAATTCAACCTAATTCTGAGCCTTTAGAGGCTCATCTAGGAAACCTTCAATTAAAACACCCTTAAGAAGTCTGGAATCCTGGTCTACGATGATACATGTGTTGGGTTTTATTGCATTTTGTGCTTTTACAAAAACTTTTTTACCACTTACAGTATTTAGGGATGGAATATGAAATATGTTTAATAAGAGAGCAACACATCTTTCAGAGAGTGCTGATTTCAGAAATGCATTAATGAGCAAATATCAAGTATGATATATATCAATTTTATTTTACACAACATCGTGTTTCAGTAGACCTGTACACATAATGCATATATTTTTACACACAGTTTTTGATGAGACTCAGTGTCACAACTAAGCCTTTTGAATGTAGAAATGTCAAAGTCCATTACATTCCACAGACGCAGACTATCCTCTGGGCGTTGTGACTTTCACCTGTTAGTGAACTCTTGTAAATGAGCATCACCTCATAAACAACATCAGACAAGCATGCACATTCGCACACACACCTCTGGATTAAAAGATACTTATCAAGACACGAGTAGTCGACTGGCTAAAATCTCAAAGTTCAGCGAGCAATATCCAATCTCGCTCATCTTCTAGAAATATTTTTTTTGTTGTTTAATTTGGTACCTCTTTTACACACAAAAAAACATTACAGCTTGAACAGGAATTCTTCTTCTTGAACATGCCTCAAAGAATTCAGGCCGCGATCAAACAGAGATCTGACCTACGTCTAACGAGTTGCAGCCAAATAAGTTGCCACTGACAGTACATACTGTATTTATCAGGTGAAAAGGATTTGTGCTTTGCAATAGCTGTTTCATTCATGTTTTCATAGTCACGGTTTTAAATGTAACAATTGTTTTCATGTCTGTAATGTATAGGAGGTGCATGAACAGCTACGTTTCTGTGGTTTGTCATCAGTGCGTTCAATTATATTCCCAGGGCCTGTCATTTTATTGTCATCTAAGTGAAGGTACCTTGCACATAATTCAATCAGTTGCATCCTTTTCTGCGTTTAGCTGTCAGCTGATGTTGTCATGCTGTTACATAACCCACTAATGACACAAAGAAAGCTAAACAGGCTACTGAGTATGTCCAGCTGAAAATAAAGGAAGAGAACAGTGAGGCTTAAGGGTACTTCTAGTCTGAATTGTGCCGTGAGCAATATGTTTAAATCATATTTTATATCTGCTTATGAGGTTGCCAGGTTGTCAGTAACACTGATCAAAAAACCTCTGCTATGTTGTATTTAAAATCATACCAAAGCCTTAATAAGCAACAGCCTTAATTAGCACATCACTGTATGTGATCAAATTTGAATTAGGAATATCTTGTGATCTATGGACCATAATTACAAATTGCATCTGTAAAAATAAGCAAAATTAAGCGACTGTGTTTACAGAAGCTATCGAATACAAGCGTTTTCAAATGCAAAGCGGTTACTTCACTCATGCTACTTTTCAGAGAAGCCTCTTTAAGGAAAACGTCAACCCTGCATGAAATTTGTGCACTGATGTTAAGAAAGGTGCAAGAGGGACTCCAACAGCATGATCCAATGTTGCATCATTGAGTACACAACTCAAAATGATTAGTAGCACATAGAAACCTTAGCTGTTATCTTCCAATGCAAAACATTGTGATGACTTTCACTGCTAGGTTCACAATGTTTTGACTGTTTTCGCCTCAGTTACATACATACATACATAGAACACCTGTAGCTTCTGTTTTGAGAAACTAGCTTTAGCATTAATACAACTAATAATTTTACCCTGTTTTACTGCCAGCTTATCAATTTTGATTAAAATTCATCATAGGATTTGTAAGAGTAAATAATTACCTCATTATTCTGAGTTAAAGCCCAGTGAGAAATTGCAGCAGAGTGGTTGGTTTAAAAAAAAAAAAAAACTAGAGTGTGAGCTTGTGCTTTACAAACATGCTGTGTGATTCTATCCTTTAAGCTAGCGCTTGGTCTCATGGAGAAAAAGGCCCAAAGTAAGGCTGCCGACAGTGAGCATATAGGAAAGATAAATGAACATATCTACACACTGTTGCTGTAGGGTGAATAGAAAGAAAACACAAAGGAGAAAAAGATAATATTTGTTGTTCTCTTCTACTGCAAATTGAGTATCCTGCCTGAGGCCTGCATGTAAACTTCTGCACGATGCTGAAGAGAATATGTATAGACTACTGGCCTGAATGTGTAAAAAGAAGCATTTTGGAGGCAAACTAGGTTTGCTGAATGGGTTCGTTTTGAATACAAAATATACCACTTGCCATATATTTTTTAAAATTTGACACTATTGTTGTAACTGTAAGGCGGTATTTTTGAATGAAAAAAAGATCTTAAAGACCCAAGGTGCTTTAGAGATTTCCCCCCACCCAGCAATGACTCAATAAAATGTATGTACACCTAATGCTCTTCAGCTGTGCCCGATTCTTTGGTTTAAATTGATTCAAAATCTTTGCTTCCCGCCAAGTGCACATAAAACATTCTTCAGATGTTAAAGCATTGGTTTTCTCTCTACCATAACAACATCACTATTTTTTAGTTTACAGTATCTTACTGCTCAGCTCCCTTCCCTGCAGCGACCTGGACACCACTCCTGCTCCCCAGTGGTGGAGTGACCTTCTCACCTCTCTTGTCAGGGCAGCATAGTCACTCCCTATATTTATGTAAATCCCATCTCTTTAACAAAAACCTTTGATATACCTCTTTTCTACCCTCCTCTGCACTGCAAGTGTTATTGTTAGCTTCTAAATATCCTTCCTTATCTGCCCTGGCCTGTGCTTATTTATGGTACAACGTTGAGCTTTACATCTATTACCATTCTTGATCTATGGTTTTGCACATGTTTACCCTGTAATAGAAAGCATCAATGAATTTAAATTAAATTAAAAATGAAAAACATCACAATTATTATGAATACCTTGTTTTGCCATTCTTGGATGTTTGATTTATCCAATTAGAAGTTAATTTCATCACTCCACACTGAAAAACACATGTATTTGTAGTGATGCCATGTACATGCTTAAGCAAGAGGTTGTTTTAGATGCACTTTACTGTAGTAGAATTAAATGGATATAAAGGTTAGGCATAACCTGGTAATTAACTGTTGTGTGGGGTTATTGAGCTTCAGATTATATAAAGGCTATAAAAACACATTTCGAATACATCTACAATAACAATATACCACAGTTAAAAAACACACTGACAGTAATGTATGAAATATTCATTTGAAATGTCTTCAGACTCCCTTATATAGCAGCTTATAACCTGCAAATGTTTTAGAGACAACTCTGTAGCATGACAAAATATTCGGTATAGGCACCCTGAGATGGGAATACAGATATGAGCTGTACCTTCTCAACAATCTACATCTTTCGACACACTAGTCAATCAAGAGGCATTGGATGTCACTCTTCTGTCAAGAAATATGACTAAGTGACAGTACAACTCCTATGTACACTTTTGTTTTTCCACATTGAAATCATCAAAATGTGTTTCTGGCGAATTACATTTTATTAGAAAATAAATTAACTACGAAGATCCATTACCTATGAAATGAAAAGCTAACATTTTGCATAAGTATTTAAAAATAAAGAATAAAAATCACCGATGCATCAGACTGCCACATCCGGCATATGATGTAGAAGGCAGAGGAACATGTGCCCTTCTATATTGCTTGCTGCATATTCAATAAATGTATCTGCTTCCTTTTTCTGGCTGGAGGCTTTCTGAATTTTTGTGTATCTTAATCCTTTTGTTGGCCTGCTGTGTGGCCTGGAGAACACTTACAAGGAGTGCGCCTTGGTGGTTGGTGCATACATAAACATATTGAACATTAATAGGAAATAAACAACAAGTGTAACCCTAGAAGCTATATATGCTATATTTACGTTTTTGATGAAAAATCTGTAAAGAGTCATACAGTATACTGTATGTTGAGATTGTTTTGTTAAACTTCATAATAACCATTATTAATAAATGGTAAATTGATAGTTAATTAAATGTTAGTAAATGCAATTGAAAACAAATGGAATATTTTGGGAAAAAATGTTTTTAAGAATAATTTCAATATCAAATTAATATTTAGCCCTCCAGGAAATAAGCTGCTTATGTTTTTCTTACATTGTTTTTGCTCATAGTTAGAAACATTTGGGATTCAAAAGATAATATCAAGTCAGGCTTTGAGGCTTTACATGCAGTCTACAGTGACCTATATTGCAATAAGTTACATAATGGTCAAACCGCAGCAGCTGAGAAGTGTTAGTAGTAGTAAGGTGATATGTAGAATAATGGATACAGCAACTTTTGTAGATATGTAGTGTCCTCCACCTGCTACATCAGATACACTAAAAAAAAGCAGACATGTTAATTGGCACTTTTTACATAGTGTGGTGCTAGTTTTGTGCAATAATTGCTTTGAGTTAACTTCCTGAATTTGTGTATTATGTTCATTACTAAGATTTTGTTTGTCGTTCTTTGCAGTGCAAGAAGGTCAGACCAGGCAGAGTGAAGTATTATGCTACTTACTTACTTACCACTTACTATGATACTTACTACTTACTGTCACCACGTCAAACCCCACAAACTTATCTTTGTACATTATAGACTGACTGACATCATCTCCTCATCTAGCATTCAGGTGAGGCGAGTTGTACTATTTGAGGCTTTTAAAAATTACTAAAGAGAGGTGTATGTTTAACAGTGGTTACCCTGTTTTGTGAAATATGTCAAAGAGTCTACAGCAGTAGACATTAAAGGATATTACATTTTTTATGAAATGTTTATGAAAGAGTACAAGCAAAGGGAAACTGCAATGCATGGCTCTCCCAGGACATAACTCTTCTCTTAAATGTTTGTTCTGTTAATGCTTGGTGGTTCATCAGAGGAAACTTGGCCTTATTTAGCACTATAGCAAAGTTATTACATTAATCCCCCAAATGATAAACTTTCAAGAACTTGTATTAATTATATAATTCTTCACAACTTTAAAAATGATTTAAAACCTGCGCCCTGTTCTGATCGATGTTAGCGAACAGAAAACCAAGCCATATATTCCAGCTTCATCCATTACTTGATACTATTTAGCTGCACAACTGACTGGATGTCACATAAAAACAGGAATTAACAGGCTCAAGGATTTAAGATTTCATTCTTTGTTTGTGCGATCTCTGACTGAATCATTGTTGTTGAGTGGCGGAGGTGGCGATTGCTTGCTCCTCATGCTCCTGCCGTCCGTGGCGGCTCGGGAAGTCTCTGTCACAAAAAGCCGAGTCACCCAGACGGAAGTGACAATGCGTTTGTACTCGTTCCTGAAATTCCTGTTGAGTAAGCCATAAATGATGGCATTCAGACAGCTATTGAAGTAGGCCATGAAGTAGCTGACTACAAAAAGCCACTCGGGGATACGGTGAGCCACACGGGACGGATCTATGGCCACGGCCAAGCCAATCAGGTTAAGTGGAGCCCAGCAGATGGCAAACAACACAAAGACCACAAACATGGTGATGAAATTCCGCAAGTCACTTGGTCTGAGGCGAAGGCTTTCCTCTGTCTTCACCTTACGTCGCACCTGGACATGATGAAAACACATAAGATAAGAATTAGACTATTAATGATGCCATAAAGCTACTGTTGCTATCTGCCTCTCTGTTACACAAATCAAAACACACAAAAACCGACAGACACCCATGCAGATATACACACATACAACCACTCCAGTGATCTCATCCATCTATCTGCCTGTTGAACATGATATTCCACGACTTTGCCAAATCGTTGAAGTTCAGAGTTTGTTTTAAGTATACACTTGTAGTAGTCCAGTAAAAGGGTCAATGGTTAAAATCTCAAAACTTGGAGTGACCAAATTGTTTACATTACAGGTCCAATTAGATTGAACCATGGAAGGCTCATTTTTTTCTTTTTTCTTTCTATGTTTTTGTGTGTTTCTTATTGTGATATGGATCCTCCTGGGTCTGAAATAAAGAATAAAGCTAATGGCTTATCATTGTTTGGCCCAAGGGGTTCCTGTGTTATTTACAACTGATGGCATGTTTACAGGTTTATTTGCTTGGTGTTATTACCCTCCTCATTAATACCTACTGTGTACCTGTAAAGAGAAGCAGGAGACTGACCTGAATCACAAGTACCCAGATGCGTAGATAACAGAAGGTAACCACTGCAATGGGAACCAAGAAGTGAACCACCACTACTGCCACTGTGTAGGAACTGCTGACATTCTGGGCAAAGGTGCAGGAGTAGACCCGTGGGTCATAGCGCAGGGAGCCAACGAAGAAATTTGGGATAATGGCCAATACTGTGAGCACCCAAATTAAGGCAACAAACAGCAGAGTGTTGCGATAGCTATACAGACGACTGTAGGAGAACGAGTGACAGATGTAGCAATATCTGTTCACTGCAATCCCAGTGATGTTGAAAATGGAACCAATGACACTCAGCCCCATAAGAAAACCGCTGACCTGAACAGAAAGACAGAAAGAAAGAAAGTGAAGTGTTTGTGTCAGGGTTTACTGGCGTTGTATTGTTCGTAAACTGAAACGTGGTAACTGATGCAGCCTTACCATGCATTGTGTGTTTCCCAGTGCCCATCCGTCATGGAAGAGAGCGTAGAGAACCAAAGGGTATGGGTAGAAGGCTACCACAAGGTCAGCAAAGGCCAAACTCACCACAAACACATTACCTAGAGAAGAAGACACGAGGGAGACTTACTCTTACTCTTACTGTTACTTGCTCTCTGATTGCGAGATGAGTCACATCCTTTATTATGTAGGAAAAAAAGGATAAACAAGGCAGATGGTTGTAATTTTCAACAAAAATGAAAAAAGAAATCCTTTCTGCAATTGCTGTTAATGACTTCTCTGACCACACAATGCTGTTAATGCATGAGGACTGGATAAGCAGCCATTGCCGCATGTGCACTGTTCTGGCATGGACCCAAGAAATGTGTGTGTGTGTGTGCGTGCGTGCGTGCGTGCGTGCGTGCGTGCGTGCGTGCGTGCATGCATGAGCAGTAGCTGGCCGCTTCACTTTCTCCTACATTAGCTTGATAGAGAACAGCATGTGTGTATGTGCATGCGTGCGTGCTTGCGTGCGTGCGTGCGTGCGTGCGTGAGCAGTAGCTGGCCGCTTCACTTTCTCCTACATTAGCCTGATGGAGAGCAGCGCCCATTTGATGAAGCAGCAAACAAGTGTTTCACATGTGGCGAGCGCACATAGATACACACCTGTAAGAATTTTTGAACCATGTGTTCACTAAACCACGGATTATGATGGTGATCATGTTTCCTCATATTCATAAATGAGAGTATAAACTTAAATGAGACAATCTTGTTCCAGTAGAGCAATGTAAACTATAGTTAGATTACACTACCAGTTCATTTACCCAGCAGCCCCTGGAATAGGGGTGTAATTTGGACAAGCAACTGCTCAGAGACCTTGAATGTTTTGAATTTCCATATGAAAGCATATACACACTCTGAAGCATTGAGTTTAATTTGCAGTAGCAACCTATTTGGCTGCATCAATCAAAGAGGACATGAACAAACATGCATAGTAAACAGTATTGCTTGCACTGCTGCTTGTTTTTCCCCTCATTTTATGCCTAATAGGTGGATTTGATGTTTGTACAGCTCTTCACCAGGTTATTCACATGCACATGACTGCATATGATAATGCTGACTGAAACCTAATATGCTTTGTCAAAGGCATCTATGCATGATTGTAATAAACAATATTAGAACCACAAATTATTTTGTGCATTTTCCTTGCATGTCAGAAAGCATTTCATTGCAAAGATTTCCCTCTCATTTGCTTTTTTAAATGCCTTTCATGTAGGAGGACATGCTATGCAGATTTGCATTGTTGCATTTAAATTTGTTTTCAGTGAAGATCCACAAAAAAAAAACATGGTAAGGGAATGACAGGAATGGGAATTGAATCCAGAAAGGAGTGGAGGGAAACGTGGTGAGGCATGATAAAAGCTGCACTTTTATGAGGAAAGGCTGCGTTACAAGTGGGGAGCCAGTCTCCTTGAAGGAGGATAAATAATACTATCTCCACAAGACATGATCTGGACAATTAACAGCCTTGTTATTTTTTAATAAAGCTGTAAACTCTGGTCATTTCTTCAATCTGTTAAATGGAAGAACACGACACAAAGACAAACGGGAGGCAATGTCTGACTGAGATGAATGATCAAAGCTGTCAACGGGAAATCGAAAATTAGGAAGATGGTGGAAAATAAAAGGAGGTTAAAGGTCGGCAGAGGATGGTATTGTTAGCGGCGGAAGAATAGAAGGGAGAATAAGCTGATGACAGTGGACAAGATAAAAGAGTAATGCATTTTCTCATAGTTTTGTAGGCAAGGCAATAAACGATCTTGTCATGACTACTATACATCAGAGCCCTTTCCTCAGCATGCCAGCAGCTTCCTCACTCTACTGCCCTGCCGACTGCTTGGTCACACATAGCTGACCCCACAAGGCAGACCTTTCTACCACTTCCACCACTGTCTGATCTTTCCTGTGTCTATTCACTTAGCTGCTTCAAATTTTCTCAGCCAGTGTTATTTTTGAACGATACGACCCAATAACCCTCCTTTTGAGCTCCTTAATGATCCTGCTTTTTTCTTTTTTCCACCTTATTTTCAGAGGTTAAATGTGTTTCTCACAGAAGAAAAGACACACTGCAGAGTGGATGATCAGGCCATGCTGCCAGTCTGAAATCGATTAGGAGCATGTCAGGCTACTACTTTGTGGAGAAAATGACCTAAAAGGTGCACTCCATCACTCTCTAGACTGCACACATTAAAAGAAGTTCACAGAAGAACAGGATTTCCAGCAAAGTTTGAGTCTGTTCTTAAGATGTAGTATTATGCTATAACTGAAAAGCAGTTTTTGCCGCAGGCAAATACTGTACAGTGAGTAAAACTTTACACTCTCATAAGTTTTTTTTTTTTTGCAAGAGCAAGGACACATAGAGCCTACAGCAAATCCACATTTTAAGTGTCTGATTTTTGTTTTTTCGTGACAAACAGAGAATATCCACACTTAGATCTATGCAGCGTTTCACTTTCTTTGAGCTTTCGGTCGAACTGGGACAAACGAAATAACAGCAGGAATGAATAAAATACACAAAATCCCCATAAATAAATGGCTAGAAAATTTCTATTTGCAAACACTTCATCCATGGCTCACCAAGTAGCTTTTTTCCAACATTTTTGGCTTGACGCCACCATTTACTGTATCTAACCCACCAGTAAGTATAGAGGGGAAATGTTATCCTGTTTGAATTAATTGGTATAAACATCCCTGACATTACATTTTATTTAGAAATGTGCAGCAATTTATCTAGTAAGAAATGTGACAAGTCCTTTCAATTTGACCGTCTTAATGTACCTGGAAGTTAGTGCTTGTCTCTAACCAGCTCAAATACATCAAACAGGGACATGCACATTTGGATGGACAGTAGATCAATTAAAAAAAGGTTAATGCTGCAGATTCTCTTTGAGGCAGAACATTGGAATTACAAAGACCAATAGGCTAAAATGTGTCCTGCATTTTAAGTACCGTAAAACATTTAGTCATGAAGGTAATTAACTATTCAGAGATTTTTGTTTTCTGTGCCTTGTTTTTCTTTGTGTTTCATACCTACCAAATAGTATTTACCCTCCTTGACCTCCTGTACTACTGTAACTGTGTCTTTACAGGTCTCCTTAAAAAACCAGACAGCTGATTCAGAACGCTGCTGCTCGAGTCCTCACTAAGTAGAAAGTGGATCACATCACTCCAGTTCTGAAGTCTTTACACTGGCTTCCTGTGCCTCAAAGAATTGATTTCAAAATACTTCTGCTGGTTTATAAATCATTAAACGGTTTAGGGCTGAAATACATTTCTGATCTGCTACTACACTATGAACCACCCAGACCTCTCAGGTCATCTGGGACACGTCTGCTTGCTGTCCCCAGAGTCAGAACTAAACAGGGAGAAGCAGCGTTCAGTTTTTATGCTCCACATGTCTGGAACAAACTCCCAGAAAACTGCAGGTCTGCCGCAACTCTCAGTTCTTTTAAATCAAGCCTGAAGACCTTTCTTTTTGATGTTGCCTTTATTTAAATAATTGTTCATTTCTTATACTGCACTGTAACTTTTATTTTCGTATTTTATCTGTTTTTAATTTTTTTAATCATTTTTGACTGCTCTTTAATGTTTTATGTAAAGCACTTTGAATTGCCCTGTTGCTGAAATGTGCTATACAAATAAAGCTGCCTTGCCTTCCACTGAAGAGATTTTGCTTTGCAGTACAATGACACACTACGCACCCGCCTTTGCATCTGCATAAAACAATGCAAGCGGCTGCTTTGGTTGGGGCGAGTTGTTCTAGGTACTGGTAAAACAATAAAATCTGATTCAGGAAGTCCAGCAGATTCACTGACCTCTGGTTTAAAGTGTTAAATCTGCTGCACCACTGTAAACCCAGATTTAGTTGTAATTAAACGTTTTAGTGGACACTACTTATTCTTTCATGTTTTGTTAAAAACCACATTCATTACTAAACCACATTAGTTGTTTGTAATAATCAGCTTAAGTATGCAGTGCACAGATTATATAAGCAGATCTAAGGATCTTAAGTTTCTGTATGGGAGGGGTAGTATCGTTTGAACTGTTCTGTGCTGAAGCGGTGCAAAGGCTCATGGGAAGACAAAAATATGTTCTGAACAGTTTCTGTCCTAGTGTCCTAAAGTGTGTTTTAATGATGTTCTGTTCATATTTTGGGTGTGCAATTAAACTATCTGGGTTTTAGTTTTGTATGGTTGATTTAGTATTCATGTTTATCTATATTTATTGTTGCACCATGACGGAGACTCGGGTGGGAACCGATGGGATCTGGGAAGTAACAATGTGATAAATATCCCATGCTAAAATAGCATTCTGGAAGCTTTGTCTACTGAATGGAACTATCTGCACATTGCAATGTCTTGAGTAACTGAATTTGACGTATGCTGGTTGGCTTCCTATTTTGTAAATTTTTGAGCAAGTATGTTGTTATTAGAGATCACAGAGAAAAACACATTTATGTAAGCCACCTGTATCATATGTATTATATTTGTTACATTTTTTTGCATGCTGACAAAAAACATGAAAAAATATTTAAAGTGGCTATAATGTAACTGAGTTTGTGTTGATTCTAGTGGCCGCTTTGGACAAAAGCAGTAGTGTTTTTACCATGCTTGCTGTCTTAAAAGTCTTTTCTTTATGGTGCTGTATTGCACTGTGTATTACTGAGTTAGCGTTACCGCGAGGTCATGTAGTCGCGATGAGTATTTTGCTCAGACAGAAAATCATTAATTTACAATAAGAGAATACGTTACAGATGCATCGTTGTATTTCAAGTGTTGCATACTTAGCCTGGATGTCTCGTGAGCTAAACTAGGGGTGTCACTGTCACGAGCCAAAGCATTAAGAGATTGTTGTAGCAACGAACGTAATAATAACTTAGATTTATGGGCTATATAGCGCATTTCATGAAACCCATGGACGCTTTACACAAGTACAGGGGGACAAGAAAAAAGTAAGCCAACACAAGCACGGACCAAAAGGAATTAAAACGTCGGTGCTAAATGGAAGAGGGACGTAATTTAATGACTGCTACTGGCGTACAATCACATTGCGCATTGTAAAGTTATTTTATTAATGAAATAGACATATTACATACGTGAGGATCAATTCGGGGACATTTTTGAATCAATTAAAGTCCCATAATTGTCTCTGTTGAAAACCAGACAGACATTTATTCGGGTTTCGCCCGTCGTCTTTACTTTCCCTTTTAGCTTTTTGTTCTTTGTTTAATTTCCTTCTTTTCTGCGATGTTCCTGCCCAAAAATCAGCCATGACTTACTCAGATAACTTCTAAAATAAAATTAGAATACAATGGGCCTATATAAAGAAATCTCCTGCTACATTTTACCTGGCTGGGTATACTCACTAACGCAGTCTTTTCTGGTGTTACAATAAAATATGTGAAATTGAGCGTAAGCGTCAGTTCTGGCAGGCCAGGTAGTCAAGACGCTGCTAACGCTATTGGCCATCAACATGGTCTCATCAGCTGATCTGCTCCAGCTGATCTGGATTAGCCCATCAGCTGGTCAACACCCCTCGCTGCTCAATGGCTACACTCAAACAGGGCGCCCTATTTAAGCAGATTCAGTTTGCTCCTACCTGCTCGCTGCTCTGCCGTTTGTTCCTGTACGCTCGTGAAACCGCTCATGCTGTTGTTTAGCTCCTCTCGTCTGGTCCTACACAACCTGCTGTTGGCCATGACTTCCGCCGCTGTCGAGGAGGATTCCTGGCAACTTGACTCCTCCGATGATGCCCGGCCGGTTCAGCCGGATTTGGGGCAGGATGTCTGCCCGGTTGACAATGCCGCCGTCCGTCGAACCTCTCGACGGTTGGCGAATAAATCCACGTCTCCTCCCTGCATTGGAGATTGGCCCGTGGCCAAGATACTAGAGACCTTGTTTACTAATGATATTCAGCCTCCAAGTGGCGCTTCTCACGAGGATTTATTTGTCCTCCTCTGTGACTCTCTGATCGTTCCAGCGGTCGACGTCCTGCCAGGGCCTCCTCCCCAGTCTTCCGGGGAAAAAGCACGCCCAGAAGCGTAAAAACCCTGAGCCGGCCGCCAGGCCGTTGCGCAAAAACGGGGCGGCGGCCTAGTTCGTCAGGGCCTTGGCGCTTCTTCAGCGGGTGACCCGGTGCTTATGGCGCTGTCTGACGTCCAATCTTCCCTCCACGATATGGCTGCCAGATTATCTGCGCTGGAAGGCTCCTCCACTGTCAGACCTTCCTCAACCCCGGTCTCCGCTCCTTCGGCGTTCACCTCTGCTTCGGCTGCCTCCGCCGTCTCCGACCTGCCTCACCTGCGCCGGCCTCTGCGTGATGACGTCACCCCGGAGTTCGTTCCTCGACGGACCTTGGCTACCGCTGTACCTCTGTCCTCGGGCTCGCCTTTTTCCCGCCGGCTGCTGCAATCTCTCATCAATTGAGGGTGCAGATTTTGGCAAGTAATGACGTTAATCTCGTTAAACTTCTGCTGGGTTTTGAGCTGTGTGAGCAGCGTGTTGTGGACTGTGGCGATGTATCTATCGAGTTAAAGGATGGGGACCCGAGACTGTCTAAAACTCTGACTTTTCCTGAGTTCTGCGTTGCATTTGGTGTGTTTAGAGATGTAATTTGTGAAGTTCAACCGGCGCGCAGGGCCGAACTCGATACTTATTTGGCCATTATTTCCGACCTGGCTCTCTCTTATGGTGGGGTCTTGTTTTATGAATATCACAAGTCTTTTTCTGCAAAGGCAGCCATGTTCATACAGCGCTTCAACCAAAGACTGGACTGGTCCGTGGTCGACCTCGCACTCATAAGTCGACACTTCACGGGGCACCAAATTCTGTCCTGCTCCATCTGTGGCTCTCTATCACACTCTACTACCCTTTGCTCTAAATCTAGGCCTGCCCCTTATATGTCCCATCCTGGCCCGAGCCGTAATTCTGGCTCCCAGCTACTGTGGGGATGCCCATCCCAAGTCTGTATGCCCGAGGAGAACCCGCTTCCTGAAAGCGGAGCGAAAGAAATAAAGCCATCAACTCCCATCAACGTCCCCGAGCTGGGACTGGCATTGAGGAAGCATCCGAACCGCTGCTTTGTGAATTATTTATTGACTAATCTTGTTCATGGTTTCTTTGCTGGTCTGCTGCATTGCCTGCTGTGTCTTTCTGCTGTAAAAACCTGTTGTCCGCGTCCCAGGAGCCAGAAATTGTGGATGCCTTGCTGGAGAAGGAAGTTCAAAAGGGTTTTATGATAGGTCCGTTCGATAGGTCTCTTTTTTCCTGTTTTTCGGTTAAGTCCTATCGGGATCGCCACTCGAAAGTATTCGGGTAAGAAACGTTTAATCATCGACCTTTCTGCTCCCCGCAATGGCTTGGCTGACAGCATCAATAGCTTAGTTCTTTAGCCCCTTTTTCCCTGTTTTATAGCTGTCGATGACGCTATCAATTTCATTAAAAAGGCCGGACGTGGAGCTTGGCTTGCAAAAGCGGATATTTCCGATGCTTTTAAAGTCATGCCCTTACATCCTTCCCAGTGGCATTTGTTTGGCGTTCGATGGCGGGAAAAACTGTATTTCTCGGTTAGACTCGCATTTGGCTGTCGCAGTAGTCCAAAAATATTTGATACCTTGTCGGAGGCCTTGTGCTGGATTCTCCTTAATAACGACAGATTACCTTTCGTCCTGCATCTTTTAGATGATTTTCTCCTGGTGGACTTTCCATCCGCGAAATCGGATTCTTCTATCTCGGCTCTTAAGCGCACCTTTTTTTGATTTAGGCGTTCCTCTCTTGGAAGAAAAGACCGTGGGTCCTGTTAAGGTTATTGAATTTTTGGGCATTACTCTCGATTCCGTACGTATGCAGGCTTCACTGCCCCTTGAGAAATTATCCCGCATCCGGCAAATTATGACCGTCGCTCAAAATTATAAATCTTTTTCCAAACGGGACTTGCTCTCTCTTTTAGGCCACCTTAACTTCGCGATGAGGGTAGTTCCTCAAGGCAGGTCGTTTATTTCCAGGCTTCTTGATCTCTCCAAATCTGCAAAGGCTCTCTCTGACCTTGTTATCTTGGATGCTGGCTGTAGATCATAGCTGCAGTTCTGGTCCCTGCTCCTGTATAAATGGAATGGAGTTTCCTTTTTTCTTAATGATTTTATGGAATCGTCTGTGGCTCTTGAATTGTATACGGATGCTGCGCCTTCCGTGGGGTTTGGGGGGGTTTTCAAAAACGAATGGTTTGCGCGTGTCTGGCCGGTTGAATTGCTCTCCTTACCTGCCGGTGATTCCTCAACAGCCCTACTAGAGCTGTATCCTATTGTAGTGGCATGCATTCTCTGGGGTAAACATTGGGCTAGGAAGAAAATTCTGTTTTTCTGCGACAACGAAGCTACTGTTAATATGATTAATAAACGGCGCTCATCTGTACCTTTCATAAATAGGTTCCTGAGACGTCTCACATGGTTGTCAATTTTGGGGAATTATCATTTTCACGCTGAGCATATTCCTGGTTTGAATAATCAAGTGGCGATTCTTTGTCTCGATTTAATTTTCAGAAATTTCATCTCCTGTGTCCAGCTGCAGCCCAATCGAGCCTGGAATTCCCTCCTTTCAGCCAGACCATTCTAGATTGAATAACCCTCTCCAATCTTATGTGTGCTCTGCTGCGCAGTACATGCGGGGGGGTCTGGCTAGCTCTACATTAAAATCGTATGACTCGGCCTGGTCTTATTTCATCGCCTTTTGTGCTTCTTTATCTGTAGCTGCTCTCCCTGTCAATGTATCATATATTAGTGCTTTTATAGTTCACTGCATTGAGGATCGAAACCTGCAGCTTCTTCCATCAAAAGTACGGTCGCTGGCATTCAATTCCATCTGCGCTGCCTGGATCCAGAGCCTCCAGTATTTTGAAAAACCCATCCATTCGCCTTTTGCTGAACGGCCTCAAAAGACAGTCACCACGAGGCAATGATAAACGTCTCCCTTTTACTTTACCTCTGGTTAAACAACTCATAACTCAATTACGGAATGGGTGTTTTAGGCCTTACACCGATCAGTTGTTAGAGACGGTCATTCTCACAGCTTTTTTGGTTTTCTAAGGGGTGGTGAAATTTCTTCACGCACATGTTCCTTTGATCCAAATCACAATCTGACAATTTCTGATGTTTCACTTAATGATCACCATTTCACATTGTTTCTGAAACACTCTAAAACTGCTAGAAATGGTGAAGGTGTTGTCGTATACATTTCTGAGTCTAACACTGTCTTTTGCCCTCTGATTTCCATGTTGGCCTACTTGAGGTGCCGTCCTGGTGCTGGTCCACAAGAGCCGCTGTTTGTCACGAAGGAGGGGAAACCAATGTCGCGAGCCTGGTTTGCTTCTCACCTGCGCCTCCTCTGCCAGTTCTGTGGACTGCCTCCGGACCGTTATATGGCTCATTCTCTACGTATTGGTGCAGCAACTGCAGCGGCGGCATCCGCTCCAGTTTTAACCCTTAAAGCCATGGGGCGCTGGTCTTCTGCTGCTTACGAACGTTACCTTCGTCCTGATGTGCCTCATCTACTGATCTCCTAATTTGTGGGAGCGTCCCCTAATGCTGCTGATGTCCTCTGACTTTCTGCTAATTCATGGTGCTCATGAATGGTCAGGGGGTGTTCCCTAATGCTGCTGCTGTCCCCTGACTTTCTGCTAATTCATGGTGCTCATGAATGGTCAGGGGGTGTTCCCTAATGCTGCTGCTGTCCTCTGACTTTCTGCTAATTCATGGTGCTCATGAATGGTCAGGGGGTGTTCCCTAATGCTGCTGCTGTCCCCTGACTTTCTGCTAATTCATGGTGCTCATGAATGGTCAGGGGGTGTTCCTTTATGCTGCTGCTGTCCCCTGACTTTCTGCTAATTCATGGTGCTCATGAATGGTCAGGGGGCTCATCTGATAGACCGTATTTCCAAATTAATTCGTAAACTTATTTATAAGATTTCAATCATTAAATTCCATCCTCTTGTTTTCATTCCCAAGAGGATTGCAGGTGTGGTTTGTTTGGGGGGAATAGTTCAGCTCACACAGTCCTAAACTGTGTGAGCGTTCCCTAATGCTGCTGCTGTCCTCTGACTCTCTGCTATTTCATGGTGCTCATGAAAGGTCAGAGGACTCCCTGAACAGAGCCATACCGCCAAAATTTAATTCTGAATTTATTAGCTGAAATGCAATTATTCAATAAAAAATTTCTAATAATTTTTAATTGTCATGTGTGTTCTTGACTTTATGGACCTGACAGAAATTGAGCGTCAGCGTCAGTTCTGGCAGGCCAGGTAGTCAAGACGCTGCTAACGCTATTGGCCATCAACATGGTCTCATCAGCTGATCTGCTCCAGCTGATCTGGATTAGCCCATCAGCTGGTCAACACCCCTCGCTGCTCAATGGCTACACTCAAACAGGGCGCCCTATTTAAGCAGATTCAGTTTGCTCCTACCTGCTCGCTGCTCGCTTCTCTGCCGCCCGCCACCTCCCCTGCTCCTCCTTGTCGTGTAACGTGGCATTTGCTTCTATGTCATCGTTGCTGCTCTGTTCATGTGGGGGAATAGTTCAGCTCACACAGTCCTAAACTGTGTGAGCGTTCCCTAATGCTGCTGCTGTCCTCTGACTCTCTGCTATTTCATGGTGCTCATGAAAGGTCAGAGGACTCCCTGAACAGAGCCATACCGCCAAAATTTAATTCTGAATTTATTAGCTGAAATGCAATTATTCAATAACAAATTTCTAATAATTTTTAATTGTCATGTGTGTTCTTGACTTTATGGACCTGACAGAACTGTCAGTGTGTGTTTTTTTCCATCTACCTACTGTAAATCATTTTGTGACTTCGCGGGAAAAATCGGGCAAAGGCAATGCGTTCTTTTTATTGTAGGTCTCGTTTCCTGTTACAGGTCATTTATGATCAACATATGAAAAATTACACACTTCCAGAAACATTAAAAAGTTACATATAGTCACACATGTTTACTAATGATTTTTAGTAATGACTAAGCCTACTAATGTAAACTTGATTTGTCTACTGCATAAACTTACCGCTCTGTGTTAATACAACTTAACCTGTTAAGTTTCACCTTCTTAAACACCTACTTAAACGGTTTAAAGCCCCTGACACACCAACCCGATAATCGGCCATCGGACAGTCTGGCGACTGTGACTTGAGTCTGTTTGGTGTGTTCCGTGCCATCGTCCATCGGAGGGGCAGCCGGCATTCGGCCGACCTGACTTGCTTGGTTGGAGGGCGGGCAGTCGGACTCAAATGACCAATCGGATTGGTGCAGTGCTAACCCGGAAATGGCGAGCAGGATGACCGAGAGTAAGGCCTCAATCTAAAATGAAGACAGATTCAGCAACTGCATGGTCTATGTCTCAATGTTTTCAGAAACACGTTTCGGTGAAATATCTTCATAAAATATGAGACCGTATTCCGAATGAGCCGTCATTATCCCCAGTTGAAGAGAAGCCAGACCCACGTGATGCGTTCGTCCTGTCAGCTGCTGGTTTTCATTTTTGGCCGACAATACAGATTACTGCCGTCTGCTGTTATGGAGACGTATTATGTCTTGTCGCTTTGGTGTGTTCCGAGGCACTTTTTTGACCAACTCTGGGAGACTGATCAGTCCAACTGCCTTTTCTGCCGAGGGTCGGCTTGTGGTTAGTGTGTCAGGGGCTTAAAGGTGCTGTAGGTAGGATTGTGGAGATCCAGGACTTAGCCAAAGAATTTGAACATCAACAACTTCTCAGTCCCTCCCCCGCTTTCTGCTAGAGGCCAAACGGTCTCCTAAGCCCTTCCACCCACAAGGTAAAATGAATGTGTGTGCATGAGCAGTGATTGACACGCAGTTAGACATCCTCCCTGGCCCTGGTTGGTGTAAATGAACAGGGAGCGGTGGAGTTTTGCTAATCACACTACAGGCTGGAGGTGGTGCCAGAGGAGCTGGATTTCTTTTTAAATGAACTGCTTTATGTAGTTCTACTGGAACATAGGGTCAGTTTCAGCAAATATGACAGAAAGTTAGTTTTATAAGTCTTACCTGCATCTGCAACTGCATCTTTAAGGCAATTTCTTTTTTTAGAGATGATGTTAAGTTATTTTTTTAAAAGCTACTGAGTGAAAAAAAACTCATTGGAGGAAAGTGAGTGTGGTTGCTGAATATTTCAGTAAATCTTATTTAGCCATTGGTTGGCTGCTGCTTTAAAACCATCTTTGCAAAGAAGCTCTTCCTTTAGCTGCCTCCCTCAGGTCTCTCTCTCTCTGCCACCATTGCCTCTCTTTAGAGAACACTGGACAGTGTAGACAATGTGCATCCCCACATATGACACTTTATTTATGAATCACATTAACTTGCACACCCAATGATTACCATGTTTACAGTGTAAAGCACCCAGCTCCAAGCTATCAAATGCAAGATGATGAAATAAGTAATAAACTGTTTCCACAGTTGGAGAATAAATAATTCTCATACATACAAAAAAATACCCAAATCCTTTTGCACACCCAAGAATATTAAGTATTATTATATAATGTAGTATTATTTTTGCTTATGCCTTTGCGTAGTTACTGCTCTTAGTTGATTGATTTTATAGATGTGTATGCAGTTTTTATTTCTGGAAAAAGCCATTCAATGTAGTGTCACATCAGACACTACATTGAATGGTCACTATTATACTCACAAGGTTTTAAGGTAAACACAACAAGCTGACCACAAAAGACAAACAGAACCCTCATGCTTAGTGTTCTACACTAATTAACTGAGAACCAATTACTGTAAGCAACTGCCATGCAGTATAACCTTAGTCCCAGGCAAAAGTGCAAACTGACACCAACTGCTGAGTAAATCATAGCCATCATGATAAAGAACAACTTAAATCATGGTAAGTCAGGCACAAAGAAAGAAAGGTGTACAGGGAAACAGTGTGAACTTGTTTGGATGGGCGGTTCTCGAAGAATACCTGAGGCTAAGCAATCAGGCACATTTTCAATGGTTACTGAAGAATAACAGCAGCAGCGGTGGCAACAACTGGTAATGTTATTACGTTTAATAACTGTGTTCACCTGTACAGTAAGTGTAAAACAATGGTAAAGATACAGTTGTTCTAATTCAGTCCAAGTTAATCTCATATATTTTACAAAACAAATACATGTTTGCATGAGGTTTAATACACATCTTAATATGCAAATACATTATCTGTTTGGCTCTCTGCACAGACAGTTTCCATATTTAACTACAATCAATAGATGTATTCAGTAGATGGGACGTGTCACATTTCTGCTCTTTATGCTGTGTGAAATGTCCATACTGGAAGTAGCTTATCAAAGTCATTCATATTCTAGTTTGTGTATGCATCAGTATGTGGAGCTTGTGTTCATATTTATGTGTTCAGCTGGACTAAATTACTTGCACATGTGCAAATAATGCTTCAAAATGTAACTGCTCATACATGAAATTATTTAAAATATTATCTGTTGTATGTGGGATAGAGAAAAGAGACTTGTTTGGTACAGACAGGTATTTGTTTTGGACCACCAAATACGTCTGCCTACAATTGATTTTTACTATGCATAAACTCTATGACAAATTGGAATGGCAGGCTACTACTACTACTACTACTAGAACTCATTTTTAAAATGACAAATCTTAAGCTCAATTGTTATGCCACATTTAAAAATAATCATATTGATACATAACCAAGAATTTTCTGGACAAAATTTTATATTGCCCTGGGTGTGGGCTATTTTCTTAATAACTTAATGAACATTATTATATTTCTGGTTTTAGTATTTACAGATTTAAATATTTAGAACAAAATGCTTAGCAAACAGATCTGATAGAATAAACGAACACAGACAACACCAGGAAAGAAAAGAAATAGTGTGAACATTACACTAGGTGATGCATTAGAAAGACAGATGGTTTAATATCACATGATGACCAGATAACCTGACTCCATTGCCATATGTAATAAAATATCTCTTTTTGTTACTGCAGTTAGGATAAATTGCTCGCTGGTCAGAAGGCTACTTAGTTCTGAAGCACAATGAGAAGAGACAGCATTCGTCTTCCAAATGTCTGGCAATTGCATAATTAGTGCTGCCTGTACATATGGCTGTTTTGTGTTCAGGCACGTGCTGCAGGGCTTGTCTCGGTTCGGCCAACATGGGCCTCATGCTGCAAGAGAAAGTCAGCATGTGGACGACGTTGGTGGAATTGCAATACAGTGTTGTGATAAAAAGCTTGTCAGGTGAAGGGATGAGTGATTCCACACACAGAAACCCTAAACCCTCAGGAGCTGAGTCATGGCCGCGCTCCATGATGCTAAATGGATCCCGATCACACAAACCATTTAACCTGGCCTTGTTTTTATTCTGATTCTTTTTTTTTTTTTTTTTTTGAGAGGAGGAACAGGAATTGTGAAATGTGGCAACGTAAATGGATGAGCATTGTATAACTAGACTAAAACATAGAACCTTCAAGTAAAAGTAGCATCTGCAATTTATTGTAAACAGTCTTTTGCTCAGTAAAATGATAGACTACTGTGTCACGAATGACATAAAATGCACTCTGAAGTAGAGATGAAATAATAACTCTCCAGTATTCCTGAATGTGCTACATTGTGCATGTGATGTCTTTTGTCAGGCATCGTAAATGTACTGTGAGCCAGAGCCCATGTAAAAATCTCTCAAAAATAGGGACTGACAAAAATTATTTCTCATGATTTGCCAAAGACAACACAAATTGGGAGAAATTGGCTTGATAAGAGAGCACCAACATGGTATGTAACAGCACTGGAGCCTAACATGTGACAATAAATGGCAAAATATACCAGAAACTTGAACTGAATATTGACACCTTAAAGAGAAGGAGATACAGAGAGTGAGTGAGCAAGAGAGAGTTCTCTGAATCTCAGAATAATCAGAAAACATCTGTGCAGCTGCAGTTTAGAGGCTGCAGGGAAGTTAAAGTGAGGTATCGACCAAAGCAATTACCAAAGAAACACCAAGTTTCAAGGACTTGGTGTTTGAAAGTTTAGGTTCATCTAAAACACCAGGCCAAACAGGAAGCTTTAGTTTATCTCAGCTCTCTCTAACAAGTCTGAACCATTCGTACCTCAGTGATGGAGGGCTGCGCTGCGATTATACAAAAGAGCTGGAGATTAAAGCAGGTCTCTGGGACTCACTGGGCAGTGAAATGAGCAGCTGGTGATACAATGACTGCATTGTATTTAATGTTAATGGGGAGAGTGAAAAAGTATTCCCTTCTGCATATGACTTGTCTGTAAAAAATCCATAAACCGTCCTCAAACCTAACCAACTAGCGGCTCTGTGAGGCTGAATGTAATGTCAACATGCTCATATGCAGATGATTAGCATGTATAATGCTTACCATGTTCAACATCTTAGCTTAGCATGTTAGGATGCTAACTGTGGCTAATTAGCACTAAACAGGAACTACAAACTATTGTGCCACGAAAACATGCTCTGAGCGCAAGGTTTCTGCTTGCTTCTTGTTACACTTGGCAGTTTATCTTTGAGAAAAGTTTAAAACCTCCTGCTTTCACACATGTTGACACTTCCCTCTATGTGCTGGTGTCAGCAACATAGTCCAATGAAAAATAACAAGCCATGGTGAAACCCACAGCAGTATAGTAATTTACTGTAGCTTTAGTTGGCAACGGTGGGCAACTGCAGCGCAAATACTGCCAGTCAGCTCTGCCTGTTGGTTCCCAGCAGTTCAGTCCTTATCAAATTGGCTAAAGGTGATGATGTTGCTGCTGGCTGGCAGGCCAATCACCAGCCAGGCTAGCTGCTATCCAACCAAGGTCTACAGCACCATCAACTGTATCGTTCTTCCCCTGCCTCTCTGTTTTGCATTTCTTTAGCAGAGGACTCTGGCTCACAGAAATCCTCTTAGCCTCTAGCAACATCAAATTTGAAGTACTCTCCAGTAAGAGAAGAGACAGACAACTGCCTGCAGTTCTGCTGCCATTCATTGATATCAGATTACTGCATGTCAAAAATAAATAAAAATGTAACTATTAAACAGCTTGTTACACAAAAAAGTTGGAGTTGGGGGCCCTAGACATGACACCCACTTCACTGCACTGCACACACACCACATGGTCATTAAAAAAGCCAGCAACATTAAAACTAAATGAAAGATGATACAAACACTACAGTATTGGTAATTTGATTTTCTAAAATTAACAGAACAGTGAAAGCGTAAGTGCAAGACAGTTAAGCTCATCAGGTGATGTTTTTTGCCTCTTACAATCTACTATTTAACATTTTGCAATTACAATATGCAAAATGTGAATAATCAACTATATTTAAAATCACAGATTAAATCATGATCAAAAAAGAGGAACCCAAAGAGACATTATATGGCTAAAGTCTAAGAATAAATCAGAATGCAGAATAACACATGAAACTTTATTTCTTTTCTTTTCAGTATATGTCATGAAATGTGTTAATATTGTCTGATTAAATGTTGTTTTGGACCCCCCAGGAAGACTAGCTGGTCGTCTAGGCATCAGCTAATGGGGATCCTTACAATAAATACAAAAAAAAAAAAAAAAAATACTATATGTCTTGAACAATGTGGCTGGCAAAATAATTAAAAAAACAATTTCCTAGTTTCCCTTTTCATGCTCTGTGTTGCCCCATGGTTGCTGTGGCACCATAAGCAACTGCTTACAGTAGTTCAGTTATGCCTCAGGCCAGCTGCGACAGTGGACTTTATGAAAATACACGGAAACAAGGAAAACCAGGTGGAAAAGATTAAAGGTTTGTGTTTTTCTTTAAAACATCACACTCTGATGAATGCTTGATGAATGCTTGATGGCCTGAAATATGTATTATTCCACCAAGTGTAAGTGACAGTCTAATAACTGATAAATCAATCTGTTAATCATGTCCACATACACATTCTTTACTTTGCTGCTCCAACTTCTTCAAGCATCACATTTTTAATAGGCACCATGGCATGTTTTCCAGTCCATTGTCAGTGTCTCTCAATTTGTATATTTAATGCATGCCACAATTGCAATGCACTTGTTTTCTTACCTGACCTTGGATGTGAGTGCACGAGAATCGACACAGCACAACAATAATGCTCAGGTCTGTCGAGATGTTTTAGTGCCAGATTTCTAGGTACACAGTTGTTTTTCTATTAGGCGTGATAGCACTTCCTGTCTCCCCAACATGCAGCCATGTCACATAATAGTATGTGTGTGTGTGTGTGTCTGGCAGCAGCTGACTTCTTGGTGGCGTAATTGAAGTGTTTTCAAACAGAACAGAAGACTTGTGCACTGCGGCTCACTATCGGTGTAAGGAGGAAGATATTTGTTGGAAGAATCACCAGACTTATAAACTGAGGCAGGGAGGGTGAAAACAAGTGCTGTAACTTACAACTAATTACATTTGGAATTGGTCAACTTGCCCTTCCCATTGGATTAATGAATGAAGTTAGCTCACAGACATGTTACAAACAACAAATACTGTATACAGTATATGGTTTTTAATAATTTTTGTATGCTTAAAGAAACAAGTGATTAATAACTATATCTATATATCTATATGTTTTGATGTTGTTATGGTGATATGTTGTTATGATGATTTCCTTTCTCACTGGAAACAGCCCATAGCAGCATGCGACAATCTTTCTTTTACTCAACAAACAGGCCTCATGGGTAGAGCTCTTTGAGATACCCGTTGCTGTCTGAAAGCATGTTTAATACGGGAAAGTAATTGACATTATTCAAAGAATAATACAATAATCCCCTTGTGAGCATTATGAGAATATTGAGAATATATTATCACAGACATGTGGCTGCAGGGAGTTTCAGTAAGTTTTAGCAGGTTGTTTTACTCAAGAGAGTTGCACAGGACTACTGTAGATTTTAAGAGGCTAAAAGGGAAATAGAGATAAGGCTGCTAACTATTTATCTTTTGCACGACTATTAGTCCAGCTCAATCTGTCTGTCAAATCTTACTGAATCTCTCATACAGCAAGAATGCACCTGAACACACCTCCCTGTACGACCGGTTGGGCGCCAAGACGGGCGCAGGTGCATTTGCTATTTAAACGACGCTCAATCTGGCGGCACATACTGGCTGTGAGGTTTAACACCTATAAATGTTTTAATAGTGCAACATCTCGTTAGGAAATATAGGACAGAAGCTGGTGCAAAGTACAAAACCTCCAAACGAGGTTACCCTTCTACAGTAGATTTTTTGTAATATGTTCCACTATAGCTGTGATTTGGTAAATGTACACGTTGAACCAATATTATCCTGTGATGCTTTGGCTTTCTGGCTTTTCTACTGAGTGCAGCAGGCATACATTAAGTCTGGTTAGTCCAAGGAGATTGACCTTTGTTCAGTGCACACTGAACTGTAAAGCAAAGCAGATGATTAAATCAGAAAGCTTTATTAGCTCATCATTATAAAAGTGAACATTGGGAAAATAAAAGTCGAGATTAAAGCTGCACTAAAGGTTTTCATTTCTCTGGGCATTCTGTGTTTGATGAGAACACTTGGCATTTTGGATGCACAGCATTTGAGTGCTCAAATTGTCTGTCCCGTCTGCCAAGTTATACCAGGGCTGCAAACATGCTCTTATCGGGAGTTGTGGAACAGACGGACAGAAACCAAAGGACATGTAGCCCCCCAGGAGAGAGAAGCGAGAGCTTTGTCTTTGCTCACAAATTTTGTAACCCACTGATTTAATTTGAGCCTGTATGGGATTTTTAGTGAATAAGTCCTGGGAGCAGGTAGTTACACAATAGTTAAACTTATTTTAAAGCTGTGGTAGGCAATTTGTTTTTGGCATCGTTGGACAAAAAATCCAGCATATTGTAATTCAAGTGGTCTGAAAGAAAACTAGACTTCTGCATCTCCTCTTAGCTCTGTTTCCAGGCTTTGGAAAATCAAGTTTGACTGGAGACTTTGGCCAATCACAGGCCATTCCAGAGAGAGAGAGAGAGAGCATTTCCATTGGCTGTTCTGCACATACATATGCCGATGCAACAGAGAGGGGAAGAGGTCTCATTCTACTTCAAATCCTGGCGTTTTTTTTTTTTGCTTTCTACCCACTGCAACTTTAATGGACAATTATCATTGTCTAATTCACTAAACACATTCAACTGCATACATATCCCAAAAAAGTTTGATGTCAATAGATGAAAGTGAGGGGAAAATGTATTAATGTAAGAAAAATGTGAGTTTGAAAAGACAAGACTATGAGTTGAAATAAATAAGATTTGATTTAGTATTTAATTCAGTTTTTTTTCTCCAAATCAATCAATAAACATATGGTGTCTTTACACATATCTCTTTAATCTATGGTTTCTTTTTGGAAGAGACTGATTATATGCCCACCTCTAATCTGCTGTATCGTATTTAACATGACTTCAGGGTTTACTGAATATAAAACTAGTTGAATGAAGACTAAATACTATACTTTCCATCTTTTAATTTTCTTTGAAGTAAAGCACTCAGTATCATAAATACCACTGACACAACAGAACATTTGAATGATTTAAACAGGGCATAACACCTCAAAGTGTAGCTCTCAATCTTGATACGGTTGGCTGCAAATTATAACTTTTTGTCACGCACTTCGCCATGACTACTTTGGCTTTATGATATTATATTAGTTGTGCTGGGAGCATTTTACAGTTCAAACATCAGCCCTGTAAAGATTCTACCAAAAAATAGACCAGTCCCATCAGTTAAACCACAATACGAACATAGATTCCTGTATTTTAAAATATAAAATAACTTCCCAGATGCCTCCAAAATCCATATCATACCATTAACATGTGGCCTCTAAACCTTTATGTACATTTACCATCTTTATCTACATCTCTGTAGGTTTGCATCCAAGAGTGGATCAGCAAGTAGCTTCCAACCAGCTTCGCCGTCTCATGCTGTCTGCCTGAAACAAACGTTCTGTTTGTTTGTCTTGTTTGCAGTCGTCTGCATGAATGCAGTTCTGCACATCCCTGTGACACCTCCCTCCCCCCATATCCTATTCTCAATTTCTCATCCTAGATTGACCTTAATTTCTCACGTCTTTTCTATTTCACCTTCCTCCTCCTTTCATTCTCTTTTTTCCTCTTCTCTTGCAGCAAATCCCTTGCTTCTTCCACCTCTTCACCCACTGCTGCCTGAGGGTTTTGAAAAAATGTTACATAATGCACTTCAAATTATCACAACACATGTATTATGGATATGGGGAGATACTACAGCAGGCATCACGGGATTTGATAAAGAATAAAGGAATGGAATTACGGATCAGTTTCTTTGCAGATTAAATGGGTCAATCTATCGTGTTCATGGTTATTAAGATTAAAGAAAATTGTTCTGTCAGTTGCTGTGTGTGTGCGCGCATATGTGCAAACTTGTGATACTGAGTCATCCCCCATCTCAGCACTAAAGTACTGATGATTGTGATGACATATGACAGTAGTTCTTACATTGTTTCCGCTGTGCCTCTTGCCTTTAGAAACACAGCACCACACTTTTTATAGCGAGGGAGATTTCCTCTCATCAAAATGTTTGTCTGTCTCTTCCTATTTTATATCCTGTGTCCTTGTCATTTTTCTGTCTTGTTTTTGAGCTGTTCCAAACCTTTCTTTTGCATCTCTCTCTCTCTCTCTCTCTCTCTCTCTCTCTCTCTCTCTCTCTCTCTCTCTCTCTCTCTCTCTCTCTCTCTCAAGCCTTGCTCCTCTCTGTCTTTCTGCTTCCGTTATCCTGCTGTCTGTGTTCAAGGGAATTACAGAAGTCATGCCTCACCCAAAAGACAGAACAGTATCTGGGCACAGCTCAGGCAGAAGTAGACTTCCAGAGCACTTCAAGTTGCTGAAAACATCACTGCAGTCATGCCCAACCTTCACTTATGCCTAAATACTCACTGAGTAAGACAAAAAACAGTAAAACCAGATGATGAAGAATTCAGCCTCAACACATACAGATAATCCCCCAAAGCCTCTCTCTCCTCCCATGCATTATAGATCTGTGGCAATTCAGCTCCCCTATGGATTCTACATAAACTACATGATGAAACTAAACAGAGTGGGTAATATTTGTCACAATGGGATGTATAATGGGATGTCACATGCAATTTTCATGCGTGATTCAAAATAATTCAAATCAAGTAAATTGATTAATTCAAATCAAACCAGCAACAGAGCCCCTATGTGTCTAATCTCGTCCCCTTTTCTTTTTGAGCTACAGCTTAACACACCTCTATTTCCATTTTGCCTGCTTTGTGATCTCTTTGTCTCTTTGCCTTCTCCGTCTCCTCTGATATGCACATAAAAAGGTTCCAAGAGGGTTGTTGGGTGGATGCTATGCTGAGTCTGCCTTCAGCTGTCTGCTTTTTTTAAACTGTGCAACAGAAAGCTGAGAAAGCTGATCAGAATGAAAGAAAATCTGATCGAACTGACAACCTGTTCAGCTGTATTCCGTCCTCACGATTGTGTGTCTGGGCAAGGCTAGACAAATAGCGAACAGAAACTCCAATAAACCGTGTTTTAGAAGGCTTTATTGATGGCCGTTTCTGTAAAACTGAAAGATACAATACGTAATGTAAATACGTCCATGTATGAAATGACAGTTAACTTGCAATTAACATTATACTTGAATGCCCATGCATTTTCCAGTAAATGTATTTTAACTTCTCTCCACAGGTAACATGGAAGGTAAATATTTTTTATCTGATCTAGCATACAGCATGATAAGTAACTCAAGTAAGTATTAACATAGGAATGTACGGCTAACTTAGCACAGACCTCAATAGGAATGCTCCTTCAAGCTAGCTGCTAAAATGAAAAGTGAAGCAAAAAAACGTGTATTATACATTCATCTAGCAACTGACAACATTTCTTTTTCCAGATTAATTTCACCATGAAAATACTCATTCTAACATTTAGCATCTTTACTTACGGACATATCTCCAGGGCTTAAACGAAAGGAGAGCACTGTTTCACATGCACACAGTAGCTTGCTCTTTTTTCAACTGAAAACAAAATGGAGAATGGAAAGCGAAACTTAAGAATACCTTAGCTCTACCTAAATGTCCACTAGGGATGCAAAGCATAAACAGGGATAACAGGACAAGCTGTCTGAGCTCCTGTTTTGATTTTAATGAATTTAATGAAATAAAATCAGGGTTTCTACTGGGTCATAGTGAAAATGAAAAACTTGTGTGGATAATCTCCTAAGTGCCTTTCATATAATATTAAGTAAAAATAAAAGTTTGTTGTAATATACATTTCTACCAATTTAATTTTACAGATTTAACAATATATTCATGCTTTTTTCCACACTCTTCCACAAAGTATTATTGTCCTACCGGTATTTTAGTCAATGCAGCTGTATGTGCAGCCAAGTGTAGTTTGTAGTAACATACAGGTACCAATAGATGGCAGTAGCTACATTGGATGTAACACGGGTCTCATTTAGCGCTAGTGACGGACTTTTCAACAACTGAAAACGAACTTGAAGAGCATGCATTTTATTTTTTATTGGGTATGTGGAGAAAAACGCGGGTGAAAAAGCTGTGAGACATTTCGACATTGACCCCAGGAGAATCCGATACTGGAAGAAACAGACGGATGAGCTGACAAATTAGCCGACAAGAGCAGAGCACGGCTAGCTGGAGGTGGGAGGAAAAAAGTTAGCCTGGAGCTAGAAACAAATAGCTACCATCTGTAACGTTAATCAGATACTGGTGTGCTGCAAACCAGCAATGTGTTTTACAAAACTACTGTATGCTCTTATTGTAATCTACCAGCAATACCATAGTACCTCTGGCTGTTGTTGTATATGGTGATATTTTTGCAAATGTTTCTTAAAAAATGAATGATCTCTGTCCACTGGAACGCTATGGCTTTTCATTTAAAACAGTTAATTTAAAACAATTATACTTATCAAACAGATGGAATTAGAAATAAAGGCCTGCCTCTAACAAAAGCCTGCTTCAAATAAAAGCCTGTTACCTTCTGCAGTTCAGGTAAATAAAGGCCTCAGTTTGTATGTGTGCTCGACTCTTGCTAACTTGTTTCTTAATTTATTTTTGAAGAATAAATCTCATAAAATGGCACCATGCAGTCTTCAAACTACAAGGATGCAATTACAAATTAGTGAAAAAGTCTTGCTTTTAACCAATATGTCACTTGAAATATATTTTCAATTAAAGGGCAAAGTTAATTAGTCAGTCAAAGCAAGTATAAACAATTGCAAGAAGACTGTAATTAAAAGTGAATTGGAAGAAATATTTTCACTGGTTGGTAAAATGTTTAATACCTGATTTACAGGGACAATGATACAGTGGGTATATCTCAGCTAGGCTTAGTTCTAGCTGACGTTTATCAACAAATACTTTTTTTTCTCCTTGTACAAAGGGGAGAGCTATCTGTCTCTCTATGTCTTCTCTTTAAAGCACTGTATGTCACTGCCTCTAGAAGCCCATTGCTTAAATCGACAGTTAATGTACATCTCCTCACACTTTATAATATAGACTGGGCAGTGGGATGGTGTAGTGTTCAGAGAGATCCCTTGGAATACTCTGCAAGCAGCCATATGTTCTGCGAAAATGTCTCTGAGCAAGACACAGAAATTATTCATATTATTCATTGGGAGGAACTCTGGATTAATATGTCAGTGGAATGTTTAAAATGTAAAGATGTGAAATAACTCAACACAAATTCTCTCTCTGTGTCCCACTTACAGTACATCAAACACAACTACACACCTACACTAACTCTAAACCCATTTGTAACAGTCCCCCATTTTAATCAAGAAAAAACAGCTGTCAGGACCAGTTGTCCCAAACCAAATTATCATCAGAAGAGCCTGGGTATTCAAGAGTTGCTCCTCACAAGTATAATCATACCAGATCAGACATACACATGTGAATGGTCTCTCTCTCTCTCTCTCTCCCTCGCTCTCTCTCTCTCTCTCTCTCTCTCTCTCTATCTCCTGCATTAATATTTCCGTCGCTTTTAAGGTTTTGTCATGTGAAAACTAACTAAACTACAGCTAAGACAGACCAGCGGCAGTATTAGTCAATGTCACAGTGGACCATTGGGAGAAACAGAAAAGTCAGGGGAGAGACTGGGTTTAAATTTTTCAGAACCATGGACACGGCAGAGTCAGACAGAGAGACTGGAGGCCTTTTTCCATACAGAGTACACCAAGATTTTACCCGTGTCCTTGGAAGTTCAAACTTGCCAAGTTCAACTTGGGAGTCCAAATTCTCCAGAACGGGAGGGTGCAGTATGCTAAATATGCAGTTGGAGCAGGAGTGTTCTTGCTGCCATTCTAGCTCTAGTGATTAGGCTACACTTCACTACTGTGCAACTGATCTATGACAAAATACCTCCAGTCAAAGCTTCGCTAACAGGCTTTTTGGGAAAATCTAAAAAACAACAAAGCTTTTTTTGGTGCTTTTAAATGGATTGAGGTTGGATTGTGAGATACAGCCAACAGTTATATTAACTGGAATGTATATCTACCATACTTCCTGTGTTCTTTCTCATTTAAATATATGATAATGACCCAAAGTACACTGGCAGTTGTACAACATTAGTGTCGAACACAATCTAATTTGGCATCAACAAAGTGTATCTTCCAAAAGGAATTATATCATACTTTCAAAACGCTACAGACACATCAGAGGAACCCAATCGGTAAATTACTAAATGGCATCTCGAGATAAGACTGTTCTCACCTTGGATGACCATGGACTTTACCTGGTCGGCGATCTTGAGAGCTAGCTTCCAAAATGAGCGGTCGGTCGCACCTGGTCAACGGGTGTTCAAATCTCTGACAAACACTCCTGTTCATTTGGGCTGTACTTGGCCAGTGTTGCCAACTGTTTTCCAATTAAAGTACCTAGCAACAAAAGTTGCTAAAAGTAGCTAGATGATATATTATATAAATTAAATAAATACATATTTGTGACATCATTATGCAATAATTTGCATAAAACGTAGTGGTTGTGTCAGCAAGGTAGATAAAAAGAAATAGAAATCTTTAGCCGAATAATCACAAATTCAATACAGGAATTTATTTTACCTTCTAATTGTTACTTAAAATAAATTCTACAAAGGGAGGGAAAAAGATCGATAAAGAATTCTCAAAGAAGGCTGACTTTCCAGGGCCAGGCCAGCTCAGCGGCGTCTTTCTCCCGTCGCGTCCCGCTGTCTCTCCTACCTACACCGGCCCCACACCGCACCCTGTCCCCCCTCCCCTTCTACCTGCCTGCGCAGTGTTGCTGTGCATGAGAAGACAGCAGAGAGGGGAGGGGCTGCTTCTCTGCTCCTCAGTGACAGAACAGAAGAATGTTTTGGTGGCCACAGGAGAAAAATACCTTGTGTGCTCGCTGGATAATACTGGCGACTTTTCTACAGAAAGTCGCCAGGGGGTCTGAAAAGTTGCTAAATCTAGCGACAAAGTAGCTAAGTTGGCAACACTGTACTTGGCTAGATGCATAATTTGAAAGTAGTTGGACTGTGTGTGCTCCACAAGTTCAAAAGAACACAAGCACAGACAGGAAAGATTGAAAGAGGCCTTAACTTTGAGTGTTTTAGCACCATGGAGAGAGACAGACAAATAGAGACTGTTCTTTTAGTGTTTCAGCACCATGGATAGAGGCAGACTGAGAGCGACTGGATGTGAAACGCTGCACTGTAAAGACTTTTTTTCCTCAAACCTCAGTTTTAACTAAGGAACATTAATTTTGTAGAAGCAGAGAGCTTTAGAGAAAAGAAGCTTGAGAGGGAGGTGGGTAGATATGATGTAAATGAAGTCTCTGTGAAGAGAGTCTCTGTAATGTGTGACCCTGTCTAAATCTCTTTGAAGGTTTGCAACACCTACGCCCCTTCAAAGACAAATCTCAGGGGACAAAAACCTCTGCCCTACACAACTGTACAAGACACCTTTCACATACTCACATGAACATTCATACAAGACAATCACAATATGATGTGTAGACTTACTGTACTGCATTGTCCTGAATATGCTTTATGTGTTTTTGCATGCAGGCACACATCTGTATATGATTAAAAATGTTTTTTTAAAGATGAATTTCAGGAAACAAATGGCTCTAATGGCTCAATGCATGCATGTGTGTGATTGTGTGTCTGCGGCACAAGCTTGCTGATATACAGTGGCACATGATGAGAGAGAAAGCCCTTTAAATTAAACATTGAGATCTTTAAAAATACAAAAGAGGAAAAACAAATGTGAGGGCAGAAAGTTATTGTGCAATTCTAATGGAGCTTGGTTACATGGCACAGGTGTGATTAGTGTCATTTACATATTTTAATGCCAATTCAGTGTCAGAATAATGAGACTGTACTATATGATTTACTACAGTATGAATGTATTGTTATTAAGGGTAGGTGAGAATGACTCAGAGTTAGTCATCACTCACCAACCTAGCATCTGACGAAATATTGTGGTCCAACACTTAGCGGCCAGTTTACTTTGTTCACTCTGCCACAGCAGGGATTAATGCATAGCCACGACAACTGTAGTGGGTAATTATGCTACCCTCTGCTTCTGCTGTGACTATTTATGTGCTGTTGTTAAGTCAGGTGTTTTCCCATCTCAACTCCGTTGAGTGGGTTGTTTCAGTCTACTGTAGTCGTCCTTCAAGTTCATGACTGTGGGTTCAGTGTGGTTTATCAACTGCTGAGTGGGCTATTTGAGTTGAGAGAGATCAGCTTTAAGGCAGAAATGCTATAGGAAACCTAGAAATAGATAAAGAAAGGTTTACCCACAACATCCAAGTAAATCTTGAATAGAAACAGGTCATTTTTAATTAAGTTTTAAACTGAAGATATGTCAGGTGTCCCTGTGCAGGCAATTGTTCTTGAAATTGTGGATGAGATTGACTGATGTATGGGTCCTAATGTAAAATGTACTGATCTGCCATTTGGTGGTCTCGAAAAATCAACATGATCACCCTTTTCTTTAACATCCAATCCACAAGTGCTTCCTTTTACAGTAAAAGCACAAGTGGCACTTGATTCAGGCTCTGTGGACAGATAAGCATGTTTTTCCAAAGGGTAAGCGTGATCACAGTGCACAACATGATCTTATATAATATGATGATATATATAGAATAATATTGCATGTGCTATGTGAGATATATGTAGAACAAACACTCCCACAGTTGTTGTTTGAATTTGACCGGGGCCAAGTTGCCATACCATAGTATACGTAGGACCAACTCCCAAAACTATTTAAGGTTATTTCAACATAATGCAGGAGTAAAAATTAAAACCAGGAGAGAAAAAGTAAAAACAAACTCCCATGCTTACAACAACCAATTCTCTTTTTAATAAAATATAATATCTGTCTTATTCACTCAAGAATTGGGAAGACTTTTGTTTAAAATCTGGCCCATAATACACACAGGTGTTACGGGTGTTGTAAATCAGAGTTAGTAATGAAGCATTTGTTTTGATATGTGATGTGTCAGCTAACATTAGTCATTGAACATGAAATAAAATAGGCTATCCTAGTCATTGCGCTACTGTAGCTAGCTACCTAGCCAGCTCAATCATCCCGAATGGAAGCCAACTGGCCAACAAACTTAATGCAAGCTAATGGTAGCTGACATTGTTTAACTATTGCCAGTCACAGCTAGATAGCAAGTTAAAGTTTGAATTTTATTTTTTTATCTTGTAAATCAAGGTTGAAATAAAAAAAAAGATAATTAAGTATTATACTTTTTATTTATGTGAAAAGTGTGTTTTAACAAACACTAAAAAGTCTGAACTCGCTGCTATAGTATTTTGGGGTGAAAGGTAATGTGCTACACTGTACATGTTTAACTCAATATTATTTTCTCATGGTGGTGAAGAAAATGTACAAATGCATGACATTCATTTTTTCTGTCTGTCACTGTGCATGGCGTTTAAAAAAAGTATGTTGTATATTAGGCTACACACAAATGAAATCACATATTGGCATATTGATCCTGATTTACAAATGTGTTTCTTGAGATATTTTTGAGTTCCACTTCTAAAGAGCTTCAATAAATAAATCAATAGCCTCGGTTCAAGGTGATTCAGAGCTATGAATAAGCTGAACCTTATCTAAGCCTTAAAAAGAATTCATGCTAAAGTGCAGAAAGTGGGAGTCTTTCTCTCAAGACTGTGTCCATCTGACTGAAAAGAATATGCTCAAATAAAAGAAAAATATGTTTTCCCATGTGAACAAATATAAGAAGAGGTTCAAAATGTTCTTAAATTACAGGAAAGCAGTTGTTTTGGTTAGTCCTTACAGTATTTTGCCCATTGACTAATAAGGAAGAAAGTCTCCTGGTTGCATCCTATTGACTATGCAAATAAATGCCTGCACTAATTATTGCTCCATAAAGCACAAAATACAACCCCAAATCAGAAAAAGTTGGGACAGTATGGAAAACACAAATAAAAAAAGGAAGTAGTGATTTCTAAATGTACTTTGACTTGTATTTCATTGCAGACAATGTGAACACAATATATTTCATGTTTTGTCTGGTCAACTTAATTTCATTTGTAAATATACATCCTTTCCTGTCATTCAGACCTGCAACACATTCCAAAAAAGGTTGGGACAGGAGCAATTTAGGGCTAGTAATCAGGTAAATTGGTTAAATAATGATGTGATTTGAAACAGGTGATGTCAACAGGTGATTGTAATTATGATTTGGTACAAAAAGCAGCATCCAAGAAAGGTCTAGTCCTTTAGGAGCAAAGATGGGCCGAGGATCGCCAGTTTGCCAACAAATACGTGAGAAAATTATTGAAATGTTTAAAAACAATGTTCCTCAAAGAAAGATAGGAAGACATTTGCTTATTTCACCTTTAACAGTGCATAACATAATTAAAAGATTCAAGGAATGTGGAGGGATTTCAGTGCGTAAAGGACAAGGGCGCAAGCCTAAGCTGAACAACCGTGATCTCCGATCCCTCAGGCGGCACTGCATCAAGAATTGTCATTCATCTATAAGCGATATCACAACATGGGCTCAGGACTACTTTGGCAAACCTTTGTCAAGTACCACAATACGTAGTTACAGCCACAAATGCCAGTTAAAACTGTACTGTGCCAAAAAGAAGCCCTACGTTAACAGTGTCTAGAAGCGCTGTCGACTTCTCTGGGCTCGGAGGCATCTGGGATGGACCATCACACAGTGGAAACGTGTACTGTGGTCAGATGAATCAGTATTTCAGGTATTTTTTGGGAGAAATGGACACCGTGTGCTCCAGACCAAAGAAGAAAAGGATCATCCAGACTGTTACCAGCAACAAGTCCGAAAGCCAGGGTCTGTCATGGTATGGAGTTGTGTCAGTGCCCTTGGCAAAGGTAACTTGCACTTCTGTGATGGCACCATTAATGCTGAAAAGTACATAGAGATTTTGGAGCACAATATGCTGCCTTCAAGAAGACATCTTTTCCAGGGATGCCCATGCATATTTCAACAAGATAATGCAAAACCACATTCTGCACACATTACAAAGTCCTGGCTATGGAGGAAGTGGACTGGCCTGCCTGCAGTCCCAACCTGTCTCCAATAGAGAATGTGTGGCGCATTTTGAAGCACAAAATGCGACAACAAAGACCCCGTACTGTTGCCCACCTTAAGACTTGTTTGCAGCAAGAATGGGACAAAATTACACCTGAAACACTTCATCACTTGGTGTCTTCAGTCCCTAAACATCGTTTAAGTGTTGTGAAAAGGAATGGCAACATTACAAAGTGGTAAATGCTTTACTGTTCCAACTTTTTTTGAAATGTGTTGCAAGAACCAAAATAGGAATTTTGTATATACAATAAAAATCATGAGGAACACATTAAATGATGTGCTGTTGTATTGTCTGCAAGGAAATACAAGTCAAAGTACATTTAGAAATCACTACTTTCTTTTTTTATTTGTGTTTTCCATACTGTCCCAACTTTTTCTGATTTGGGGTTGTAGCCAATCAGCACAGTGTGGCATACATTACTGCATAAAATATCTATCTTGACAAATTTTTATTTTTAAAAATCTGACATTACAATGAAATACATTTTTCAGGAATAATTTATTTCATTCATTTTTAGTAAAGACAAACTGTCAGTACATTGAAGAGGGGCAAATGCGGCGCTAAACCAACTGCATGATTCAGTAACATTCTTGAAAGGTGTTCATTATCATCAAAAAAGAGCTAAATCACAACATCAAAGGTTAATTTTACCTGGAGCAAGGGTTCAGGGTAAGAGTACTTTCATGCTTTATGATTTGCCATTTTGCTTCACTGTAGCGGCATGAGGCCTCCTGGGTAATTTCACACATTCACATCAATAGGTTCTCAACACTAGTCAGCTTTTCAAAAGGACTCACCTGGGCTTATTAACCTACTCTTACACAGCAAGTGTTAGTCAGATGACCTTTGAACTTTACTTGTAAAGAGCAGAAGAGTGAGACAAGAGAAATACGCAGGCTGTTATTTCAAATGCAAAGTGTCACTCAAGTCACTATAGCATTAGTTAAATTTGTGAAGAAATACTTGGCCATCAACGAGTCATCAATGCACTATATAAGAACTGAAAATGTACAGTTTAAATCCCTACAAGTTATCGCTGTGTCTATCAGCACCGATGTGTCCTGTACAGATGTCCCAAGCATTATATGAATAGTGCTCTGGATAATGATGGAAGCTATCCTTTGCATTTAGGTTGCAATAAGTAGGTTGACACCCTAATCCAAAATGAGGCATTTGCTTGAAATTACAGATGATGTGGTGCAAATTCAGATAAATGTGTGCTTTTACGTTAAAGCTGTAAAATGCACCAATTTACTTTGGAATAGTCTGTGTCACTGATGATGATAGTGATATAGGTCTGTAGGTCAAAAGCAGCCAAAGAAGGTCAGGGTAAAACAAACTACTTTACCCAGAATTAACTACATTATTTTACACCCAGGCATACACAGCCTATATCATTATGGGAGTGTATACTGCCACAGTAATGGAAGTTCAACAGGCCTGTGCACAACGACTTTTTTCCTCAAAATGGGAGTCAGTCTATTTGTTGTTGCGACCACTAATCGCATTTGCAATTATATACAATAATTTCAAGGGAAGAATTATTTTACCTGGGTTCCTCAGTTTGCGGTTCCTGAACACCGAGATGATCACCAGCAGATTCCCCAACACGTCCACCACCGTGGTGAAGATCAAAACGCTGGCCAGGATTGCTATGACCCAGGCGGGGCGGGCGCTCCCTTCCGTGGCCAGTGTGCGCTCTAGCTGCCCCAGCCGCGACTCTGTCCGGTTCCTTATGTGTGTGAATGTGTCCGGCATCACTGGCCAACAGACCAACGCTGCTTTCAAGTCCCAACTGTGCCTTACGTCCCGCAGGTAGTGCAGGTACCGGTGTGTCCTAAACCAAACATGGAGCGCACCTGGATGCCCTCCCGAGTTCCTCCGTCGAGCCTGCTACTTAAAGGCGATATGAGTTACTAGATGTTATGTTGTGATCACATGTGGCCTATAAGTTACATCGCCTCTACGCTTTGTTTATCTTCGCACAAAAGTCATCAATCCATGTGCCACCAAAAGCTAATCGGGCACGCGGCAGTGCCACACCTTTTCCCTGGTGAGAAAATGTAAATTATTTGTCGATTAGATGATATTTCATAAAAGAAGGTCCATTCCACTCACATTTCAAGTCTTCATCCTCTTGAAGCGCCCCTGGCTTTCTGCTTGGCATGTCTGTCTCCTATGCGCCCACGTTGCAAAAAGAAGGCTATTTCTTTGTAAAATGTCAATCCATAGTACCGCCTCGGGAGTCCTTCTGATTTAAGTTGCTGTTCTCTGAACAAACGGAGGAACAAATTGTCTCCCCTAACCATGTGTGATGCCCTTGCCATGCGCTGAACTACGACGCAACCCGCGCTGTTGAGTTAAATATCACAGAGAAGCCTCAGTCAGTCACACAGCAGGATGTGGAGAAATCCACAGAGTGAGGACGGAGAGAGCCACGGCTTCACAAACAACCTATTAGACTACGCTTTAAATGTGTATCTCCCTTGTCTCCCCCTGTCTCCGCTCCATCTATTCGACCATGCCGAGCAGCCGAGGTGTGCGTGCAACAAACATTCCCCTCATTTTCCACTGCCTATTCCCAGCGTGACTTCCCAGAATCCGTCTTTGAATTCTCAGCACAGTGCTCGGAGTTGCTCTAAATGGACACACAGTGGGTCTGCACGGGAAATCCAACCGGCACACTGTGACTTATGAGGAGCATTTTCCAGAAATGAGCGCGAGGCTTTTGAAAGTAGGCTACAATATTGCACATAACAAAAAACAGCCTTTTTAAAGGTCATCTAAAGTTACATAAGAGTATGAGTAATTTAACTGATTTATTAGGTTTATTAAAACGTGTGCTAATGTATTAACCTTTTCAATAAAAAAAAAAACAAGATGAAAAAAATGAAAACAGCTGGAGCTGTATTGTGTCTTTCAATTGCAAACACAATACGTTATTGATTGAACCGAAGTCATTTAGCAGTGTGAATGCATTCACCAGGGTACCAATCATTTGAATGTGGACTATAATACACTTTGTGCACAGTGCAGTCAGAGCAAGTAGAGGTGGCAGTATAATCCCATTCATCCTTAAAGTGGGTAACTGGTGGCAACAGTTCAGTCGAACTCTCTGATCCAGTGGATTCATATGTCATCGATACCGTCAGCGAAGGTGGTGACACATTGAGGCCAGCGCCATTCACTTGTTTAAATCCTCACTGCTGGGCGAATAGCTGCAGCGGATGCCCTCAAGCACAGCAGCAGGGACAGATTAGAGCAGCCCAGTGTCAGCCTCAAAGCAGGGTGATGACCGGGCACAGCAGACAGCTCTGGCTGTGAGGTCAGCCAGATTGACACACACACACACACACACACACACACACACACACACACACACACACACACACACACACACACACACACACGCATATCTAATGCAGAGACAAACTCAACTAGAACTGAAAATAGTTATGACGGGGTCCAAGCCTCCCCGGCCCCAGACGAAAGTCGAACCCAAAGTGCGACGGCCACGAGGCAAACGTCCGGAAATATCGCAATGCATGAGCTGCTGGTCTGTAGTAAATTGAAACTGCAAACTTCCCATTTACATTCATTTTATAAAGGCACCAATCATTTGTTTTGTTTTGTTTTTTGTGGGGGGGGGGGGGGGGGGGGGGGTAATAGGCCACGCCCATTTCGGCCAATCAATACACCACTGTACTGTAGGCGTGTCCTCAGTAGTGGCCCTACATCGTACCCTCCAAGTTCATATCGTATGAAGGGCTCGAGCCCTTCATACATATCAACTTTTCGTATTTGTAGCACCCTTTAGTGGTTCGTCAAATTTGGTCCAGAGCCTCAGAGTGTCATGGCAAACAAGAATCTTACGTTTTGTGTTTATATCATTTAATTTGGCCGAGTTATGCAAAAGTTTGTGTTTTGGTAGATAGCTACACAAATTTGTTCACCTACATAATTTTCGGATTTTTGAATGGAGCAAAATTATTTTAAAAACATTTTATCAGGTCTGTCTGGAGATGCTATAAGTTTTGTGCAGATCGGACACATGGCCTACGATGAGTTTGAAAACGTAGTTTTACAATAAATCGCGATTTTGCGAGGAGAAAAGTCCAGGCGGAGCTACCGTGGTCTATATCAGGAGATTCAGCTAAATTCGAGGATCGGTGGATATAAAGTTTTTAAATGTGCGATGTATGGTATGGGAGTAAAATCGTGAGCTTAGAATTATAAAATTCTATCTCCACTTTTGGTCAAAATTGAGTTTTTGACATAATCTGATCCATTAGGTGTTTATTAATGCCTGTGTGGTGTTATTTTTGTAAAAAAAATATTTTGTTAGTTATTAATAAAATAAAAAGGTAAACCGAGTTGGGATTATAAGGTTCTATATCCAGTAGATTCAATATCCAATCAAAACCCTGAAACAACACGGAATCAAAACTCACCTCTTAGCTCTGCCTGGACACAGAGCTAAGGGCTGGACATTAGCCTGGACATTTGAAGCCTCAAAGTACCTGTAGGGTGATGGTCTTGTTGCGCTATAATAGTAGATTATACTACATAACAGTTTTGCCAGCTGGGATGTAAAAACTTTGATGCTCAATGTCTCAGAACTACCCTAAACGGAGATAGAACTTTATAATTCTAAGTTTATGAAATGGGCTAATGCGTTTTATTTGTTATAGCGCCTCCTACTGCCAGAAGTGTGTACATTTTTGTGCCTAAGGTCCTTGCAGGGTTTTGGACCAGTCCTGAAAATTGCACAGCCACACCATGTACGGTTTAAGCTGTAGCGACACTTTTCCCAGCACTGCTGGTACTGTGATCCGCATTGCTTTGCATATGCCAGATCCCAGGCCCCTTGGGCTTGGACCCCTAATTTCCTGGGCATGCTCAGCAATATCACAATATTTTACATCAAGAAAACCAACAGCACTGGTGTATAAAACAAATCTGCTAATAGAAAACTGCAATGCTTTATGTTGCTGTGCTATTACTATGGTGGACATGCTTTGACAACTTCTAAATTTATTACTAATGTGATTATTGTGGCATCATGCCAATAAAGCATATTTTTGTGGGAATAAATGCAGGAATGGGGATGTGGATGATTGATGTCCGGACAAACTGGCCACAGCAACTGAGCATCAACACCGTCCTCTACAAGAACCAGTAGCGTAGCTGTTTCATATGGGTATATTGTTTGTGCTGTACCCTACAGGACAACATGATTTTATTAATATTGATAAGTCTTTGTTGGCTTACTCTCAGAGCTGATGTTCCGCAGAAAGTTTTGTTAAAATTACCAGATAGTGCTGCCAAAACAAATGTCTGTAGAGTATGTTGTGATTTAACAAGGGGAAGTAACCTGGCAATACTATACTGTAGGTACAGTATATATTTTCTTGTTGGAAGTATCTTTGGAAATAATGAAACAAGTGTAACCATATATCTTATTTTATTTTACAGTACACTAATAAAACATAAAAAGCCATACTTTCTATCAAATTAGACCCAAACTAGATATAATGTGGTAGACAGTAAAAAAAACAAAGTTATACCCTAATTATTACATCATATTAATGTCCTGTAAAATAAAGTGAGACCCTATTTACAGTGGTCCAGGCCACCATTGTAAATAAGAACCTGTTCTTAATGACTTGCCTGAAAAAAGAAAGAAAAAAACAACAACATATTGTTGTTTAGTGCCACCAACGCCAGCAGGTCATGTTTTCACTTCTGTGAAATAACTCAACATCAACATGTTGGATTTGCACAACATTTTGTACAGACATTCATACGTTGTAAAGTACCAACTTGTTGCCATTTATAATTTCAGATTTGGACCATTGTTTTAATATTAATTTTTAATAGTGTCACAACATTTATATTTGCAGATGACTTACCAACTTTGGCAGATGGCTTATTTGAAAACTACTGTAGAAACCTGTTCCCCTCGATGATAATCACTTAACATTTGCTCACAACATTTGGTGAAAAATCTCAGAAATATGGAATAGAATGTGGTGGGCCATATACCAAGGAATATTTGAAGAGATAATCTAGAGTTGCAATTTCTGCCATTAGATTCTAATTTTATAGCAACAACGAGGAAATTTACAGGGACAGAGACTAATAGTGCGAAGGTAGAAGCTATTCATTCTATTAAGAATTCTATTTTGCGAAGGTTTGTGCTCTCCAGTTTGCCTTTTAGGTGTGTTTATTGCACATTCTTGATTGTTCTTACATTTGAGTCATCAGATAAACTGTAAAGGTTATTACTACGTGAATTTTACGCTTGCACAGTTCAACAAGGACCTTATAAAAAATCTTACTGTTGTTGCAACTTCAGCAAATCTAGAGGCTTATTATGCTGGCGAGTATAAAAACCCCTGATGATCAAAGCACAACATAGAGCAGACCTTCTTACCAAAATCAGATCTCAGCAATCTCGATGGTGACAACGTACCAAAAAAGGGGGCTAAAGCAGATAACAAGCTGAGCTCTGAAGCGCATGATGCAGCCACGTTGCTCATTTTTTATCCATTATTCTGCCTCATCTCTGTTAAACACAGCATTTCTTTACGAGATCAGAACTAAAGTCCATCAGCATAACATTGAAGGGCCCTGTCAAATCAGCATATCAGAACTCAAGCCAAGATTTATGGGGGGTAAAATGAACATGTCCCTGATAATGGCTTTCAGCTTTTGTTCTGTGCTCTTTGTGTAGTTTGCAGAAAGTGGTTGTGTGAAAAACAACTTTCAATCCAAAGAAATATCCCATAGTTTGAGAGAATTGGTCTTCCAATGTCAGGTAAACGTTATAATGTTCAACACCAGTTGACTTGTGTGGAGTAATCCAATGGCATTTATGCACTTCTGTGACACATGAAAATCAAAGTACACAAAGTATGCTGCAGAGCAGTTAACTTCCCTGTCTCACACGCATATGACAGAGGATTGCCTTAATAATCTGTTAGAACAGCAGGGGGGAGTGGGGTGAGGGAGTAGGGCACACACGGCTGAGGGCAGCTTTCTGATGTGAATTCATATTGTCACACATGGACGTGACCCTTTCTCATCCCCCCCCCCCCCCCCCCCCCCGTTGCCTTATTTTCAATTTTAATGGTACTTATTTTAATGGTGACCATGATATGGTCATGTGAGTGTTGTACGTGCATGTATGACTGTGTGGGCCTGCATGTGTGTATGTGTGCGCTCATGTGTCTGTGTTATCAGAAGCAGATGTTAGGCACATAGATTAGGTCTAGCTGGGTGTGTAATCCTTGTGTTACTGAGAACAGCGTGGATTTACGTATAATCACCCACACTGCTACCCCTCAATACGCAGAAACTGGGGAATGGTAATCTCTTATACTTTTCCCACTTCTCTGCTCATCTCACGCCTTTCTTACATGATCTTTCCTTTATTCCCCTCCTCCTTTATGCAACATCCATTCATCCTTCTGTCCATCCCTTCACATCCCTGGTCTGTAGGAACGCCATTGTGAAAAAAAAACAGAGAAGAAGAAGGAGAAAAAAAAAATGAGGCATGTGGGAGTAGAAAGAGGGTTTAAGTGGCTTAGCCGGATGGTTCAATGAAAAGCCAGCAGAGCTAAAGGGACTGGCAGGTCCTCATCAGTTTCCTCTGATGCATAATAAATAAACACAACAGTCACTTTGTTTACTCCTTTCTCTCTGTCTGTCTGCCTCTCTTTTCGCTCACACACCCTCGTATTTGCCTGTGTTTTGACCGCCTTACCTGTCACTAGGACAGCCAAGCATGCTTGGAATACGCTAAACAAGCGGGATGGTCATCGAAAGAGTGTAAATTATTGGGACATGTTGCATAATCCCTCAGAATAGTTTAATTAGCTGTGGAACTGTATGGATAGATTGCTTGTGGTTTTTCCAATCCCTCTAACCAGACAGCAGGACTATTTCTACCTGTGGTGTGCTGTTTGCATTTTTGTTGTTGATTCTGTATCTACCACACGTACAGCTGGAAGCAGAGGCAATGTTATGTAAGGTTTTGTCCGAAAGCATGCATGTCTTGTGGGTAATGACTCTTCTTTTTCTCCCTCTAAAGACCCAAAAGGAAGGGAGGATCACCACAAAAAATAATAATGAATGAATGGGTGGATTCAGAGAAAGCTGACATGCCACCTGTACCTTTTAGGCTTCCTGCTGTTACGACTTGAGACATCTTTAGCATATTATGCTAATTGATAAAATCTCATTTTCTGTTTTGCCTTCTTGTGACAGGCACGGGTAATAGAGGAAATACAGATGCAGGCGTTGTGATCACATTGTGGAGCAAAACAAGCTGATTATTTTTAGGATGTAAAGTCCGTAATATGAGATTTAGAACGTCTCCTGCAGTGACACATTTCATCAAGTTTTATGTTAATTTTAGACAAAATATCAGGATTTATTTTTACTGGGCTGAGGATTCATCTCCCTCAGGTTTTGCCTTGTACCTGTTTGAGTCTTTTGTGGTTTATGGTTCCTGCAGGGAGAGAGAATAGAACTGGAACAAGCCAGCAAACATTTGACTATGAGCTATTTCCATCTATTGCACTGACACAAACTGGCATGCACTAAAAGATATATGAAGTGTTTAACTCAAAAAAGATATCCACTGTTCAAAAGATGTAACACTTACTCTGACAAAAATGCTTGCTGCAGCTGCTGGCTTTCTTAAATTGTACACTTTGCAAATAGTAATTTAAAAGGATGTAATGATAGATTCTTTAAATGTGTATAAATCATTTTAAGGTTCCTTTTTCTCTCCAAAACCTAAGATACTCAGGCATGCATGTTACCAATGAATCCTGACTTATCTCAGTGCATGCATACACAATAGGTCTACGTATAACATGTTTTTGAGAGGGCGATTGGTTATTCTTGTGTCAAACAACTCTGCTTTCCCCCCACTGTTCAAAGAAACATACAGTATTCTGGGAGCAGGCATGTTGAGCAGTGTGCAGAGACAAACATTATGCACCTATACTACAGCAAACACATGCACACACGTAAAGTACATGCGCACATTTACACCTCTCAGAATCAATGTTAGCACATGTTAGCAGCAAACTACTACTGTTGTAAAGCCAACCATTTGGGAGCAGCCATCACAAACAATAGCAAACAGATGAGGTTAATCTGACCTATTTAAAAAATAAAAACAGCAGTATGTGACTCTGAGAACCAATGACCAAGCGGGAGTGATAACGAGTTGATCATTTCCTTGTTTCTGATATGAAGATGAGACGTGTGTGACTGACTCGAACATCTCACATGTACCAACAAAACATACAGCGAAAGACCGTGCAAAACATTTCAGACCGTCCTGCCAACCTGTATACATTTTAACATTAATGTACGCTGTAACGTTTTTTTTCCACTTTGAAGTCGCTGAAAGCTGCTGCAGTTTCAATCCTGTTGGCTCTCTGCAGCGGGCGGGGCTGCTCAGTTCCCCTCGGGACTGATGCGCGCGCGCGCACACACACACACATGCACACACACACGCACACACGCACACACACACACACGCACACACACACACACACACACACACACACACACACACACACACACACACACACACACACACACACACACACACACACACACACACACACACACACACACACACACACAGTGGATGCAGGAAAAACAGAGATGAGACATACAGGATGACCTAAATTGAGGACAGCAATGCTCGTTATTGTAAGTGCAATAAGTTAAAGTCCAATAAGTAGTTTATCAAACAGTATGAATGTGTGTCCCAGGCCAGGATAGGAAATTAACTAACAATGTCAAGATCAACAAGCCACTGACACATATACTGTATGTGTTTTGCATTTACAGGGCCAGGGCTGTGTAGGATCACCGGATGGTTTTTTTGCGCACACAGAAAATAGAGAGCTAGGTGACCGTGAGGAGATATTTGCTGAATTAAAAAATGTTTTTAATGGATTAACATTGCTTACTATACCTTTAATTGGCCAAAATGTGTTGTGTGTGACAGGGAAAATGAAACACAAACATGATCAGGGGAATATCTGGTTGCCATGGGGATGTTTTTGGCCAGTCAGTGGGGTTTATAGGAGGGTTGGATGAAAACAAAGACAAAGTTTCTTTCTCAACTCCACAGGGGCAGAAAAGGAAAATTATCATAAAACCACAACGGTTCCTCTGTGTGTTTCCTTGTTAGTTACACACAGTGAGGGCGGAGCGTACGCTGACCATACCCTCCCTTAAACCTTTTGTCACCTATCAAGTATTTATGACTGGTCACCTTTTGAGGATGTAGATAAAGCGATTAAGAAATGTCACCTTATTCACCGGTAGCATACCTGGTAACATTCAGTAATTAAAGTTGCTTTAATTTGGATGATGTGCAGAGGTGCATATTCTATTAATCAAATATATGCTGGGACTATGAAATGTGGCTTTCATTTTTCATGTGGCTAATGGCTGGTGTACAAGACGGGCTAACACATTTCTGACAGCAAAGGTATTATCTGATTACAGACAGGTGCTTTTAGAGATGCACAGTCTGCATAATTTGATAATAGCACTGGGCCAGTATAGAAATGAAACTCGTAGAAACAAAGAGTGCCAGACAATAAGATGTACATCTATTTAAGTCAGAAAAAAAACACTTCCCGAGGTAAACAAAAGCACATAATGAGAAGATTACTGTTGACAGCGTGTACAGCCAAAACAATCTTAGCCATGATCATAACACCGTTTTCATATCATCTCAAATGATTTCAAAATATAATTTGTTTGACTCATCAGACAGTTTATGAACTTGACATTCCAGAAGACATGCTTATGCCGTCATGTCTTCCCAGCAGATCGATGACTTTAAGTTCCGCTAAATGAATCTACCAGATTCTAGTCGAGAAGGAAAGAAAAAAAAAACATATGAGGCGTGACAAGACTGACTTGATAGGATTACAAATATTATGGGGATTATTCATCTCATGTAGTCTGACATATATAGCTCACCTGCTCCAGCACACCAGGTACATATTCACCCCTAAGACAGATGTTGTTTTCTTTCCAATTAAGTTTGAATCTGCTTGATTGGAGAATATTGTTTAAGTCCTTGAACATACACACTGGCACATGAACTATGCTTCAGCACATCAGCCCCCGACATTACTGAAAATCCAGCACACTTGAAAGGTATTTTCCGAGATGACTCAATGGATGGCAATAAAGTATTAAAGGTCCCATGGCATGAACATTTCACTTTATGAGGTTTTTTAACATTAATATGAGTTCCCCCAGCCTGCCTATGGTCCCCAATTGGCTGGAAATGGTGATAGGTGTAAACCGAGCCCTGGGTATCCTGTTCTGCCTTTGAGGAAAAGTAAGCTCAGATGAGCCGTTCTGGAATCTTGCCTGTTATGAGGTCATAACAAGCGAGGTTACCTCCCCTTTATCTGCTTTGCCTGCCCAGAGAATTTGGCCAACCCATGAGAGAGAGACATCATGGCTTTCAAACGAGCAAAGTGGCAGTTGGTCAAGGCCACACCCCCACCCTCCACCTTGCCCCCCCCCTCTCCTCCTCAATAGCTACAGACACAGAAATGGCACGTTCTAAGGAAAGCTCATTGTGGGACTGGCTATAGTGGCTGTAATTCTGCACCAAGGCTGAATTTCGGGAAAGAGACTTCAGATACAGTATTAGGGGACCACTAAGGCCTATATAAAAGCATCCAAAGACCACCATGTCATGGGACCTTTAAAACATGACAGCAAAGGCATTTCACTTGTTAGCAGTGTTGACTAAAAGCATTGATATTTTACGGTTCACATTGTCAGACTTTGGAAGTGGCTTGTTCTGTGTTACATTTGTACATTCTCACAGTATTCCTGTGGGTTTCCTTACGGTGCTCCGGTTTCCTTCCACAGTCCACAGATACGAAGGCCAGGTGAACTAGGTACTGTAAAGTGCCCACAAGTGTGAATGTTTCATTTTGTGTTTGTCTGACCTGTTCGGGATGTTTCTATCTCTGTTGCCCGATGCAAGCGGAGACACACTTCAGTAGACAGGAAGGGATGAAGAGGATGAATGGATGGGTAGACACGATACTCAGACATGAATACTAATGATAATTAGATGACACTAGGCCTGATTATGACCATGTTAAGACCTGTCAGTTGATATTTGTTACTATTGGTGTTGGTTGTTACAGTACTTCCAAAGAGTCAATCTGTATAGATCCTTTCAGTATTAACATTAAGTTATTCTGAAAAATAACATTCTTGCAATAACAAATCAATCAATTTACATTTACTGGCAAGCAGACATTTTTTACTTGCACAGCAAAAGCAGTTCAAAACTTAACATACATTTTAATAGTATTTTCTGTTACAATTCTTAGGATTCCATTTGACAGTGTGCCCTTGAATTTTGAAGTACTGTATTTACATCATCATTAAGATACATGTAGAGCCCATTCTGATGTGGATGATTTACATCTACAGCTGGTAATATCTACTCTGTCCTTCAAGAGTCCAAAACAGTTTGCTATGCATATTGTCTGCTGTTTACATCCTTGCGCAAGATGTAATGTTTTTCCTCTCCATCACAAAGAGTGTTTTGTTAAAAAAAACATAAGGAGCCATTTTTACCAGAATATACAGTATATGTTAAGTGTGAGGTGAAGGCAGGTTAGTGTTATGGTTTTGGTTTTGTCTTATTTTGGTAGTCTGTTTTGTATTTAGTTCTGTTTCCTGTTTTATTTTGAATTCTGTTTTCTTCATGGTCTTGTCTAGTTTTACTTCCTGTCTTGTGTTTTCCCGCCTGTCTGATTGTTCTGCCCCACCCTGATGTGTCTCACCTGTTGTATCACCTGTCCCTTGTTTGCTCGTTACCTCCTGTATTTAGTCTGTGTGTTCCCCTTGTCCTGTGTCGGATCATTGTATACTGTTTTTGGTTTCGTGTCCCTGTGAGTTTCTGCTTGTGCTCCTGTTTTTGTATTTTTGTTCTTGCCGTGCCCTGTTTGTCTGTGTACATCCGGTTGCCAGCGTGTTCGTCTGTAAGTTTGTTCTTTGAGATTTCTTTTATTCTTTTCTGTTTTGTTGTGTAAATAAATCCACGAGCACCAAACCTTCTTCTGCCTGCCTTGCCTCTGCATTTGGGTCCACCATTCCCTGCTAACCTTGACAGTTAGTGCAGCTGTGTCTGTGACATTTAGTCTGGCTCATTTACACTCCACAACTGTCCTGAACTGTTGTTGTGAATATGTTAGTTTGAGGATAACCAGACCATACTACAGCGCTGGAGTATGGTCTGGCTACACCACTCATCATTCTTAGCCTGGCTCCACCCTCCCACGTACATCCGCTCAATTTTCATTTACCTTCAGTACTCCATCTGGGTTTGCGGTAGCCCTATATTCGTGGGTTTTCTCCAGCCAAATATTTGGCGGTTCAATCAGCGAACAGATGCTCTGGCTTGTTTGCATTTATTTAAACTAATTACAACTGTCTTGGGCGATACTAAGCTCCGGATGCAGAAACTGTGCCCTTGCAAAATATATGGCGGAGATAGAAGAAGGGGAGGAGTGTTTACCATGTGTAGATGTCTTGGGTACTTTACGGATGCATTTCCACATAATTCTCTAAGCCTTTCAGCACATAAATCCTGAAAATTCATATAACATGTTAATACCGGGTGTTAAGTGGGATTATTTTTTTAATTATATTTCTTCTTAAATTCAGCTATGGTAATATATACAGGAAAATGTATATAATGTACATCAGAATCTGTGTGCATAAATGAATCTGTATATTTCCACACACTGTCTTTCATAACTGCATAGCAGGTATTGTGAGTTAAACTGATAGGTCAAAACTATAGTTGAGCTGCATGAGTAAAACTGTAGCATTACCTAAAGTGCTGTATTTAATCATAGCAATATGCCCCTGACGCCTGTGTTCATGAAGAGGCTCTTAAGCAACCAAATACATTACTTGCGTAATCATTAAATAAATAATTATAGAATAATGGAATTATTAAATAAAAATATCCTGGTATCAACATCTGGTAATCTTAATAGCATCTCTGAGGCTATGTCTGGGATGTGGGTGAATAGTTATTTTCAAAACCACCCCGAGCACTTGCCAATAAAATTAAGAAATGCATTAAGCATTACATGGATGAGCTAACAAAATGATTGTGTGTGTGTGTGTGTGTGTATCTGTACGTGTACAATTCAACAGAACAAAGGATGAAATAAACAATATATGTACATACAGGGGCATCATCTAAAAACAGACTAGTTCCTTTTATATTTTGATGTTGATAAATGCTGTGCTCCAGTGGTTTTATAAATAATAAATGTAATAGCATTGATTCACAGCCAATCTCAGCTAACTCTAATGCAGCACAGGTGAAGGCGTGTAGAGAACACACATATTTCCTCTTATTCCTCTAGCTTATAAATGAGCCAGGGATTGGTGGCGGATAAGTGTTTGCTTACAGCAGGACGATAATATGGGATAATAAAAGTATATATGGTAATATTCTCCTTTAATAATTTGTCGGTGTTGGACCAACATTGTAATCATATAAATGTCAAGTGTAATCAGAGAAGGTCACTGCCTCTCTTTAATTTATAAAGAAATATTACATTGATTTGTTTTAAACAGTCTTGTGTGCTCATTTAAGTTCATCCCAGTCTGATGAGGGTTCAGATTGGGTAGAGGCTCTGTTTGTTCGTGTGGCTCTCCTGGCTCTAAGGGACACCAGGTTCAGCAGTCTCTCTAGCTCGTCCCCAGAACCTGCCAGACTGCTGGAGCCAAGCCCTCTGCGATCCTCCTGTGATCCCCTCCACTCCCCTGTCTGTAAGTCCCATGCCCTGAGGGGGGGTAAAAGTTGAGCCGGGTGCAGGTTGATGCCCGCGGGGCTTGACGGGTATCCTTCGTAGGCTAGTCGGGTTGGGGGTAGAGTGTCGTAAATGCTCTCTGTGTCTTCATTTTGCTCTGGGTCATGGCGGGACTCTCGGTATTCCTCATAAACAGGCGAGGAGCTGTCTTCACTGCTGCCATGGCCATGCAACTGCTGCTGGTCTCTGTGGTCCTGGCTCACCCCCATGTCTCTGCTCCTGTTGCCTGTGTCCTTACCTTCCCCGTCACACATTCTCTTTTCTCCTCTGTCCAGAATACGTTTCCTCTCCCACTCCCCCGACTGATTCCTCTCCCACTGGAAGGTCCTCCTCCCGATCTCCGGTCCCCGCTCTCGGCCCCTGGCACCGCCGTAGCCCGTCGCTTTGTAGTCCAGCTGGAGAGATCGCGTGCTGCCACCTCGTCTGATGTTTTGCTGGGTGTCACTGAGGTCAGAATGGGATCCCACCGCTGGTGGACGCAGACGTGATGGTGACAACCAGCTCGAAGTCTGACTGGAAGACTCCAAGCGGTATGCTGAAAAAGAAAAGGATGAATACAGAAGGATTTTTTTTGTAAATAATGTAGTTTGGAATAATAACTGCAGTGAGAAATAGTACGTTTTTAATGGAACAACAAGTAGAGAGACAACTTGCTTAATTTAAGAAAAGGATTTTAGTTAACGTACTGTGTTAGGAGCCTGAGGCTTTATTCCCTGGACAAAGTAGCACTGCCAAATCACTGGAAATATGTCATTCTCTCTTGAATGTGTGTGGTATGTTACAAACAGCCTTAAGCCTTAAGTAAGCAACGATCAGATTATCTATCTAATAGGATCAGCCGGCAAAAAGTGCCACATCACTAAATCACTTACCTTCTAAAAAACTGTATCATCGCAATCTTATCTACACAAGGTAAGCAAGGTAACACCAGTGAATATGCTTTCAGTTACTGGAGGGATTGGTCGCAATTACTCAAATCACTGGAAATTCCATCTCTGCCCGCATAAAGCCAAACACCTAACTCTAGGTGTAAAAAGAAAACACAAGGTGCCACAATCTGGAATTGACTGCCTCCTAATAAACAAACTCTTTTAATTAAAAGAAAAACAAATGTCAGCCAATGCTCGTAACATTAATGAATAGCTTATGCATACACTCTGGCTTTGTTGTGTTCCTCCTTTTAAGCTTTTCCTCTGCTCTCATCTACTCCCTTGATCTCTTTTTATTTTCATAGAAATGTGTTGCTTGTTATGTGTGTGAGAGCGTGTCTGTGCATGTGTGAGTGTGTGCTGCATGTTTGAGAGTAAGTACGTGTTTGTTTGTGTCTCTGATGCAACGGGAGGCTCGTGAACAACTTTGTTTCTTGTGTCACTATGGAGCTTACTGCCTGTTCTGTGGGACTGCGTGTTTGTGTACATTGTGTAATTGATCCACTTCTTATTAATGTGCAAATTAAACCAGTCAACAAAATTCCTTTTTCTCTACATAGTTCATGCTGTTAAATGAACTAACACAGAACTCCCCATTAATCCACTACTTTCGAGAAATAGGTTGCATAGAAAGGAGCCAGGGGGGGGTGTCATCCTCCATGTGGGATAGAGAATACACTTCATAAGTGGTGCCAGCTCCTGGTATATAATGCATGACAGACCCGGACAGACATATGTGGGAGTTCTGCATGTCATGCTGCTAGAAAATCCCTATCTCTGGTTGAAATATGTTCATAAGAAAGGTTAAAGGGGGAAAACTATTTATTTTCTTACAATCCACAATGTACTCATTGATGAACTCTACACAAATCTCATCCTTGCTCTGCAGGTGGCAACTTACTGTCAGTGAAGCGAAAAAACAAAAGAAATATCTATTGGGACAAGAAGCCTTTGATGATGAAACTGAATGCAGAAAGACACAGTGAATTATGACACGGAAGAAAACACAACTGGATAGCAAAAGACGAAGGCTGGCAGAGATCCATTTAGCCTATCGCGGATACATTTAAACAGACAGATACACACACGCCGACAAAATGAATAACAAGTAATATGCACAAACATACACATGCACACTGTAATTGCACACACAAACACGTTATGTCATGCAAGCGGGTTTAATGATATGTCAAATGGACAATAACAGACATGAATTCTGTTCAACTCATTATAAATCAGATTTATTTTCTCTTAATATAGTGGTATTTTTTATGCAGTTGTTTTCTGCAGTTTGGCTTGTATGGTCATTGTCACTTTTTTGACATGAGCTCAAACAACTGAATCCAGTATGAAATCAATTTACCCAATCTAAATCATCTCACATCCATTATCAAACCCACAAGACATAAATAAATAATGTAATTACCAATATTGTTAATCAATCACAACCCGTAGTTACAATCTGTAGCTGACACAAGCAGCATAAAATGAAATGTTAATTATGTATATCTGACACATTGAAACAAGAAGTGTAGCCAGCTTACTTCAGTACAAATCTTACACACACGTTTTAATCTGAATAAAGGTCCTGATTATAAACTATTAAGCTAGCAAGGTCCTAATATGTATTTGATATTTATAAATGTTATATGGAAGATGGGGAAAGACTTGCTACCTGTTAAACCACTCACAATCGTGTTTGAAGAGAGGTGTTTGAAATTGGGAAGGGTAAGGACTCTAACTGATAGTGGATGTATTGAAGTCAGTGCTGATATTGATATTTCATATCTGACAATATCTATTGTCTAACATAAAACCAAAACATAAACAGACATTCTGGAAAAGGATCCATTAATATTTGGTTATTAAACCAAAAGGAAACAGGGAACCTTATAAAGTCTGGGTAGCAGAAATTGTGCATAAACAGAAATGGGAATCTGTTCTGTATGGGCTATGATAAAAAAAAGAAAAGGTATTCAGAGTAAATAATGTAAAGAACACAAAAGGTCAGGTTTTGGGATCACAGCTTGGGAAATAAAGCCAAAGGGACAGAAGGTTATTAAGATGTTTTTCAGTTGCTTTGCATCACACTCACCCGGGCTGTTCCGCTGCTGTTGTTTGTCCATGTTTGACACTACAAAGGGAGAGAGAAATCTAGAGTCAGAGAAAGACTGAGACAAACAACACAGAAACCAAAGGGGGGAAATTGAAACACACAGAGATCCAGTGTCAGAAACTAAGACAGATATTGGAAATCTAAGCAGGATGTTTTATTCTGAATAGAAAGGACAACAACAGAGGCTTGGCTGCATTCAGTACATTATATCTTAGAGCTACACCACCGAACAAACACTTTGGCATCAGAAGATAGACACAAACGAGATAGAGGAGTTAACAGAAGATATACTTTCATACCTTCACTTTCAATATTATCAACAGCATCATTGACTAGACGTATGACTGTCACTATGGAGGCTAGGCAGAACACAGAAAGAGAGAAGAAGAAGAAGAAGGAGAACAGAAACAATGTCAGTGCACTTGTGAATAGGGTAAGGTGTCATGTGCTGGGTGTGACTGAGCTGAGATGGAGGATGTGTACATGCGTGTTGGGAACAGACTTGTTTGTCTTGCCAACAGAGTGTGTGTGTGTGTGTGTGTGTGTGTGTGTGTGTGTGTGTGTGTGTGTGTGTGTGTGTGTGTGTGTGTGTGTGTGTGTGTGTGTGTGTGTGTGTGTGTGTGTGTGTGTGTGTGTGTGTGTGTGTGTGTGTGTGTGTGTGTGTGTGTGTGTGTGTGTGTGTGTGTGTGTGTGTGTCCTATAGCAGGGTGGGAGTGACAGGAAACCATCCACATGGGTTCCTTATCTGAAAAACACACACCCACACACATGCACACACACATGATCAGAGAGTGTTCGGTTTTGGTTTCCTAACTTTAAACCAAGGAAAGATCAATGCTATTGAGTTATCTTGGAAAAAAAACACTATAGAATTGAAGACTCAGTGAAGACCTGTGCATTAACTGTCAATGCATTTCCACATATGGATTTGGTTGCAATAAGGTACCTTGCATGAAACATTTCCACCGGTCTATATTCAGCTTGCTTTTCATTATGTCAATACAGGTAATGCACTAGACCAAAAGTGCACTGTGGACACACAAGTGGACTGTTTCTACATCCAGTGAGTTGTATCTACAGCTGTCGTTCCCAGACTTTGTTTGAATGTGCCTCAAACATGTGAATCAATGTCTACTTGAAGACTGACTTTTTCTTTCTTTTGTATAACTTTTAGAGGCCTTAACAGTAATGTGGTAAACTAGTAAAAAGTGAAACGTGTGTTGGGTTTATAGCATTAAGAGTCTTACCATTATCATCAAAGGACTCAGACGTGTAGGAACTGAGGGAGTGTTCATCAGAGGTGGAGTCTGAGAGACATGTCACCTCATTCACCTGCTCTGGCACACCTAATGTACAAACACACAAAAAACACAGGTACGTATTTATTTCCAAACCCCTTTCAGAAGCATTTTCATAATAACCAATAACCCCCAAAAATATAACATATATAAATTCAACATTTTAAGTATATCTTAATACAATACTGGCATGCCTATATGTACATTTTAAAAGAGTTATTGAATGTTGTAATCATTCCTTCAGTCCATCCTGGCTGTAACTCCATTATGCAGTCTTAGAGTTAGAGAAATCAGGTGGGTAGGCACTTGATTTGGAATCTACTTTTGCACAAAGCAATAACTGTGGATTTCCCCATCACTTACACTAAAGGGATGTCTTAACAGCCAGGATGAACAGGATACATGATTACAGCAACTCTTTCAATGTACATATGGGCATTTGAGTATTGTATTAGTATAGACTATAGAATACCTACACCAATCCTTCAGAATCACACAAAACAAACTAATCCCACCTAAAGAAATTTAAGTTGCACTATACTCAAAAAATGTATTCAGGCCTGTGCTCAAAGGCTGCCACTGTGTCTCCAGGTCTGCTCCTTTAACGCCGTCTGCACCAGATGGAGGTGTCGTTGAGGGTAATGACCACAGTGTTACTTGTTCTAGTGTATTTCGGTGTATCAGATGTGAAACACAAACTTCTCTAAACAGCAGGGACATTGGAAAAGTACAACCAATCACATTTAAAATCTTTAAAAAGTTGGTCTGGCGAGCCTACTGACGTGGCAGTAATCAAAGCTACAGTCACAGTCACAAACCTTACTTCTTGTCTGTTCGAACAAGTCAGATTCAATTTCATTTGCAGAAAGCTGCCAGCCCTAGGGTCTCCAGTTACCCTTAACCTGCACGACTTTAGAGGCAACATTTCAAATAAATAGATGCTTACAAGTCAGTGTGATTCTTACATAGTTTTCCAAAAACACTGCCAAAGGGGCAGAGCAGGTGTCACAGTGGCTTCAGATAAAGGGATGTTGAAGTGAAGACTGTCTGTTAAGCCAAGAGACAGGTGTGTATTTCTACCAGGTGCTCTAACCCAGCAGCAATAAAATGCCTGGTTTCACATAGTGTTCCAATTGGGAAAGAAATACAAAAGACCGTAAATCACTGGTATGGGTTTTAAAAACTAATATTTTTTTGGAATAAAAGTAACTTAAATAGGTTTCATGTTGGACAGTGGAACAAATAAAAAAGAGCAGAAAGAGAAAACAGTTTGCAGACATTTCACTGCCTCCTCTGCTGAATCTCAATACACTTAAAGTACTGACCTTGATTGGCATTGAATGCTCGGGATTCTTAGTCATCAACAAATATTTCCTCATCTTAATCATAACTTTGGTAATTAAAGACTAAATGTGAGTTATTGTACAGCTGCTTGTATTAAGATGCATTGAGACATTTGGCGTATTTTGTTAAATCTAAAAAAAGAGCCTTAGAAAAAACATGTTTCTCTTCCTTAAACTAAGGTATTGAAAACAATCATCCTTTTGTTATCAGTCCTAAAACTCAGGCATCACATCTAAAGAATGTAAAACCACAGCCAGTATTATTCTGCTGTTTGCATAAATCCTGTGCAGATATGTAACGGGTGAACATGCATGATCTTGAACTGCTGTAGTGTCAAGCTCTTTCGTAAACAGCTTTTTCTGTTCTTTGATAGTGTACAGTACTTTGGTAGCATGTGTTGTTTTAAGAGGTTTGTGATTTGTGGCTTGCTTCTCATAACACAGCCTTTCTTGATTCCTTTTGTCTGTCACATCTTCTTAAAATGTCTGAAACTCTGTCCATGAGGGCCAGGATGTCTGGATATCAACTCTCTGAGCCCAAGCTAGGTGGTCATGGTCCAAATCACATGGAAGAAGTAAAATCCTCCTGTGGGAATGTGAGCAGTAAGGTACTACCATCAATCAAACTAAATAAGAAAGGCAGCGCGACAACCACTGGTCTAATTCGGTATGCAGGTGAGGGGACACTCTTCAGAATACAGGACCTCCTTTTGAATACAGGACATGTCTCGCTTCACCCAATGCAATTTGGTTTAAAAAGCATTACTCAGCTGAAACTGCCAATTGTTATCTCATAGAACAAATTAAGTCAAATCGCTCTCACTCCCAACTCGTCAAATAGTGACGCTTGGTCCAGCGTACCCTATGGATGTATTATATTAACGCATTAGGCTCAGCCCCCAAGGAACAGCGCTCTTGCGATATTGTAATGAAAAAGATTTTCCCCACAGGCCACCATTGTAAAAGAGACACCGATAAAAAAAATATTCAAAGTGAAGTTTTTATAATTCTTTTTTTCTTTTCCATTCATTTTCTTTCTCACTCATTTGGTATTGTGTCAGTGACTACCCTGCATTGTGCCAATCTTGGCAGCCATGCCTAAGGTTACAGACCCGACCATTGCTCTAATCCTACCACTAACACTCAGCCAAACCATGTACTCATCCTGGCCTAAAACTTTTTAAATCCCATGAACTTTTCCAATTGTAAAAGGCATCAGGAGTCATTCATCATAGTAATTCATCTGATGCTTTGAAAAGGTAAAACTTCACTTCAGAAAACTTCACTTTAGCACTGTTAAGTTGAATTTGAATTAACTGTTATTGTGATATTATCAAATATTTTCGATTATGTTTTCAAATTTTTCCATTCAGACCAGTTTGCATTAGTTTTAATTGGAAATACTTATTGCCATTAATACAAAGCCAAACATAGGTCTAATCCTCACCTTTAACAAGTCTGAACTCGTTTCAGCAGCTTCAACAGCTTCACAAATTGCTTTCTGTAATTTGTCCTGAAACTGATACAGTAATAGTTGTAGCATTTGAACTGGAAAACCTCAAATAAAGGGGGTTTACTCTATCTGCATTATAAGAGGAACTGGTGTTATGATGTTTCTGTGAGGCCTTAGTTGTCAAAGTCATTCAAAAAAAAAACTAAAACATGAATATCAATATGCTTATTCTTGAGAGCACAATTACCAAAAGCTGAGCAATATGATCTGTATTTGTCAGGTATTTCATTATTCATGACATTTTATGGCTGTGGGTCAGAGGTAGAGAGTGTTGGCCCTCAAACATAAGATTAGTGGTTCAATCCCAGCCTCCTCCGGCCACATGTCAAAGTGTCCTTGAGCAAGACACTGTACTCCAAGTTGCTCCCCGGACATTATGTGGCTGTCCACTGGGTTAAATGCAGAGATTGAATTTGAACTGTACAATTGTATGTAATGAATACTAAAGTTTCTTCTTCTTTATTCATGATCAGCAGATAGTGACAGAAAAACTACCAATATGTTTTCCTTACATGAACTAGCTACAAAACAGAAACACCAACAATGAAGCTCCGCTAAAACTTACACTTTTTAAATGACACGTCTTCGTTATATATTGACTTAACTTGTTTGTGGTTGTGGTAGTGCAAATAAATAACCAAACTGTTTCCAATTGATTCATTAAACTGGCAGGTAACACTGGAGTCATCAACTCAATAATGAGAATATTAGTTCGCTATAAGCTTAATAACGTTTCAATTAACGGACTGTGATGTAACTGTGACCCCTAATGACATATGCTTTTCTTTTAATATGCATACACTCAACAGGGGAGCAAAACAATAAAATAATCTATTTTCCATTTCCACAGGAAGGAATCAATAATTAACAGGAAGTTTCCACCGCTGGCTATGTATATTATTCAAACAACAGGTTGGACAGAGAATCGAAATGTGTGACATTTACCTCAGCACAGAGATGCCACGTGGTTATTTCACTGACAGAGAACAAACTATGAACTATGCTCTTGCTGTTGACAGCGTTGCCAGCTGAATATCCGACTGAAATTATCTGACAACTACTTGTCACTGCTCACCCTCAGTTGTTGTCCTCTCAGTTGACAAAGGTACACTTGAAACATGTTGACTTTCTTTGAGTGGCAGTGTTGATTAACCTTTTTGAGAAAATAGGACATCAGTTCTGGCTGATTACCCTAACTATTCAAACAGAAGTGCACAGGCGATCTAAGAGAGTTAACCTGATACAAGAGGACACTATTGCCAATTTCAGCAGTAAAACAGAAAAGTAAGCCATATTATCATAAATAAAAATATTACTTTTCACCACTCTTGCTTACTCTGGGCCATTGTCTTTGATATGTGTGATCAAAGGGGCATAGATCACTGTGAAATAATCTCTCTCAGTGGAGATGATGATAAGAGTGGAACATAATGAATTCATGCCCTGTGTACTTTGCGCCTTTATGATCAGAGGTCAGACACCGTGTGTGTGTACGTGCATGCACAAGGTTTGCAATCTTACCCTGTAAACTGTTATCTCTCTGTGTTCTCTCAAACTCAAAAGCTCTCTGGCCCCATTCCTCCTCTCGCTCATTTCTCACTCTCTCCAGCCCTTCCTCTCTCCTTTCTTCTCCCTCCCAGGACACTTTGTGGGCTGGACTGTGCTCTGAGCGGCAAGCCGATGCAGAAGGGAGATTGGGTGCCACGCTGCACACTGCGATGCCCCTCCTATTGGCCACACCTCGGACATTAGAAATGTCTGAGAGGAAACTGCTCAACTGTAGAGACGGAAGAAAACAGCAGTGCACAAAAAGGGATAAGTCTAGTAACATTTTGTATTGTCAATAAATCTATTGAAAAGTCAATCCTACATACATCATTCTTCTCCTTTAAATTTCCACTAGTACACGGCTCAAAATAGACCCAAACATATGCACTTTTATTCCTGTTTGAACATTTTTTGCTTAAAACTACAGTGCACAGCTGTATTAGGAAATTGTTTAGCCCGTTTTTTTAAATGAAAATATATATAATTGTGAGACATTTTTATAGATTTATGTCTTCAGTTGGAATGAATGGACTTAGGACTGAGAGCCACAGACGGGGCCAGGACTCAGAGACTAATGTATGTTGGTTTTGGTCTGTTTATGGGATTTGTTTGAAAATAACAAAAACATAGTCGCCATGCTTATACTTTTTTCTTTCTTCTAAAATGCATCTTAAGATGTATTTTAAAGCATCTTTCAAATTTCTGTTATGGTGTATGGGGGTGGCGCAGTTGCATTGCTTTCCGCCAAGGTTGGGTCCTTGTAGTAGATGCCTTTTTTCATACTACCACTGAGGGGCACAAAGGTTAAGCATTTTCAAATTATTCTCATGGTGACTTAAAACAAAAACTACTTTTTCCCCCCAATCTTTTTTTCTGTTGAACAATTTCTTTATTGACATTTTTATAAAACAAGTGATAACACAAGGGTGTAACAAAAGACCATGTCATTTTAACTTTTTATTAAATTTTTTATATATGAGCTAACCTCCTTCAACCATAAGGAGACAGGAGAGGGAAGTTCGCTTTTCCACATGATAGCAATGCACTTGTTTCCAGCGATCAAGGCTAGTTTGATAAAGCATATATTTTTCCTGCTATCTGCTGGCAGAGCTGTTGTGTCCCCTAACAAAACAAGTCTTGGCGAATGAGGGATTTCGACTCCTATGACCTTTTTAAGTGTATCCAGAATGGAGCCCCAATAGTGTGTTAGTTTTGTACAGCTCCAAAACATATGCATCAGGTTACCTGTGTCTGTCTTGCATCTAGGGCAGGTTTCTGAGATAGCACTGTTCATACTATGAAGTCTTTCTGATGTGTAATGAATATGACGGATAAGATTAAGCTGTAAGAGCTTGTGGCGGCTGTTGTAAGAGAAGTTTTGGCCTTCTGCACACATTGCCTCCCAGTCACTATCCCTGAAGGTGTGATCGAGATCTTGTTCCCATGTGACCCGGGTTTTTAACATATTATTTGCCAAAAGATCCAACATTCTACCGTAGGTTAGGGACACAAAGCCCCTTAGGTTTAAGATGTCTTTTAAGATGTTGTTGGTTGGGGGAGGCAGAAGACGTTAAGTGCTCATTCTGCTGTGAACTAATAACGTGTCTGTACCTGTAGGCATTTAAAAAAGTGTGTTCCGGGGAGGTTAAAGGCACTTTTTAGCTGTTCGAAAGATTTGAGTACGTTATTGTCATAGAGGTCGCCAAATGATTTGACTCCATTCATAAGCTATATCCTTGTAAGCCCTTCTCTAAAGGCCGGTGGAAGAGAAGGGTTGTTATGGAATAGAGTGTTCCTGTGTAGGGTTATTAAGCATTTGTGGCAGGATTGTATAATTGAAAACAATTTGGAGGTGTGGTTTATAAAAGGATTAATTGTGCCAGTCTTCAGAGCATAATATGAGTGCATGAAGGGAATACCAGCCAACGGTACCTCAGCTGCATGGAACTGCTCAATCTGCTTCTAAGCAGGGGGGTTATCCAATTCCATCTGCCAAATCCAAATGGCTCTTAGCTGGGCCGCCCAGTAGAATTAGACCTTTAGACCTTTAGAGCTTTAGACCACCGTGCTGGGGAGTGTTTTTCCCCTAATCTTGTAAGGTTACTATTTATATCATAACGTACCTTCTAATTTACTGTATTTGTTTTCCATTATTACTTAAATGTCATTGTCCTGTATTGTTGTCTATATCAAAACTCTTTCATCACTCTTATTTCCTGCCATGGAAGCATAGTTCAACTCAGTGAACCGTTTCTCCACCATGATTATTTGTCCCATGGCTGTTTGGAAGAATAATGGTAATAGATGTACTACCAGTGACATTATGAGTCTCAAACAATGAAAAGAATACGACTGAATTAAAGAAGCACAACATCATCAAAACAAGGAGCTGGAAGATATGCTGATGTAAATATTGCTATTATGATATAAAAATGATATTGCATGGGACATTCCATTTCATTTTCTTATTAGTATATTGTAAACAAATATGGATATTATTTTTGATTCTCTATCAAATTATTTTCCTGTGATTTTAACCAAAAAGCTGCCATGACAAAGTCTTCCATTCCTTTAAGGTCATTTTATGATACAGGAGACACATAAATAATTATAATTACTAATAAACGCCTATGCACGCTTTTACATACCTGACTGCCCTCACTGGAAGTGGTCTTGTCACCATCTCCACTCCTCAGGCCCTGGTTGCTGAGTCCTCCTGGTAGAGGGGAGTGGGTAGTCGGACGCACCATGACCTGGGCAGGGCCCCCAATGCTGCCTCCCACATCATCATAGGTGCTCGTGGTCCCTGGTGATCCGGACACACGCACAGCTTTAAACTCAATCCCTTCTGCCCCCATGCCAGTCTTGTGCAGCATGTAGCTGGTTTCTGTGGAAATAGCCGACACACCCATCACAGCCAGAGTCCCTGGGCCTGGGTCCGAGTCTTTCCTAAATTTGATTTTCTTCCTGAAGGCGATGAAAAGTATGAGGAGAATAATGATGACAAAGGCAAGGACCCCAATGCCAATAATCTCTCCTGGGCCGACGTAAGACAGGGGCTCCGCCTGGGTAACAAAGAGAAATAAAAACATGGATGGAAATGTAATGTGTCACTGTGTCCACGTAGATAAAGAACAATCACATATTTCCAACTTGCTGAGAAAACCTGTTGGCATGATTAAAACCTTTCTAAAAAGAAAATGTGTTAAGGTAAAAATCTGGCTTTTTCCCTTCAGTCTGTAAAGTTAGTGCGGATTCTTTAAATTATCCAGGCAGCTACGGTATATGATAACTGTAGTTAATATGCATGTTTGATGGTAGAGTGCACAGATACAGTGCAGTTGACCTTTCGCCCCCAAGTATTCTTAGGAAGGAGATTGACGTTAATAAACACATCACATGCTGAAAAGATTACCAGTGTTAGAAATGTTTAATAACCAAAAACCTTACTGACATTTTGTTGGTGTAAAATTAAGATTTTGTATCATGTGACATTGGATCAAATTGAATTTATATGTACTCACTACTGCAAAGGATTACAAGCATAACATTTCTGGTCTTGTATGTTGGAGGAAATGATTAATTCCACAGATTTGTGTTTTAATAGGATACGTGATTAGTAAGCTCCAGGAAGAAATGCTTTATTTCCAGCAGTAGATATCTTTAAATGTCCTTAAAAAACAAAGCCAATGAATCAATCGGTTGTAAAAGCAGCCTAATAGGTTTTGTCGACTATGGTTACTTCTCTGTTAATTACAGTCTTTTAGGGAGTAATGAGCACCTTCTTCTAATGTGTAACATTATTGGGCTTACAGTCTCAATATAAGGTATTTTCTGCATGAGAGCGTGACAACTTCAAATAGAAGCTGTGATTTCACCATCAACACACTTCCATGCATCTACTGCGGAGACAACACTACCAAGCTGGTAAACAAACAAAGTCCGCTGTACACTAAAATTCTCAACATCTTCACTGAATATGCCAATAAGAAGCAAGCTAAATGCACAAAAAGCTGGTTCTTTTTGGATTATACTAGAGTATATTCTATAAGATTTACTCCTACATAAATTCAGTGTTGCTCATATTATACCTGTGTGTCGTCCCCTGGATCACCAGGTGTCTGATCATCACAAAACTGACCCTCGTACCCTTCTGAACAGTTACAGTAGAACGACCCGAACGTGTTGACACACTCTCCTTTATTTCCGCACTCATCTTGGTCACACTCATTGATATCCTCATCACATCTGCAGAGACAGAAGCAAAAAAATGGGTAGTTGTGAAGATGATTTGTATTAAAGTGAAAATACTTTGGAGATCGTATTTTCAGAGGGCTCTCTGTTGCTAAATCAAGGGATTATGTTCACAGATTCCCTAATATCCTCATTTATATGGTTTGGATTTAAAGAAATATGCTTCAAGGTAAAACACACACACACACACACACACACACACACACACACACACACACACACACACACTCATGCTCTTAGATAGAGACGTAAATTACAATTGAAAGCCAGACGTAATTTTACTCTACACTTTCTCACTGCTGTGACAAAAATAGAAAAATATGAATTTTTCTTTTCAATTACTTTTTCTTGATGAGATTTTCAAAACACATAAAGAGTTGGTCTCATGTAAGAAGAAAACACAGCAGGAAGCTTCCTTGTATAACTACTGAAGTTTTGCTTTAAATGATAAAAGTCATTAAGCATATACAGTTTACTTAACAAGGCCTGGATATATTGGCCAGTGATACCCGCTCATGATTACTGTATAGGGTATACAGTTTTGTCTAACTTACAAACTTTATGAAATCAGTAAGCTTTTTGTATTTCCGAGTCTATAATATAGCTTTAAAAGGGACATTTTTGATAATACTACAATATACTTTATTTTATAGTTAATTGTTGATGCAAATATTTCAGTGGGCTATTATCATTTAGTAATCTGCAGGAAAAAACTATTGCATAGCCTGTTACACACAACAGCTGTTTGCTTGTGGACGAATACAGTATTTGCTTTAGCTATGGTTTCAATCGCCACTGTTGCACCAAATGCTTGCTCTTGGGAGGGGGGGATTTTAGGGTCTTTCTAATTATAGAGTGTGGTCCATACCTACTCTATCTGTAAAGTGTCCTGAGATAACTCCTGTTGTGATTTGACACTATTAATAAAATAAAATTGAATTGAATTGAATCAGTGTTAATCTGATAATAATTTGAACAGTCTGCTGCCTGAAGAAAACATCTTAATTTTGATCTTCCTTATTATTCAGCTAAATTGAATGGAATTTAACTTCATCAAAAGCATTTTCACATCTTTGTCAAAACCATTAAAAAGCAGAACCATTTTCTCCATTGAGGGAAAACTGCTCTCTGGTGGTGGCTCCATTGAACAACCACATGAGCAGAGAGGTAATTTCAAAGGCAATTACTGAGCTGTAATTAAGAAGGCAGTTAGAGAATGATTACAGGCTTTTCTACTAAGATGATACTGAATTAAATCAGAAACACTAATGTATCTCACACAATAACAACCTAAACAACACAGTGGGTAAAGGGTTGCTAATGTGGGCTAATGCGTGTGTGCGAATCCCTCAAATATTATTTCATGTTTGAATGCATATGAGAGAAGAGATATAGATGTTAATGTAACTAAATCATCACTAACCTTATTGTCATTGAGTACATACTGTGTAAACAGGGCACACAATACATCAACACTGTTTTCACAATCAGTAATTAAGGCTTACAAGTGTGTGAGTGTGATTGCAGGCTATTTTATCTTACATAAGTCCCCTGAGTCCTCTAGGACAGCCGCAGAGGAATGCAGTGCCTACAGGTTTACAGTCCCCGCCGTTCTGGCATGGGTTTGGCATGCAGGATGTCAATTCAATTTCACAGCGCCCCCCAGTGAAGCCAGCACTGCAACTGCACATGAAGCCTGTTGGAGAGAGATTCAAAATGTGTCAAATAATAACGTGTATAGTCATATATACTAACCAATAATATCAGATTTTGATAATACCATGTCATTTTTGTAAGTAACTGACTGAATATTTAGCTTAATAAAAATAAAATAATATTTATATTACAAGTTGATGGTCACTACTTCACAAACAAACCATCAAATTAAAATTAAGCAAAAATTAAAATGCTGAAATTGGCACTCAAGCCATAAAAAGTAAGTGAATCTGTTTCATATTAGTCTGGCTATCACCAGACCAAGCTCAATCTTTTAAGATTAAACATTAGTCTGGGGAGTCTGCTCTGTATTTTCTACTGCACAAGAGGCGTGATCAACGGGCATAGTTCAAATGACTGTACGCAATTGGATAGTCCTTCAACCAATCAGACCAACGATCCGGGTGACGTAGCAGCGACAGCGGCATCAACGGGTTGCTGTGCTAGTTGAATGTAAACAAAAAAAGCTGCTTGGTCGCTTCTCTATCGTCATTGTGTTAAACCCGCCAATAGAGCGCCAGGTGGATAAGCCAGTTTGTGATTGGTTCCCGCAAAATTACAGAAGCAGGATAGATAAACGTACAGGTTTCCAGCCTGAGCTGCAGGGCAAAATCAAATCGGCGGCAGATTGGGCGAGGTTTACCCAATCTAGTTTCATATGGCAACAGCTATTAATGTAATTTATTTATACAACAAGATGACTCACACCCACACACATTCACACTGTCAACTACACAGACCTCCAGAGGGCAGGCTGCTGCAGATGGCTCCATTGAGGCAAGGCTGACTGATGCATGGATCTGGATAAAGCACGCAGCCCAACTTCACCTCGCTCACCCCTGCTATCTCAGCATAACGGCTCCTCTTATTCTGTAGTGGCAGCTCGTTACCGTTCAGCATAAGTGAGCCCAGGCATCCCTGGAAGCCATCCTGGGCTCTTGGCTGGGCCCTCGCTCCACGGTCCTCGAGTCCTGGCCGTCCCTGGCTTCTCCCTGGCCCCGGGCTTGGCCTCTCGCCCTGCCCATTCGGTGGCCTCACTTGGGCCCCGAAGAAAAAGGACGAATCTGGGGCCAGAGGCCAAAGGCGAACAGGGGCTCGGGCTGCTCGCCGACGCTCCACATAACTATCATCCAATGACAGGAGGGTGTAGTTCCAAGTCAGCTCCAAGGCAACGGCATGCCAAAGGCCGTCGTTTATTGGTCTGCCAGAGATACCCATAATGCCAAGGGTGTTGTCACAATCCAACTGGAACCAGAGTCGACCCTCTTCAATCTATGGCAGGAAAGGTAACATAAATACAGCACACCCTTTGCTGGACACAAATGGCATTGAGAAACAATGTATTTACCTTGAGCATGGTGCAGGGATTAACACGCGTGAACATAATGACTCCTCTTCTCTGAAGCGTTCGGATCCTCAAGCCAAGCCTCATCTCTCCACTCTGGCTACTCCCTGTCACTCTGTACTTAATATAGCTGTTTCCAGAGAAACTCAGAGAGGTTTGGCCTACACATACACAAAACATAGAGATACAGGACTAAAATTAGAGGGAAAGGCTTCAACTTAACATAATCAATCCTTGCAACGTGGCAATCTACTTGTCTACATGGATCAGATACACAGGTCCAAACATCAAGCATAAGGAAGGATCAAATCATACCTGCACACTCGTCTAGTCTCTCAGGGTGACACTGACAGACAGATGGTGCTGTAGGACCAGAACGTACACACTGCATGTCTGCTGGACAGGACTGACCTTCACAAAGCTCCAAAGGAGTGGGGCATGTCCCTCCTGTTTGAGCATATTAAAAAACAAACTTTAACGTATGTACTGTATCTTTGTATGCATAACATCTGTCTGTCTCTCTGTTAACTGTTTTTGACCAATACCGGTAACTTTGACAAGCAGCTGTGACAGTTATAGAGGACACTAACAAAGTGAGCTGGGCTTAGTTAGATTTCAAGAGTGCAGTGCTCACCAGGGCAGGTGCAGGTCTCTGTTGGGCTGAACCTTGGTGATACCAAGCTGACCCTCTCTGTGCTGTAAGTGACAGGCGAGTCCCCATCCATCCCAAGTGTCTTTTCACACACCCCGTTCCCACAATTCAGCTCCCCAGAACAAGCGCTGCTCACCACCACTGCCCCAGCCAGTACACCTCGAATCTGGCCCCGCACTGCTGCTTCCTCCAGCTTTGCAGACAACTCTTGCTGGGAGTAGATCCCACCCATCTGTCCACTGCCTGATGTCTCTGGCATCTCCATGGCCAGAAGCAAGTCCACGTCAGATGTCCCCATCACTCGCTGTACACTGAGGATGTGGAGGGGATCCTGTTGTCCTAGTGACCATTTCCAACCGGCTATTCCCCGCAACATTAGTTTGATGTGGCTCAGGTAGCGACCAAGCAAGTCCTCCGGGGACAGGGAGGTGAAACGTAAGGTCAGGGCGCTACTCAGCAGCACATCTGTCACCTGTTCGACCTGGATTGACACATCGGCTATCACAGCAAAACGTCCGTCACTCACTGTGGCATTCATCTGGTATCTGAGAAAAAACAAGGACATGTGTTTTGTTTTGACAAAAATATATTTTTTTTGCATATTAACCTGGAAAGTGAGTTGTGTGTTCGTGTGGTTTGGTTTGGTTTGGTGTGTACCTGCCAGGTTCCAGGCCTGGCAGAGCCACAATGCTGCCATCCTGTCTGTTTATAATAAACATGCTTTTGGGCTGAGGCTTCTGGGTAAATGACAGCACGTCATTGGGGTCACGGTCCGTTGCATAGATCTGACCAATCAGGCCGCCCTGGAAGGTATCTGTTACCATGACAATGAAGACTTCCAGGGGGGAGACGGCAGGCTTATACTGACTGTTCCCGATGACTCTCATAAATATCCACGAGGATGAGGTCAGACTTGGCTTACCGGAGTCACTTGCCTAAGAGACCAAAACAAAGTTACAGTAAGATATTAAATAACTCAGATGAAAAGACACAGATGTAAAGTTCTGCAGAAATATTATGGACTGCTTTAAACTAATTATTGCTAGTTGCATTTGGGTACAATTTCTTACTGGGGAAGATGGTTATAAGAAGGTCATATGGTAAGATTGTGTTTACACTCAAAACAATAAATATGGGTAGCCACGTATCTGGAACTGAAACAAAAACCTCATTGTCGATATTAAAGCACAGACCCCCATAGTGAGAGACTGTGAGAGTAACGGGTTCTAATGCTGACTGTGTGTAACCATGCTATTTATCAGTCAACTGCATAAATAGTATTTAAATAAAAACACCCGTTGCTAACCTGGATTTCAAGTGTGAACTCTCTGGGGGCTTCAGGGCCAAACACACGGTTGGACCTTAGAGTTCCAGTCTGATCCAGTGAAAAGAAATTCCCCTCATTTCCTGACACCATGCGGAACTCAAAGGGAGGCCCATTTCTCGCGGAGTCTTTATCACTGATTGACAGCTTTAGCAGGGTGGTGCCAGCAGCTTGGTTTAGCTGGAAGTATGGAGAGAGAGAGAGGAGATGAGGTGACCCACGCACAAAAACACATTAATACTGTATAAGCAAACACACACACACACACACAGACTGTTACCTGTATGACAGCGGTGGAGTTGGGAGGAGTGAAGACCGGAGGGTTGTCGTTAACGTCGGATATGTCGATGTTAAGGGTAACAGTGGAGGACATGGCAGGAGAGCCACTGTCGAACGCCTGCACTGACAGAGAGTACCTGGATATCTAGATGGAGCAGGAAGGGATGAGAGTGCCATAGCATCTGTATGTATCAGGCAATATGACAGCACTGTTATGCTTGCATAATATGAGACTTAATTTGGTGTTGACCTTGAGCGGACTTGGTATTTCCTGTGCTCATAAACTAGAAAATTACAATTGTTTATGAGCTATTGTACTTAAAGATGCATCCTTACTAGTTCTCTGTCGAGCCGCTTATTGACTTTGAGCAGTCCTGTTACAGGGTCAATCCAGAAGTGGTTGCTACGGTCGCCTTTCAGGATGGAGTAGGTGATTCGACCATTCACCTGGCTGTCCAAGTCTTCTGCCAACACCTAGAAAACCCCACACATACACATATGGAGCGAAGCTAAAGTTAATGAAAAAAACATAAATGTTTAGAAAGACCCATATAAAGTGGAGAACAAATTAAATGTTACCCTTGTAATTGTCTGCCCAACAGACGCATCCTCACTGACCAGAACATTGTAGATATCCTGACTAAAGGCCGGAGCATTGTCGTTGACATCCATGAGTTCAATGGTTACCATGGTAGCTGTGCTGAGAGGAGGGTTCCCGCTGTCCCACGCCTCAACGGTGAGGTAGTAGTCCTTACACACCTCAAAGTCCAAATCATCAGCCACAGAAATAGAGCCTAAACCATACACATAGCACAGCATATATAGGATTCCATATAAGACATTTTTTTCTGCAAAGCTTTAGATCTGAAACATTCTGAAATTAACAAGCACATTCAAGGACCTCTGCTCACCCAGGTTTCTGTCTATGGTGAACTTTCTTAACTCGTTGCCCGACCGGATGTTGTAGGTGATCTCAGCATTCGGTCCAATGTCAACGCTCGACGCCAACACTCGCAGCACCTCGGTTCCCACGGCTACATCCTCAGGGATAGTAACAGCGTAGTCCCTCCTCTGGAAGACTGGAGCATTGTCATTCACATCCAGCACCAAAATGGTCAAATCAACCTGAGGGAGAAATCAACTCATTTCTCTGCATTGCTCCCGGGCCTCAGAGTTCAATTTCAGCACCACAGACATGGACATACATTGGAGAAAATATATTAAAGGCTTTACAAGATAAGGGACTGAGGCATAAAATCAACTGAAGTCTGTGTCCACCAAAACTCCAAAGAGGATTTCTTGGCCGCTATATAAATGTTAGATAAATGCTGTTTTTGCCCTACTGATTTTTATTTTGGAGCAAAGTTAAAACATGTTCTTTTGTGTGGGATGGGGTTTGGTCAGGCCCTGCAGGTTGCTTATTTACCAACAAAGTCAGGGAGATGCAATTTAGGGTCATACACAGGCTCCAAATCACACCGGTGAAACGCAATAAGTTTAACTCATTGCTCTCAACATTTTGTAATAAATGTAAAATTTCTGAAGGTACATGTTTCCACTGTATATTTGAATGCCCCTTTATTAATGACTTCTGGGTCAAAATATGTAAGGAAATTGATGTTCTATTCAAGAAAAAACTAGCTCAGCCCGTCAGCTGTATTCTGGGGTTACATCATTAAGCATTGGGTCTCGGCTCCTCCAAACTAAAGCTGCTGCAGGTGCTTCTCTTTAATGTAAGAAGATGCATTCTTCTTCTGTGGATCTCGGATTCTGTTACATAAACAAACTGTTAACCTCATTATTAGCTTATTATGGAGTGTATTCCTCTGAATATCAATACATTTAGAATGTTTCTTCAACATTTTATTTTGAAAAATCGCAAACAGAAAGAACAAAACTAAAAACATCTTGAAAGATTTGAAGAGTTTATGGTGGATGAGGTTTCTAGTAAATAACCTAAGAGGTAGTTTTCAATTTTTCAATATAATAATGCTTTAATTTGTCAATGACAATGTAATTTAATAATCCTAACCCTATTTGTTTCTTCTTCTTTTTTTACTTCTAATTATTAAAATATGTTGTTCGCCCTGTTGATATATGGTATAGGATGGTTTGGGTTTTGTGTAATTTCTGTTGTTTGTGTGTGTTGTGGTTCTTGTAAATCAGAGACACACCATATAATTCATGCTAACCTGTCAGATCATATTTCATCATAACATAAGTGTGCAAGAACAACTTAGGCATTAAGTTAGAAATATCTATGATGGTATTATAATGTGTTGCTCTATTCAATACTAGAAATAGGTAGAATGGGTGGATGGAAAAGTGCACAGATGGATACCAGGACCAACTGCTTTCCAATTACCTTCATCAGTCTCTTTATCAGACCTTCACCATATGTGTCCTACTAGTCTTTCCTGGCATACACACCTGCTGTATATGGTACCGAGTAATATTATAGAAGAGACAAACTCAATTTCCAGTTCCACTGCAAGTGGGATGCCACAGTGTTGCTACCTTTACTGTTATTATATTATTGTGCCTACTACAAATACTACAGCTCCTAGTATCACTACTACTACTACCTACTACTATTACTCTTACTACTATACTACACCTGCTATTGCTGCTATTACAGCTAACTACTGCCACTTGTATTAGTAGTAGTAATGATACCTGCTACAATATAGTAAAAAAAAATGGCCACACATGACCTCATTTTTGCCTGGGGTTTATTTTCAGTTATGGCTTGTTCTGGCTGTCTCAAATGACTTAAGAGAAGTAAAGCCTAGTGAGTGTGAGATAGCTAACACTGTTTCACTTCTTTTCCTCCTCTTTTCTGCACTGCCTCTGTGTCTGCAACTGTCACCTTTCCCGTCTTTCCCATCCCACTAATGCATAATTCCATGATGAATCTGGGGCCACATCTACAAGATTGTTTATCTGATGTCTTCAGTAAACAGTTTTTATTTATTTGCTGTTTTTTTTTCATTAATGTGTTCCATATACATGAATAAAAAAAAAAGAAATACAGATTGCACATCACCAGATGGATGAATCCATGGCTGGCTAATGTACCACTTAATATGTAGGTTATTAATTCTAATTGCATTATTGTGGTAAATAGTTTGACAACAAAATCATATCTATTTGTGTTTTTAGAAATTGGTGTAAATTATTCAGACTTGTGTTAATTACTCTGAATCATCTTAATTGCCATGCTTATATCAGCTAAAATATAAATGTGAGAGACTGTTGTGGATTTAAATCTTTTCACAATAACTGCCAGTTTTGAGAGGGATCGTGAATATCTTTTGGAATAATACTCCCTGCAGTTAGGTTTAGTGGATACTGGATAGCATGGCAAAAACACTGAGATTGAATATGTCAGATGGATCACCAACCTGTGAGGACAGCGCCCCCTGTTGTCCATCTTGGTCAGTGGCCTGGACACGGACACGATAAGAGTCACGGCTCTCTCTATCCAGAGATTTCTCCAAAATTACCATTCCAGATATCGGGTCAATGGAAAATAATCCATTGACTGAATCCACCAGAGAATAGACTACTGTACGGTTAAAACCTGGAGACAATAGAAGACAAATTCATGCACCACCCAGATACTTATTATCCATGTCAAAATGTTCTTCTTCCTGTTCTTGGTAATCTTTGTTTTATTATTCATGTATATGATAATGTGTCTCCTTTTAAGACTGTTTCTTAAGGACAAGTCAGCAGTTTGAATGCTCAGTGACATATTGGCTTGAACCTGCATTTAGTTTAAGTAGGAAACTTTCCATGCTCATTATCATCCTCGCTTGACATGTTACACCTCCAGCTTATAACATCATATTAGCTTACCTTCATCAGGATCACTGGCTTGCAGCCGGGTAAGCAAAGCCTTAGGGGCAGCATTCTCATACACATTAGCCAGGTAATGGCTAGAGGAGAAAGAGGGGGCATTGTCATTCACATCCAACACTTTAAGAGAAATGTCAGAGCGGCAGAAAAGCCCTCCTCCATCAGTTGCCTGGGCAATGAGTTTGTAGGTGGGCGTCATTTCTCGGTCTATGACCGTGGCCGTACGCAGCTCTCCTTAGAACACAAATGGAGAGACGTATAAAGCTGTAGAAAGGACGCTTAATCTGTGATGTATATATCATTTTGATCATACAAAAACCTAAATGAAAATAAAAATTGAATGTACCAGTGTTTGCATCCATGTAGAAATCTTCAACCCCAATGCCAAACAGTGAATATTGGATCTCAGCGCTGGAGCCTGTGTCAGCATCTGTTGCGGCCACTGTCAGAATGCCTTTGTTAGTGGGAATGTCCTCAGGAAAAGAGGCACTATACACCGCCTGGCACAACACACACACACACACACACACACACACACACACACACACACACACACACACACACACACACAGATATAAAAGCACGAAGTGAAACTACACTGTCTGAAAAAAAACAACAACAACAACAACATCTGTCCAACACATCAAAAAACACATTAAACTGTTAGGCGCTGCATCCATTATCCCTGGTGATAGAACAAGCACGACAGCACTGAGTGCCCTTTTCTAACGCTGCCTTCACTCCTGCCATTGACTGCCTCGAGAAATGAACTTTGTGACCTCGCTATTTCACCAAACACAGACCAGCACAATGGGAAAACTACTGCAGTATATCCCACCCTGCTTCTTTTGCTCGGTAATTAAGGGTTATCCTGTGATTAGTCTATATCCTTCACGTTCCACTTCCGGGATTGCTCCGGTGCTGCAGGAAATTCCACTGGATGAATGTATTTTCCATTTCCTTCGGCTTTCTTTGTGTTGGAATTTTAAATTTGGTGGATTTGTCCAATCTGAGTTTTCTCTCGCATGACTATTTTGCAGCGGCTCTGTGCGGAGTTTAGCACCGCCCATGATGATTCTTAATGGTTTAAAGAAATACCATTAAACCAGAGCACGTTTTCCTCCTATCCCCGAATGCTGTGTGGAGTAGCCAGACCCTCCTTCAGTGCACTTTGGAGGAGGGTCTGGCAAAGCGAGACTATCCTGTGATTGACTTAATCATATTAAGAGTAATTGGAAATAAATAATTAGTTGAGTAACTGATTAGTCGATCAACAGAAAAGTCATCTGCAACTATTCTGATGGATAATCAATCAAGCAAAAAAAAATAACTGGCAGGTTAATTGATGCTGAAAATAATCAATACTTTTTAGTTGCATCCCTAAAACTATTCAAATAATGGTTATCAAACAATTACCACTGCAATTGCTGATAACAATGCCTAAAATTAGCACATGTGAAATGGTTAGTCCTAGAACTATTGAAACTACTACAGTATAGCTACTACTACTACTACTACTACTATGATTACCACTATAATTACCATTATAATTATCACTAATATTTACCATACTGCATCAACCATGCCTAACACTGTGGCCAGTAGCAGAAGTGCCAGTAGTACATATACTTTTACTGCCATTACTGCTAGTATCACTTCTAGAACTACGACTACGACTACCACTACTTCAAGTAGAAGTGCTAATGCTTTTCTTGTTATTACTAGAGCAACAGGTACTACTACAACTACGATGTCCACTACTGTCCTACTGTACTAGCACTTAATTTAAAAAAAAAAACATGAGAACAATGTGAACACAGGTATAGCACAGTACAGAAGTGGGTGCGTCTGAACGTCTTTTGATACATTTGATGCTGCTACTGTGTAATACCAGAGTAACCACTTTGTAGTTACACAGGCCTGAGAACAGGGAGACAGGGAGGAATGATTTTAAAGAGAATAAGTACAAGTTTAGAAGGAAAAGGAACAATTCTCAACTAATTATGTGAAATAGCAAAATACTCTAAATGAAAAGGGATATTCCCAGATGACTGTACAGCCCAATTTTCTTCCCTTTTTACAGTGACTTTCCTATTTTAGAATAGAATAGTGATTGGCAGCACATTAACACTCTTTTTTGGATGAGTCTTAAAGTTGCAAGGTAGAAATTAGCACACTGAGCTAAAGTTGATTGTTTTTTTTTACCACTGATTCATGCTATTTGCCAATTTGTTTCACTAATATTTACTATACATTGACTGTATTATCATGATGTATTAAAAAGGGATGTTTCTATTTCTATTTTTAGACAAAACACTAATAGGAATGTGGTCAGTCTACCATGAATCCCTCAAAAGCAAAATAATACTTCACCGTCCAACAATCCACAGTCTGTTCTATGTTTGTTGGTTTGCTTTACATATTTTTATTTCCCCCATCTCCATTTGTCTGTATCCCTGACCTGGTTGCAGATAGGACTGTTGTCGTTGGCATCCATGACAGTAACTTCCACTGCAGTGCGAGCGACATATAGGCCATCGCTGGCTGTGATGTTGAGCAGATACCAGTCCTGCTGCTCACGGTCCAGCAGGCCACTCACGTAAACCTTCCACTCTCCCTGCACAAGAGCCAGACCGAACACGCCCCGCGGGTTTCCACCTGGAGATTATACAGATAAGGATTAAAACACTGAGACCTCACAGCAAAGAAAGAGGTGAAGATGCATTCTAACAGACTTGTGAACAAACTGGAAATCTCATTCATTCACATTCACAAGATGAATAAGCATCAGCTCCACACATACACACACACACACACACACACACACACACACACACACACACACACACACACACACACACACACACACACACACACACACACACACACACACACACACACACACACACACACACACACACACACACGCACAAAAATAATGCAGGTACCCTTTGGCATAATCAATAGACATTTGTCATTACCAGGCTGGTGGTGTAGCAGCTATGGCCTAATTTGACGCTTCCATTAGGCCAATCAGTATTTTTAAATGCCAGAGCATGAGGCCAAAATATATCATCCTTGGTTATTATCAGACATGTTATGTGAATGGAAAACATTACGCTGTGTCAGGGTGAGAGTTTTACTGGAGAGTCCTTAAAATGTGTTTTATTATTATAAAAAAGGAGTGACACAAAGTCATGTGTGAGTCTGAAAAGACAACTTCTTATATTGGAAACTTACTTCACACACTTTGCAAGAAGTTCGTAGGCTGGTTTGCTCTATTCTAAAACAATAATATAAACTGTTCTTTGTAACTTAGCATTTTTCTTTCACCTATATTGAGAAATAAAAATGCAAATATACAGGGTTTCTCTGCCTTGCTTGAAATGTTATGTTGTGTAATGCATACCTTGTAATATTAAAATATAAAAGAAATACAAAAAAATAAAAGGTTAGTTGTTTGCGACATTAAAGTTGAAATGAATTTAAAATTTGACCTTTAATAATAGCAATTCCATTAGGCCAACGAATATTTGTCATACAACAAAAGGTCATTTCAATGAATGAGGTACAATTACTGCAGCAGAATGTGTTGAACTACATTATGGTAGTATTCTACTTCATTTCCTCACCAGTTATGTAAAAGTTGACGAGACGATTCTGATCTGTGCCATCTCGATCTTTGGTTTTTAGAGCAGCTACCACCTCACCGAGGGGATCACTCTCCTTTACTGCACCCCTGTACAGCTCCCTCTCAAACTGCGGCGGGTTGTCGTTAATGTCTGACACAGTGATGGTTACCACTGTGGTGGAGGAGAGAGACTGTAACTCCCCCAGATCAGAGGCCACTACTTCAAAGCTGTAGCTGGAACAGGCCTCATGGTCCATCTGACCCACTGTGGTGATCCAGCCTGTTTTACTGTCAATAGCAAATATAGAACCCGTAGTGGTGGGGCTCCTGAAAAAGTGTGCGTCTTTTGTCAAGTCCAAGTTGTAGTTGAGCAGAGGTCCAAGGCTGTAGGTTACCTGCAATTTAAAAACAAGTTCTATGCAGTGGTTTTTTTAAAGCATCTGGAACATTCCGAACTGAAGAGCAAAACACAAAAACAACAAACTTGGAGCTCACACACCTGTCCATTTGAGCCAAAGTCTGGATCAAGTGCACGCACTTGGATCACTCTTGTCCCTACTGGCATCCCCTCCATCACTGTGGCTACATAGGTGTTAGTCTCAAACACTGGCGTGTTGTCATTCACATCTAGCACCTGAAAAATGACACATTAGCCCAACAAAGTCTGAATTATATTTTGTATACTGACAAATAATGAAACAAAAATTCAATCATTCTCAGAATTTTTTGAATGAATTTGGAATTTAAATTGCATTAATTTTCTTCGTTACATTATGTACTTTACATTTTAAATCATCTTCAACAAAGAAGTCCATCTATTCGTTAAAATTTTAAGCATTTACACTTGCAGTTTAGTTTGAGATTGTACTTGGTCTCGCGTTTTGGAAAATATTGGAATAAATACATTTAGTTTTTGACTAACTGCAATACCTGATTTGACACATATTTTATTTTCTGGCACTTTGGTACACTCTTTGGTAGTTTCATTACATGTTACTTTATTGCACTCAGAGGCCGAAACAAATCAGATTCAATTTGTTTCAAATAAAAATGAAAAAAATGGAAAACAAAAGACTAACAGGCTCTATGTTGAACTGTATCACCAACCTTAACCTCCAGGTCCACGGTGGAGACAGATTCGATCAGGTCTCTTCTTGTTGTAGCCGCAACCTTAAAGCGGAAGATGCTGATGTGTTCATAGTCTAGTGGCTTTATCAGACGGATCAGACCTGTTTCCCTCTCCACCAGGAAGGTCCCTCCCTGGTTGCTGTCTAGCGTCTCTCCTCCGACTGTTGTGAAGAACCCCGTCTGTCCGGGGACCATGTACACAGACCCCAGGGCTGTTCCTACTGCTGTGTCCTCTGGGATAGTGAAGGAGTACTGAGGCTGACTGAAGGAGGGAACAAATGCATCTGGTGGCACAACATGGATGAAGGCCGACACTAGCGAGTGTTTGGCCGGATAACCGCCGTCTGTGGCTTTGACAAAGAAGGAAAGCACAGTCCCCTGGAGGTGGTTGACAGTGCTCTTAGTCATCATCCAACCGCTGTCTGGCTCCACCTAGGCACCAGCAAAATCACAATGCCATTTAAATCAACTCCTTAAACAATAATTCCAGTAATAGAGCTTTCTTTATTTGCTCTTACGAATTTATTTGATGAATTTCATTTGTCAATTTTATTTCCAAAAATCAGAGCATTTGAGCTTAATCTTGGTATCTAATATGTTTATGCTACTACTACTACTTTTTTATATTTATTCATATTATATTAGCGTTTTATACTACAGCTTTTTGTGTCATTTACATTCATAGTTGTTATTTGCTCACGGTTCACAATTGTGTCTCCCTTTAGAACAGCCTAACTTGAATGTGGCATCGGTCTTAACATAACATAATTTTGATTTGATGAGTAAAAATGTATAATTACAGTTACAGATGCCTGTTAATCCAATGAAATGGGGGGGGTGGTGTCAGTTGAGAACCGATCTTAAATTGTGAGTTTAACCATGTTTACACTCATTAGTAAATACATTTGTTTGATGTTTCTTGAGGGAACTGAGAAGATGTGTGCAACCCTATTAAAACTAAGCAAACTGTACAGCTATATAGTGCAAATATGTTTTTATAAAGTACAGTAGTATAAAGTATAAAATTAAAGAGCAAATGTACTGACCTCCAGCACATCAACCAGTGAAAGGCGTGCCTCGCTGTAAAGGGAGTAGGTGACCCTCCCATTAGACCCAGCATCAGAGTCAGTGGCTTGGATCTGTGTCACTAGGGAACCTTTGGCAACATTTGCTTTAATGCTCATACGGTACTCCACAGCTCTGAACCGGGGGGCGTTGTCATTCTCATCAGAAAGAACCACTCGAACTGTGCAAAACGATGCACGGCCTGGGGGGAAAAAAGAACATAAATGTCTGCATATGGTTTTATTAAATGTATGTAGTTTTAATACAGACATCATTTGCATTTGCAATTGCAATTTTTGTATTTTTTTAGTCTTATATTGTCTGATTTGAAGATTTTGTCAGTCTGGTCAGTGTCGAAATAATACAGTACCTCCACCATCCAGTGCCATAATGGTCAGAACCATGTCCTTGTTAAGAGGATTTTCTCTATCTAATTTCTGAACAGTGGATATGAATCCATCTGCATCAATGGTGAACTGAGCTTTTCCCAGGTCATTGATGAAGGAGTAGCTGATCTGGCCAAACAGCCCGGAGTCCTCATCTGTAGCACGAACCTACAGGTCCATAAAGAGATGCAGAAAATAATGTCAGATTGGCCATTGCAAGGTTCTACCATATCATCAACCATAAAGGATGTTTCCTAGTAAAATGATGATGGATATAGTACTGAGGCAAACTTACTTGAATGACCTTTGACCCTGGTGGGGCATTTTCTTGGACTTCAGCCAGGTAGAACCTCTGGCTGAACACTGGGCTGTACCGGTTAGCTCCCAGGACACGTACAATCACCTGGGGGTCACCATCATCATTATAATCCTGTCCCATCATCATCATCATTATCATCAGCATCATCCTCATCATCATCATCCACATCCTCATGTCTGCTGACATCTTGCTGATGTCATGACATTAATCATCACTGGCTGATTTGTCAAACACGATCACATCAACATGGCATGCACACCAGCAGTAAGAGCATCAGGCGTGTGATCAAATGGTGATTTACGGAGCTGTTAACACTCAGAAACTGCAAAAACTACTGTGGAGGTACGCAGTGTTTACATCATGTCAGAAGAACATGAAGAACCAAAAGAATTGGGTGACATGTTATCACTTCAACATTTGATGTAGACTATTAGAGATATGGGATATCAAAGCCCACTTGTAATTACCACTGCGAGACAGATGTGAACATTTTTTTCCCAGTTGGCAGCTCATCCTCACAGTAAATATGATATGACAGAAACACACATTAACCTCCAACTGCAGAGCTGCTCAGCAGCCAGGGGTAGAAAGCAGCAGTCACATTGGACAGCTGTGAATGTTTGCAATAGATTTGAAGCGAGGGGTTGCCCTCAGTTTTCTGCGCATGCAGCACTGCAAAGGTTAAAAAAGAGCCAATCAGTTGATAGAACTAAATTGTAAGTTGCCTCACCTGAGCATTGTTGGTGAAGACTCCATCTGACACAGACACATTGAGTTGATACGAGAGTTTCATGCCTTGTCTCCTCTTGTTAGACAGACTGAGCACCCCTGTATCTGGCTCCATCATAAAAGTCATTTTCTCATTCCCAGAGAGAATACTGTATCTGAAAGCAAATAAAAAAAATAAAAAAAAAACAAGCACAATGGTGGTTTACGTTGTACAACGTTATTTTGCTCAGAACAAGAATATTTTTTCTGGAAACACAATGTATCTACTTTTGTTGCTTGTGATTGTGAAAAAAAAGACAAATAACAGATGGAGTGAAAATAACTCTGACCGAAACACAAAAACAAGATTGCCTATAAGAAATGTGGTTTTTCTAAACATAATGAACTGAAAGGTTTAGACAAAGATTCAACTGGGTTCAATGGGGAACCATGTACAACAATTCTAATCATCACTTTACAGAGCAAACACCAACAACTTTATAAAACATCTTTTACCTCAGCCTCTGAGCATCACAGATGTCAGCATCCGACGCCTGGACACAAGTCACAAAGTGCCCTGGGGGAGCCAGCTCGCTGACAAAGGCCTCATACAGTGCTTGGCTGAAATTAGGTGGGTTGTCGTTTGTGTCAGTAACAGTCACAATGACACTAACATCACTGCTGAGGGAAGGGTCTCCACTGTCCATCGCTCTGACAATGAAGTTGTAGCGTTGAATGAGCTCATAGTCGAGCAGGCGTGCCATGAATATCAATCCGCTCATACTGTCAATGTGGAAGAAGTCGGTGCTGTTGTAAATGTCAGATAGGATCTGGTAACTCACCACGGCGTTCTTCTCCGAATCTTGGTCCAGGGCAAACACCTACAGGTAGAGTAACATTAAACTTTGCACTTTCTTATCCATTATTCAAGATATGGTCTGATTTGTTTACCCTGGCATACTCTGTAGCTACTGTACCATGTACACTGAGGCCAAATGAAAAAAGTAAATAAAGTTGTGGGTTTCACTGAGATACTGCATCTAAAACCACATCAAAACAGTTTTGAGCATAACTAATATCATTTTGTACAAGTGCGTTGAAAACAAAAGCAGACATTTATACTGTATGCTCAACCATTGTCAGGTTAGAAAAAACATGATTGAGTGAAAACAATTTCAATTGTGTGATATTCACGTTGAGGTAGAAGATGCAAAACACTTTTACTGTTGGTTTGATCAACTGTTTTGAATTGCAGTAACAAAATAACATTTCTTTCATAAATAATTTTTACTCCCTTTATCACAAACAAAAAGCTCATGTGGGTAATAAAAATTGTATATTCTGAGTTCAAGGCAAAGACATAATCAATGCTATTTAGTGATGATAAGCCAGAGGCACACAATATGTATTTACATTGCATGACCTATGTAGTGAACAATATTGTGACACCACTCAGCAAGCCCAAGTGTACTTTAAGGCATGATAAACATTCATGTGATCCAATATTCTTGGATTGCCCTCCTGATTCTTGATGAATTCAATAAAATAGTCAAATAAGGTCATAAACCTATTTTGATGACTACATTGTTACAGAAACCAATTATTTCAATAATTCAGATGTCTTAGAATTGTCTTGTGCAAACATGTTCCTCAGTGCAACAACAAGCGCTGGTCTATTATCCGCTAAAGGTCAAGAGCTTCCACTGGGAAATTTCTAGGGAAATATCACACCATCTTCTCATGAATAAATGATTTGGCATCTAATATTCATCCGCAGTATTGCTGAAGTGAGTCTTAAGTGTAAACAAGTACTGAGTAAAAACGCACACTGGACTTACTCAATAAACAAAGACACACACCTGTAGCACGGTCGTTCCGATCATGGAGTTCTCTGCAAGCACAGAGGAGTATGAGGTGTTCTGAAACAGTGGCGGGTTATCATTCACATCCTGGACGACAATGTCTACATCGACCTCAGACTTTGCCCCAGTCAGTATATCTGTAGCCTTCACCGTTAACCGGTAGTATTGCGTGGTCTCGTAGTCTAACTGGTAAATCACACTGATGATTCCTGTGTCAAAGCCAATGTCAAACTGGAGGGAAGGGTCTCCATCAGTGATGGTGAAGATGACACTCTGGCCTTCAGGACCGGTGGCATTGATACACAGGACAGAGGTGGAGACGGCCACATCTTCTCTGATGGTGACACCATAGAAAGGCTTGTCAAACACCGGCATGGCTTTATTTACTACAGTAACAGGCAACTCCACCTCACTAGACAGAGAGGGGAAGCCACCGTCAGTGGCCACAAGGACCACCTTGTACTCTGCGTTGGATAAGTCTGCCTCAAAGGCCCTCTTTAAGGTCAGCTCTCCTGTCACAGGGTTCACCTGCATGGAATATATACATACTTAACATAGGGATCATACGAATGTACAAAACCAAATTCAAATAAATAAATATCCCCCCATATAAAAGTAAGAATACTTTTTAAGAGCAGAAAATTGTCAAATCACCTGAATGTTTCTGTGCTGCTCCTTAAGGCTGTAGGTCACTTCCCCATTCAGACCGTAGTCTTTGTCGGTAGCTGAGACCCTGAAAATAGCAGATGCTGGCTCTGCTTCCACCTGCACTGCAGCGTAGTAGGGGAGATTCACAAACTCTGGAGCATTGTCGTTCACATCCTCCACCTACAGAATGAAAGGTTATCTTAAGAAAATCCAATGGGGTCAGTGTAAAGAAAGTTTAAAAAGAGACACCCACCTGAACGTGTACAGTCACCCTGGCCACCCTCAGTATCTCGTCTTCCCTGCTGACCTGCACCACCAGCTCGTAACTCTCCTTCTCCTCTCGGTCAAAAGGCACACCAGTGGTGAGCACCACCCCGCAGGTCGGCCGGATTGTGAAGCGTCCACTGGGGTTCAGCAGAGTGTACTTCAGCGGTTCATTGAGGCGGTGGCCGACTGTGTTGACAACAGTCACTATAGTGACATTGGGTTTGTTCTCTGGGATAGAGGCGGAGTAGACCGGGAAGGTGAAGAGAAGGCCACTGTCAAGAGCATCTCGGACAAGCACTGTGACCGTCGCCATGCTGGAGAAACGGCCATCCCATACCTTAAAAACAAACAAATACTGAAGGGTAAGAGAGCCTTGTTGGGCCCTCAGCACTAAGTGGGGACGCATTCTCACATTAGGCCAATGCAGAGAATGTAATGCTGTGGTTCTAATGTGTATTCAATAAGACTGTGCATTCATTGTCCTTTTCTTTCTCAGCAAAAGTAACAAAACAACCCTGGGGCATGGAGAACTAGAGATCACCCATCTGTCTGGGCAGAAGACCCTGCATCAACTAGCTGAAGTATTCTACATCAGCATACTGAATTACTACAGAATGGGCATTTCTGCAGCTGCCCCTGTGCTTTGACATCCCTGTGGAAATCATTATAATGTAAGTCAGTCAAAGCCAACTGCATGCTGTTTATCTAAGCTAGTGACAGGCTACATCAAAATTGTACTATTGTTTCATGTTCACTGAACACTTGTGGCCAATCACTTACCTTCACATTAAAGCGGTAACGGTCTTTACTGAGATTCTGATTGATGACAGTCACAACTCCGGTGTAGGGCTCCACAGAGAAGTACTCAACATTGCTGTCAACCAGAGAGTAAACTAGCTGAGGGGTGATGGACTTGCCAGGGTTCAGGGTGAGGTCAGAAGTCATATCGGGGTCAAAAGCCTCAACCCTGAGGACCTCGACTCCCACGTAGGTTGGCAGGAGGAGTACCGTCTCGTAGGTGTCCTGTGACAACTTTGGAGGTGAATCATTGATGTTGATCACCTAAAACAGCATATACACAGTGAAAATAATGTCCACAAATGAAATACAGGGATCAAAGTGAGTCAAGAATTGCTTATGAGGCAGTAAAAGTTGATTTACTTACCCTTATAACTACCTCTGCAGGGCTGTCAGCACCCCGAGGAGGCTGACCACTGTCTCTAACATTAACCCGGAAAAGGAACTCTGGGAAGGTCTCATAGTCCAGAGTGGCAATCGTTCTAAAATTTAAAATTCACATAATCAGAAGTTATGAGATATAGCAGTTTATAAGCAGGTGACTTGTATCCTCAATAGTGCTGAACTTGGTGGTGTTTCTACATGTCACCTACCGAATCGATCCAGTCCCTGAGTCCACGCTGAAAAACATACGAGCAGTATCGTCTATAATCTGGAACAGCAACAGGGCGTTGTGATTGCGGTCCTTATCAGTCGCCTGAATGACCAAAGGGTTACCATCCTCTCCCACGACCACACTGTTGACTGGAGCAGCCTCACTGATTGCGCCCACATACCTGTTGAGGTGAAAAGAGAGCACATACATAAATACTCCAGAAATCTACTCCAGAATACTACTTGAATCACTCCAGACAATTATGTTGTCAAGACTCAACACAACTCTGCAAACAGCAGAGGAGCACGTCGGTGCAAAAGCTCTTATCTTTTGACCAACACTGATACCTGATTTGTTGGAAGACTGGTGGGCTATCATTGACATCCCCCACCTGAACCAGGACAGTGGTGCTGGCCTCCACTCCTGCCATGCTCAGTGCATGCACCACCAGAAAGTAGGACGTTGTTTGCTGCCAAAACAAAGAAATGCAATAACTAAAAGTGGCATTATACAATTCCATTTGCACTCCTTCTAAAATGATGATGTCAACACTGTTAATTGGCTGATAAACGTATACATCTTCTAGTTCAAACACAGGCATTAACAAACCTCAAAGTCAAGTAGTCTGCGTGTGCTGATTACACCAGTGTGATGGTTGATAAAGAAGCAATGCTCATCGTTGCCCCTGGTTATATCATAAATGAGTGCTGAGCGACTGAGGGCGCTAACGGTTGTGACATGTGTCCCAATAGTGCTGTTCTCCATTATCTGTAAATACAAACACATTGGTGATAACAATTTAAGCACTTTAGGGCGTTATGTGCACAATTTAATATTTACCGACTGTATATTTGTCTAGAGATTTACCATCCATCCCTCCCTACCATCTTCCAGCCTTTCTCTTAATTCCATCTATCTCTCCCTTCCTACACCTCTCCCCCATGCACCCATCCTTTTAGTCAGCCATCTCTCTCTTTACCTCAGCCTGGTACTCATTCTGAGAGAATTTGGGTTGGGAGAAGTCGGAGAGTATCAAGGAGATGCGAGCTGTAGCCGTGGCCAATAATGGAGGAAATCCACTGTCTGTGACACGCACAGTGAGGGTGTAAAAACCCACAGAGGTGAGGTCCAGGTCCCTGGCAATGAAAATAAGGCCTGTGGCATTATCAATGCCAAACACACCACCGGTGTTCCCTGAAAGTAGCAGAAAGGTTACAGACAGCATTACTAGTAAATACTAAAAAACAGAATTTTAATCCCAATTTGTTCTACTAAGACAAAGCATTAACAATCCAATCACAGTTTAAACCACTGTTCAAAATAGAAGAAAGACAGACTTAACAATCAGATAGCATCACACCTGCTTCTATAGTATAAGTGAGTTGCCCGTTAATCCCATTGTCTTTGTCTAAGGCCGTAACTTGTAGTACAGAAGTGTCTACGGGAGATGACTCATAGGCCACAGCATCATATACGGTGCTTGTGAAGTAGGGGATATTATCATTGGAGTCCTCCACCGCCACCAGGATACGAGCCAGGTCACGATTAAATGGAAACTCCTGATCCTTGACCTAGAGTGAAATGAGAGATGAATATGTATAGCGTTGTAGGAGGCGATTAATGAACAAAATCAGCTAAAATCGAGTAAGTCAGGCACCGATGCATAGAGGAGCATCATTTGGAAGACAGAACAGGTACACACACACACACACACACACACACAGATTCATGGCAACAGCTGACCAAGCACACACAGAAACACATTCATATATTTCTCCCATATGTCCCTTCTCACCATAATAGTGAGGATGTGTTGTGTTCTGGCCTCATAGTCCAATCTGTCTGCAGTGTAGACAACCCCTGTACCGGGATTGACCCTGAACAGTCTCATACTGACTGGGTCTACACTGCCATAGATGGAGAAGCTCAAACGGGCTCGCTCGTCCATGTCCGACGCTCTAACTCGCAGTAGCTCCGTGTCAACTGGTATGTCCTCTGAGACACTGACATCGTAGGCTGGTTGTGAGAAGACCGGAGGGTTGTCGTTGCTGTCTTGTATTCGGATGAAAACCTGAGAGACAGAGAGACAGACGGAGAGTTTAAAAAATCATTGAGGTAGATACAGATTAAGGATATTATCCTTAAAGATGAGAGCCCTGGTGTAGATTTAACTTTGGTGACTAAAAATGTTTGATACAGTTATAGAGTATCGTTACATCTTGAATTTTTCATTTACAAGTTGGAGATACAGTACCAGGAGTATTTACACTAAATCTCTGTACTCAAGGCAATAATAGTTGTGGTATTCTTTTTCAAGCCGGACCAGGTGTTTTCAAAGAGGGACCTTTATTTGCACCGGCTAATCCCATTAATCCACTGATATCAAGGATTTTCCTTACAAGGCAGACCTAGTAGGCCAGCCAAGACAGCAGGTGCACAGGAAATCTCAAACAGAGCAACAAAAGGCACATTTCACAGTCAGCAAGAGATAATTTCAGAAAAAGGTAGTGCAAGCGTAGGAAGGAGTAAAGCTTAGAGTAAACAGCTCCCCCAGGAAGAGGTGACAATAATTTAATTTGATGTGGTTCTGAAGTGTGTAAGAGACAGTGCCAGTGCATAACAAATTAGAAATGTGCGTACCAGTGCTGTGGCAAAGTTGGTCCCATCTGTCACCTGTATAGTCATGTTGTACACAGATTGCACCTCTGCATCCAGGGGCTTGGCCACAACTAGAGTTCCCACCCCCACTTGAAGGTCAAACTGCATGTCAAAGCTTCCTGGAATCACAGACAAACACACACACACTCAGCTCACACAAAGTTTTAGTCATTTATTATTCACGTTGCGTGCTAAACTCAGGTGCTCTAAGTTATTACTGTGTAATTGTTTTGGCCAGGTGCCTGCATCTGGAGCTGGAGGGTCTGTGAAATAAAATGAACTGAAACGCAACGCAATGTAACTCCGACCCCACTTGGTAGCCAGAGAGCTGTTAACAGCCACACAAACATCTCTCTTATCGCTTCAAAACACAACCCATCTCAGGGATCAAAAAACTGCAGCCGGGTCTTTTCCACGGGCGGTGAGTGTAGAGTTTAGAGGCTTAATGTTTGATTAGAGCGAGGGAGAGGATTGATACGTGTTAGGTATTCAGTACCATCCTTCGTCTCACTCTGGCTTCTCTCCCGAGATATCTGGGGGCTTGAGCTCTCGTCAGCATATGAATACTGATTGGGCATTTTTCACAGAACAACTGATGCGTGTTGAGTCGTAGCAAACCACAGGGATTTGCTTTTTTTCTAGGTTGAGAAGTTGGTCAATATTATACTATGATTTCACAGCATTAAGAAAAACAGAACTCACAGTCTGTAGTCTCTAAATAAAGAGAAGTATCCTGTTCCATTCCTGCATGTTGGAAGTGCCTCTAGGGGGTCTTCAGAGTTAGTTTTAGTATTTTCGGTAGCGTCTTTTACAGACAGCTGAACAGGTAGTTATACTGTACATGTTCATCTTGAATAATAGTATAATATATTAATAAATATAATATTAATACCAGCCTTAATTGCTGTCAGCAGATAAGCGAGTCATTTTTTGAGTGGGTCCCTGTATTGTTTGTATGACATATTCCACCAGCACAAGAGCCCATTTAAATGGTATAACATACATGAACATCGCAAGTCACACAATACAGACAATAATACTTTTTTCCCCCTATTGTAACAAAATATTTTGGGTTTGTAGCAGAAATATCATCAGGTGGACTCGTTTTGAAGGGCCTTAACATCACAACATACTCTGGTATTATTTCAAATAGATTTCCATTTTGTGAAGTCTCTCTGAGGTAGAAACACTGCAATTAGACCTCCTTCCCATTTGCTCTCCAAAGTAGCAGCATAGTAGCTGAACTAATGAACTTGTCCTGCCTGGGCAGACATAACAAACTAGTGCTGTTTGTGTGGAGTGCTTTTTTTTTTTCAAACTAAGATCAATCTATACGGTCTTTGGCTAAACAAGGTCCTAGTACTGTTTGCTATTTCTCCAGACCTGGGGCATTTGAGAAACTTGTGTTGTAAAATTAATTTTGACCATACCTGTGTCAAGTGAGCAGTTTCTTCCACATGCATTCTGTGGAATGTAAAACGTTTCTCTGGCGAGCCGTCCACCTTAACGGTAAGAGAAAGAGAAATAAAGAAAGAAAAAAGAGATTATGAATATTTAGGGAGTAAAGGATACTCTTGTGATCAAAGGTCTGCATCATCCACAGAACTCTGCAAAGCCAACTGTTATTAAGTAATGTGAGTGGACTTTTTCATCAGAATACTGTGTGGGAATTGTGATTCATTCAAGGATGATATTCAAGTCCAGCTCTTGAAGTTTGAGTGAAAAGATAATCTCCATGCTTTTCCTTTTTTAAAAGAGAAAAAGTAAAATATTAATGAGCCTTTCCTGCACAATTACTCTGATATCAACAGTAAGAGTGGAACAGGAAAAAAACAACACATTTTCTGTATCTTTGATATGTGTGAATAAAAACAGAATAATAAACTAATCAACTAATTATCAAATCATTTACATATCTTACACATCTTAGTAAGGGAACTTACTCTCTACAAATATCATTTTTTTAATCTGTGTTTGGTAGCAATAAACAATAACTATTCACTGATTATCCTTTGAAAGATTTGAATCAAAGGGCAATATAGCGCTCCTCTGTATTTATCAGGCAGACCGGTATAGAACCAGTAAGCTCCTGAAAAGATTCATTGTTTCCACCAAAGCCAGAGCAGCAGCAAAATACATTATTTATTTTCCTTTGTTTTCCAGCATGATTTTGGCAAAAATAAACTATAAACAAATGTTGTATATATATAATTCAATTATGCCTGTGTACAATTAATCTCAACTACAGAGACTCAACTACTCAGTGGCCTTTTGATTTTAACAAGCTAATTTGCAGTGTAAGAAATATCCACCACAGACAACTTTCCAAAAACTGTCAGCCTCATCAGCAGAGAGGTAATAGAGATCAACTGAAATATGTGCAAGTTACAGCAAAGTTGTAATGGAGGTCTCTAAGGAAACCTGCAATTTGAATCAAGAAAAATATAGCGTTTGCAGACTTTTGCATTGCATGGGGTGAAATGCATTGCTTCCAGTGTGTTGACTCTGGCTCATCCAGGACAGGTCTGAACCAAAAAGCCTCCACCATGCAGGTGGTTATTCAATTTTAAACCCTTTGATCATCCCTCAAGGGGCACAGTGTTCATAAATTGGATGGCTTCTGGAATAAAAACACATTTCATTTATTAATATATAAATTATAATCAATTTAAATATGACAAATGTCAAGAATCATTTAGTTCTTCGTTGATAGTGTGGCCTGGCTATAAACCCTGAATGAATGTATTTGAATTAACTTAACAGCACAAGAACATTGAATATTGATTATTTTCTGGTCTGTTAGTTTAGCATCGCACATTCATTTGCTTACCGATGATATTGAACCAGACAGGTGTGCTCGACTGGCTGACAGCGACTACTCCCACCGGCTGAGATACAGCAGCTGTCTCCGAAATAGAGAAATTGTAGTACCTCTGGGTGAATAGTAGGGGTACAGGTGAGGGGACAGGTTTGCGAATCCACTCTACATGGAGTTTGACAGTAGACCATAATGGGGGATCACCGCTGTCCTCTGCTTTTATCTAAGAGAGGGAACAATATTGAGTAAAGCAGACATCCAGCTGACACATGCAGGAGCCAACGAATCATGCATTTGGGAAACATTTAAGCAAAATGCTGAAACAATGATAAACCAGACTGAACAACCTAAGATTTCAAAGTGGGTTCACTGTAACATGATAGGTATGTTAGTGTGTATGTATTCAGAGCAAGCAAACATCGAGAATGTATTAGAATGCTGGTCAAACTATATGGATGAGCTCTATTATACTCATCTTCAGACATGGCACTTACATTTACTAACACCGACCTCAGTGACTACCTCCCATCCATAAATAATATTTTTGCTAACCTCAAAATTGATTTCAGCAATCACAGTTTAATGGGATGGCTGTCCCATGCCTGACATCAAATAGCTTACTCTGCTTTTCACACATTAAATTGGAAAAACATAAGGAACCCAGTATATAAGTCGTAATTGTAAAATATGGCGTTATAAGTGGTGCTCATTTAAGACCTGAGCCTGTGCGCCAAATACATTATTTAAACTAATATTTGCGCTTAGAGAGCAATGTTACCCTGAGAATAGAGAAACAAGATCGAAAGAGAGAAAATGGGTGTGTTTGTTGTCACTCTCATGTCACACATGAGCTCTTTTTCACTTAAAAACTGAGCACAGGCTCAAAGGGCATTTGGGCGTGACCGACTAATCAGTGAACCAGGCACATGAGAAAAATACATTGTCTGCAGCACATATATAAAAAGGGGTAGAGCAGGATGAATACATAGCAAGATAATTTGTTACACAAATAAAGCCACAAAAATGGCAATTTGTGCTTGTGTTTAAGGGGTGCCATTTCATGCCATATTATCATAAACACTCTGTGCCACCTGATGTACATAAACACAACTTTAGCTGTGTCACTCCACCCACATTGGCACTTTTGAGCTCATTGGCCATTGAAATACCAAAAACCAACAAGCTCAAATACTTGGGATCGTGCCCAATGAAAAATTATGTGACTGTGTTTGCCTCTGCCAACTTTGCAACTGTATGAAAGCAGAGCCCTATAAACAAAAGGAACCCCAACTGGCTATGAATTTAGTTGTAACAAGACAGGAAACGGGAATTGACAAATCAGCACTCTGGAAGTGCATGTGTGGAGCACTGTGCCTGGAAGAGGAAACAGTCTTATCCCTAGTAAGACAATCTGTAGTCTGTAAATCAAACTCTAGATGTATTGTCATGTCTGCCATGTTGCTAATGAGTGCTGCATTTTACTTGCCTAGCTTAGACTAAACTTAAATAAGAAATCAATTATAAAAACAAAACTTGGTATATGAAACTCACAGTGAGGATATCATAGCTTCCCGCTGTCACCATCTTCTTTGATGACACCATGGCAGTCCTGGGGTCAATACTGAACTTTTCATCCTCATTACCATCAACAATGCTGTAGGAAATGTTGCCATTGGCTCCAAGGTCACGGTCATAAGCGAAGACACGGTACACCTGTTCGCCACGTTTGTTGCGGTCTCGTTCGGTCAAGCTGATGCGGTAGGTGACCTCCGGGAAGGTGGGTGGGTTGTCGTTCTCATCCTCGATGTGAACTATGACCCACACAGTAGACTGGCGGGTGGTCACTGGGCCGTCTACAACTGTTACCTGAGGAAAACATACAAGTGTACGAGCATGCATACAAAAAGAAAAACACATATCAGGTTGTCATAGAGATGCATCATTATCTTTTGAACATGTTCATATATGTGGGATTTGCATACATTAATTAACATTCTAAATATTGGCCCCCACTGTGTGGCTGTCACTGTGGAGTGCAGGTCCACGTGGGGCTAAGCTTATGGGAAATCTCTTTGTATTATTGATCCCCTGGAGGCAGAGGCACAGGTCTGATAACTGATCAATTGGATCAGATCAGGGTGAACACCACTGCTGCCAGCTTGATTGCTCACTAGACTATTAATTACAAACAGGCAGCAAAGACTGGCAGGTGGAGCAGTGGGTGGCATGCATGGACTGGCATTCCTATTGAAATCTCAGGACAGGACAGGGCAATGTAACAACAAAGACTTCTCTGCCCCAATTTTAAACTCATTTGAGGTGTGATTGTTCAAGTATATGATGCTGTCAGCGTCCTTCTACAACTTTTGCTGTTTTCATTTTGTAGTGTGTTGTTATAAGTGGGGTTCTTGTTACATTCTAGAGCTGAACAAAGTGGCACGAAGAGTTATTGAGTCTAGACAAGTCAATTGGCAATTCAGAAACAAAACACCAAGCGGCAATACTGTGGGTCACCTGTGGGTTATTTAATACCATTTTGCAGAAGGGCAAAGTGCTTGTAGATTCAACAGCATTTAATAAGTTGCAAGAAAAGTCTGCGTAAGTAGACGTTTGTTGGTGTCTCTGAATTCGAGAATCTCTGATTATCAGGTTCATCTGCATGCAGAGCAGCAGGAGCAACAGAAATGGTAATCACGGAGCTATCTGTATGCCCAGTTTCTGCGCTTATCAAATGCTGGGCAGAGCAACTCCTCTCCTCCCTATCCCCATCCTGAGTAGAGAAGATAACCAATGATGAATGATTACATTTAGAAATTCCTAAACCCGGGGCCCAAAACTTCAGCCATTGATCATATTTTATGGAGCCTTGAGGGACTGCCAGCGTTGTCCTCCACCCAGTCTCTGTTAATAGTGGGCTGTGGCAGGTGGCAGGGCCAGATAAATAATAATACTATAAACCAATCCACACTGTTCAGGTTAGTCTGTACCTCTAAGAAGTGCTCTGCCTGCTGTTCTCTGTCCAGTTTCCTCGCAGTTGTCGTGATCAGCCCTAAAAGTCGTAAAAGAGCAACTTTAGATTACACAAACACAGATGGATGATAAAGATATGAGATTAGATTTGGTGCCTCTTCATAAAAGGTTCATCATTTGTATTCACAGGTTTACAATCGCGTTAACATTTTTAAAGCCAAAATCATTTCCAATTAGAAAGTCTTCCACTTAAAAATGATGCATGTGTACACTCAAATACACACAGGAAACCTATAGCCTGCAGCCCAGGCAGGGACAATGGCATTTGGCGCATGTTCATTTGGCACTGTATAGCTGAGGGTCATTCAGTTAGCCAGCATGCCACCAGGACAGAGGGAAAGGTTATTGATAATTGCTTTGATCGAACTAGATTATTCCGATGATGGTTAGATGGTTTGACGTTGTGTCACAGCTCCATTTTTTCCTCTGACATTTTTTGTTCACACACACACACACACACACACACACACACACACACACACACACACACACACACACACACACACACACACACACACACACACAAAGTTCCCCAGACATTATTCGGGCTAGCATGGAAACAGAGATAAACAATGCAGGCATTAATCCACAAGAAGATTCAGCCATATTATATGACAGTTTTACAATATTGTAAGCTGACTTTTGTTTTCCAAAATAAATTAATTTCGTGTTCATTTCGTAGTTTATCTAAACACACAAATAAAAATGCATTGATAAAAGCTAAAATACTATCATTCTGGTTTATTTGTTTTTTTTTTACAAAAAAAGATACATCTGTCTTTTGCAGCATTCTTATTTTCATTTACAGTATTTGCACAAGGATGACGGAAGGAAGAGTAGCACATGCAAATAAAGACATCCAGACACACACATGGATACATACAAATATCCACATACATACATATATATTCAGTGTGGATTTTTATGTGGAATGATTACACTAAATGGGCTTGAATTGTGATAATGTGTTCGTTTCAGTGTAATGAAGCATTGCAGTGAAGTAGGATTATTTTGGATGCATAAAATATCCGTGCAGTCAATACATAGACTAAAACCATGGTGTGCACAGTGCACACACTCACACACTTTCGGTCTTGCACACTTGCACGGTGTCACCTTGAGCTTGCTATGCAGGCTAACTTCAATTAAGCAAATTAGGAGTAAATCTAGAGCAGCGGTCACAAGCTGTAAGAGAGAGACTGGAGGGGGGGTGCGGGCTTGTTCAGCAGAACACAGCGCGAGTAACAACTATGATAAAAATCAATGATCTACAGCATTCAGCACATCTGCAGATATAGTATATAAAATATATATAAAATAATTTAGAAATCCCCACCCAAACACAATATTTATGTAATGTCCAGTCTGTTTAAATCTTAAGTCTCCTGCCTTATTCTTATAAAATGCTGTCCGAAGCAAATAAACAGTTGGTCACAAAAAAATACTGTCAGTAACATCAATTTATAGCCTACTTCTTAGCCATCTAGGGGGAATAACTGTCATACATTTTCTAACTGGAGCAACAATAAAAATACGAGATTTCAAAACTCATACTTTTCTTTATTGTTGATCATGAATATTGACTCAAACATGCACAATTGATTTGTTAATATCCCGGTACAACAAAACCAATACAATCCATCAGAGGATTACACAATATGTCACACAGCCACCATGAATCCATGACGGCACTCACAAACATGCATGCTTTTAAAAGAAGCACTCCTTCTAACACCCTGTGTCAACCCTTATTTGCTCTGTTTTCACCCCCAAAGGGGGTAGGCTTCACGCACACAGACAAGCAGACAGCACTGGAAGATGTAACAGCACACAGCTCATTCAAAGTTCGGCTTTTCAATACATTTTGGGAATTGTTGCAGTACCTCAACCCCATCAAATTGACACTTCCAGAGTAAATTTGAAAAATGTATTACTTTGAACCACCCCAAACCTAGTTTTGAAAAACAATTTGAAACTTGAAGGGTTTTTTGCAGCACTTCATGAAAACAAATCAATCAGCAGGGTTTTGTTTATTCATCTATCCAATGAAATCACTCTGGTACATGGAAGCTTTTTGACTGGATAAACAGTGAGGAGTGATTCATATTGAATGCATCTCTAACTAATGCATGTCTCATTACTGGAACTGTCATGCACATTATTGTGAAAATGACGGCAATTATGTTTTCAAATGAATGATTGTGCCACTCTAAAACTGCAGAATATAGTATATCCACACAAGCAAAAATATATCCATAATTGTCATAGGTTATTTATTGGGCTTCAATAAGATGGCAGAAGCCAACCAGAAGTGTGGCCTCTGAGAGAAAAGACTGCATGAAACATTAAAAACCAACTGCTTAGTATGGCAGTGAACGCTCATTTATCACAATGTAAACAAGATAGTCATCAATATGAGTTCCCTTGCATGAAATGAATGAGTAACGGATAACAAAATACTGTGGGTCTTTGACAGAGGCAGACAGCAGGGCTCAGATGGCTAAAAACTCTCCCCTGTGACACACAAACATAGCGCAGATACAACCACACATACACAGACTTATCTCATACATACAAATTATCTTTATACAGCTGTTAGGTGTGTATTGTGGCTCACACAAAGACATGAACACATGTGGATGCACACTCTCATGCGAGTTTCATAATGCATGAGGTGGCATCATCTTCATCGACTCATTGTAATAGAGCTGCCCTCTCTAACACACTGCTGTAACCAATTAATCAGTTGATTGATTTGCCCCACACACCCTCTCACTCTCTCCCACACACACACAAATCATACACAGTAGTCGGATGTGTAAATAGTACTTGTAATCGGCTGAAAAACAAAATCAACTCAATCACATCTGATGGATGCATCAGCACAGGGACAGTAACTCCTCATTACAGCTAAGAGATATATGACCTAGATCATATATTACTCTCAAGGATTCTAAAGAGTAAGTGCTGGCTACAGTTTACATATTGATGAGTGTGTGAGGACCAGTGTGTCTCTATTGGGATCGATAATTTGCCTTTTCACCCTGGTTGAGTACAGTCCACTTTCCTACATATTGTCAATATTATATATCCATGATGCTGTAATGTACAAAAGCCATAGAGGAAGATAAATGGAAATACCCACTTTGTTTTACAAAAAGAGCAAACTTACAACAGCACACCGTTAGGGAATTCCTCTCACGATAAGCTTGATGACTGACATGCTGCAAGTTACATATAGGCTATGTGTTTTTGATGATTACATTGACATTTATTTGAATCAGAATACAGACTGTCTCTGTAACAGCTGACATGTGCCTTTTATTGTTTACTGAAACAATCCTAACTTAATCTAGGGCAGAGACTGCAAAGACTTTTAGTTTTCCTTGAGATTTGAATAAAACATATCACCACTCCAGTCATTATTTAATGGAAGCAAATCTTGTACTGAGACTGCATGGGGACCTCCCTAGACTTCAAACTTGGCAGCCAAAACTGAAACATGTATGGATTTATTTGCTTTAATAATGTTTGTTATCCATAAAGATATAATGTTAATACATTAGAATTACTCAAAAATGAAAGATTTCTTAAATATTTTATAGTACACAAAGACTGTAAAACGTATGGGAGCAGCACAGGCCCTGACAGGGTTTCTATCTTTTACACATAAAAAATCTAAATTCAGTTCATTCAGTTTTGAAATGATGTTCAGGCATTATGTTGTTGTTGTTTTTGTGAGCCTGATGAAATGCATGAGCAATTCAAGAGTGTAAATATTCTAGAAACATTTTTAAAATGTATAAAAAAAACTTTACCCAAAATGTAAAGGGTAACTCCACCATTGGAGAGTACTTCTGTATGTGAAAAATGTTTTAACTGTCCATCTTGAGTCGGACAATGTTTAAGCTTAATTGGTGGAATACTTCAAAATACACTCACAGTTTCTGATCCCATCTTTACAGCCCGTTCCAACTCAACACAAATAGAACTACTCACTATTACGTAAATACAGAATGCAGTTTTTACCAACCAATTAGACAACTTGCAAAAAACAGACGGGTATTTTTACATGTGCACATTAAAGTTAAATTGGTCAGGACAGGAACAGGGTGCAAAATGTAGCTTCCTGCACAAAAGTGGTTTAAACACTGACAGACTTGAATTTCTCATGCAGGCTCAAAAGAGGTAATATACTACCGCAGGCTGTCTGAGCATTATTTCACAAGCTCAGACTTTTTAATACACTGTCTTGATCCTATGGCAGAGGGCTTATGACGAACCCAGATGATGGTTGGCAGTATTTCTTTAAATACAAATCTAGTTAATTTTAAATCCAATATAATACTCTACAACTACATAAACTTCAGCTTTGGTTTTCCCTTCCGCTTTTTATAACTAAACGTGTTTTTAATTCATGTTATTATATCTCACACAATGCATAGAAATATACTGTTTGGCCCTCCTTCAGACAACAAACGTAATGGGAAAGAAAATTGCTTTGACTAATGTGAACTTATTTGTGACTAGAATATATTAACCCACACACTGGCTTAATAAAAATCTACACTTATTTCCTCAAGTACATTGCAAAAAGCTTTCACCCCTTAAGATGACTGGAAGCAATATTCAGTTAAGAGCGTAGTGAAGAATGTCTGGTGGGCAGCTCATCAGTGTCCTAGATGTTTGACTGTGTGGGCACAAAAGTCCTTTTAATTTGTTGTGTGGGAACCAAAGCCTTTTATAAGATGAATGTGGAGTAGGAGGTGCATGATGAAATAACATTTCAGCCATTTCAGAGGCATGTAAACATATAAACACAAAAGAATGTTGTAATTATTTGTTGTTTATAAGGATATATTACTAATTATGTCATCTACCACATTATACCGTCTACCACATTATGCTGTCAATTATATTAACAAGATATTTTATTCATTCAAAATAAATGTGGCTTTGATTCTCACCTGTTTTGGTGTTGATGGAGAAGAAATTCTGCGGGTTGCCAGCAGTGATGCGGTAACTCAGACGACTGGGAGTGGCAGTGAGGTCAGGGTCCTGCGCCTGGATACGGATGACTGACACATCCTTTGGAGAGTTCTCCATGACGACTGGATGGTAGATAGGATCTGAGGTGAGGGGAGCATTATCATTGACATCTTCTAGCTGAGAGAGAAAGAGGGCAGAGGAAAAGAAGAGGAAGAGAGAGAGAGAGAAACTGTCTTTTTTATCTGAGTTGGCTCTCAATTGACCATAGATGTGTTGATAAAAACATGACCATTGAAATCAGCATGTATGGTAATGTTGCATTTGGTATCTTTGTTAATCAACAGCTCATAAAATGCAGCATGGACTTGGTCTGGCTTGGTCCGTTATCAATCACAAAATGGAAATGTATTTACCAGAAAAATGTCATGGATGTCACACTTTAAATGCACTGCAAATTAATTTCACTTCTTACAGCATACATCTAGAATATTTATGGCAAACAGAGCGTTGATTGAGTGTATGCTGCGAGGCACAGAGAGCCAACAAGATGGTTCAGCTGGTGAATGAGGAGCACCTTCGCCTGATTAATCTGCCTATCTTTGTCTGTGATGAAGAGGCCGGGAGTAAAATACCCGGTCACACAACACCTGAATATCCCAATGCCTGAAAAGGCAGTTTGTGTTTTTTTATACACTACTGAACTCTTCCCCAAAGAGTGAGCCGTGTTGGAGCAGTGGTGTGTGTATTTGAGTGTTTAGACAGTGGATTACTTAGTGCCAAATAAAATAGAAGCTGAAGCAGAGAATTCCCTCCGGTGTGTATCTCTTGGTCACAGATGGAGACTTGCTATACTTATCCTCTGCACTCAACACTATTAGTATTTTAGGGAGAAGCACATGGATTGTTGTTTAGCTTCATACTGTACTGTTACTTTGGAGGCAACCCTCCAGTAAAAAAATGCAGTAAAAGCATCAAAACTAGCCTGCAGTTACATGTTTCTAGGCTGTGAGACATTGTCAATACGGATACAGACAAAGAAAGTACCCTTTCATACAATGTAATAATTTCGGGGTAGAAAGATGTCAGAAGTTATATGTTGTATTAGTGCTTAATGTATAACCAAATATAATAAATATAAAGCAGAGAGGACATAAAACTGAACCATTTGGGTCAAACATATGGCTGAATATGGTGAAAATGAATGTGATATTAAGCACGGAATACTCCACCCAAACTATATTTTTAAATATCATACAATTCCCCACTGTAGACTTTGAAACGCATGTGTTATGAGTGCAATGACTGAGAAGCTGCTGTACAGATGTGACGGTCAATAGTAATTCAATGTAGATTAACTGTTTTTATTTTACCAAATTTCCAGCTTGTAATCTGCAGTTGCAAAAAATAAATATAAGGTTCCCCTGATGAGTTTTTAATTAAAAACAGCACCAAAGTGAAGTAGTAGTTTGGTCTTATTTATGCTCATCTCTCAGTGAAAAAACATTCCTCTGTTTAAAATCTATTATGCATGGTACATTATTATGCATTTTATTATGCATTTCATTATGCATGGTTCAATGTGAATATATACAGCAGAATGTGGGTACCTGAATGAAGACTTCAATAGAGGCTGACATGGGTGTAACACCTCTGTCTGTGGCATAGACTGTAAGCCAGTAAGAGTCTTTGGTCTCACAGTCCAGGATACCAGTAGTGTAAATCACCCCTGTTGAAGCAGAGAAAGATTAATGCAGTTGTTACTTGGGCTTGAGAATACATATCTATTAGGTTTGTATGTGTGCGTGTATGCGTGCGTGTGTGAAGGGACAGTGTGTGTGTCATCTACAGAATACATCCCTCTCATGGGTGAAGTCTTTGAGTACAAACTTTCCGTAGGCAAAGACACAAATTTTAGAGAAAACTTTGTGTCCTGGCTTCAGTGACATTCACAGACATTAGCGGCGCCGCTGTAGTCACCTTCAATGTTTCAGCTTCTCTAGAGCTAATCACAGCTGACCAAACTGCTCCCAGCTGCAATTTGCGTAGTGCTAAACGTACCCTGAACTGCCCTACTCCAATAAACACACACACACACACACACACACACACACACACACACACACACACACACTCAGACACTCACATTGACTGGCGTGTGTTTAGTGGCCCTAAGGAAGACGAGTAGCTGACAGCTTTGGTGACCTCTTGAGGGACAAAGAGAACACTCAAAATGGATGACACATGAGTGCCTCTTTTTTTTGTAAAATCAGTCATGCAGGACTGTCCATGTAAACACTCCAAAAATGACACACATAATCACACTCTAGGTTTTAGGGTTCACTCATGTAATTTTTATACATTGCAGAGAGCACTGAAGAACAATGGTGCAAAAGTGTCACACATAGTGTATTTAAACAAGGAAACCTAAAGTTAGGATCATAAACAACACACATATCTAATTGCATCATTTATATCGAGAGGATATAACACAAGTCAGCTAAGATTAAATACACTGAACTCGTCATAAGGGCAAAGCAAGCAGTTGATGCATTTCTGCTCAGTGCACACAAACTTTTAAAAGTCAGCATGAGTCTTTTACTTCCACTAACTTAAAGAAACTCAGTAAGAGCTAAGATGTGCACCGATGCTTGCAGAGTCTGTGCATGTGTCTGGGCTTCAGTTCACAAGCATTTATCCCCAACAAGATGCTAGGCAGAGCTGAGACAGGACATGTGAGAGAGTGTGTATTTAATTTGGTTAATTTATGCTCACTTGCTTACTACACTGCATTTTCACTTCTTATAATTAAAGACTAGTTGATGATGTAAGTCAGTTTATGCGTCTTGCATGCAAATACTTACAATGTGTTAGTATCACCATTACAAGTAGTATTAGGATTAACGGTAGCAGGAGTAGTTTTTGGTGTTGTTTGGATGGCTTAAATTCATATTATTAAACATACACTGCCTTAGTTTTCAATGTAACCACACTGTTGCAATAGCAACACATTTGTTGCGTTACAGATGGACAAAGTAGTGAGGAAAGTAAATATAAGCGTCTGGGTGTTTTAACTCTGTTCCACCTAAAAAGTGAGAGCATCAAGATAGATAAATAGACATTTCCCAAGCCATGTAGTGCAAAGAAAGGTTACCAATATAAATGAAGGTATAGGGATGCAGAGAGAGAGCCCAGACTGTTCAACTCAGACACTACACCCCTGGGATTAAACATGCTCAGTGGTATTCTTGCTTGATTCTGTTACTAACCTCGGTCAGCCTGTTAAAAACATTTTTACAGGGTATCATCTAAACAATCATAAAAAATGTCTTCTTCAGAGAACTTAAGCAAAGCACTATGTCAGTGATCCTTTCTGAATAGATTATTAAAATATAACAATGTTATTCTTACTCGCATTCTCATACATTAGATGTCTGTTGTTTTCTAACTTGGCCTTCCTACTCAGCCACAAACCTAGTCATAAAAGCATACAAATCAGACACTAGAGGCGTGACTATGTGGCCTTTTTTGTGTTCTTGAGTCTGTCTTGTTGCAGCATCCTCAGCCGCATGGCGACCGTGTTACCTTATCACCAGAAAGTGTGTGCATACAGTATGTCAGATTATGACTAAGTAGCTTCCCCCAGAGCATGCACAATGCATAGTAAAAGTGTTTGCTGAAACCCATCCTTGCGCTGTCGTCCTTGACCATGTCCTTTTCAAACCACATCTCATCTCTGTCTCGACAGAGAGAGGCGAGGAAAACAGAGCTGGCTGTTTCAAAAGCTCTTTGAACTTGAAGACCGACAGGCACTATTCATTGTATCCAATATAGATCTGACTTGACAGCATCCATTCTCACCATAAATAACACACTTCAAAGAGTGAAAATAAAATTGAAGGGTCATGGCATATTTTCTAATCTAGAAGTTCCCAGTACGCTTAGGTTTACATCCACCTGTCATGTCTATTCAACTTGTCCATTCTTGAGAAGCCGGTTCTGGGGTCCCACTATCTAATTAATGCCCCTGTATCAAATAATCAATCCCAAGATTGATGAGAAAATACTGTGCGTAATTCTCTGTATCTTGAGGCACAACTGAATAGCTCTGTGTGTGGCAGAAAAGAAGACATCAAAAGTACAGCCTGACATTTTTTCAAATGCAGGATAGATTACTTTGTAAAAGTGTGCTTGCTTATTACTTATTAATGCTTTATCCTGACTGTGACACATCCTGGCACTTGCATACCCACTAATAGAGGAGCAGTGGCTTCTGACAACGGCCCAATGAGAAATTGCAGGGCTTGCTTTCACCCTAGCCAATGACAAGAATACCAATTTTTGTTCAAAGTACAGAAGTGCTAAGTATTTAAGCCAGAGGAGATCCTGTTTCTTTTCTGATAGCCCCTGCACATTCAACCCATATAGGAGTGAGACATACTCAGCATCTAAATATCAAAGGTGGGAAATTCATTAACAGTAAAAAAAGTATGACAGACAACAGGGGTGTCAGGGGCTACACAAGATACACCATAGAGACAATTTACAAACTACAGGAAGTGAGAATGAACAAATTAAGACAGGCTTGGTCAAAATGGATTTCTCACACAATATCTAATTCTCTCTGTCCCTTTTACTCACTCTCACTGTCTGCCTCACTCTATCTTCACATACGTAGATGTGGCACTAAGAGCCATAGTTTGACAAGCAGTCAGAGCTGAGCCACTCAACATGGCAGCTAAATGCAATGTGGGCATGACGCGCCTGAAAACTTGGCATGCGCTTACCGTCTCTTCTCATCTGATACCAAAAAGGGTCACTTGCTTATGATATAAAAAATAACAGAAGCCAACCTTTTATTTAAAGGCCTGGGAGGAAGAAAGCAGTATTTTCTTCTGACACTTTTTATGTACTCCATACTCCCCTGCATCCTCGTCCTTCCTCTCTTCGCTTCACTTCCACTCCCTTCTCCCTGCACTTTCTGCTCTAACAAGCACTCTGATTTCCCCTGGAAAACCTGCACTCAATAAACTTTCTCTAGCTGTGATGCGCCTTACTGAGGATTTAAAACTAAAGTAAACCAAGTACTATTACCGAAGACTGTCTGTGTACTGTAACACTGTTTTGTCATGAGTACAGTGAGTGCACTATACATATGCAATTATGTACAGAGAGAGATAGAGTGAGGGCAAGAGACATTATCTCCATTTGTCCATATGTTTCTCTTGCCTTCTCTCTCAACTACAGTCAATTCTAATTAGCCTAGTTAAAGGTCAATACAGGCCTCCAGTGTAAGTCATGTAAAGTAGGGACCAGTGCGAAAAGAGGTGAAGAAAGACGCCAGAAGCGGAATGCTGTCACCTGTTCCCTAAAAATAAGAGCTAAAATAAACTGGCTAAACTACTAATTATTTTTTTAGCCAGCCACTGGTTACTACATTGCCAAAAACTAGCGACAATTGACTTCAGTAGTTAAAAACTGTTCTGTATTTTGAAGGCCACCCAATTACACAGCATTTTAAACAGATTCAGAAGCTCATTCAGTAAAGAGATGAAGGATGTCTCAGATTTCTACTGAATGACTCAGACGGTCTTTTGTTCTAGCAGTGGTCAGATTTTGGGTGTAGCATGGGCCTAGGAAGACCCCGTTAAACTTTGGAGTGGATTTCGAATCACGGTGCGGATACACAAATTATTTTGGCCAAGGCAGAGATCTGCCCTCTCCGAGTGCCCTTCTAGTTGTCTATGAGTTGATTTGGTGGCAAATGAGTTTCCCCATTGGAGATTGATAAAGCTTCTTATCTAATATTGCTGTATTATATAATAGTGTTCTAATTGTATACTAATAACACATTGAAAATGAGTGAAACTGGATTAGATATTTGGTAACTGATAACTTCTTAAGTATTATAAACATTATTGTTTAAATCATAACTAGCGTATTACATTGCTGTAAAGTGGTTTATCTAAATACATTTCAGTAGAAAGTGACTTCTACTTCAAGCCTTCACAATTCTCACAATTGGCATGCTTATTTGCAATACAGGACCTGTCAGTGGTAAGACATGGCATCACCACTCACTATGGAGTACCCTGGAGAATGAGTGAATGGTCCAATCCCAAAGTCCGGACTCACAGACTCACAGACTTCGGTGCGCATTCTCGCGAAATTCGTAATGGCTTAGGGTTGTCCAAATGTCGAATTTCAAAGGCCATGAGGGTTTGAGTACTCACTTACCAAGCCCTTTCCATGAGTCTGCATCGATGCAGACTTCACCAAAGGGAATTACCTACAGTTCAAAGCGTTGTGACGTTTACCGTGGAGACCATAGGGAAATCCGGAAATTACAAAGGTAAACAACAGCACGACCACGGGAACGGAACGGACCTGTTGTCCAGATGTAAAACAAGAGTTTGAAAAAATTTGTAATCAGGCAGCCGTCTCCTGTGCCATGGCCGTGTGGAAAGAAAGCAACAAACTTAAAATGAAAATTCCCGGCAAGTGTCAGCAACATCTTTGTTATTAAACGTTGCCAAGGTAACGTGAGCTCGTGAAGTGCTGTCCCAATCCCATTTATACCTATCTGAGCCCATGTGGCCTCACAGACTCACTCACTTAGCACCTGAGATCAATTAAGTCTGTGAGTCTTTAGTCCTTAGTCCTCAGGGCTCACTTTGGGATTGGGCCAGTGAGACTGATTTTCGGAGCTTGGAGTTTAAGTGTTTCAGCACCATGGAGAGAGACAGAGAGAGCTTAGGTTTAAAAGTTTCAACAGAGTGGATCTCCCTCAAATACAAATGCACAATGCTATCAAGGGGTCAAGCTTTGATGGGAAAGCAAGAGTTCTCACTTACACCTACTTTTGTTCCCATGGAAATATCAAAAATGTGTCCTAGCAAACGCCAAGATCTTATCCAGCTGTTCATGTTATCGTATTGTACAAACACCTTTTAAATTTGGTTAAATTAATCTTCGTTGAAGTGACTTTCATGTTCCTCACATTTGTTAGCAATGTCCATTGGGCTTTTTAAGATGACTTCAATACAATATATTGTAAGACCTACCTTTGCCATCCTTAGTCAAACACAGTTTTTCTAATAAAGTTCATAATCTACAACAATTTAGAGGAAATAATTAGACAATATATATATATATATATATATATATATATATATATATATATAGAGAGAGAGAGAGAGAGAGAGAGAGAGAGAGAGAGAGAGAGAGAGAGAGAGAGAGATTGCCTTTCATTCTGTACATGCGCCAATATGAACTAATATGAACTGTCCTATTTTCAAACTGGGTATTTGATTCATTTTATCCCTGGGTGAGTGAGTCACAGCCTCCTGTGTGGATCAACATGTTTTCAGCTGTGCTTTGACACTGCAGGACAGTTGAAGACAACTGCACGCTTTTTTGGGGGTCAGGCCAACTTAAGTTAAGTCACAGTGACCACTTTTGAAAAAGATGGTGGAGCTGTGCAGGACATTCTTGATCCATGCTATCCACACAGCACCGGATCAGTTGTACTGAGCAGCCTGAGGCGAAGCCAGTGTAGCTGCCAGGCTGCCCTCATTACAGTAATGATCTCCCAGTACACAGCTCCCACGTGAGGCCCCGTCAACACACTCAATCTGACTGTACCTCACACTCTCTCGCTCAAATACAAATGCACAATGCTATCAAGGGATCATGCTTTCTGTGTATCACCTGCAATGCAAAACCACAATGTGACAAAGGGAAACATTAAATAGTTGAGCAACAACTACACACGTGAAAGTCATCTGCAATGGCACAGAAATAGTAAGATTTCCTATAATACACAATGATTTGCAACACATTTGGATTTTGATATTCCATGCATGGCACTATACGTTATTTGATTCCACTTTACATAAGTAGGCATCAAAATTGATCTTGTGTCGCACCTGTGTCTTCATCAATGGTGAAAGTGCCTAGTCCGCTGCCTCCTTTGACAGAGTACCTCAACACACCATCTCGCCCCTTGTCGTCGTCCTTAGCGCTGACTGTCAGAACGCTTGTGCCTGCACGAGAGTTCTCCTTCACTGAACCTCTCACAACAAAGTCAGGGAAGTAAGGTGCATACAAATTCTCATTGACATCCACCACCTGAAGAAATTTAAAGAGTCAAGAGATGTGTAGTATCAAACAGTTTGAATGTACAATATAACATTAGACCTATACACCAATATTGCCTTTAATTAAATTATGGCTAGCAGATATTCATGATTTTCTCACAAGCAATCATTTTGGTAAATTAATTATTTACTTTGCTGGTGTACCCAAATTTTCCCTTCAACGGAATTAAATTGAATTGAATTGTGGGTCATTCTGCAACTTCTCCTTAAGCATATATCATTATGGTGGGTTGGTTGGGATGGGGAGTTTTAGTGCCCAATGATTTAAATGCTGTTATAAAGGTATTTCTAGAGGAGAAATTAGGGAAGCATTATAGAAAATGTGTAAATATGGGGATGTTGTATCAACAATTTAAAGCTTGAAATAAACCAACAGAACTATAAATGTCAGAGCTCAATTGATGAAACTGATTTTGATTTAGAATTGTTCTGATACAAATGTGTTTGTATGCGTGTGTTACGCACCTCCACCTCCACAAATGTCATACTGCTGAGGCTAGGTACTCCTCTGTCCTCAGCAAGTAATGTCAGGTTGAAAAACGATTGTTTCTCAAAGTCCAGCTCCTTCCTAATCCTCAACACTCCGCTCCCAGCATTGATCTGTACAAAGCATTACAAACCCATACATCATAAAATGTCAATAAAAAGAGGATCAGAATATGCAACAGTACAAGCAACACAAATAGTGACATCACCTACCTCAAAAGTGCCGTTGAAATCATTAATTAAGGAGTATCGGATCTGTCCACCGGGGCCCATGTCTGGGTCCTGAGCCTGCACCCAGGTAATCACGGCTCCTGGAGGGAGGTCCTCCAGCACACGAGCACTATAGCTGCTAGGAATGAAAGCTGGGGCGCAATCATTGACATCCTCCACTATTATACTAAGAGTAGTCACTGACGACCTTCGGGTGCCTCTTTCAGCCTTGTCTCTCACTTCAATCTTTAAAGTGAACATTGGGATGGTTTCTCTGTCCAAGTGGCTAGAAACGAAAACACTTCCAGTTTCGCTGTCAATACCAAACTGAGGGACACTGGTCAGCATTATATAGGAGAGCTGTCCATTTTGACCCATGTCTCTGTCAAATGCAGTTATGGTAATAACTTCAATACCAATGGCTGAGTTTTCTGCAACAAGAGCAGAGAAGCTGTCCTGATAAAACTGGGGGTCATTGTCATTTGTGTCCTCAATGATCACAGTCAGTAGTCTCCAGTTGGACAACTGAGGAAAGCCCTGATCGTAGATGGTGATATTAAGGAAGTACCGATCCAATTGCTCCCTGTCAAGTGGCTGCAACACAGTTACCAACCCATTCTCCATGTTGATGTTGAAGCAGTTTTCTTTGTTACCATCAGATATGGAAAAGAGTACACGGCCATTGAAGCCTGTGTCGCCATCTCGTGCTCTCACCTGAAATACACTGGCACCAGCAGCAAGGTCTTCTCTCACTAGAATACTAGTAGGTAATGCCTCAAACTGTGGAGCTTGTTTGTTTTTAGAGAAATCATCTGTATGTCTCTCAACTTGTCTTGGTCTAGCCATAGCAGATGCTTTTGAAACCATTTTTTCTGCCAACAGCTGGGCTACCCTGGTCTCCTTGCAGTTAAACCCCCTGGGTGGCAGCCTACCCCTCACCACAGATACATTCACAAATGTAGGATCAGATAACATCTCACCATCTGTTGCAACTATTTTCAGGTTGAATATCCCATTTTTTAAATTAGCCATTCCTAACGATCTTCTTAATGACAAAGCCCCAGAGTCTGGATTTAAATTGAAATAGTCTAACTCATTCCCAGACAGTATCTTGTACCTCACCATTCCTAGCTCATCCATGTCCACAGCTGACAAGGTGACAATAGTCTGGCTGACAGGGAAATCACGGCTTATCATCCCCCTGCAAGAAACCATCTCAAAAAGAGGCTGGTTGTCATTGATATTTATCAGACGAATAGTGACATTAACTTCACTCTCCCTTCTGTATGGTGAACCCCAATCAGAGGCCCGCACTGCAAAAGTATAGATATCATCTGATGACTCAAAGTCTAGGTCTCTTGTGATCCTCACCTCCCCTGTATCTTGGTCTATTGTAAACGGAAGTGACTGTTCGCCACTTATTGTGTGGGTTACATACCCATTCTCTTCTTTATCAGCATCCACAGCGGACACTACAAGAGCAACAGTGCCTACAGGTAAGCTCTCATTGATTGCAATATCATAGAATGGCCTGTTGAACACTGGATAGTTGTCATTAGCATCCTCTATGGTGATTTGGACCCTTGCTTGCTGCTGACTGATACTATCAACTACCTCCATCTCCATGAAATCCTGTGATATCCTTGTCAGCTGCCTTGTGGTCATAATAATTCCAGTCAAAGGATTTATATCAAAGTACATTAGATCTGAGGGGCTGCTGAAGCTGTAATTGACACTCAGAGGAGCTGGGGAGATTTTCACCACCTCTACAATAGTGCCTGGGGGAGCTATTTCACTCAGCTTCACAACATAAACATCTTTCTGGAAATTGGCCAACACTGGGTCTGGCTTTCTAACCAACAACTGAACAACTTGAGTATTAGAAAACTGAGGAGGTATACCCCTGTCTTTAGCTTGGAAGGTTAAGTTGCAGCCATAGGGGAATGTATCCCAGTCGAACAATTCTGATGTTTTAACCCTGTACTCATTCCCGACAGGTGATCGATCAATCACAAATTGTTCAATGGGGTCACCCTCAATGATGGACACCCACTCTATATCCCCAGCTATTCCCTCGTCTTTGTCCTCCACAGTCACTATGGCATAGACTGGGTCCTGGTCTGCCCATGATGGAACGACAGCAACTGCATTGAGAACAGGAGCAAATTCATTAACCTGCCCCACAGTAAGGACCAGCCTAGCAGTGCTGCTAATACCATTGTTCCCATAGAGTTTCATCCCTCTGTCAACCACCTGCACCTCTAGCTCAAATCGGTCTTGTTTGTCCATTCTGGGCCGACCTGTCAGGGTGATAACACCACTGGTCGGATGAACAGCAAAGAGTTCAATTCTGTTCTTAAAGAAGTAGTAGAACTCCCCATTGGAGCCCACATCAGCATCTGTGGCTGTTACACGTCCTAGGCTGGCACCCAGGGGGGCACTCTCAGAAACAACAAATGAATAGGAGGTAGGGGAGAAGAGAGGTCGGAGATCATTGGTATCCAAGACCTTGATATAAATGGTAGCTAAGGACTCTAGGCCTCCATGGGCAGATGCCTTAACTGTCAATGTGTAATTGTCCTGTACTTCCCGATTTAATGTGGCACCACTGCCTCCATTAGTGCGTATACGGAGAAAACAAAAATCTCCCATTACAAACTCCTCAGCCTGGAAGATTCCTTCACTGTCTCCAGATACAATGGAATATTTTATGTTCAAAGACCGAGGTGGCCCAAGAACGATGCCCATTTTTACCTCACTTCTGGTATAGGTTCTTGCCGCAGAGTTCTCGAAGATGGAAGCATTATAGGCAGGCTGGGTGAAGAGCAGCAGGCCTTGACCTGCCCTAGGTTCTGTCATGAACTGGGCATTGGTTGAGGGGAAACAGAGGATGAGGTACAAGCAAATAAAATAGAAAAGAAGAGAGAAGCTGGGTAGAGGAAGCATATTTCCCCACCGATTAGGCTTCATCACTATTCCATCACCCAGTCACCCTATATTTGGAAAGAATAACATATCTGGATTCAGTTGGAGAGTTGATAAAGACGTGCAATCTGCATGCTAAAAAAAATGATAGAGAACTGTGTGACAAAAGTTACAAAGACATTTCTGGGGTACTGCTTATCACTACAGGGATATGATAGCATATTCAATGTTGCGCTCAACAGTTTGCATTAAAACACTGAATATTGCACCAGAAATGTTCCGGCGGAAAGGCTCAGAAGCAGAGACTGACATATCTTTAAACAAACCACATCAAAGACTCAATGAAGAACATCATGTCACCAAATAAAATAACAGGGATCAGAAACAATCACTGGCACTATAATACAGAGTGCCTAAAAGACACAGTAGTTTGTTATTCTTCAGCCTGTAGGCCTAATTTTATTAATTTTGAATGTAGGACTTTTACTTCAACAGAGTATTTCTACACTGTGGTAGCCTATTGCTACCTTTACTTAAATAAAAGATCTGAGTAGGCTACTTTTTTCCACCACTTATCACCAGGTTAACTCCAATGCACAGCCACAGTTTAAACTCATTAGTAACTGCCAGAAAAAGGGAATGGAATATGAGGTGGCCTAATTAAAAAAGAATTCAGTAGGCTACTCTTTTTCTTTTCATTACAACTGCTTTTAAGTAGGTCTACTGCATGGGACACTGTATAGCATACTAAATGTAGTAACGCCAAATAGCATTTTCTTGATCATTACACAACTTCAACAGAAACTACATTTTTTGTAAACTGATGAAATATGAAATTTGCTCGCTTATACGGTGTGTATGGACAAAGTAGGCTATATAGATTAGTATCAGCGTCAAATTGGCTGTCGTAAATAGGCTGTCAGAATCCAACGATTCAAATTAACATTCCCCAGATAGGGAGTCTGTCCCGGCAGATTTCAGGGTGCATTTATCGGCTCCCATGTTGATGCAGATGCAATACAGCTGTTGTAGACATACTTCACTCACACATCGCAGCGTGTCTTACCTTTACACGAAACAGCTGTCATCAGTGAAAGTAAATCCTTTCCCATCCTCTCTCCGACAGTCATTGAAAAAAAGGCGAAACAGTCGCGCAGAAGTCGGTGGTGATGCGCGAAATGCGAAATTCATGTGCACATATAACGACATGCAGTTGTCTACTAGGCTGCAGCCATCCTCGTAAAACTAAAAGCTATTGCCCCAGTTTCATGCACCTGACCGTAGCCCTGATTGCATTGGGCTAGTTCGGCTTTATCTGCAATAGTTAACGCAAACACTGAAGTTAAGCAGTTAGGTGTGTTAGCTGGCTAAGGTTAAGGTCCGATATAAATGGAATGAAGAACATGTGGCTTAACGCAAGTTAGGAAGCAACCAGCATCAGTTGTCGCTGAGTGGGACCACGGTGCGCTCACAGGATGAAGGTGGCGGGTTGGGCAAGCTCCGATCTTTGCCGAGTGTAGCCGACAACATCCGGAAATGTAATGTGCAGCATTCTCAGGCACCAGCTACCGGCTCTCACTCAGATGCTAGATCGGATCCGCTAGACGTGTCAACGTAGTTGTATTACGATTGGTTAGTTAGGGTAAGAATACCAGGCTAAACCAATCAGAGGCAAAATAAGGCGGGCCACGAGACACGTTATGTGACGTTGATACGTCTAGCGGATCTGATCTAGCATCCACCCTCTCACACACACACACGAGCTCTCAAGTGGTTAGTTACAATTCTGGCCACCAGTTAAACTTGTTCCACCCGCCATCATGTCCATCTTGTGTTATAATAAGGGATGTGGACAGCGATTTGATCCAGAAAATAACCCAGACGGTGAGTAACGTTATAGCTAGCTAGTATTTTAACTGTCGCTGTGCCCCCTAACGTTACCAGTCTGTTAGCAAGCTAACCGCTGATCATCTGGAAATTTCTATAGCGAGCAGGCCTGCTCGGCCCATATAGCTAACTAACGTTAACTTGATATTACTGTAGCTGACTGGACCCAACACAGTAAAAACGTCTTTCATCAACACTCAGGAAGTTAATAACACGTGCTAGGAATCGTCAAGATGTTGTTAGCATGTTAAGCTCCACATTAGCAGGTTAAGTTAGAGACCATTGTACCGGGGTACAGGACGCAGTACGTCGGCTTGAAGTTTCAGAAACACGACATTCAACGTTTTTACTCTATGGAGACTATCTACGGCACTTTTTTTTATTAATCGATATTAATGTTATCCCATAACCATGTCACAAGTGCGAAAACAGCGAAATCACCTTTTCAACAACTCGAAAGACAGACGCGGGTTAGGGTTAAACAGAGTCACCGGTCAACAGTTTCAGCTTTTCAAGGGAAGTAACGTTATCTCTCTGTATGGAGCTATCCATCACATTGCTTGTTTTCCAACAGCCTTTGAAGCTGTCTGCTACTTTGAAATGGTTTGTCAAGCAACGTTAAGTTCCACATAAAATAAATGCTAACACAAAAGAGACAGAAGTACTGCAAAACTGTAACACTAAACTGCAGACAGCAGTGAGATAGGTAGGGTATAGATATGCTAAAATAATCACCACAGCCTTCCAAACAATGTCGTACGTAAGGAAATGTAAACATCCTGATGTAGGTGTGTTATTGCAAACCTCATATTTATGCCACCAGTGCCCCTAGGCGTGCAAAGATGCACAAAATGTGAGAACCCCATAAGGGATAGAAATAAGTAAGATATATTCATAGTCATTTTCCTTAGTGCAGTACCAAGCAGGCTTATGCCTGAGGATAGTCAAAGTATACTTTGAACCCACGCAGTCTGCTGCCATGTCAATTTATGAAAGTGAGAGCAGTATCCCCAATAATCAGAGGCCTCATTTAGAAATCACGACATTTGACACGTATAGTTGTGATGTGTCTACAGTGCTTATTCCTCATTGAAACAGTAGCCAAATCCTTAATTAAATGCAACACAAGATGCCTCAGGAGACAGGCATTTTGAACGCCACTCATCATCATGAGCTAAACTAATTATTCCCATCTCATTGCCTTTTGTCATGTTTGAGGTCATGGTTGAGTTGGTGTTAACAGGTTTGACTGGTAGACTATGTCATCTTGTTTTTATGTGAGAAACTATTAATTCCTTACATTTAGCTGACATACAAATACAATAATTAACTTGTGCAGTACCCCAACAATACCACTAGAAAATTAACTTATAAGGCCGCGTAGGGAGAAGATCATTTTAATGATAATTTACTTGTTGATCTTGAGTTTCCTTAAGAGAAAGTTTGCTCATAAAACAATTATTCATTTGAAGCCACTGATCTAAATGTAATTGATAGTTCAAGGTGGTATTGTTGTCTTCAGCTCTCATGACAAAACCTCAATGAGTCCCTTATTTCCTTTTATTAGAAATGTCCTCTGTCTTCAAATAATAGGCTACATTAAGTATCTGGTGATGATACACAATGAGACAATTCCTATGTCAATAGATGCCTCTTTTCATAAAAATAGAGTATATTATCATTATCTTTAGAGGTATCTAAGAGGTGTATCTAATGCTATTGTATAGAAGAGGCACAGCTCTGTCTGTTAGGAACATGCTTGATTTATGGAGTTGCCCAGACACATTTTTGTATTGATTCCACAGTGATTTGTCTTTTAGGGCAGTTCCAAAAAGAGAACATTTAAAAAATCATGCTGTACTTTTCTGATAAGGCAAATATTAGGCCCTAAGCAATGATTTGTCAAAAGCTCTGATTGTATCTTAATATGTCATAAATCCACATAAGTTTCAAATTGTATTCATATAAATTGGTCATGTGTGGTTGTCTTGTATCGGTTTCAGATATTTATTTTGGGCTGGTTTGGCTTGTACAGTATGTTGCTGATATTTAGCCTCAGTCTGAAAACAATTCTTCTCTACAAAAAATTAGTTGAATAAATATTTCCAATGCAATCTATGTATTTTGTGTGTTGCACTTCACAAGGAAAAATGCAAAACATATTTATGTTTTATGTAAGAGGTAGTGGGAATTGTAGTCTATTTTTATCAAACTGAAGTTTAATACAGAGTATCAAAAACATATCTACTACAGCTTAAATGGTCTTCATGTGTTTAGTTTGCTAGGTTTGTAGTCTGGTTGTTTGTTTTATCCATGAACTATGCTGTGTCAATATTACTGTACGTTTATTACTTACTAGCTTGCAGTTTTCTACTGAATTTCCTTTAGAGAGAGTGAGAGTGAGCAGGGCTGGGCGATATGGAGAAAATCAAATATAACGATATTCTTGACCAAACACTTCGATGTCGACATTGCGAGAATATTGTTGGGTTGACTATTTGTGCTTTCACAAAATATTTTCACAATGAGATTTTTGATAAATAATCATCAGTAATGTGGATATAATGACTAAGTGGATAAAGGCAAATAATAGAACAGCTAGAACAGTCTGATAAGTTCAGAAAATGACATCACTTTACTGTAATGCAGCCCTTAAAACCAAGAATAGACAACACACTTATGCCATATTACAATATCCAAAATTCCAGACGATATCTAGTCTCATATCACGATGTTGATATAATATTGATATATTGCCCAGCCCTAAGAGAGAGAATAAATACATTTTTATTTTGTATTTCATCCCACAATCTACACACAGTTTTCTGAAGGCAGCATCAGACATTGCTGACCCAAGTCTTTTGAGATGTGTACCACACAAAAGGAGGATCAAATGCAGACAAGACATCACTGATGTTGTAGTGCTTCACCAGGAAAGGGTTGGTCCCCGTCAAACAGTTGAAAATGACGATAGATTATATTTAGTTGTTGATTCTCAAAATGCCTTGCCATATTCAGAAACCAATTTTCTACAACTCTACTTACTTATCATTAACTAAAAGATATGAGGTTTATGCCACTGTGAGCCATTTTATTGTGTAACTTGAAAACTGAAGGTTTTGTGTCTTTAATGAAACTATTATTCGTTAAAAGTAGGCCAGAAAAGTCTACAAGTCAGGTCGCATGTTATTCAATGCTGTTGTGGGTAACCATGTTTCCTATATCACCACATACAGTATATTTCTCTAAATTAATCAAAGTTGTGTTCTTTTTTACAGATGGTTGCACCTATCATCCAGGAGTCCCAGTATTCCACGACGCATTGAAGGTAAAATGCCTGAAAATGCACAGCTAGCTTGTGTCTTGTTATCTGGTCAAAGTTAATGTCTGTCTGACTCTCTCCAGGGATGGTCCTGCTGCAAGAGAAGAACCACCGACTTCTCAGACTTCCTCAGCATTGTTGTAAGTTTTTAGTTTCTGTTTTAATCCATACTTTTAATCCTCAGTGGTCATGTTTTCATTGTCTATTGTTGTAATAGGAATTGACTGCGGCCATATTGGCCTGGGCACTCGTTTGTGAGTCCAACCCAATGACTTTGTCCTCCGCAGGGCTGTACAAAAGGTCCCCACAACAAGGAGAAGCCCCCTGAGCCGGTGAAACCAGATGTGACATCATCAGGAGAAAAGAAAGACGCAGATGACCAAAAGCCAAAGTTTAACGAGTACATCATCTCGGCACCAAAGCCTCAGGAGGCGATAAGCAGACCAAGGTTGTACAGTTGGCTTTATACATATTTTAATCAATACCGTAGGAATACCCTAAGCTCTTATTATTTGTGCAACAAAGCCCCTTTTAAGTAAAGCAAACGTGTTTTTGGAGATACAAAGATTTTACCAAATCATATTTTTAAAGGGGGGAAAACAGGCCAAGAAGAACACACTTTCCTCCATTCAGTACATTAACAGGGCTTTCAGTTTCAAACTATATTATGTATCCGTATTATCCCACATATTACATTCTGCTTCTATTAAGTCTGGTTTAGTATCAAATGCATAAAAGGCAGGTACAGTTACAGTATCAGAGGTATTCCATCAGCCTGAATACTGAAGATCCACAGGGTAGTCTGAGGAGTTCTCTAGTCTCTACCCTGGATGCTTCCCTACGGAGTTCAAAAGAACGTGGACAAGCGACTGATGAAGCGATTACTACTGAATAGTAACTATTTTCAAGTAGTGTGTTGGTTGGCCGGCTTCGTACCAAATACCTCTATTTTGAAGTGATTATGTTATATTTTACTTAAAGTAAAAACTACAGTACCCATCCAAATAATTTTTAATTAACAAGTTAATTTTTTTTTTTTTTATACCTTTTTGTCCCTTCCTTTGTTAATGTTTCATGCCTAATAGATTTGTTACCGTTACAGTGCTGATGAGCCGTTGGTGAGATTGCAGCATAACGTCTCCACTTCACTGAAGCAGGCTCTGGAGAGACTGAAGCTCTCTGAAAATGTGGCAGAGAAGAAAGGTGCGAACATAACTTCATCTTCCCCTTCTTTCTCCTCTTAACTCTTCTGTGTTTCTGTTGTTGTTTTTTTTGTCCTCTTTATCATAGACTACATCCATTACTGTCCACTTCTTGTTACAGTAGACAGGAAGGTCATGTTGACAGAAAGTTAATGGATGGCCTCTGGGAATTTGCTCCACCTGTGTCATTCACATCATGGCGTTTTCAGTTAAAGCTGGCAGGGACAGGACAACACATCACAACTGCGGAGGCCTTTTTTAGATGCTGTTCAAAGCATCCGAGTCAATTATTTGTCTCTGTGTGTGTCTCTGTTTTTTCTAGAGGATGAAAATGATGAGATCAAGATTGGAACATCCTGTAAAAATGGAGGCTGTACTAAAGTAAGTGAATGTGTTACGGGGAAGACATTCTGTCATAAATTCTCATGGTGTTGAAATGAGTAAAAATAAATCCCTCTTTATCCATACCTCTGGCAACAACAGCTTAAATGTTTACATTTATTTAGCTTTAAAGTCATGCTGAAATTGTGGATTCTGCCAAATAAGTTCCCACTAAGCCAAATTCAATTAACATATTTGAACATAGATGTTATTAAATAAAAGACATAAACAAATCATGAAGATAATGCCCAAGGTAAGGCGAAATCCATACAGTTCCTTTTCCTCCTCCTCGATGTTTGCTCTGAGACGGCTGCAAAGCAAAATTTTTTGCTCAAGCTAATCTAGCCTGTCAGAGCAGAAACCCCAAGATTAGAACATAAATTGGAAGGAAGATTTGCATTGACAGGTTTTGTAGAATTACATAATTGTACTATAACTGATGTGATGGAAGGCCATGAGATATGCTCTCAAGGGCTGCCTGCTTTTATTTGATTATTCAGTTGGGGTCCTACTTTTAAACTACAAACTAAACTACTTTTCCTTTCTTTTTTTTTAGAGTTTTGATGGACCTGCAAGCGATTCGGATGTGTGCTTATACCACTCTGGATTTCCTATCTTCCATGAAGGGTAAGTACTGAAAAAATGCGTTTTACTGTATTGTCATGAAATGGTAGATATTCTCTGGAAACTATGAAAGAAGTGTTAAGAGCAACACTGATATTTTCCTGTCCGTCTTCCTGTTTGTCTTGTTCGTTGGTTCACTTGAGTGACAAGTTATTGACTGCTAAAAATCCAGCGGGTGTATGTCTTTCCTGCATCTCCAGGATGAAATACTGGAGCTGCTGTAAGAAGAAAACCTCTGATTTCAACACCTTCCTTTCTCAAGAGGGCTGTACCAAGGGAACACATGTATGGAGGAAAAAAGATGCGGTAAGTGTACTCGTTTGACAGCGAGTGATCATTTGTGCGTGCTAGTCCATGTGAGAAAGCCTCAGCTGTGACTCCATCTAGTGGTGTCTGGTAAACACTTGCACAGTGGAGAAAATGCTTTGTGCTAGAGACTGAATGGCTGCATTTTCAATTTGTGTATTCAAATAATCAAACACTGCCTCAAATGTTGCTTATTTGAAATCTCCACGCAGGGTAAGAAAGTGGTTCCATGTCGGTTTGACTGGCACCAGACAGGGACGCAGGTCATCATCTCTATCTACGCCAAGAACGCCGTCCCAGAGCTAAGCTATGTGGATGCAAACAGCACCACGGTGAGCGCTTAGTCTGTCAGATGATTTCTATCCATATCTAACTGCTTACTTTTTGTGATTGTGTCCTTCTCTACCTAATTATTTTTTTCTTTTCTCTTTCAGCTCGACATCCATGTTATATTTGAGGGAGAGAAGGAATTTGTGCAGAAAATCAGCTTGTGGGGAGTAAGTGCAGCATCACTTTCAACTTGATGGAAAAAGTCTTGTACATACACACAACTAATACTACTTTTTTTTTGTACAGCATTCCAGATACCACAATATAACATACTTTCATGGACAGTATTATACAGTATGTTTTATTGTTTAATTTGCTACTGATCTACACTAGGGGTCTTTGCTGTCAGGGTTGAAAATGGCAGTAATTGGACTTTGAAAATAAATGTCCAGCTATAAATAAACACTAGTTAAAACATGACTTGATCTGTGATCACCTTATACCAAAGGAGCTAAGCCATCTTTGTCACACTCTCCTTTCCTTGTAGGTGATAGATGTGAGTAAAAGCATAGTGAACATGATGGCCGCCAAGATCGAGGTCGCCACGAAGAAGTCCGAGCCCATGACATGGGCTCGTCTGGACCTTCCTCCGCCGCCCCCACCCAAGGAAGAGGAAGAGGAGAAGGAAAAAGAGGAGACTGATAGCGAGGATGAAGATGAATGATGAGGAATTAAAATACAAACGGTGTGTATTTTTAGCTGAATCCAAGGCCACACAGTCCATTCCTTACCTCTTTTCGTCTCTTTTGCTGCCATGGAACTTTGACCTCTACTCTTCAACATTTACAGTGTTTCTTTTTTCACTGTTAGTTCTTATACATACAAACATACTTGCCTTTGGCCGTTTTTCTTGACTTTTGATCCTTTTGTTGCTCATTATATATGTTGGAATTTTTTTTTTTTTTTTTTTGCAATCTCTTTTTCGTTCAAGTACTGAATGATAACGGGAACACTGACTTTTAGCAGATTTTTAATCACGTCAGACTATGATAGACTTTTTAGTTGCACTGAAATCCCCTGGAAAATAACACCACACTATGGGATAGGACCATGCTTAATCTCAGACCCATAAAGTATTTCATGTGAACTGCTCATATCAAGTCTTCATAATGGACCACATTTGTGGCCATCCTCTATTTCCACATTGTTTGGTAAAATAGTCATTCCATCCTTTAGTTTCATAAATTGCTGCATTTTGTCCACAATTATCACATTAGACTGAATGCTGTCTTCATGGATACTTTTCCATGTATGTGTGGCAATGAAGCTGCTCTATGTAGTTTGAGTAGGAAATTTGGATCTCTAAGATGTCCACACTTGTTTAATGGAGTTTATTCCAAATAAATTGTGTTATAAGAAATACAACAGTTCCTTGGGACTCATAAACTTAGAAATTAAGATGTACTCCGACTACTCCACCTTTTCCAGTTAAAATACTAATTAGATTTGCTCCAAATTATTTTTTACATGGTTATTCCCTTATGTAAATGTTGTACAAGTTTTGCTTCTGAATGATCAATGCTGTAATTGTCTCCTCATTTCTTGTCAAAGCAACCTTAGTTTTAATATTGAGAATGTACTGTAATATCAGAGAATGCTGATTGAATACAAAGTATGTTTCAGCAAAGTACTGTATAGTAAAAACGCTATGCTTGACAGCATGTCTCAAGGCTTCGAATGTAGGTATTATATTTGGCTGAATGACACCATTACCTAAGGGTACAATGATTAGGTAACCAACAGACTGGGTAAACCTCGCCCGGTCTGCCGGCGATTTGATTTCACCCTGCAGGTCAGGCTGGAAACCTGTACGTTTATCTAACCTGCTTCTGTTACAATTTTGCGGGGACCAATCACAAACTGGTTTATCCACCTGGCGTGCTATTGACAGGTTTAACACGATGACGATAGAGAAGCGACCAAGCAGCTTCTTGTTTACATTCAACATAGCAGCCACCGAAGCGCAACAACCCGTTGATGCCGCTGTCGCTGCTACGTCACCAGGATCGTTGCTCTGATTGGTTGAAGGACTATCCAATTGCGTACAGAGTCATTTGAACTATGCCCGTTGATCACGCCTCTTGTGCAGTAGAAATACAGAGCAGACTCCCCAGACTAATGTTCAATCTTAAAAGATTGAGCTTGGTCTGGTGATAGCCAGACTAGGTAACCAATTCATCTTGCCAAAAATAGAATTTTGTGTTAAACTTTTAAAGTTGTGGTGTGAATATTTCTGACATTCAGTATATGCAGACCAAGTTTGTTACAGTGGTATTAATGCCAGACTCTTCCAACAGTTGTCTGACCTTGTGAAAGACACACTTCTCTTGAATTGTGAGTATGTGACCTTTCAATTGAAGATTTTGATCCACATGCAACTTTGGGAATTGCAGTGACTTTTACAAATGTCAAAGTTTTTCAAAACTATTACATAACCTTAAGGTTAGAATATTGAATTATGTCCCGATCCTGTGGAGATGTCTCAGACCTTGACATCTATGCAGCTATTATCACCTTTTTTCTCTTTCCAAAAGCACGTCTAACACCACAAACATGACTCAATTTAAATGTTAATTAAAATGCAGTTTCAGTCAACTCCCACACAAAGATAATAAAGTGCTCCAAGGCTTTTGTACATTTATCTGAAGAGTTTGTGTTTCTTGTTGTGAATGGCAATGGATGCATGTAGTATATAATGTCTTAATAAATGCCTGCGTACATGATTGATGCAACATACAGCAGAACCTTATTTTTAAGGTAAATGCCTAAAACCATTTTAACCTTAGAGAATAAATGCAAAAAGTCATAATGGAACACTTGCATGACAGAAATCATAAATGTTGCACACACTGTCCCTGAAAAGAGCTAGAATTTAGGCCTACAAGTTGTGGGTGGAACATTTACATGCCTCTTAATCCATAACAAAATTTCCTACATGCACAGTTTTGTAATGTTCACAGTTTAAATACATTGCCAATAACAAAGGTTATAGACCCATTACAATAAGCCAACAATTTATAAAGTACTGTGCTTTAAAGCGTAACTCTCACCAAAATGCAACCTAGGGTCTTTTTGTGAATGTATGCGAATCAAACTTTAGTTTAAAAGCATAATTAGGACGACATTTACCTTATTGTCGTTTTTGGTCAAATGGCCTTTTGAATGGGAGAGCTAGGGGTACTACTACTATGATTGCATCAACATCACTATTTTTAAAACACTAAGAAGGCTCGACACAACATGAAACTTTGCTCAAAACCAGGAGCTCTACACATCAACACAAGCATTGAGAACATTGTTTGTGTACACAGAGTTTACTAAAAAGGTTTGAACAACTCACTTTAGCAGTTGTTTACGCTATCCGCTATCTTGTCAGTCAAAAAGAATCAATCTCCGAATGCGGATGAACGGACTCCATAGGAGGGAATGTCATTCTTATATGAGGCTCCTTTTCCAACTACAAGGTCAATATTGTTTTTCACTAACGACAAAACCACAAATCATCTGTGCATTTATATGGAACTAAGCTTTAGGAGCTTTCCATCTTTGCTCTCCTCCGTTATGTTGCATTCGGAGATCGACTCTTTTTGACTGACAAGATGGCGGATGGCGTAAACAACTGCTAAAGTGAGTTGTTCAAAACCTTTCTTTTTAGTAAACTCTGTGTACACAAACAATGTTCTCAATGCTTGTGTTGATGTGTAGAGACCCTGGTGATACTTCAAGCAAAGTTTCATGTTGTGCCGAGCCTTCTTAGTGTTTTAAAAATAGTGATTTTGCTATCATAGTAGTGCCCCTAGCTCTCCCATTCAAAAGGTCATTTGACCGAAAAACAAGAACACGGTAAATCTTAAAAGTGGCGTTTCCGTCCTAAATATGCTTTTAAACGAAGGTTTAACACGGCTACATTCACAAAAAGACCCTAGGTTGCATTTTGGCGAGAGTAACGCTTATGACTGTATTAAAATTCATAGATGCATACACCACTGCACAGGGCTGGCTGTGCCTTCAGGTAGTTGTTTGGTAGTTGCGATGTTTGGTTTCCTCTGTGTCACTGCTCCAGATAAGTGGTTGTCTTTCTGGGAGAGCAAATGCATTTTTCCATTTGCTCATGTGCAGCCAAGGCGACCCTCCATATCGACGTTTTGCAGTTAGGATGGCAGCAGCTATGGTCACTGCTACAATTCCTCCCAAGAGCCCTGCAAGCAGCAGCCAGGGCCACACATCCTGCAATTCCTCTAGGTAAGGACGCATGGATTCTGCTAGTCTCTGGTCTGGAAAAAAAGATAGAAGTAGTCACAGGAAAGTAGGCAAATGTTTGAGTTTACTCAAGTAAAACAAGGATAGTAAGTAGCCTAAATCTGAGTGGGCTAAATTATCATTCCTTTACAGAAAGGATACCCTTTGGAGATATGAATAAACCTTGGTTTAAGACTTGAAATAGATTAAATAAATAGATATCTGAAAATGTAGGATAAGAACGAAAACAGACGCTTATTTCCTCAAATGCCAATTAATGTGAAAAATAGAAAAGCCCCATTAGAACTCACTAGCATTTAGCAGATATGAATATTCATATCCCAGGTCCTTGCTGGAGATGAAGAATTCTTTGTTTCTGTAGAGGGGCAGGAAGGGCACCATGTGGTACTCGCTGTTGTGCCCGATAGGAGCATCCGATTCTGGATATTGTGATGGAGATGGTCCATGCCTCCTGAGCCACTGCTCATAAATGCTTTCATAGAGAATGAAAACAATATTAAGTGCAAGTGTGTAAGTGTATTCAAATTATAAAATGTGTGTGTGTGTGTGTTTGTCTCACCTGTCGACAAAAGCGTGGTGGAGAAGGAATATGGGGTCATTTGCTGAGCCCTGGACTGAGGACATGGATCCGTTCATGAACACATGGAGAGCAGCATGCATGCCCATACGAGAACTGTTTCCTAACCCAGTCTGAGGATCCCCAAATCCTGCAAAATAAGTTTAGCATTACCAAAGGTGGCAGCAGCATTTGTTGTTAGGGGAACAAAAGCTTTTGGTTGTAAAATGATATATTGTCATTTATAATGGCATTTTTGAAAAAAATATCCAAAATGGATTCAGTATTGCATTTTGGACAACAGCTTCTTACAATAAATAAGATGGTATAATGCATGATTTAAACCAACCTTGCGAGTGTGTGTGTGTGTGTGTGTGTGTGTGTGTGTGTGTGTGTGTGTGTGTGTGTGTGTGTGTGTGTGTGTGTGTGTGTGTGTGTGTGTGTGTGTGTGTGTGTGTGCGTGCGTGCGTGCAGTGTGTACCCAGGCCCTCATGTGAGGAGGGCCCAAAAAGATGCTAGAATGAATAGCTGTGGATGCGGGGAGGGGCCCATAGAAAATGCCTTTCTACAGGGCCCAGAATTTTGTCCTACGCCTGTGTGTGTGTGTGTGTCTGTCTGTCTGTCTGTCTTATCTGACCTTCCAGAGTGTTCCTGAAGCTCATGTTGGCACCACGATCCATGGCTCCGGTGTCATAGTTGGTCAGACTGAGAGTGAACTCCACATCTGCGGAAGTTGGTAATCGTTCAACCACATTATGGTTGTGGTTTCCAGGGTTACGACGCAAGGGGCCTTCTTCCACAGCATCACATAACACACCCCTGTTATTGTAGTCCTGTGATTGGGAGCACAGTACCTGTTGATGGAGACAAACAGAAACATATTGCAATACAGAGAATGAGGCACCAGCACAAACCCCGGCAATAAAGTGAATACCAAGCATTTTGCAGTTGTTGCAAATCATGTATTGTTACTTGAAGTTGGTTACAGCATTTGGAAATAACAATTGCAATGCTATTACATTTACTGTGTTATTAGCCTACTGTCAAGGTAAATCTCACCCAAGCAGGACAAAACTGACTGTATAAGCATGTTTGCAATTCTCTTGATCAAAACAAACCAAAACTGGTGTTTTTACTTAAGTAAAGGTAAACATGTCCTTGTCATTTGTATTTATTTATTCATTTAAAATTAGGCAAGTGTGTGAGTGACCATTGATTAGTTAATTTCAATTTCCCTGCATTTGAATGATCTTTTAAATAATAATGTCTAACATAGGCAACAATTCAGAACTAAATCTTACTTCAACATGTTAAATGAAAAGTGAACCACCCATACATATTACTTACATACTTTTGAACTCTTGAGCTCCTGAGCTCATCACTTTATGTATATGTTGTATTGTATCCCTATATTTTAACTTTACACACATGTGTTATTGTTTATTTTCATTGTATAGGCCTACATATTTATTGAGCATTGTTGGAGGGAGCTTAAGATAATATATGACAAATTACTTTAATCTTAATGTAGGTCATCAGAAAAGAAAAGTGAGGAAAAGAAAACCGAATGGTTGAACAGAATAACTCTGGCAACCCCCCAGGAGAAAAGCCGGAGGAGTTACTTGAGTGTGTTTACCTTCCAAGAAGAGAAGACCGAGCCTGGACTGAGAAGACTGGGATCCTGGGAGCTCCGGTCCCCCATCAGTTCATCCGTGCACACGTCACATCCCTGGGCATCCCTCCAGTCCCAGTACGGGATGGTGAAGTCCATGTCTCCGGTCAGCTTCCTGATCTCATGCTCCCAGTGCAGCAGGTATAAGCGGTGCCACGGGAGAAACGCAGGCGCCCAGTGGGCAAAGTCCACATTGGTCCACACATTCCCCGGCCCGCCTAGCAGCGCGTTCCGGGACACATAATAATGCATCCACACAAACACATCATACAAAGACACATTGGCGAACATCGGATTGGAGCCGTTTTCCATTTCCTGGTAGGTCCCGATAGCCACAACATAGTCACTGCTGATCGTCTGCTTGGCCAAGTTCAGGTAAGATATAAGTCTGCTCCTCTCTGCCCGGGACAGGTGGAATATGTTCCTCCTGAGAGACTCTCTCCTGTCATTGCAGTTTACCCCAAAGTAGCCAAACTTACAGTCTGCGCAGTTAAAACCCATGAAGTTCCCTGCGCACTGGCAAGTCCGGTTGTAAAAAACCAAGGGCCACTTCTCCCTGTCGTCCAGCCCGGAGAAGGGGTACTGCGGCCCGTCGGGCTGGTCCGGCACCTCCACATCCTGGCAGAAACCCCGACCAGAGCTGGCTCCGCAGGGCGAACCGTCCCCTTCCCAGGACGGGCAGCATTCCTTTGTGCGAAGGGCATCCCGGGTGGCACAGAGACGGGGGAACTGTTGATAGGAGGGTACAAAATAAAACACGAAACTAATGATTGTAAGTTTCAACATTAGGCTACATCAAGGTTTTACTTTGCAGACGGAAAGTAGTCAGTGGATACGGCCCAAGTGATTATTTCACAGGGATTCTTGAAGTTTTCTCCGGGCACCCCCTCCTTGTTGAGCCAGTCACATGACAGTCTTAACCTCGGGGTGAAGCTTAGCCTACCTTATTCATGAGGAGGCACACATCCAAAGATTGCAGCCAATTCTCCTTCCAGAGAAAAAGAGAAGAGAAGAGAAAAGTTCAGTGAACCATTTATATAATGGGATTTGTAGTAATTGGGGGCAACAAAAGTTAAAGGGGATATATGCAAGCTCTCAAGGTACTGGACAGAAAACACAAATCGTATCATCACTGCAATATTCTTGATAAGTATAAAATCCTTAGCTGGGAAAAAAATAACAGAACACACGGACGCATGTCTGATTTTTAAAATGCTAAATGGTAAGGCTCCACCACCACTCTGTGCTTTAATAAAACATAAAAACTCCAACAGTAGAGCTACAAGATCTGCCCTAAGAGGGGACTGTGTAGTCCCTCTCAGGACCAGTGCTTTTAATCACCTATGCTTCTGTGTAAGAGCTTCTAATTTCTGGAACACTGTACCAAATCAGGTAAGAAGTTGTACTTCCCAACACACTTTCTCTCAACATCTTAAGGACTGGCTTTTGAGCAGTCAGACGTGAACACTTTTAATTCTTAATATCTGTAGTAGCCTACATCACACCTTCACAACATGTATTCTGCCTGTTGCTAGGAGCGTTTGTTGATATTTTATGTTGTATCTGTGAAGTTGTGTGAACGTTCTTGTTTGTGTTTTTCCTTGTGTATGTTTTTTCTGCATTTATCTCCAAGAGTGATGGCCTTTCATGTGCTGCTGTTGTCTCCTTAATGTGTCTTGTTTTTGTTTCTTTGTTTTGTGTTCTTGTGTGCTTTTTATGTGCTTTTGTAAATTATATTTTATTGCTTGACATTTGGGAACAACCGACCAAGTCAACTGATGGTTCTTGTAACATCTTGCCAAAGCACTACAGTTAAAAATTAGCTGGCTGGCTAACACTGGCACATTTACAGAAATGTTAATGAATGTGCGCTGTCCTTATAAATAAATAAATGAAATTAAATGAAATGTAGGCTACTCATTCAAAACATATTGCAGCAAACAGATATTTGCCATGTAAATATATATTTGAGTAATGGCGTCCTGAGCAGAGAATGAAGTCACATTCCATCTGTGTGTATTGTAGCCTAATTCGAATTTTTGTATTATTTGTTTTGATAGCGAGTTTTGGTGCATGTGGCCGTAAAAAAACGTAGATTTCAGGTAGGCCTATTGGGGAACGGTCTGTTCGGAGCTGTGTGAAGGCAATCCGAGCCCGATGTTTGCTTCAGTATATCGAGTAGCCCGCATCTCCTTGTAATGTCCACTTAGGCCTATACAATATCATAATGATAGCACAAAAACAATCCGTACAGTCATAGAGGCATATGAAGGCCTATATCTGATGAGAACTGAGGGCCACACTATAGCACACATTAGTTACAATGATTGTAGTGATTTTCTGCTGGAACACAGTCTGCTTTCTAGTCGAGTCATGAGCATAAAACAGGCGTAGCTCATGATCTCTCTCAACACACACACACACGCACACACACACACACACACATACACAAGCAATGCCTCAAATAAAATAAACTGTTATTCCTGCCATTATGGGATTATAACCATGACAGACCACAGAGTGAGAGAAAAATCAAATGTGTGGAATTTGTCTATTTTGACTGTGTGGTCATATGACCCCACAATATTTTTGGTCATTTCCTACAGTGTAAACTAATGCAGGGACTTCAAACAAAGGATTCACTGAGAACAAGCTCATGGGAAAAGCAAGATAAAAGCAAGACATTTCATAAGGCAAAAATATTTGCATCTGAAAAATGCTTTCCCAGAAGAAAACTTTGATGACTTGAGATTGATTGAGATTTCTCAGTAGGCCTACTGCTGTCTCACATGGTTCTCTACACCTGAGGCCAACCATTCCCCAGCCCGCCTAACAGCGCATTCCGGGACACATAGATATCCACACAAACACATCATAGGAAGACACATCAGGGAATATCGGGTCTAATACTCTCAGCCTGCAGGTGAAATATGTCCACCCTGCGCCTCTTCTCCTTGTTGAGTCAGTCACATGCCACCAAACCTCAGGGTAAAGCTTACTTCATGAGGGGAGCAATTAATGCACACGTCCCAGATTGTAGTCTATGACACATCCAAAGACTGCAGCCATACTCCATCCAGAGGAAAATAAGGAATTACACAAAAATTCAGTTAAGAATTTTTATTAGGGGATTTGTAATAGGCTTTGGGGGCTAATCAAAGTTAAATGTCCACTTACCACTTATATTATATAATGATAGCCAACACCACAAACAAAAATCCTGTAAAGTCACATAGAGACATGTGAAGGGCTATATCTGATGAGAAGAATGCTACAGAAGATATTAGAATGATTTAGTGATTTTCTGCTGGAAACTGCTCACAAATACACACACACACACACACACACACACCACCATGACAATACTGGGACCACAGAGTGAGAGAGACATAGAGGATGAGGAGAGAAATAAAATACACATATCTAAAATGATATCATATGACCCCACAATACTGTTAGTCATTACCTACAGTGTAAACTAATATAGGGACTTCAAATAAAGGATTCACTGTGAACAAGCTCATGGGAAAGCATGACAAAAGCAAGACATTGCCTAAGGCAAACATATTTGCATTTGTACAATGCTTTCTCAGAAGACAACTTTGATGACTTTTTAGATTTTTCAGTACTGATGTCTCACATGGTTCTTTACACCTGAGGCCATAACCACTGGTCACCCTGACCTTTTAATCTTTAGCCTAATGATCATTCTCTTTGCATGTGATATTTACTGTAGGGCAAGAACATCCATGACAAACAAGTCCCCACCAGAGGGCGCCATACGACTACTTCCAATACCATTCTCTCTCCACAAATGACATCTTCACCAGGGCTATCTTCTCTTTCTATGTCTCCCCAGGCAACTAACAAACCAGAATTTTGCAGGCAGAAATTCATTCATTTAGCTGCTGGTTACAAATCCCCATGTAGAAACAATGTCACTCAAACATTTGACCTCCATTTGATTAAACCTTACCAAACATCCTCTGAAAAGATTGTTGTTGCTGGATATGCGTAACACATCCAAGCCTGCAAAACATCCACATCCTTCATTATCACTGTGCTAATTATCTGTGACTTTAAATGTTGTTATTTAGTTGGGAACCTGCTAAAAGCCTCAATGATCCCTGCATCTTACATCAGAAACCAATGGATTCATTCACATGTCGGATGGAACTGAGACTTGCTCTTTTATCATAGATGGATTAATCGTACCCAAATTGCACAAATCAACATGTATGTTCCACTTACTGTAATAAACTGAACTGAACCACTTGATGTACCCACTGTTTTTGGGTACATCACCGGTCTTGGCAGAAAGCCACCCACAAAAACCAAGGTTCTGTCTGAGGTTTAATTGCAGTTGCTCTTGGGGGAATTGTTGTTGGAATTAATTGAGTGTGGTCTAGACCTACTCTATATGTAAAGTGTCCTGAGATAACATATGTTATCATTTGACACTTTAAATAAAATTCAATTGAATTTCCTAACCTGGTCATACACATACTAAACTCAATAGTTAATGGTATCAAATCAAGATACTGCGTACTCATTGTTGTCACCATGCTGAAGCTAGATGTCGATTGTGTGCTTTATGTTCAGATTATGTTTATTTCTTTCAACTACAGATGAAGCCAAACATCACAAAACAACATGTTATAATTGAAATATATTATAGTTTGATAGACTACTGTGTGTCTCACCTATTCGTAACTCACCTCTTTATCATATCTCTCCTGTGCAGCTTTCTTGGTAACGCTACATGTTTTTGACGTTGAAATGACTTTGAATGACTCAGAAAGTAGGTCTCCTGAAAATGTGGAAAGAAACACATTGAAGTGGGAGACAATTACACTTTATACAAGACAGACATTTAATTATGTTTGGAGTCATTCTGACCTAAGGCAAGAAAGGGAAAGAGTTGCAGTTGAAGTGCATACTTTCTCTGTTCTGTCATGGACACTATCATTTACCATCCAACTCAGATGAACCCCTGCCATGTCTCTTTGAACACAGAGATTGTAATGGCAAATTTAATGAAAAGCCATGAAGCATCAAGGAGAATAGATATAATGCTTTTCTTCAAATGTCAAACTGTGCATGAAGTCAAACTGACCTCAAGCACAGGAAGATCAGTCACAAAACAACCAAACAAAAACATGTGATTATATGGCTACTGTTTTTATCAATGGTATTTCAATCAGGAGAGATTCAATTTAAAGAGTGAAATAAATGTTTTGACATTGGTACAAAAATAACCCCACGGTGACGTCATGACCGTTTTAGGGGTAGATATGTCATGAATGGACACTGGTGGTGATGAAGGGATGAAGGGAACTGCCTATCTAAATGGAAGTGATGTTGAGTGGGGCTGTTGATGATGGGAGGAACCCTGGGCAGCAGCGGCGAGGACAACGATTTAAAAGTTTGTTAGCGATGCTATGATAGGCTCACGGAGATCTTGTTAACATGTGGTTGATTTAACTGAACTAGTGAACGCCCATAGTCTCAGAGACAGAGAGAGAGACAGAAAGAGAGACAGAGAGGATGAACGAAAAGCATAAAAAGCCTTCCTAAAGCTTAATTTAAAAGTGAAAGAAGGGACTCTGGATGTTGTAGCTTTCCAATTAATGGGAATCCTCTCGTTTTGATGTCGGATTAATGAATAATCGGTCATTTCGAGTCGATTACCACAGTCACATTAAAAGGGTGAAAAAGACGAGAGGCTGGGCTCGGCAGGACAGAAAGAGACACCCGCATTACCAATTCACTGTTAGCCAATCGCAACAGATCATCACGCTCCATAATAAACACCACTCCGCTTTAACCATTAGCCTATCGTTAAGGGTGTTAATCCTTACCGTTCATCCCTTATTTGTTTTTCTTATATTTGTGTACTTCTTTCTTTTTTCATGTTAACAATGCGCCTGTGTTCCTCGCCTCCCATAGCTTTCCACAGTGCTCATTTTAGTCACTGTTGATGTTCCATGCTCTGCACTGTTTTGGAGTAGGAGGAGGTGGAGAAGGAGTGGGGGCCGCCGTGTGCGTCAGTAAGTCAAACATGTTCCAATAACGGACTATAATATCTGCTGCTATTTGCAGTTTTCTGTAGCTAGGCGCCAGACTGAGCTTGAGCAGAAACCTGCAGCGCTCTTCTGTGATGGAAACGATCTCAAAAGGAATGGCATCTGCAAGGCGGCTGGCAGGATACAGGTAGGCTGAAGTTGTCTGTATATTTTAGCTATCAGGTGCGCACAATAATGAAGTGATACTTAAGAGAGAATTGAGTTTTACATAGGTTGTTCATTCTTCTTTGGACCACCAGCCTAGATGTCTTTTTTTTAGGTTGCATTGATGCCCTGCCAACATCCTTTCAGCACCATGGACAGCAACTTGATGTCATTTTAGGAAGAGAGTAAGAAGAGCAAGTTTTAAAAAAGCTGTGATTTGTGAATAGATAACCAAACCTACTTTTTTTTTTGTTCCACATGGTCACTGTACTTAAAATACATGTGCTGACTCGATTGAGTAAGTCTTATACTAAAACGTCTTAGGGTATTGTAAAAATGTGCTTACATACTGAGCTCCTTTATTTCCAATCCCTGTCATTTTCTTCAGGAATCTAACCCTTACCCCAGGCACTACAAGCACCATGCCAAAGACAGCACATTCATCAGAACGTCAGCTCTAAGAGGACAGAGGATGGCAGGAGGTGTAAGGAGGAACACAAAGATGGGGAATAGATTAGGGCTATATGTGAGGCTGTTGGCAGTGAGTGTGTTACTGGGAGCTGATCTGAGCTGGCTGGGCCTGAAAGATCAGGTTGGGGTCAATGCCCAGAACACTGAGAGAAGGGTATTGACACATATCCCTGGTGACATCATCATAGGAGCTCTGTTCTCCGTCCACCACCAACCACCTGCAGACAAGGTACATGCTGTGTGTGCTTATGTGTGTTCACATTTTTTCCCACGTTACAAACATTAGTAATCTCAGATGTGTTACACTTTGCTCAGGTCCACGAGCGAAAGTGTGGTGCGGTGCGTGAGCAGTATGGGATCCAGAGAGTGGAGGCCATGATGCACACTCTGGATCGAATCAATGCAGACCCCACTATCCTCCCGAATATCACCCTGGGCTGCGAGATCAGGTCAGAAACCATTCACAAAACTTTGGATGATGTTGTTGTTAGTGACATTTACTATTGGATCATGAATGGACCATGTGTTGACACAATGTAGAATTTTGATATAAAAGAATGGCTGACTAATCCGTTAGTCTGAGAGAGAGAGAGAGAGAGAGAGAGAGAGAGAGAGAGAGAGAGAGAGAGAGAGAGACCAGAAAGACAACAAAGTACATATTACACAGAATAGCATGTAAAATAGCAAGCTAATTTAAACATACAATATATTACACTCAGGGTGGGATAAAACCCAGAACCCAAATCAGCTAGGAGACTCACGGACAACCAGAGCAACTGCCTGAATTCTGCAGAGATGTTAGGCATCACCGTAACTGTTACTGGAAAATCATCAAAATGAAGCAACATTGGATTAAAAATCAAAAATATAGGTTCAGATTTGTTTTTTAAAGTTTAAGCTACTAATCTACTCAAATACCATATGCTGAAGAAGTTTTTTCGCCACAATCATTCCTCCTTTCCATAAGGTCTGTGGTGTGATCCATTCTAAGTGCAACTACAGTGTAAGAAATGAGGGAATCCACAGCACAAGAATAATTTTAAAGCTTAGATGAAACCAATATGAGGATGATGCTGCTGGTGTTGTTTCCCAGCAACAGACCTACAAATCAGGAAGTATCCCTCCGCCACAGCTCAGCAAAGAAACACTGTCCAGAAGAACAACAAAAAGGCAAATTTCTACTAAAATACTTTGGAAGATACATTTGAATGACTCATACTGCTGAAATCTCATATTAGCTTTGGCTAAACTTTGGAATGCAGGTTTCTCACTGCTCTAATTTCTTTTCTTTTTTTCAAAAGCACCAGACACATACTATGTTCTTAAAAAGCAATCTTTGCATCCTGCTTGCCTAAACAACATTATGAACTCAGTTTTTCTACACCAGGGACTCATGCTGGCACTCTGCGGTGGCACTGGAGCAGAGCATTGAGTTTATTCGGGACACACTAGTGTCCAACGAAGAGGAGGAGAGCCAGGGCAGGTGTACTGCAGAAGCAGGGAGCCTGTTGCTGCAGGCGAAGAAGCCCATTGTGGGACTGATTGGACCAGGATCTAGCTCTGTGGCCATCCAAGTGCAAAATCTCCTTCAACTCTTCAACATCCCACAAATAGCTTACTCAGCCACTAGTATGGATCTCAGTGACAAGGTAAGACCAATTAACAAAAACAATGACAATTAAGTTTGAGAACACTTCAAACCTTCACATTGAATTACAAGGTAGCAAAAATATCTTCACCAAATGTTTTTCATTCTTTCTAGGTAGTTTCTGGTTTTGGGTTTGAAGATACTTTATGTCTGCTTCTTACTAAAGATGCATTGTATTCCAGTGTAGACTTTACAAAGTAACCTGATTTTCAACTACGTATATTATCCTCTGATGATAATGCAGCCATGACAATAACAAACGCAGACATTTCATTGCCATATTTCAAGGACGATTTTCATATAATAAAACTAGTGGAAAGCTGGGGATTGGAGGCCAGGTAGAATACATTTAAGAATTTTAAATACTACAACATGTGTATGCCTGATTTGTATGCTATATCCTGCTAAGACATTAGTATTGTCCTTTGCTGTAAAAAATCATCTGAAATGTAATAGGGTTTATAATGCATGTGTAACTGGTAGACAGGCTGTCAAGTATACTGCCATGAACATTTAAATTTCTTCCAACAGAGCTTGTATAAATATTTCATGAGGGTGGTGCCATCAGATATGCAACAGGCCAAAGCCATGGTGGACATTGTCAAGAAATACAACTGGAGCTACGTGTCCGCAATACACACAGAGGGTAAGACTTCCTAAATTGTGTCATTCTGTTTCTCCTTTCCTCTCTCTCTCTTTAATCAATATTTACACATGGATTAAGCAACATTTACGACACACTGAGTTGCCAGATTATCAGTTGCATCTAGTCTTATACCAGGTGACGCTGATAATATTCTCTTTTCTTTTTTTTACATTGGGTCTGAAATGGAGAAACACATGCATCTTCATTATTGTGGGCAGTGCCAGACTCAGTTCTTAGTTTCAGAAGTTTTTTCCGTTTTCCATCTGAAGGGGCAGAGATGAAGCATCCCACTTTTGCTTAGTTACATTCTGACCTGAAATACAAAATACAGTAGAGGAAGCTCTGCCGAATCTCGTATATCATTTTGAGTGTGAATAGCCTCTGTCAGCAAGCACACTGGAGTCTTTACACAGATACACATACAAACACAAACACACACATACCACACGCCAAGTCACTCTCCTGTGACATCTCTGATTTTAGTTGTTACTGTTCAGTGGAGGCCATTATATGTATCCATGACATGAATATGAAACTCATATGAAATTAGCTGATTATTTATTCTCTTAAATCCTGTTCATCATTAGCAAAGCTTCCCAGGAAACATCTGCCATGGGCTTTGAACTCTCTGGGTTTCATGTGCTCTGTCCACTTATTTCAGGGATGCTTTTAGCAGTTGCTCATTATCGGATATGAATTGTATCTTTTATTGTCCTATCTATATGTTAGCTTTTGATTCAGTGAGAAGGAAAGGTAGGAGGCTTAAATCAAATCACTCATAATTTTTGAAAGCAATTAACGTTTACTGTAGCCCCAGAGGTTATGCTTGTGGTTATCAAAAACTCTAATGTTCAGCTTACTTTACATTACATTTTGCCTATACCCGTGACAACAAATAAGTTCTTATTTACAATGTTTGCTGCACAGAAAGGTGGAAAAAAATATCAAAGAAGAAAATAAAATAATTATAATTCAAACAGAAATGGTAGCATCATTAGCTGCATTGACAGAGAGTTAAATCAAGGTGAAAATACAGTTTAAAAAAGAAAAGAAAAATGTTCCCACTCAAGGAGGCATGCCACATATGGGCGTAAAACCCACACATAGTACTAAGAAGGATGCCTCAAACAGTGTCATGCCCATAGTGAGAGTACACTTGCTAAGCAACAGAAAGTAGGTGACCTCATTTCCAGCAAAAACAGGGAAATGTAAACCCTGACAGTTGCCATAATGGGGCCAATTTACTAGATTCTAAAGTGCTGTGCTCGCAATACACCATTATATTTGATTGTGTACACCCTGTGTGTGCCTGTGTGCATGAATCACAAAATCACGCAAAAGCATTGATTGAAAAGTGTGGGGAGCACAAAAAACAAAAATATTGCATAGATGTTTGCAGAGCAATGTAAAAGAAGTATACTTGAATAGCAGGTGATACTTTTAAAAATGTTAAATTCTAATGCAAAAAAAAACAACTAAAAAGCAACTGCCTAAACTGCTTTCTTAAGAATCCTGGTGGTTTAAATTGATAACAAAAATGTTGTTAATGTAATGTAAATGGACTGCATTTGTGTAGCACTATTCTAATGACTACTCAAAGCAGTTTTACACGAATAGGAACCATTTAAGCACTGGTGGCCAAGGCTGCCACACAAGGTGCCACCTGCTCACACACCAATTCTGGGTTCAGTGTCTTGCCCAATGGGACTGCAGAGCCAGGGATCAAACCACCAACCTCCCGATTGGTAGACAACCGCTCTACAACCTGAGCCACTGTGTGCTCAGTATTGTGTGTGTGTGTATGTGAACATCATTGAGTCATGTATTTCTCTCCTTAGGTAATTATGGTGAGAGTGGAATGGAAGCATTTAAAGACATGGCAGCAAAGGAGGGGATCTGCATTGCCCACTCTGATAAGATATATAGCAATGCAGGCGAACAGAGCTTTGATAAGCTATTGCAGAAGCTACGAGCCCACCTGCCCAAAGCCAGGGTTGTGGCCTGCTTCTGCGAGGGCATGACAGTCCGAGGCATCCTGATGGCTATGAGACGACAAGGCCTCGTGGGAGAGTTTCTGCTGGTTGGCAGGTGAGTGGTGGATTGTGGTATGTAGAATTCATGACTGCATTTCTTACCCATTAGCTTTTTGTTGTTGCTTGTGTTAGAGGCTAAAAGAAATGACTAAAATATTTGTGCTTCAGGTTTTTTAGTCTTCATTTCCAATCCAGACTGTCTTCAGATGTTCAGCATTGGGGCCATCTTTGTCCTCTCATCATCCATCATCCTTATTATCATCTTCATCGCATCCATCAACTTCATGGTGGTCTAGAAAATTCAAGGTATTTTAATGACCTTTTTTTGTATTTACATGACAGTGACACTGTGCCACAAACATTTATGAGACGAGGATGTTGCAATTTTTTGCTTATCTTCAAATTCTATGTACTTGATATTATTTTTACATTTGGTCTGTATTGCTGCACTTGTTGCTGTCATTGAGAAAAGCTAACCCAGCTGGCTTTGTTTTTTTACCATTCCAAATAAGAATTAGTCATGCAGATGTTTGAGCAGCATGGTGTTGTTTGTACGATCATCCTTCAGATAGAAAACGGAAGCACTCAAATGGGGAAGTATATTTATCTTGCACAAATGTGCTGGAACAGAACACACAGTAAATGAATCATGAATCAATATTAAATTCTATAATATTGTTATTGTCACGGTCACTGTCACAGTACAACAACAAAAAAGAGATGTGGCTGGTAGCCATGTAAAGGTAGCATATTAGGGATTTGTTATTTAAAAAGGCCACCTAAATAGACAAATGAATAGCCAAGGCAGTGATCATTTTCCAGCATTGCAATCAATCCTTAAAACTATACCATTGTGGAAGACACATTAAAATAAATGAGATTTTCCTTTAGGGAAAATATTACCACTTCAAATGTTGCTATGTACTGGCAGGTTAATTCAGGCAGAGAAAATGTTAAAGGCTGGGCATGCGATGCAGGAGGGACAGTATGTAATTAGGGAAAGAAATAAGCGGAAAAGAGGGGGTTGATTTAGCAGGAGGTTTCACTCTCTCCGAGAATAACATGTTTTATTTTAAGGTTTAGCTCTCTGGCTCACTCTCGTCCCTCGTGTTCTATAAATGCCTTTCCTCATTAGGAGCCACATATGTAGGCTGTCGCTCAAATCTGACAGTTGAAAACATAATATAACCTTGAACTACATATTGCAAAACACCATGCTCTATAATCCATATTAATACACAGAGCTTCCAGACAGTTGTCATCTGCTCATTATTATAGATTATAGTTAATTTCTTAGGACGTGTTTCCTTGCTGTTCTGCTTTGAGGGTTTTGAGTTGATGTCTCTTTTGATGTGATCATAATATGAGCATGCACTTTTATGTGTGTATCCTATTAATGGTTATGTCCTTCTTCAACGTCATGTTTCTGACCGCACTTTGTTGGCTCCATCACCTTTCATGCTCTTCTTGTTACCTAAACAAACCATCCTTTTCATGTTAGCCTGGAGGATTTGGCACCAGGTTTTTGTATGTATGCCATGCATTTGTGCTTAGGTTCCATTTATAGAAAGAAAGGGCCTGAAGGAGAAGATCATTATTTATTTTTTGCTGTTTTGTTACAAGCACAGCTTAAGCCGATTTTTTGTATATAAGCCGCTGTCAGCCTTCAGCTCGTTTTTTATAGAAATCAATGGAGAAATGAAAATTATTGCATGTATCACAAGAACATCTTAGAGTTAAGATGCTCCAAGAGGATTACTTCTCAAAATGGGGGGCATGTGTCTGTTTTTAGCCAACTATTGGATGGATTATATTTGTTTTCTGGTGCCACCTGTGGTTTTGAGTGAAATATCTCCATAGCTATTGGATAGTTCTAAAAGATGGATTTCCATTAAATATGGCGTACATATTTAGGCTAGTATGTCCCCACGCAAAATTAATTATTAACTTTGGTGATCCCTTTACTTTTTATCTGTCATCAAGTCAAAATTGTAATTGGTCCAACGCAATACTTTTGCTGATTCAAATCATGTCGTTCAGTTTAGTTTGAAGATTTATGTAGTTTTTTCACTTTTTTTCTAAACTAAGCTGTAGCATCACCAAGTGTCCAAATACCTACAAAACCAATGACATTCAATTCAATTCAATTTATTAATGGATAGCCCCTTGAGATGCAACATCTCATTTTCGAGAGGGTCCAAGTACACAGAACATAAAACAACAACACAAAAAAAAGAAAGAAAAAGAAATGCTCAAAACCATTGAGCTACTAGACAGCTTACCCCATTACCCTAAGCCTAATACACCTCATGGCTTTGACATGTTATAACTGTCTCAAAAAGCACACCGCAATTACCTCATTATACAGTTGGAACCATAATGCAGGAAATTCAGTGAACAAAAGGGTGTCACATAAGAAGGACCAAGGTTGAATCCACAGGAGGTAAATCAATTAAACAGTTACATAAAACAAAAGACAATAACAAGCATTTCTGTTCAGTCCAGCTTCAGTAGCATGCACACACATTGTTTAGATAATGGAATAGAGTTAACTTGAATCTACAAAAGGATAAGATGGACCTCAAGGAAAGAGGAAGATTATTCCAATCACTGGTAGCTTTGTAATGAAAGGTTTTGCGACCAATGGCTGAAAAGATTCCTGGTACAGTAAAGACGAGAGATTGCATATCTCTAAGAGGATACAAAGAACTACGTGGAACCAAGAGTTGTCTCAGATATGGAGGACATTCGAAATAGGCACATTTGAAAATAAAAAGAAACCAATGAAAGTCTCTTCTTGAATTCAGCTGAAGCCAATTCAATGATGCATACATTGCGCAATGATGTGTTTTAAAATGACACCTCAGAACAAATCTACATAGAGAGTTAAAATCATCTGAGAAATTAACCTTTTCCTAACTTCCAATGTAAAACAATTAACAGATCTATAAAGTGTACTGAGACACCCATATATTCTCTTTGTGATATAGTCAATGTGAGGTTTGAAAGTAAGCTCAGAATCCATCCACAACCCAAGGTATTTAAATTTTTCGGATTTCACCATAGATGACCCATTAGCAAAATACAGTTGTAAATTCAGAGCACATGGTCTTCTGTGCCTCGTCCCAAACAACATACAACAGGATTTTTCCATATTCAACACTAGGTTGTTACTGTGAAGCCATTTTTGAGTCATAATAAAGTCAATTTGTAACCTATTCTGGATCTGGTGAATATCAGAGTCAGCAGTGTAAATTACTGTATCATCAGCATAAAGATGAATCTTACTCATGGTGCAGATGTGTGATAAATCATTGATAAAGATTGAGAACAAAAGGGGTCCTAGAGTGGAACCTTGAGGAACACCCTTGTCAACCAAGAAATAATCAGACAGTGAACCTTTAAAAGCAACACACTGCCGTCTATTATGAAGATAAGAATTGAACCAAAATAGAGCACTTTGATTCAGACCTATTGCATAAAGCTTATCAAGAAGAATGTAATGATCCACCATGTCAAAGGCCTTTGAAAGATCAATAAAAATAGCACCAGTTAGCTGTCCCTCATCACAGGCAGAGTAAATATCATTGGTGAACTTTAATAAAGCTGTAGTGGTGGAAAAATTGGGCCTAAAGCCAGATTGAAATGGAGATAAGATATTATTCCGAATAATGAATGTCGATAATTGATTAAAAATATTTTTTTCAAATATTTTGGCAGTGGAACAGATAATAGAGATAGGATGATAAGTATTCATAATAGAAGCATCACCAGTTTTTAATAAAGGAGTAACTTTCGCACATTTCCATGTAGCGGGGACAGTGAACGTATTCAAAGACAAATTAAATAGGTCCGCAAGTGGAAATATCAATACATGAGCAGCCAGTTTAATATACCTAGCGTCAAGCCCATCCGGACCTGCACTACTATATTCCTTCAGATCAGCTATAGCATTAAAAACGTCACTTGGCATAATTTTGTTAAATTTAAATGAGCCCGGTGTAAAGGAAAATGTTGAGACATGATCATTAGTATGACCAATTGCAGTAAAATGCTGATTGAAAGCATGAGCAATAAGGGAAGGATCAGAAATTGTATCATTATTTATTTTCACTTGATTAACAGGAGTTTTAATATTCCTATTGAGAACTCAATTCAAATGATCCCAGAACTGTCTAGGGTTTTTAAAATCATTAAGAAAACAGTCTCTATAGTAACTGGATTTAGCATTTTGGGTGTGAGTCTTGCACTGGTTCCTAAGAGATCTATAATAATCCCAGTCGGGGGCAGATTTACTAAGGCGGTATTTAGCTCATGCCTTATCTCTTTGCTTAAAAAGATTGATTAAATGAGAACTGATCCAGGGTAAGTGCTTCCCTTTGACTCTAACAGTTCTAAATGGAAAATGCTTATCAATTACATTAATGAGTTCAGAGTTTAAAAAAGTCAAAGCATCTTCCACAAAAGGAATTAGCTGGAACCTGTCTCAATTAATAGAGTTCAAATTCTATATAAAACAATCAACATTGGTATTTTTACTTTGACATATTTTAATATATTTCGGAGGGAAATGAGGCAATTTGATTTTCCAGACACAATAAATGGCAGAATGATCACTAAACATTCCCATCAGCCTCAACTGCATTTTGTAAATGTTAGCATGCTTACATGCTAAACCAAGATGGTGAGAATGTAAACAGTAACTGCTAAGCATCAGCATGTTAGCATTGTCATTTTGAGCATGTTAGCATGTAGCTCAAATCACCACTGTGCCTAAGACCAGCCTCAAAGAGCTGTTAGCATGGCGGTGCACTCTTCATCTAGTTTCAACAAAGCTTTCATTTAAAAACACTGGATTAATAATACACAAGGCAGTCACATGATCTCATGGTATGAAGTCACATGACTGCTAAGATGTAGTCCATTTGTGTGTTGCCAGAGACAAATGATGTCTCAACCCACCTCCCCTATTTAAAGAGGGTCGCTCCACTTTAACAAATATGGCCTCCTTGACTCCTCTTTCAAACCACCTATCCTCTCTGTCCAGTCTCTTCATCTAGTTATACAGTACATTTAGTGGCACTGCCTAGCTTGCAGTACAGTTTACATACAGCACGGCAGTCCCTTCACACAAGTGTTCCAACCAACTACTTGGAGTTGCTAGTGCTAGTAAAGCAACAAGATCCCCCACTGGCTTCCCACCAGCAAACAATGCCATCTGTGCTCATTGGAGCACCTGAGTAAGCCGGAAACACAGCAACCGAGGTTTGCCTAGGTCTTGAAAGAGTGTTTTTGCCTCTGCTTCGTTCAGACAGCTGTTTCACTTTTTCTTTAATGTCTTGTTCAGTTTAATTTTAGAAATGGACACCTTTTTAGCCTTAAGTTCGTATCACTGCACAATAAAGTGTCCACTCAGAAAAGATCTGGCTGGAGAGAGTTGACCAGCATTGTTTTAAATAAGAACACGGTGTGTGTGTGTGTGTGTGTGTGTGTGTGTGTGTGTGTGTGTGTGTGTGTGTGTGTGTGTGTGTGTGTGTGTGTGTGTGTGTGTGTGTGTGTGTGTGTGTGTGTGTGTGTTCAAGCCTGTAGGTGGTGCAGCAACACGCTGCACACAGCATACTGCCCTCCCAGGTCGATGTGTGGGTTTCAGAGCTTTCGTTCAAGAGTGATTCAAACTATCCAGAGTCAAAGCCATCCATGCTTTTCATATCCATTCCTGTCTTTTTTATGCCAGTATACCATTTCTGTGCTCGCTTCTCTAAGGATGTGTTATGAAATGATCTCCTACCTCACCCAGAGAACCAGGCATCATAAAAAAAACCACCCACGCTACTGTTGTGTAACTCCAGCTCAGTTTGCTAAGTTTTTTTTTCAAAGAATGACTAAAAATGAAAGAGAAGAGTGAATTTCTTTGTGTCAGTGAGGTGTGCGTGTTTACATGTATGCACGTGTGGAGGTGTAATCAGCCTTTTGTCTTTGTTGATCGTAGACAAGTGTCCAGAGGGAAAGATAATAATAGATTGAGTAGAACCCTTTTTAAGCAATTCACTGATGAGCTAGCTTACTGAGTCCAAGCCCACAGTGTTTTTGAATAAATAGTAGATCAGATGTGTCTGCAGACGCTGTAGTCTGATGGTGTTTGTCTGGTGTTTTCATTCACTGAGCATCAGGTATCTTTTGTAATTATAGTCAGAAGGTGTTGCACCAAACTGCCATTGTGTAGAATGAAACAAATAACTAATCCCTTATGTAAAATGTCCAATTGACAAACCAATATATGCTCTGATATTGTCTGCATTAAAAATACATTAACAGATTGGTTCATATGAAGAGCATGTTTCTGCAATGCAGTCCTATAGAGATTGTTACTCCTTAAGTTATTAAAGTCAAGTAAATCAGTATGCTTTTCATTACAAGTGTGTCCCAATAGACTTAACAGATAATGAGCCCATAGAGATCTTATTTATCAGCAGTCAGACACAAACTTTGCAAACTAAAATATGTGACCATACAAAACAAAATGGCATGTTGAAAAGAAGTGTCTCTATCCCAGCTAGCCAAGTCCTTCCAGCACCATTAACATTTGATCCCTGGAGGTTTATTTCAAGTTATCTTTGCATGTGAACATAATTAAAAATTGTCACTTCACAATTTTTTAACTAGGATATGTAAGCAAATGCTTTTTTATCACCCAGTGGATCTTGTGTTGGTACATCTGAGTCATCATGATAATTATTTTATTTTACCGTAACTCTCTGCAGAGCAGCCATTAGGTTCATTTTGTGAGGCACGAACTGTCTCCTTCAATCTGTTCAACAGTGGTACAACATTTAGTCATAAGCACCAACTACAGCTTTTTCCACCAGGCCAGATTTCAAATGCATTGCTATCATGGACTTGGTGTAATTCCTCTTTATAAAACCATTATAAACTACATACCTGTTGTACCCTAATCCTGTATTTAGTAAATACCCAGGTTTCTGAAATATTTTGCCTGAAAGTGTTTTTTAATAAGAGCTACTGTAATGTTGGGTGATACTTGTGATACTATGAAACCAGTTTCATTGAGTGTAATAGTGAACCAGGTTCAAGGCTTAGTATAGACCCCCAGAACATAAGCACGGTGTTGGTAAGGGGGTGGAAGCTGTTCTTCAGCATCAACGCCATAATCCAAATGCCTCCGTCTTCTATGAGGACAGATGGTAATGTAGTGGATAAAATAAGTCCTGCCGTTCAATCATTTGTTTCTCGGACATTGCATCAGGTTTACTAGCTGTTAACAAACAAAAGATATGTTTTCCACAAGTCTTGCTGAGGTGACAGTGCTGTCTAAACTGTCAAATTCTGGTGTGGGTTGCAATTGAGCAACAATTACCATAAATAATGCTTAAATGGTACACAAAGTGCTGTATATATATATATATATATATATATATATATATATATACAAATGAATTGTTTCTGTGTAAGAATTAGAAAAGCTATTTTGTAGAAACGTGTAAATGCCCACTAAAAGTAAAAAAATAAAAACAGAAAAATGCAGATTAATCAATAGCTTTAGAGAACACAAAAAAATCTATAAATGGAAATAAAAAATTAAAAATCAGTTAAACAAAAAAGAAGAAAACATACAAGTATCATACAGTATCAGGACCAATCCTCATTCAAACTAAATGTGCAGTACCTTTGTCTCTCTCTCTCTCTCTCTTTTCCTCCTCCTGTCCAGTGATGGGTGGGCAGACAGGTCCGACGTTACCGATGGCTACCAGAGGGAGGCAGCTGGTGGAATCACTATAAAGCTAAAGTCGGCGTACGTGACCTGGTTCGACGATTATTACCTGAACCTGAAGCCTGACGCCAACCTGAGAAACCCCTGGTTCCCCGAGTTCTGGCAGCATCGCTTCCAGTGCAGGTTGAGGGGGCATCCGCAGGAAAGCAGCATGTACAACCGCACCTGCACCTGTTAGTACAACATCATGCTTCACACACCTCCTTACTGTATTCACATCATAAACGTTTCACCATCAGTTTAGATTATAGTGATTGGGTTTCTCCTTATGAGCAGGTCTCTGTTCTACACAGGGAGAGAGTCTCTTCGCCACCAGTATGCCCAAGACACCAAGATGGGCTTTGTCATAAATGCCATCTATTCCATGGCTTACGGACTGCACGCCATGCAGCAATCCCTCTGTCCAGGATATAAGGTACGATAACGAACAGTGTGCACATTTGTATGGTTTCACACTGGGCCTGACCGTATTGACAGTGTTTGCTCCTCCCATGGCACCAGGGTTTGTGCGAGAACATGCGGCCCATTGATGGCCGCAAGCTGCTGGATTTCCTGATGAGAACCAACTTTACTGGTGTGTCTGGGGAGACCATCTACTTTGACCAGAGTGGAGACTCCCCTGGCAGGTAAGGATTATGGTGGGGTAGGATGGAAGGAAATTCAAAATTCTAAAGAAATGGTAAATGTATACATATGCTGTTTTATGCACACAATATATGTGCCTTAGGTATGAAATCATGAACTTCAAGCGAACAGGCGAGGATGAGTACGCTTACATCTATGTGGGAAGCTGGGATCAGGGTGGCCTAAAGATGAACGATGAGGAAATCTGGAGTAACAACAGTGACATCATCCAGTCAGTCTGCTCTGAGCCCTGTCAGAAGGCACAGATCAAGGTATGCACCTATCCAACACACCGTTTTACATTGTAGAGAAATATGTGTTGTAAAATTGAAAAGCTATGTTGAATTACTTAAAAACACATTTGTATCAAGTAAAAATACATGTGGTAACTGTAGCTACTGCTTTATTTGCATGTATGCAGTAGAATATATACATCTTCAGGCTATAAATGATTTATATTCAAAGTCTACAACATACCATTGTAATTCAGATTTGCTAATAGAGCAGAGAACATACAGTATCAACGTTTTACTGAAAGAAAACTGTCAAGCACAACCCACACAGCAGCCATGACTTGGGCCCACAGGTTTACAATCTGCAACTAGTCCAATCAGATCCTCGAGTACCCCACGAGGGACACAGAAAAGCTCTTTGTTCAAGCTTTAATCATGTCCCATCTGGGCTTCTGTAACTCCCTGCAGCTCCTCCAAATCATGGAGAACACTGCAGTCTGCCTCCTCTTAATCATCCCAAACGTCTCTAACATTAAACCCTTCCTACACACTCTACACTGACTACCCATAATGTGGCAGCTTGTAGGGAATTCAAAACTCCAGTCTCATGCATAACATTTTGAGTAGATCTACTTGTTCACACCTCCAGGCCTTACACCCCATCCCAACTTTTGGCACTGGCACATGAGACACATACAATACACAACAATACACAACAATTATGCATCTTAAAATCTTGAAGTGACCAAGTGACAGTAATAGAAGTGGATTGTTCTTTCACTGGCATGTAGGTCCATCAAAACATTATAACATTGCATGATACATGGAAATAAGTGATGGTGTTAGTTGCAGAATGTCCTAAAAACAGCCTTATTGCTTGGGAGGGGGATTTGGGGACAGGGTTAAGGTAAGGTCTGTGTGTGTAGGTGGAGGGGATGGGGCAGGCAAGTTTCAAGGGGCCTCTTATTGAGAATGGATACAGCTGACGGAATAAAGGATTTCTTGTTTAATCGTTATTCCTGGCCATTGGGACTTTCACTCGGCGGGCTGATGGCAGCAACTGAAATGTTGAGTTGAGAGGATGGGTGGGATCGTATATCTGAATTGCTTTTTTGGTTGTGGATTGAGACAATAAGTCCTGGAGTTGGAGTTGGAGATTTCAACCCAGAACTTTCTGCAAGTAAAAGCATGAACAACTGACCCACCACGCCTCCACTCTCCTCAGCTTTTTTTCACACTGAAAAGATGATAAGACAAAGACAACCTTTTTAAAAATAATGAGCATAAAAGTATTCCATACATCTTTCTTTCTTTTTTTCTTCTTTTGATCATCCCCTGACAAAGAAATTCTCATTTCCCTGCCCAGTCAGAGTGTAAGATTAGCTACAGGAAAGTGCCATTGGAGCTTTGAGACCTTTCCGTCCCTTTCATACTGGTGTGTGTGTGTGTGTGTGTGTGTGTGTGTGTGTGTGTGTGTGTGTGCGTGCGTGCGTGCGTGTGTGTGTGTCTCCAGGTGATCCGTAAAGGAGAGGTGAGCTGCTGTTGGACTTGCACTCCCTGCAAGGAGAACGAGTTTGTGTTTGATGAGTACACTTGTCGAGCCTGCGACCTAGGCTTCTGGCCCACATATGACCTCACTGGTAAACACACTTTGTTTATGTGTTTACTTATACTTTACTTTTTATTAGGGCTGTCAAAATAACGCGTTCATTTTGATTAATTAATCTGAGAAAAAATAACGCGTTAAAAAAATAACGCAGATTAATCCATTCCATATTGACCTTTCACCCGGAGCCGTTCTAGCCACCATTCGACTGTAAAATGAAGGAGGGACAGGCAACAGAAACATCGCTGCACGTGACGCTAGTTAACACTACACTCAACAACAGGTAACATTAGCCTTCTGCTAGCCAGTAGCTGGATTAAACACGGTTAAAATGCTGACAGCTAACGCTAAATGGTGTAAACCTTGACTGTGTTTCTGCCGTTGTCAGAAAAACACAGACGGAGACGGTGCGTTCAATGAAACTGGTAACCTACAGCCTCGCGGTGCATTCGTAGTTATCGGAAAATACCCCTTTGAATTTATTTCCTCAGAATATTAGGTCATATTGTTGATTGTTATGGTCATTATCTGAACAGTGAAAATAATAATAAAAAGAGTTTTTTTTTTAACTTTAATGTCACTACTGCTGATTATTCATTGATTCATTTGAAAATACTTTCACAGCAAAAATGTTGTATGCGATTAATTTAGATTAATTAATCACAGAGTCTGTAATTAATTCGATTACATTTTTTTAATCGATTGACAGCCCTACTTTTTATGTGTTTACTTTATGTATTACTTCAAATACGAGATTTCCAAACAGGCCAGTGGAGCCTTGAATCTAGGTCACACACATGGTGCACCCAAAATCTCCTTAGATCTTATGTACTCAATACACACACACACACACACACACACACACACACACACACACACACACACACACACACACACTCAAACACACACACACACACACACACACACACACAAACACACACACACACACACACACACACACACACACACACACACACACACACACACACACACACACTGTTTAAAACCCCTTTCCTGCCCTTTTGTAAACATTTATTGTTTCCCACAATATTTCTGTTCCTCTGTAATGTGAAAAGAAGCACATGAAGGAAGTTTTTTTGTGTGTAATCTCCATAGGTGTACAGCAGTGTGTGTTATCTTGTCATCGATCCATCTCTTTCTGATCCCTCTTTTCTCCCTTACAGATCCTGTTTCACAAAATTCACTGCAACATAGATTGAATATTTTACACATAATAACTAAATTGTTGTTGTTCACACAGTTACTGCAATAGTAATTTATTTTGCTGCATCCACATCAAGCTGTGAGTTGCTGTATCATGCAAAAACATGGATACACATCCTCTCATTAGCTCTTCTCTTTTCTCACTCCCCATGATCTCTCTGTATCCTGCAGGTTGTGAACCGATCCCGGTGCAGTATGTGCGTTGGGGGGATCCAGAGCCCATTGCTGCAGTAGTCTTCTCCTGCCTGGGCCTCATGGCTACACTTTTTGTTACTTCTGTCTTCATCAAGTAATTACAGTCTACGGTTTTACTAGTCGTGTACATACACAGTAAAAATAAATGGGTCAAAATGAATCCAACTTGGTCAATAGCAATAACATACCCTAATGCAGTAATGGATTAACTTACCCTAAACCCATGGGTGGAAAACTACCCAAGGCAAGGGGTTGTTTTGACCTAGCGTATTTATCCAAAGAAAAATGTAATCTAGCTCTTTTTTTAAACATACATGTCACTATTTGTTGCTGAATGTTACTAATACGTTACAAATGGATATGTTTTGAATGTCACATCATTTTGTATGTGTGTGTGACAGTTTTATGGTAAAACTTGAGCTTGTTGTGTCTGACACTGGGTCTAAATAACCCAACCATAATATAAAGAACAAACACAAATGTTGGGTCAAATCAACCTGTTGGTACTAAATAAATTGCTATATTGACCCAAACTGGGTCCATTTTTAATAACGTGATTTTTTAGAGTGTATATGTATTGCTAAAAATGGTAACGTTAATAACATCAATTAATAAATATATGATATCTCGTTAATATTCAGACACTAAGTAAGGACAAAATGTTTTCTTGTATGGTGCAGAATGTAAATATATTTAAACATGAAAATACAGAAATATAGTTTTATCATTCAAATACAAAAATAGCATGTCTTCATTGAAACCAGTGAGCAATATGTGTTGAATATATCAATGAGCCAAAAGCAATACCTTTACTGCACCAGCTGTATTTTATAAATGTTTTTAGATATAATTTGATCCATTTGTAGATTTTGGGACACTCCTGTGGTCAAGTCATCCAGTCGTGAGCTCTGCTACATCATCCTAGTTGGAATATGTCTTGGCTACCTGTGCACTTTCACCCTTATCGCCAAGCCCCACATAGTCTACTGCTACCTCCAGCGACTGGGAATCGGCCTGTCCCCCGCCATGAGCTACTCTGCGCTGGTCACCAAGGTAATTTCTTTTCTGTTTTGTTGCCAGGAGTTAGAGGAACAAGTATACACAGTTCAAGTTGTACAAGTTAGTGTCATGTTTCACTTCCTGCAAAACTTTGTGAGTTAAAGCCACAGCATTCCACCATAGCTTATTTTGATATCAGAATTTTCAGAAACTCCACAACGCAGCATAACTATTTCATAAAACTTAAAAGGTTATCTGTACACGCTCCTATTAAAGGTCTGATTAAATGGCTTTGCAATTTGAAAATTCTCTGTTTTTTTCCATTTTTTTGACACGTGAAACAGGATGTTGGACTTGAGATGCACTTGTATAGAAGATTCAGTCGTCAATAGAACAAAACTGAAATTAGCTGTTGAAGATCACTAACTTCTTTCATCACACACACACACGCAGAGGAGTCGGAGGACAAAAAGAGGAACATACAGTATGCAGTCTACCGTATATGTTGGAGCCTTTGGCAGAGAGAGCTGCTGATGATGTTGCAAACTAACACATTTGATCACACACTACTACTATCATAGTCCAATGTTTGTCTTAGGTTTTTAGCATAAATACAAGGGCATCTAAGGATAAGGGCAGGAGTGAGCTACCTCCAGAGACTGGATGATTGCCAATTGTAAGGGAGGTATGGTAGAAGTTTGGGATCTGTGTGTGGGCTGAGGTTGTTGTTTCAAATCTGAAAAACTGAGAAGGGGATTATTGTTATAAACCAGCGCAAGCGGTATTATCCACAGTCAATGTAAATGAAGCCTGCATCACCATTTGATCTATTTTTGATCCAGACCAACCGTATAGCACGGATCCTGGCAGGCAGCAAGAAGAAGATCTGCACCAAGAAACCGCGCTTTATGTCCGCCTGCGCACAATTGGTCATCGCCTTCCTACTCATACTGCTGCAGCTTGGGATTATTGTGGCACTTTTCATCATAGAGCCACCACAGGTATGTGTGTGTGTGTGTGTGTGTGTGTGTGTGTGTGTGTGTGTGTGTGTGTGTGTGTGTGTGTGTGTGTGTGTGTGTGTGTGTGTGTGTGTGTGTGTGTGTGTGTGCGCGCTTAACAGTGTCAGGGATGATCATTAATCAGGTCTAGAGTGACCTCTCACTTTCTCTCCTCTTAGGTGATCTATGACTACCCCAGTATTAGTGAAGTACATTTGATCTGCAATCTGACCACTCTGGGGGTGGTGGCGCCGCTGGGCTACAATGGCCTGCTTATCCTGAGCTGCACCTTCTACGCCTTCAAGGTACCTCAGGATAACAGTTGTTAAGTAGTTTAGTTAAGTTAAGTAGTTTATAACACTGCCCCATTGTACTTTCTCTATCAGGTTCATGGTTTTCTTTTTTTGCACTCAGGACTATTGTTGTTTTCTTCCCTTTGTATCCTGTCCTTTCTACTTCAACTCAAACTGCTTTAAAATGTCTAGTCTTTCTTTGGTAACACTTTACTTGAAGGTATCTACATAAGAGTGACATGGCACTGTCATGAACACATGACACTGTCATGACACAGTCATGACACATGAACTCCAACCCTAACCCTAACCATAACTTGTCATGACAAAACCGAATTACACTTACTATAAGAAGCGTTATGTCATAAACGTTTATGACTTGTTTATAATGTTTATGACATGTACATGACAGTGTCATGTTACTCTTATGTAGATACCTTCAAGTTAAGTGTAACCCTTTCTTTTCTCCTACAGACTCGTAATGTTCCGGCTAATTTTAACGAGGCCAAGTATATTGCCTTTACCATGTACACCACCTGTATCATCTGGCTGGCCTTTGTTCCCATTTACTTTGGCTCCAACTACAAGATCATAACCATGTGCTTTAGTGTCAGCCTCAGTGCCACAGTGGCTCTCTGCTGCATGTTTGTCCCAAAGGTAAGAAATGGAAACGCATATTCTCAGAGTTACAGTGAATATATCTTCTTTTTTGTTGTATAATTTTTGTATCCCAACACCTTTATGATAATAGTTATTTTCTTGGTCAGGTGTACATCATGCTTGCCAAGCCTGAGAAAAATGTCCGGAGTGCCTTCACAACATCCACAGTGGTGCGTATGCATGTAGGTGATGCCAAGAAAGCTGCCAAGACTGGCAAAACTTCAAGCAGCATGGCCAACTTGTTTCGACGCCGTGGCTCTGCGCAGGACATCAGGTATATGGGGGACCTAAGTGGGTATTAAGCTATGAATAAATTAACTTATTTGGGTGAACCATTTGCACCACGCAAAATAAAATGTTGCATAAAATATTAAATGAAGTCATCTGTTCACACAATACCGTAACATTAGCTGTTTAAATTAGCTGGATACATGATTAAACGTAATTTGCTCTTACCAGTGTTAGGCTACCTCATTTGGGTTAAGTACTCCCAGAGGAGACCCACTGCCTTTAAGGATTTGTCTTTCTAGGGAAGATAAAAAGAAAATGGAGGGAGATGTAACATTACACAGACAGCAAAATATAGAATGGGGGATGGTAGAAATACTGACAAGAAGAAGTAGAACATGAACCTCAGTGTAGATGGGGAAGGTATCCTGGTATGATGGTAATTTACAGTATGTACATGTATACAAATAATGTCTTGCAGTACTCACATTTATATGCATGTATTTATATAGAAGATGTGCAGCATTGCACAGTGGATCTGTCATAGTTGTTATCACTTTTCAATACATGTAAATGAATCTTTGTCTCTGTCTCTGTCTTTATGTTTTGCAGTTCCAATGGGAAATCGGTGACATGGGCGCAGAATGAGCACAGCTACAGACCAAACATATGGAAGAGGATGTCATTCCATGTCAAGAAAAAGGAGGCAGTCGAGGTGAACCAGACAGCCATCATCAAGCCCTTCTCTAAAGGAGGAGATACACCTGCGGACACTGGTATCAAAGAGCAGTATGAGGACCAACAGGTGTCTCAGCCCTTCACCTGCTCCCCCTCTCAGTCACCAAGGGGATTCCAGGGAGGAGAGGCTGGAGAGGACGGACAAGCTTTACCCACCTACATACCTGAGCACCCAGCTGGGGTCAGAAGAAGAGTTGGGGACAACGGCCAGGGTGTTGTTATGGTGGATGGTGCCGACATTAGCATCATAGGTGTGGGTGACATCGGCATAGGGGTGATCGGCGGCCAACCTCAGGGCACCACAATCATGGACCAAATCAGCTGTGTGGTTAACCGTTTCACTGCCAACATTAGCGAGCTGAACACCATGATGCTGCCAGGGGGGGTCACCGTCAACTCCACGTCCACCACTGCTTTGCCTGCAGCTGCAGATGCCGCCCCTGGCCCACCTCAGTACCTCACATCCAGGAGCAGACAGGCCCCCTCCAATGCCACCACATATGCCGAGGTCGCAGTTGTCTCCAATTTCTGCGAGAATCGACCAGCAGGTAAGCTTTATGAGCACCTGGCCGGGACTTGCGTGAGTAGCAGGCGATCCAAGGATATGGAGGAGCTGGTGGCTCTGACACCTCCCTCCCCGTTTAGAGACTCGTCTCTGAGCTCCAGCGGAAGCTCTCCCACCTCGATGTCCCCGGCCTCTGAGGCTGAATATGACCAGCTGCTGCTGAGACACTACAGCCAGAGCTCCTCCTCTCTCTAAACCTGCTCTCCTTTCACTACACATTTTTCTCCTTGTTTATCCTTTATTTGGGGTATTTAAAAAAAGACTAAGCTTTAGACTGGACCAGACTCTTGGATGTCTTTCTAACTGGGGATATTCAGAATTTGTAAGCAGTTTTTAAAAAATATTTTCATTTTCAGATTGGATTGAATGCACCCATACATGCCTCCATTAAGAGGACTGAGAGAAAAGTGGCACAACTGCAAATATTAAATGCTGAAATTAAGCTGAGCATTGTCAGTGCTTGATCGTTTATTTCCAAGTGAGTACAACTTGACAAACATATGGGCATTTTACACTTTGAATTGCTATACTGACTGACACAGGTTTTTAACTTTTCAAATTCCAAAGAAAATACTGATAAGCTGAGAAAAAAAATGTATGTAAAAACTACATTTTGATTTCATGATCAAAATGGTTATCAATCATAAATGGGGGAAATTTACCAAATATTTATATTCCGTGTTTCTTTGGATTAAGCCAAAATGGCTTATATACTGAACTTCAAAATGGCATTTGATTTTTTTACGTAGGTGCAGGTTTTAAAGATAATTTAATTTGTATATTTTGCATCACATATCATAAACACAGAAAGCGTGATTTGTTTTTATTGCTTACTGTATATTATTGCTGTTGACTTTCTGTACATGTGATGTTTTTGTTACTGACAAATTGCCCTAATCTTTAATATGTTGAAACCCAGGTGGATGTTGATTGTATCAGCATGAATGCTGCCCTCTAATAGGTTGTCAGTCCTAGAAAACATAAGCGAGCATTGTATATCCTGCCAATATAGGAGAAAGCTTACAGATGCTGCAGTGTGTGAATCAAGAAGCATGTTTTTCTGTGTGGAGAGTGCTCTATGACCTTTTCTTTTCTTGAAAAGAAAATATTTACTGAGAATGAAACCCCCTCCCATCCTGAGAAGACATCTCAAGGGAATGTAAGACATTGTCTTAATAGACATAATCGTCAGGTGTCTAATCCACAACGAGTTTATGGAATACTTAGATGTCTTCTTTAAAATTTCTTTGCATTTTATTTTCTCTGAATTTATATGATACATTGTCATTTAAAGTGGACCAAAATGATCTTCCACCTCAGGATGTGTCTGAACCAAAATATCTTCTGACTTCAACTCCTACCTGCTGAACGAGCGCTGTCATCTTTTGGCTCAAAGTGTTTCCAGTTTGCATGATGTCAAGATTTGTTTGCACTCTTTAAGTTATATTTGTAATAAATTACTTTTTTTGGATATTGTACATGTGAAACTAATAAGATGAATAGTTACAGTAGCAACTTAATGATACTATCAGTGTATGAATATTGATTTGTTTTTAAGATTAGCTTTAGGAGGAGAGAAGCAAACTGAAAGTGTGCCAGATTTTGTGCCAAACATCTATTGCAAAACAGTTGTTTCTAGCCTGGCTTTTCACCTATATATGTGCCAATGTCTATCTGCAGTATGTGTAAATTACATTATGTTTCTATAAATGGGCACATGTTTCAGACATTATTTTTTTTAATAATATATGACAATGAATCAATGAATATTCTTTTTGTATCTGCATTTTGGCCTAGATTGACAGGCTAGCAGATGTAATTTATGATGTTCGTGTCAGAGCTGGCTTATGCTTGTTTATCAGTCCTTCAGTCATTTTTTTTTTTTTATCTGTATGTTTACACAGGCAGGAATGTGTTCAGGTTTTTTGAATTGTGTAGTGTTTTTCTACTGGTTTCGATGTAAAAAAGAATATCATAGACAATTGCCATATTTGCATGCAGGTTTGTGCCAATTTTGGAGGATTATACTAAACTTTATTCACTGATATAATCTACAGAAGACGTTTGTCTTGCTTTTATCTTTTCATCTGCCTTTCAGATAGCCAGAATTTACAATTTAGACCTGTGCTGCAATAAATGTTTCCATCCAAAATGCAAAACATTTTCTTACAATTATTTGTAATTCATTGTTAATGCTCCCTGTTTAGATTTATATATATATAAATTATTCATCTCAATTATAGGAATAATACTTTAAATGAATATTTAAAAATGGAAACTACTACTTACAACTGTAACTGGAAGAAAATGTCTCAAAGTGACATTTGAATGACGCTATTGTCTATGTTTGAAGGAGTCATGTCATCCAATGGTAGTAACTGGATCGTGTGCAGCAGTAGTTATTTTTACACTTCCTTATTCAATGTTACTTATGAACCTTCTCTAAATAAGAAGATAATTGTGTGAAATCATGGTGCGATAATTAATAAACCTAATGGGAAATAGGGTTTCTGGGGCACTCTTTATTAAATAACGTGATATAATTTCCTATGCCATAAATTGTAGACCAAAATTGTTAAGTGAAATTAACAATTACAAGATGGTGGGCAAAGTTTATAGTTAGAGCATAATAGCTTTGATGAGCCCAAGGAGAGAGAGAAGGCCTAAAAGACCAACTCATTGTTTATCCTTGACATCTGATGGTTGTATTTGCTGTTTTAACAGCACCGCAACTTATAGCTACACAACAACATAACCAGGACATCTCTTACTTCTACAGGCCACTTTAATTACACAATAAAAACCTGTGGCTTTAAGGCATGGGGTTAGTCCTCTTTGCATTTGTCTGTCTACTCAGTACTCTGTATTCCAGTTGGGAGGTATGGCAGATAATACCAGGTATTAGGTCTGTTCAAACATGCAGTGTGCTGCCTTATTTTTTATAACTTTGCTCTTTTAACAGTGGCATCAACATTGTAGAGCATGCCCAGTGTTGTGTTTCCTGAGAAATGACAACCTGCAATCCCATGTTTGACATGTCTGATCCAGCAGTTGGATGTGTTGCTGTGGGAAACAGGAAGATTCGATTCATATTTTTACATACTTTAAATTCCTTTCAATAATGAGACGGAAATGGGAGCACTCTATCTTACTAGAACTGTGTGCATCATCCTGTTAGTTGCAAGAATCAGAGTAGTTTTAAAATGGACATTAGTAACTGACATTACTGCATTAATTGCAATGTGACTGCATTTTTTAAACTGCGTGTAAACAGGCCTCGTTGGCCAGATGATGGAGGCAACCTGTAAGGAGTTTACATTTAGCATTTTAAAACAGACACTTTTTACAGTAGGTTACCAAAAAAAAAAAAAAAGACGTGCCACCATTCCTGCACACCATTGCAGTGTATGTTCCTGAAGCGTATATTTGTTTTGGATAACTTAAGCAACTAAGCGATGGTTTAGCAGCACATAAAGTGTTACACTATGGCAGAAAATCATAGAAATTGGCAGTAGGCTATATTACACTCGAGACTCACGAAGCCCTGTAACAGGAACTAGGCTACTGCCTTTAGTAAACCCTGCGCACTGCTCGTAGTGGCGAGGCGAGGTCACAAGTTCCCAAGCAGCACAGTCCCTGAGCACATCACACACTTCCCCACAGGGAGGGCGGTTCCTACTCACACGTAGAGGGAGACACACGGGATCAGGGTAAGAAGCCTCAAACCGCATACTGAGTCAAAGTTGCTGACATCTGCTGTGCGCCTGAGATCCGACAAGTGGAATGACTAATCACTCATCACACTCCAACGGCATGCAGAGCCTCCGGACGGAGCACCTGTACAAGGTTCTGGTTATCGGAGACCTGGGGGTCGGGAAGACTTCCATCATCAGGCGCTACGTCCACCAGACCTACTCCTCCAACTACCGGGCCACCATCGGCGTGGACTTCGCCCTAAAGGTGCTGAACTGGGACTCTGAGACTGTCCGGCTCCAACTGTGGGACATTGCAGGTGGGACAGTGAAGAAGTTGAATATGTCTATTGCTGGGTATATAGGCATAGTTGTCTCCTGCTGTCACTGTAACAAGTTGGCGAGTGTAATAGGCTATTGTACTAGTTTAAATGGTAGGCTACGTTCGTGTTAAATATGTGCAAGAACTAAGGAACCCCCGTCATATCCTCACTGAAAAACGTCAAATTGTTGTTTAGCAAGGCTGTTTGTCATAGTTCCTGAAAAGTTGATGGTTTGTGGAGATAAGACTTATCTTCAAATTAACAATGAGGCATGACTGTTGTAAAGTGATGAAACATTCACAGCTCAAAGACGCACTGTCACTGTGGAGAGCTGGTATGTGACAACGTATTATTTCTCTCTCTCTCTCTCTCTCTCTCTCTCTCTCTCTCTCTCTCTCTCACACACACACACACACTCTCTTTATTATTCAACTTTCTGGACAGACCTTTAACTCTATAGTGGAAGAAGTCGAGGCTGGGAAGGTGTCCAGTTCTAAAATGAAATTCCGTTCTGTTCCTAAGGCTTCCTAATTGTTTGATCCTTATTCTATGGTTTCAACTGTTTTGTTTTAATCAGAAGAGAAAACACATTAAACACACACAACTAGGTCTGTTACTATTTCTTTTTTTACATACATTTGAATATTTTTCATAACAAAACGCATTTTGATCAACGGGCCGGTGAGTAAAGTTCTGACTATGCGCCTGCAGTGGGGGACCATGTTGCTTTACTACCATGAGCAACTCCAAGTGGTTGGTTTAAGCACTTCTGTCTTCTGATACACATGACACCTCCGTGCAGTATGTCTGTCTGTCCGCAGCAGACATATTTATGGTATGACAAGATGTGAAAGATGGATTAAACTCTAATTAAGATCTTTGTTTCTGATTAAAATCAATTCTACTTTGTGATGGAAGACCTGAGTTGTGGTCATTCAAGCTATGGTGCTGCATCATGTGATTAGGCCCATGTGAGGGAGATTTAAAGGCCAGTCACAGGAGTCATCGGAGCCCAAATAAAAAACAAAACGTCATTAGTCAACCACACACACACACACACACACACACACACACACACACACACACACACACACACACACACACACACACACACACACACAGGCACATGCTTCAAGCGGTCAAATGCAATTAGAAATCACATCGGATTTAGTCTCATCTACCTACTTGAAATTCATCCTAGGGTGGAGTGGGAATAGACTAAGTAGGGGCTGAGAAATTCTGGTTTGTTATAATCTAAGGAATGGTACATTTTACTTGCTGTATTTTAAAGTACTGTTACAGTAAGTTGTATATTTCACCATCAGTTTATTGAATGACAGTGTGTCAAGTGACTGGTGTGACGTGTGTCTGTCTGAGACTGCACCACTGCACATGAGGGGTTCCTTGTGAGCAATTTAAGTCATTGATATTCTCTCGCACAAAAGGAGGAAGTTCTCAATCCATGGTCTGTCAGATTTTCCATTTCCTCTTACTAATGAGGCAAATAGCAGCATTTTGTCCTTGTCAAAGTAATTCTAGCGATTTGGACCGTCAAGTAGTCACATTAGATGGCAGAACACACAATCCCGGGGAATGACATGTTCTAACCTGCTTCTTAAGCACCTCATTTCCATTACCTGCACAATATACAAGCATGGATGAACACATATACATGCATACCTGCACACAGACATTTCACATGGTTATATTCTCACCGATATATTGCATGAATACTGTTATAGTCTGGGTCAGAGATTATTTTCATTACAGGTCGGGCCAAATACAGGTTTAATTTCAGTAGGCCTATTATCAGCGGGAACAAGCAGTTGCATTGACCTTCTGGTTAAGTGCAACGTGACAGTAAGACCACAGGAATGTGCTGTTTCATGGGAATGCAGGCTCTACTAACTGCAGTCCTGATGCCAGCTGCATTAGCTGTTTTGCTGCAAAAAAATGCAGGAAAACAAGAATCTTTTATTAAACTGATGGCTGGGAACAATAGTGTTGCCACAGTAATGAATGAAGCTCCCTGTGTCTGTGTGTTTGTTCATCACAGGTCAGGAACGTTTTGGAAACATGACCCGTGTGTATTACCGTGAAGCGATGGGAGCCTTCATAGTGTTCGATGTGACAAGGCCCACGACCTTTGAGGCCGTCATCAAGTGGAAAGAGGACCTGGACTCCAAACTAACGCTGACTAATGGACAGAGCATTGCCACTGTGCTGCTGGCTAACAAGTGTGACCAGGGCAAGGAGCTGACCAACAACAGCATCAAAATGAACCAGTTCTGCAAGGACCATGGCTTTCTCGGGTGGTTTGAAACCTCGGCTAAGGTGAGACCAGAGTGTGGTTAAGGTATTCTTTTCTCTAATTCTCACTTATTAACACATTATATCTTGTTTGTTTAATCTGTACAAAAAATAATGTTAAAACAACAATTTGTGGTTTTATGGGTACATAATCAGCAGGTCTATTTCTTGGCCGGGCACAGTGACTTATACTGCATATAAGTGAGCTTTAGAAGTGCTGGTTTGTGGATTGTATTCCTTCAACCAGAGCCAGGCTAGCTGTTCCCCCTGTTCTGGCCTTTATGCTAAGCTAAGCTAACTGGCCTCTGACTTGCAGCTTCAGATTTGACATGAAAGAACCAATCTTCTCATATAACTCAAGAATACAAATGAGCGTGTTTCCCAAAATGTTGAAGTACTGCTCTAATCCTCAACATGATAATTAATGGGCCAGAATGTAGGCCTTTGCAGTGGGCAGCTGACACACTCAGTGGAGATCTTCTCCCACTCAGGTCACTTCACTAAGTGAAAAACATCCCCACAGAGCTAACTGGAATTTCATATCCTCATGAAAAGTGGCTCAGCGAGATAGATTTACAAAGCAGGGTCAAAACAAGCTAGAGGATTGTTAACTGTTTTTAAAAGGATTTCTGCTTCCAAGCCAAGAAAGGTTGTTTAATCAATAGAAATGTCTAGGTATTTTGTGCACCACATTTTCCCACATATTTATGATATATTGTATGCTCAGAAACAATGGGATGCTGACTAGAATTTAAAACACAGGTTTGTTTAAACAACTAATTTCTATACACTATGTGTTTGTAAGGATTGAGCTCCAATACTCTGTGTGAAACAAAACATAGTTTCTGACTGACAGTACAAGTCCTGCATTCAAATGTTTACTTCAAGTGAAGAGTAAAAGAGAGGCATCATCATTATGTTCTTAAATGTACTTAACAACTGTTCAAGGTGGAGCTTTCAACTGTGATATAATCCTTGATAGTTTAATGAATAATAATACATCATATTTAAATTGTGATATTTATGAGTAAAACTTGACTGCAACATAACCAGTAACATTTCTCTGTCAGGCATATGTTTCCTCTGAAGTAGTAGAGTACACAGTAAGTCAGCACTATACAGTTGAGTTGCATATGTTTTTTCAATACTACAGGCCAAGCTAGTGGCCCGTTCCAAACAGGCATGTTTAAAACTGGCAATGCACAAGTAGCTATAAATTCTACAAAAGCTGTCTTCATTCACACATCCTCTGGTGGCACCAATGTGTTGGAGCAGCATAAGTGCGCTGCCATTCTTGTTGCATCAAGACTCAACATTCTGAAAGGTCAAAGGTTATAAGGTGCAGGTTCGTCCAGAAGTGTCAGAGGTAGGCTATGCACACACACATACACCGACTTCTTTGGTAGCAGTTAGAAAAAAGTACAGAATTCGGTTGCACTTTATTTTCCAGTACATTAAAAAGACATAATAAGCCGTACTTCTATCAAATTAGACCATAACTACAAATAATTTTGTTTTTCTTAAGCAGAAATGAACAGTTATACCCTAATTAAAGGCCAAACACCTTAATTATCCTGTAATTACTACATAAATAAGATATAATAAGCCTTACTTTCTATCAAATTAGACCAAAACAAGAAATTATTTGGTCTTTATTAGACATAAAACAGACACAGTTTGATGCTAATAAGAAACCATAAACCTAAATTATGCTGTATTTAGAAACGCATATATATATATATATATATATATATATATATATATATATATATATATAGTAAATTATGTTGAAAAAAGTCATAGTATAGTATGTTGAAAAAAGTCAGAAAAAAGTCATAGTATAGCATATTGAAAAAAGTGAAAAAGGTCAGTATATTACAGGTATGTTGAAAAAGTAAAAAGAAAAGTCATAGTATAGCATATTGAAAAAAGTGAAAAAGGTCAGTATATTATGTTGAAAAGGTAAAAAGAAAAGTCATTACATGTAATTTTAGCTGACACTTTTATCCAAAGCAACTTTCAATTAAGTAAGAGGAAGAACAACATGTTTATTTGTTTTTTCACTGGTGGGGGAATCCGGAGAACCCAAAGAACACCCCCTGGATAGACAGGGAGAACATGCAAATTCCAAACAGAAATGCAGGTGACCACCGTCCTGGTCAGGAACTCTGTATATTCTAGCTGTGAGACCACAATGCTAACCATTGGGCCACCATACTCATAGTACAATGTGTCGAAAAAAGTAATATAACTCATGGTAAAAGTTATATAAAAAAAAGTCATAGTATAGTATGGCAAAAGCAGTGATAAAAAAAGTCATAGTATAGTATGTCAAAAAAGTCATAGTATAGTATGTCGAAAAAAGTCATAGTATAGTATGTCGAAAAAAGTGATAAAAAGTCATAGTATAGTATGTTGAAAAAAGTCATAGTATTGTATGTTGAGGCACTACCTTATTTATCCAAAGCAACTTCCAATTAAGGGGAACGTTTTGTTTGTTTTAACTGGTGGGGGGAAGCGGAGCACACAGAGAAAACCCCATGCAGACACACTGAGAACATGCAAACTCTCTGACTCTGTGACAACCTAGGTTTGAACCCTGTGCCTCCTTTCTGTGAGGCCACAATGCTAACTGGGCCATCATGTTCGTAACATATATGTCCATGGTATAGTATGTTGAAAAAAGTCAAAAAAAATGTCACAGTATAGTATTTTCAAAAAAGTAATAAAAAAGTCATAGCATCGTGTGTCGAATGATAAAAAACCATAATATAGTATGTCAAAAAAGGGATAAAAAAAAAAGTCATAGCATAGTATGTTGAAAAAAGCCAACGTATAGTACGTCGAAAAAAGTGATTAAAAAAAGTAATTGTATATTATGTCGAAAAAAAAGTCATAGTATTGTAGGTCAAAAAACTTTATAACAAAGTCATAGTATAGTATGTCAAAATAAGTGGTGGAAATTGGAGCACCCAGAGAAAACCCCATGCAAACACAGGGAGAAGACGCAAACTCCAAACAGAAAAGTTTGTGGCTACATGGGTTCAAACACTGTACCTTCTTGCTGTGAGACCACAACACTAATCACTGGGCCACCACGCTCATATGTGTGTTGAGAAGTGATATATGTCATGGTAAAAGTGATTAAAAAAAAGTCATGGTATAGTGTGTCCAAAAAAGTCATAATAGAGTATGTTATTACAGGTGATAATAGTATGTCAAAACAAGTCATAGTATACTATCTCGAAAAAGTGATAAAACAATTCATAGTATAGTTTGTCAAAAAAGTCATAGTAGAGTATGTTACTAAAGGTGATTAAAAAGTCATAGTTATAGCATGTTGAAAAAAGTGATAAAAAAGTAACAGTATAGTATGTCGAAGTGACAAAAAGTAATTGTATAGTATATCGAAAAAAGTCATAGTATGTATGAATAAGCATTCATGCAATTAAGAAAATAAATTCTGAAAGAGTACAGATTAGCAAAAACTAATTCTAGAGTGATACTTAACAGTTTTATCTCTCTTATAGGACAATCTCAACATCAGTGAAGCTGCAAACTTCCTGGTCAAGCACATCATGGCCACAGAGAATGACATCCTGAAAAGCGTGGTGCCAGACACCATCTCACCTCACCTGGACTCCAACAGGCAGATGAGCTGCTCTGGCTGCTTCAAATAATAGGTGGCGCTGAGGCAGAACAGACAGTTGGACAAAGAGGGACATGCACACCACACAGTCTTCCAAGGAAATCTAAGTGCCTACAGTACAGTTTGGCTTCTTTAGTCTGAAACAGAGTTGAAGATTTTAGTTTGGTGCATGTTTGTGGTTTGTTTGTGTTCTTAGTGCCCAATTACAAGAACCAGAGAAGAACCACAGAAGAACCAGAGCTTGCAAACTAAAACCACTTAGAAGTGGACTTAGAAGTTGCGCATTTGTTAACAGAGTTTTAGTAACTCGTCATACTGTGAGTTTAAAGTTCTTGGCAGACAAACAAGTATAACTTAAGCCCGTGTCTACACTCTTCGGCATGATTATTCAAAGTATCAAACTGTCAAACGTTTCAGCCCTCAACCTGCTGGACAAAACTGAGCAAACAAAGTAAATGCTCGCAAAACGCCTGATGCAACACATCCAACAGGTGTAAAGTAATACAGGATGAAAACAGGAGTGTTTTTATTGGTTCTTACTATTTCAAGCAAGTGTGATTGTGTTGCTGCTCTCCCTCTATATATACCTAAACTTTGTGGGGAAAAAACATGCGGGTGACATACAGGCTTCATTTATCGTTATTCTGCAAGAGCCAAATAAAGCAGTATTAACCATTTTCGGTGGATCCCAGATTGTGTAATTATGTGAATTTTGCACATACATAGTTTTTTTAATTACAATTCTAAGTTATTTACAGTATGCTTTAATGAGTGTATTGCTGGTTAATGTATTATTTTATTCTGCTTAAAATCTTTTCTACAACTGACTATTGTGTGAGCCTTATTTAGTCAGGCATGTTGAGTCACAAAGGATTCATATTTATAGCAACAACTTGGTCGGCTGCAAAGAAAAGGAGAGGTAAACACTTTGACACATAAACATCCTGGAGCTTGTTTAACTAGTCTCTTATAGCCAGGGGCAGTTTCACTGGAGCAGTTCAGGTTGAAGTGACCAACGGTTTGTCAGACATGTATGTTTGTTAATGGAAGGGAGTGGTAGTCCTTAACAGTCTTAAGTTTTCTGCCATAACTACCAAATATGGCTGCAACATCTAACCAATTTGTGCATGTGTGTTATTTTTCTTCATCAGAAGGAAAATTGTGTTGATTGTCTGGATGTAAACTGGACATTCTCATGAGTTCACTTGCCATTGCCTTAACCCTCTGTATCCATGGTAACTACATCATTTTTACCTCGTATTTTCTCCTTTCACACTCCACTCTTGTGTCTTTCTTTATTGTTTCTTATACTGAAATATTCTCTGACCTCTCTAAATATAGCTGCTTCCAGTGTCTTCTTATGTATATCCCCTGCACATATTTTCCTACTTTCTCTCATTCTCTAATTCACATACAGTATGTACAGCACATTATATAAACCCGCACAGGCTCGACTACACACCCAGAGATGCAATACTTGTGTTGATCTCTGTGAAGTTGACCTTGCAGCTCTGTATTACTTAGTAGTACTATTGTAAAAGGCAAGGTAGTTGAACCCACTGTCAATGTCAATGTTGTATTTTTTTCTCCATGAAACTTACAGTAAGACATAGAAGATGTGTGAGCTTATATGAACTAAAGTTTATACATCAACTCCCTGCCTGGGTGCAAAATTTGCCAAACCTGGTAAAAAATAAGTTGCTTTATGTGGTCTGTTGCCATTTACACAATTGTACATTAAGTGTTTACTTAATGACATATGTCTTCCAGCTGCTGTTGGTCAGCAGTGTTTGCACAGTGTTTATAAGCCTGATCACAACAATGTCATTTCAATCAGGAGAGACTTCTTTTCAAATTATGAAAAGATTTATTGTACAAGACAAAATGTGACATGTGAAAAGTCTCTGGAGATTAGACTCCATCAAATCCATATGTTATGAAGGGGAGTGAAACCCAGACATATCCCCCGATGGAGTCTAGACACTGGTGGTGGTGACGAAGGTCCACAGGAACCAATCGAGAGTGCCAAGGGGTAGTTAGTTGATGATACCCAAAGTACTTGGGTGAGACGACCGGTGGTTGAAGGGGAGGAGGCGGGACGCACCATATTCCTGAAACGACAACTGACAACCGCATAGGAGAGAGAAGATTTAAAACAGGATGTCATGCTGTGATTGGCTTGTGATACATGGCTGCCTCTGATTGTTATGGTTTTGGGGAAGGTATATTTTGGTAGTCTGTTTTGTATTTAGTTCTGTTTCCTGTTTTATTTTGAATTCGGTTTCCTTTATGGTCTTGTCTAGTTTTACTTCCTGTCTTGTGTTTTCCCGCCTGTCTGATTGTTCTGCCCCACCCTGATGTGTCTCACCTGTTGTATCACCTGTCCCTTGTTTGCTCGTTACCTCCTGTATTTAGTCTTTGTGTTGCCCTTGTCCTGTGTCGGATCATTGTAATCTGTTTTTGGTTTTGTGTTCCCGTGAGTTTCTGCTTGTGCTCCTGCTTTTGTTCTTGTGCTCTGTTCCGTGTTCCCATTTTGGATTTCCCCGTTTCTTTGGAGTTTCTTCTTTGTTGGATTTCCTTCGTATTTTTTGTTACACTTTTTGGATTCCTTGAGTTTTGGTTTGTACTTTGCCTTTTTATTAATAAAACCTTTCTTTTTGACACTCTCCTGCTTTTTTGCCTCCGTGTCTCTGCATTTTGGGTCCAACAATGTCCTACCTACCTCTAACACTGATTGGTTTAACTGACAGCAAAACAGCTGAACCTGATTGACTACTGACAAGTGAATGCCTATAAGAACAGCTGATCAATTAGGAGTGATGTAAAAAGGAATCTGAAGTCTTCCTGAAAGAACTTACGCTGAGCTCCATGTGTTAATGTATGAGTTCTTGGTGGTCATTTACAGCATGCATATTAGGGCCTGATAGGCTTAAACAATACTCTCTCCACAGGATTACAATTTCACACTGTTAGCTTGGCTCATCATGAGGGTGTGTGACATCATGCATCATGTGATCAGCATGGCATTACACTACACATTTTGTGTAGGATAATACTTTGTGATGAATAATCAAATGTTTTTTTTCTCACAAATAAACTGCATGTATTTTTCTGATTACACCTCTTGTGGATTGTTGTTGCTCATAATGTATTGTTAAGTAGTATTAGTATAAACAGTAATTAGTATTAGTAATTTCACACATGTCCCTGTTTTTGTAGCACATTAATGTGACACCAAAGTAAACTCATATAATTTAACCTTTCAACTAGAACTGGAACAAACCATCTTACAGCCTCATGATCACTGTAAAGCTTTCATTGTAAGAGACAGTGAATGAGCTTTATTAGTTTATACTGAGAAATGTGTGTGTGTGTGTGTGTGTGTGTGTGTGTGTGTGTGTGTGTGTGTGTGTGTGCGTGTGTGTGCGTGTGTGTGTGTGTGTGTGTGTGTGTGTGTGTGTGTGTGTGTGTTCAAGCTGATCCAGGACTCTCAGGTTCTCATTAGGATGCCCATGACTGCATGGATTATTCTCTGCATGGCGGATTAGATTTGGTCATCTGCTTTTGGCTAACCTAAAAGACATCACCACTAACAACTCATCAACTGATCCAAAACCGCTTTATAGCCACTTTGAAATGATTTTGTCATCTGCATTTATCTTAATTACATAAATAACTCTTGACTTAAATATAGTACATGGTTTAAGAAACAAGCTCACTTAATGATGATGATGAAGTTGTGAGAGTGGGTGTCATTGTTTTAGGATTTTAATTACATTTCAAAAGATGTAATTAAAAACCAAACACTTGGAACAATATTGTCCAAGTTTTGGTCTGTTAACTCTTCCTATGACAACAGCTGGCACAAATCTAACTATTCATTACTCAGATTACGAGCCCAACATATTGTGTTCTCTTTAGTGCTCAGCTCTGCCAGAGAACCACCTACGGAAAACACCCACATACTCTCTCAGAGAACACAAGAGACAGAGAGGGAGAGACGTGGAGAAGCAGGTAGCAAGAGAAGAAAATGAGATGGGAGTAAAGCAACACTTAAAGCTTGCAGCAACAAAAGGTTACAGCCAGCTCATCAAAGGTGCAGGTAAACAGAAGCAAACACATTAAACAGGGCACATTCGTCTAGCTTTGAAATATTTTCCAGACAGAATTCAAACATATTATAACGCTCTATTAGATCAGAATACATTCAGCCAGCTTAATCACTTGAAGGCCAACAGAGTCTTTTGACAAGTTACCTAATCCAGCGACAATAATTCAAGATGATAGACAAGATATGATCTGAGCTGATCAAGTGTCTTCACCATCAGAAATTGCTCATGTGGTGCCATCTGTTGTCTCATTGGTGACACTGCAGGCATTTTATTCATTTTAGGGCAACTTATTAGTAGATGCTGATTGATTGGAAACAACCCACCCTTTTTCATTTCTATTAGTATTAATTTGCTAACCTGACCTTTATTTTAAAATGATGTTAACTGAACTTGTAATGGCCTAACATATTAATGACTCATATGGTGTATTTTCCAAGCTGTCTAATTTCTACAGAAAAACCACAAAGATAAACACTGTTGTACACATAGAAACACACACACACGCAAATCCAGAATGACTGGATTTAAAGCTTAATCACAGCATGTGAACACATGCTTTCCCAAGAGTGTCTTTCTCCTCTTTAAGCCCTGGGACCTCAGCAACTCTCGGTTCCCATTCCCCGCTGCCAGAATCTATTAGGCCAAGTTAACCTGCTTTACCTTTGCCCCCATGGGTCTTCCTTCAATTCTCTCTTCATTATAAGTTCATAAATAGCCAGACAATGACCAACGATACTGTGATTTACAGATCTTAGTATAGTTACGTAATCATCTGGGGACTAGTATGTAATGTTTGCTCACATAAAAGAAAATTTAGAGATGAAATAACAGTCTCTGTATAATTAAAATAGCCTCCAGAGAGAGAGAGAGACAGAGGGAGATAGGAGGAGTTAAGAAATAGTGAAAAGAAAGAGAAACTTAAAAGTAACAGAGGAGACTGAGTGGGAGAGAGTGACTGAGATTCAGGAGGGAGAAACATGTAAGACTAAGTGCAGTATTAAATCATTAATATATCCAGGTTGAAAGATGAGTCCTCTGAAGACCTTATGAGCTCAGCTATCCATCGCTCACACTGAACACTGACAGATTTTACATCTCATTAACCTTACTGATGTTTTTCAATAACACTGCATTGCACTAGCAATCATTTTCACAAGTGGGGGATGATAACAAACATAAATTACTGTTTAATATTGATTGGTTCAGTTTCACTTTTACTTAAAAATGCAGGAATCCATTCAGACATTGCCATGGAAAATTGTTATTTTGTGTATTAAAAACAAAGGAACACAGTAGTAGAGCAATTTGTGCAGCATATAGGAAGTAGACATCTACAGCATAGAGCTGTATGCTGTAGATGTGTCAGGCACTGCCACTAGAGGGCAATAAGCACCAGTGTGTGGAGTCAGCTTGGTGGGCGGAAAAAACACATTTCGTAACACCCTTAAACCCCACTGTCCTCAAAAATACAATGTGGTTACTCAGCATTTCCTCATAACATCAATGTATAGGCTCCCTGACTTGTTTTGTATTTACTGTATTATTTCATAATTTACACAAATAGTTCTGAGACCAGCTGCACGGTAATGATTATCGTGAGTGAAAACGAATCCATAAATATATGCACATGTAATACAGTCAAACTTAATCATGAGTGTCAAAGATCTATAAGCAGAGACTATGAAGATCATAGGTCAAGTCAACAGAAAGGCTACAGAAAATGGAGTAATGAATGGGATGCACAAAACAAATAAAAGTAATTGTGTGGTTGATAGTACAGGAAACACAAAATATACACATAAATATGCTTGTCCGGCACACATCATCATGTTAATGCTTCTCCTTATTACTTGACCACAATTTATGGGTAACACCATATTTCCATAGTCCATTACCTGCCACAGTACAGGACAGAAACATAATGTATGACAAACGGTGGGAAGGAGTTTCATTACACAGTGTGAGGCAGATTTTCTCCTGAAAGTGTACTTTGTTCATGTATGAAAGCTCTTCCGAGGTGCACTTTCGTTAGACAGCACGTTTAACTTATTTAGGCAAATTTGTGAGGTCTGTTTGGAGAGTGAAAGTAAAGCTCTGAGAGCTGTGTGCAACCTGGTAGTTGCCCGTCACTGTGGTCAGACAACCACAATGACAGCCTGAAATATGATAGCTAGACATATGACCAGAAGGTAAACATCAAGTATAAGTCTATTTACTGAGCTGTCTGGTTTTGGTGCAAAATGCTGTTTTGCGTTGCATTCTACATAGAAAGGGCAGAATCAACACTGTCCACAGGAGGTATATTATGCTAAATTGTCCTATTTCCACCTGAGAACCTGTATCAAAATTATTTTTTAAACAATTAAAGTACATGAGGATGAAGTGTGTTGTCCTGAGGTAATCAATCAGTGAAGCACATTATAAATATAGAGACCAATAGTCCCTTTGATATATGATTTAAGTTTTGATTGTCTCAGTGGTAACATTTTAACATTCTCAACATGCACCCTGGCTGGCTGCGCTGATTTATAAACAAGTACCTATCAGCTTTAACCGGAAAGCAAAGTCTAATAATTAATTTGCAAAGAGTGAAACATTCGCTGCAGAAGGTCATCAGAGACTTATAGTTGGTGTAAAAGTAAAATGAATGGTTTTAGACACGTGGAATGCATACCTGACCTCTCAATTTAAGTTTAATGTTTTAAATTGAAAAGGTAGCAGGAGTTAATTAGAATGTGTGCTGATTACATTGCATTATAAATGGATCACAAGTATGACACTGCTTTATTATGCAGCCTGTTACTCAGTCCATAGTCCGGGGTAATGTCTTCAGGTACTGTATGATACAGTCTTTAATAACAAGTTTGAGATCATGTGCTGCATGTATGTGTGCTGAATGGGTATCTAAAGTGAATGTTCACCACCTCCTGTGACTGAATCCCTTCTGGAGCTGGACGAAGCCTCCTCAGACGCCATATACTTATCAAGGTCCACAAAACAAGCCGAGAGTAAAGCCTGCGGCTGGAGTGTCAACCCAGGCTGTGAAAGGAGTGTGTCTATGTGAGGAAAGAAGGATGACAGAGGGCAGTCTGCAGAGGTGTATTTGGCTAACACCTGGAGCTGTTCTGGCTGCAGGTTGGCTTCATTGCAGACCATCTGGCATAATGCAGAGACACTCTGCAACTTCAGCTGGCTCAGCTGGTTCTTCTCCGTCATCAGTTTCTCCTTCTCCGTCTTCTGTGACATCCACATGCAGTACACAATCTGATTAGCATGTCTATAAGCAAGAAGTGGCTCAATAAAAAAAAATCACTGATTCAAACAAAAAACATTTTTTTACCAGCTTGTTGATTTCACACTGCAGATTATATATGCAGTCTAGTTTCCTCTTCCGGCAACGCTGAGCCGCGAGGCGGTTTTTGCTGCGACGTCTCATATCGTGGACAAACTCCAGCTGTTCATGCGTAAAGACCTGTTGCTTTAGAAGCTGTTGGAAGTCATTTCTGCTCAGATTCACAATCCAATCTACAGAGAATGGCAACTGCACCTGAGGAAACCCATACAGGAAATAAAGGTTACACTAGAGAGTCATGCAAGAGTATCTGCATCATTGGAAGAGCACCCTTAAGGATAAATGGAGCCAAAATCAATATATATATATATATATATACTATATACATTTCTTTTTAAATGACGTCATGCTGTAGATGACATGGGACTGTGGCTATAGTACACATATACCTGCATTAAGCAGCAGTCTTGTAGAGGTGGGTTTGATTTACTTGTCTGACTATCATAAGAAATACATCATATGATAATTGTTAACATGTATCTCTTGAGTCCGAAGAAACTTAAAATAATCGGAGGACATCGTTTAATCAATTAGAATACAACAAAAACAAAGTGTTGAGCTTGCTGTTTATGGACAAAAAGCAGTAAGGTGAGGCAAAAGTCAAAATGGATGGAGTTCAAATACTAAGTTATATTTTTACCAAGCGGTTAATTATTAATTCTAAAAATGAGGAGTTAACTTTATTGGGTCATTGCTGCTGCCAGTGTATGAGAGGAAATCTCACACTCATCGGTTTATTGGAGCAGTATCAATCATGTAGTGTTTTATCTAGTGTAAATAAAAGCACTGTTTCTCCTCTGAAATGACCTCAATATGTCTGCACACTCACTGCACTGTTCACACTTTCTGGACAGTAACACCTCAAACCTGTAGCTTGGGTTGCCTGTTGTCATTGCTAACTCTATGGGCTGAGCTGTCAATTTCAGATAAATTGGACTATGAACTAATTAGCAAGACACAAATGCACACACACACACACACACACACACGCACACACACACACACACACACACACACACACACACACACACACAGACACACACACACACACATCTTCTCTACTTTGTGAATTATTAACTTGGCACTAAAGCGCTTCTGCTTTCTGTTATATAAATGCAAGCACTCATTTGCGTCTGATATAATATACTTACTCGGAACTAAAGCAAACATGAACTTCACAGTTAAGTGGCAGCAGACAGATATATCGAAGCACAGAACACAACAAATCTGCAGTGCCTGTGCAGACTTGATTCATAGTTTAACTGCTCACCTGTCTGGCCCTTTCTCTTGTGTAGGTCTCACTGTCTCCTTCTGTTTCTGTCTCTGAGTCTCCATCCTCCCCTGAGGTGAGGGATGACACACCGGACTGAGATGCCCCCTCGCACTCAGACAGCTCTGCTCCTTTCCATAAACATTTGCTTTGATCCAGATCCTGGAAAAAGGGACAGCTGGTGCTTGTGGAGCTGAGGTTGTGGAACTCCAGCCACTTTACAGATGTGCTCTGTGCACGTCCGCTCCCTGTATCAGAGGAACTTCCTGCATCAGGGTCCTGGAAGTTCAGCTGAGACATGCCCACGTCAGACCCCAACCGCTTAGCCAGATGCTCGGCCACCTCCCTTTCCACAGTGCTCCTTTCTCTGGCATCATTTACCAACAGGGCTGCTCTCTCTATGCTGCCTGTCTGTACGATCTTATCATCTGCCCTTTTCCACTCAGCTTCTACCTGTTCCTCTGCTGTTCGATGAATGGATACTGGTGCTAGTAAACAGCAGTCCCTTGTTTTCTTGCCTTCTGTAATGTCTATGATAAACCTCTTGTGCCCCAGTGACCGAGTGAGTGCAGGGCCCTGACCAAAGGTCTTCAGGGGGCATTGGTGCAATATTAACTCTGATGACCTCTCACTCAGCACTGTGCTTGGCTGTGAGGAGACTGCCTTGACATTGGATCTGTCTGAAGAGCTAATGTCTTCTTCCACAACCATCTCTCTTTCCTTCTTTTTCCATTTTCTCTGCCTTCCATGTATGTCTTTCTCAATCATATCAATTTCCCCTCTGTCCACACCATCCTCTGTTTTCTTGACATGCATTTCAGTTTCCCATGGCTCATCAGCCCCTCCTTTGCTCTGCCTGGTGAAATTTGAGAATGAATTTCCAGGGAATGTAATGTCAGTTTCATTGTTGCTGTTCACACTGCTGGAGCAGGGCAAGCACGAGAGGTTACTGTCATCCCTGATTACTGTTACTGGATTGTTTAGACTTTTCTCTGTGACACAAATTTCCTTCCCACAAGCCAGCTGGAACTTGCGATACTTAGGACACTGCATAAATTGGTCGTTTGTTCCTTCAACTACAGGTGTAAGAGTGCCTGTACTGTTCTGACTTCCCATTTTGCTGTTTACTGATTTGTGACAGTGCCAAGTCGGTTCCTGCTGAGATGGTGAGTCAGCAACTGGTTTTACTTCTTTCTTATCCAACAATACATTGTTAGAGTCAATGACACTGTCTTCCTTTGATAATTGCCTCTTGCATTTCTTCTTACAACAGACCTTTCTCGGAACAGGAGCAGAGCTGCTGCTGGAGAAGAACTTAGGGATGAGAAAATCAAAGCATGCCTTGTCTAGGTCTCTGAAACCAAGAATGGAAGCTGAGTTACGTATTTCTAAGACACAGTCTTTCTCGAAGAGAAGTTTGGATGTGTAGGCAAACTTCAGCAAGGGTTCAAAACCAGCAACTGTCACCTGTGAAAGAGGACAATAGTGAAAAAAATTAGCACTTTCTATCCTCTAGTCAGTTCTCAAGGATAGCAATAGGTAATTATATTATATTTTCTGTCAGATAATCAAGCGTACAATACTGGCCGGCAAGGGAATATAACTACTCTACTTTAGGATCATGGGACTTTACAGACACAACAAACAATACATGAAACTAAAAGTTCCAAAGAAGCTGAATGCCAGCAGGTTCTCCCATTACAGTACATTGTTAATACAAATGAAATTGGTAAAAGAAACACAGTACTTGTGGAATAATAGAGAACCAAAAATCTAAATAGATGTGGTAATTGTAAAATAGACTTATTAGCATGGCTAAGCCAACAGGAAAATTCAAAATACTGATATGTTTCCTCTTGAAGATCAAACTGGTTGGACACTTATCGGCCTTATTTATTTATGTTATCTTATCTTTTTTTTCAATTTCAGGACTATTCCTGAAGCCCCACTTGGAGTATATATTGTTGTATTGAAAAACCACTAAGAACCAAAAACATTTTACTATTGATAAGCAAGTAAGAGCGGTAACACAGTTAGGGCTATTCTACATTGCCCTTTAAAGGCGAACTGCAGTAGGAAATTTTGTAGACAGCATAAGAAAGTACACAATAAATTCTTCTCATGCAGTCCGCCTACTATCAGTACTTGTTGAGGAAATTCAGTCATATTCCTCACTTCACTTTTTACACAAGGTAAGGTTCTTTGCAGCCCTGCTTGTGTGTGTCTACTCTTTAACTGTACTCCATCATGAGGTGACATCTCACCTCTGGTGGCAGAGTGATGACCGCTCCATGCAGGGTGAGGGAGGAGATCCTGTGTGTAAAGTACTCGCTACAGGAAGCGAGCACTGAGCGGTGGGCTCTGAAACTCTGACCTTCCACCACCACAGTAACATCACACAACGTGTCCCGCCGACGCTGCTCGTCCAGGCAGCGCAGCACATGGGAGGAATGTACTGTAGATTCAAATGTAAACACAGACGACCGGGGGGCAGACGTGGCCATCAGGGACATCTACATGTACACACAAACACACACGCACACTTATGTACACCATTTCCCCTCTATCAGGATACATACTTAATAAAAAGTTATATCATAATAACAACAAAAACATGCCTACCTTACAAGGCTGACGTTATATATCCAAGTGTTTTAGAGTATTAAAGAAAGTCCCAGCTGCTGGGCACACATTCTAAATGGAATGTCGTCCAACCAGGCTACGATTCCCAGAAAGCCTTATCGCAACTCAGCTACAAACTAAAAACTGAGCTTGACTCAGTCATATGGCCTGTGTGTGAGTACGTGAGAGGGAGGGAGAGATAGAGGGAGTGAGAGTGTGTGTGTTGCAACAACTCTGGGTGTAACAGAGCAAGCGCTGACTCATGTACTCCTGCTGATATAGAATGAGCAAGCAAGTTTTCCCGTCCATACCAATCCAACCCTTGGATCCGTCTGCTAAACTAACAGGCTTTTCCCAGAAAATCCCTTTATAGGTTTACCCAGCACACAATTCAGAGATTGAGGTGAGGGTTGGGAATATAAAGCCAGTGTTTACAGTAAACAGGATTGTGTCTATTGTCTGTGTCTTTAGATGCTGTCTGGACTTACTTGACTAATTGTAGGCAGTGCATTTTGATAACACGTTGTGCAAAGACATAGAGTAGACAAATGGAACTGGCCACTGGTTGCAAGAAGAGGGAGGCTATTATGTTAATCTAAAGGTTAATATGTGTGTTTGTGTGTGAGAGAGAAATAGTCTGTGTCAGAGAGAGAGAGAGAGAGAGAGAGAGAGAAAGAGACAGACAGAGAAAGAGAGAGAGACAGAGAAAGAGAGAGCGAGACAGAGAGAGAGAGAGAGGGGGGGGAGAGAGAGAGAGGGAGAGAGAGAGAGAGAGAGAATGCCTTGCTGGCAGAGGTATAATAAGCATCAACACAACAAATATAATTGAATCCTCATATTAATTATTAATTAAATTTTTTTAGGATTTTGAGGTGTCAGCAACTGTTATTGGCCATGTAAATATTAACCAATTATCTGTGATAGAATGACTATAGAGGAGGATAACGCTGCCAGAAAAATTGTCTAATGATAAACTTTGCAAATGAGATTTTTACAGTATAAAGAAAAAGCACACAGTAAGTACAGAATGGACTAATCACCACAACACACTGTTGCCAATGTCACATGATTGAAAGGAGGAAGAGGGAAGGCTGCCAGAGTCAAACAGGCCAATCAGGTGACTGTTTCATAATTCCAGAATGAGCTAATCTCCTCATGGAAAAAAAAGAAATCTAGTTCCTCATTCTATGTAAGCACCGCAATATGGTTGTAAAGCACACACCAAACACAACAGCACCGGCTTGGAGAAATGAAACTAAGGAACTGATGCTGGTGATAAAATTAAAATGCATTTTATTAATAGTCAAGGACGATAAGCAACAATTTATCTTGTTGTATACTTCCCCTTCTACAGGAGTGTGACACGCTACATAAAAAAAGTACAACTCTTACAGTGTTGTGTCGCAGCAGATAATTATTGTGAAATAGATAATCACCCTTCTTCTTTTGCTGTTCCTCACAAATGGCTATAATTTCCCGATCCCTGACGCTGTGTTAAACACTCGTCTCATTTCCTTTTTTTTTTTTATCATAACAGGAACTTGACGAGCAGTTGTCGGGGAAGGGAGGGGGAGCGCTCCTCAAACTACAAAATTTGGACCACATCATACTCCCATTGGCTCCCTATACAGACCTCAGGTAAAAGATCTGAGTCTCCACAGGACCTGAGACAGATATCAGAATATCTGGTCACATTCACAGCAGCTGACATTGTATAAATATATACTGTGAGGTATTGCAATGGCGACCAGGAAAGTTCTGCAAGATCACATAATAACAAAACCCAGAAAAGTGGCCTTGTGTCATAGCTTGGTAGAATCACTACAACAGCTTCAAACTGATGATGACAGTACGTCTGTGGTTCAAACAAATGACTCAGACATGAATAAACACAACGCCTTTCTGTGTAATTAGCTGATTCACGGACTGTAGTTGTGTAGAATGAGCACTAGCTGAGCCTTTATTTCTGCTTGGTTTCCCGGTCTGGCGACAGCTGGATGTTTGGAGGCCTCAGATTCTGCAGAGGTCAGAGGTCACGAGGAGTCCTGCGTCTTTTGATTGGTCACACAGAGCCTCTCTAACTGCTGAGCGCGCTCGTTGTGGACAGTCATCAAGGTCCGGTTCTCCTCCGTTAGACGCCGAAACTCTTCCTCTAGACGGGCAATCTCCATGGCAACCTCCTCATCCTCTACCAGCTCTGCCAGCAACTTACGCCTAAGTAGATGAGTGAGATAAAGATTTAAGCAGCAGATGGATATGTTTACTCTAATTGTATCACATACAAATGCATAAAACATAGTAATAATAATAAAAACAAGTATTTCTCCAAATTCTACAATTAATTGAGTGTCGGGTCATTTTTTTTTTTTTTTTTTATCTCTTCCTGCTTAATCTTCAGTTGTGAAAAGCTGGACAATGTCCAAGCACACACAGAGGCAGGGAAACACCCATAACAGGTTCCCAGTTCAGAGATATGAAGATATTCATACCTATGAGCAATTTAGGTTCTCCAGCTGTCTTGTTTCTAGAGTGTGGGGGGAAACCAGAGATACCAAAAATAAACATGGCAACAATGCAAACTTACAGGAAGTGCTGAACTGTGTGGAGAGAAAAAAAAACAGTGATCCTGCTTGCGGTTGGGCAAGAAAGCTAACCGCTCTGGAATAGGTGAATAAGACATTTGGTGAGCAATACGGTGTGCTGATGTTTGGTATAAACCTTTATTACAAACATATTGGCTAATGAAAAGCAGCAACAGTGTAGAGTTGTATGTGCAGCAGAATTTCACCAAAGTTCAAAAATCTCTGTGAAGAAGACAAAGCTGTTTGCAATGTAATGTTATATGTAAGAGGTTATGTTCTTGTTTGACAAATGTTTCTCCCCTCAAATGTTTGGTGTCCTGTGAGTCCATGTGGGCTGTACAGTATGCATATGACGCAATGAATAACATAAACTAACATCCCCTCCTCCATCCCAACTATGTTTCTCACTCGAGTTGAATGACTGCAGTAGCTCTGGTTTAGGCAGGCTGACCTGACTTTTCCTGGCAAACAGTGATTTCACACTCTGGGAAGAAATCAGCCTTTGGACTTTGAAAGGCAGTGTAAGCACAGAAGCACATATGTATGTGTATGTGTGTCCCATGGCCTCACATCTGAGAGTGTGTGAATGTCAGTGTTGTATGACAGCTATTAAGTGCCAAGTCACATAATAGCAGCATCAACAAGGAACACTACAGGCTGTCTGTAGAGCTTTAATGACATAATTATGACAAAAGATGACTACTGTTTTTTATTTAATGGAGGTTGCAATATAAAATGATTTAAAAACCTAACCCTTAATTTCTTTGAGATAAATTCACACACATTTCATAGGTGAAACAATTTTCTAGCTGTGTTTAAAAGCACAACTGATTTATTTGAGGAAACAAATAACTTTCTAGGGTTCGCCCCAGTATTAACATTATTGAGCGTGATAGCGGGATGTGTTTTGTTAATGGAGCTACTCTTCATCACAAATGAACCCTTTAAATTTTGCTTCTAGTGTTTGTATGAATTAACCTTTAGTAAAAATACATCAAGCACAACCTTTTATTTATTGAGAAATTTACCTTGTTGAGTCCAAAATCGGATTTTCTGAATAATTCAGCTGTTGATTACAATGGCCTATTCATGTTAAAATCATCTTTTCCAAATACCTATGAAACCATGTTCAGACAATTCATTTCCTCATAAACCAGATCGACTTGTAAGAAGCAGTAATAAAAATAGACATAACTGCTTAGTGGAAACTTTGATCTTATCTAATCTTATTATTTTTGCATCTACTAATAAACAATCCGTTTTTACAGGTCTCCCTAAGATTTGTAATTCCATCTGAGTTGGTAAGCATATTTATTTTTTTAAACTTTATGACACACGCAAAACACAAAAGGGAAGGCATGTGGTTCCTTTTTGCAATCGCACATGATTTCACAGTTTTTTTGGGTTACATGATTGTGTTCAACTGTAATTAAAGTGCAGCTTTTAAACCAGTTTTCCAATACAAGCAAAATGCAGTATGATTAAGAGTAAAAGATTAGTGATTTGGATACATTACTTTTATGCTGAGTTACTTTTTTCTTCATTAGAGGCATGTTGAAACCCACGTGCATATGTGTCTGGGGGTATGCATGTTTGTGTGACAGAGTGAGCCTGAAAAAAAGAAGATGTCTTTTTCAGTCCAAAAGAATACATCCGGATATATGGAGGATATAGATAGAAATTGTACAAAAAAAAAACATATTAAATGAATTATAAAAAAAATTCTAAAGTCATGTTTTTACAACTCTTTCACAATAGGGCTATGTCTTGTGTAATGTTTATTTGTATCATGATGGTATCCTAAAAACCAATTCAAAAACCCTATGGAAAAAGGAGGAAGGGATAGAGAGACCCTGCCCGGAGGAAGCCCGGGGCCCCCGTCTGGAGCCAGGCCCAGAGGGAGGGCTCGTCAGCGAGCGTCTTGTGGCCGGGTTTGCCACGGAGCCCGGCCGGGCACAACCCGAAAAAGCTACGTGGCACCTATCTTTCCAGACCATGGGCCCACCACCTGTGGGAGGAACCACTGGGGTCGGGTGCGCTGCCACACGGGTGGCGGTGAAGGTCAGGGGCTTCGACGGACCAGACCCGGGCGGCAGAGGCTGGCTCTGGGGACGTGGAATGTCACCTCGCTGTGGGGGAAGGAGCCGGAACTTGTGCGGGAGGTGGAGTGCTACCAGTTGGATCTGGTGGGGCTTACCTCTACCCACAGTCTCGGTTCTGGAACCGTACTCCTGGAGAGGGGTTGGACTCTTTTCTTCTCCGGAGTTGCCCAGGGTGTGAGGCGCCAGGCGGGTGTGGGGATACTCACAAGCCCCCGGCTGAGCGCCGCTACATTGGAGTTTACCCCGGTGGACGAGAGGGTCGCCTCCCTACGCCTGCGGGTTGTTGGGGGGAAAACTCTGACTGTTGTTTGTGCATATGCACCAAACAAGAGTTCAGAGTATTCGGCCTTCTTGGAGACTTTGAATGGAGTCCTGTATGGGGTTCCGGTGGGAGACTCCATAGTTCTGCTGGGGGACTTCAACGCACATGTGGGCAATGATGGAGACACATGGAGAGGCGTGATTGGGAGGAACGGCTTCCCTGATCTAAACCAGAGTGGCTGTCTGTTATTGGACTTCTGTGCTAGTCATGGATTGTCTATAACAAACACCATGTTCGAACATAGGGATGCTCATAAGTGTACTTGGTACCAGAGCACCCTAGGCCGAAGGTCAATGATCGATTTTATAATCGTTTCATCTGATCTGAGGCCGTATGTTTTGGGTGAAGAGAGGGGCGGAGCTGTCAACTGATCACCCTCTAGTGTTGAGTTGGGTCAGGGGGTGGGGGAAGACTCTGGACAGACCTGGTAAGCCCAAACAGGTGGTGCGGGTAAATTGGGAACGTCTGGGAACCCCTGTCCGAAAGACCTTCAACTCACACCTCCGGCGGAACTTTTCGTGCATCCCTGTGGAGGCTGGGGGCATTGAACCTGAGTGGACAATGTTCAAAGTTTCCATTGCTGAAGCTGCGGCAGGGAGCTGTGGTCTTAGGGTCTTAGGTACCTCAAGGGGCGGTAACCCACGAACACCGTGGTGGACATCGGTGGTCAGGGAAGCCGTCCAACTGAAGAAGGAGTCTTTCTGGGATATGTTATCCCAGAGGACTCCGGAGGCAGTTGCAAGGTACTGAGGGGCCCGAAGGGCTGCAGCCTCAGCCGTGAAAGAGGCAAAGCAGCGGGTGTGGGAGAATTTTGGAGAAGACATGGAGAAGGACTTTCGGTCGGCACCAAGGCGCTTCTGGAAAACCGTTCGCCATCTCAGGAGGGGGAAGCGGGGAACCATCCAAGCTGTGTACAGTAAGGATGGGACGTTGTTGACCTAAACTGAGGAGGTAATAGGGCGGTGGAAGGAGCACTTTGAGGAACTCCTAAATCCAGCTGATGCACCCTCTTTGTTAGAGGCAGAGCTGGAGGATGACGGGGGATTGTCGTCCATTTCCCTGTTGGAGGTCACTGAGGTAGTCAAACAACTCCACAGTGGCAAAGCCCCAGGGATTGATGAGATCCGTCCGGAAATGCTGAAAGCTCTGGGTGTGGAGGGGCTGTCTTGGTTGACACGCCTACTCAACATTGCGTGGAAGTCTGGGACAGTGCCAAAGGAGTGGCAGACCGGGGTGGTGGTTCCCCTGTTCAAAAAGGGGGACCAGAGGGTGTGTACCAATTACAGGGGTATCACACTTCTCAGTCTCCCTGGTAAAGTCTACTCCAAGGTGCTGGAAAGGAGGGTTCGGCCGATAGTCGAACCTCGGGTTGAAGAGGAGCAATGTTGATTCCGTCCTGGTCGTGAAACAATGGATCAGATCTTTACTCTTGCAAGGATCCTGGAGGGAGCCTGGGAGTATGCCGCTCCAGTCTACATGTGTTTTGTGGGTCCCCCGGGAGATACTGTGGGAGGTACTGCGGGAGTATGGGGTGAGGGGGTCCCTTCTCAGGCCAATCAATCTCTGTATGACCAAAGCGAGACCTATGTACATGTTCTCGGCAGTAAGTCGGACACGTTCCAGGTGAGGGTTGGCCTCCACCAGGGCTGCGCTTTGTCACCAATCCTGTTCGTAGTATTTATGGACAGGATATCGAGGCATAGTCGTGGTGGGGAGGCGTTGCAGTTCGGTGGGCTGGGGATCTCATCGCTGCTCTTTGCAGATGATGTGGTCCTGATGGCATCATCGGCCTGTGACCTTCAGCACTCACTGGATTGGTTTGCAGCCGAGTGTGAAGCGGCTGGGATGAGGATCAGCACTTCTAAATCTGAGGCCATGGTTCTCAGCAGGAAACCGATGGAGTGCCTTCTCCAGGTAGGGAATGAGTCCTTACCCCAAGTGAAGGAGTGTAAGTACCTTGGGGTCTTGTTCGCTAGTGAGGGGACAATGGAGCAGGAGATTGGTCGGAGAATTCAGTTTATCGCACCGTTGTGACGAAAAGAGAGCTGAGCCAGAAGGCAAAGCTCTTGATCTACCGGTCAGTTTTCGTTCCTACCCTCACCTATGGTCATGGAGGCTGGGTCATGACCGAAAGAACGAGATCCAGGGTACAAGTGGCCGAAATGGATTTCCTCAGGAGGGTGGTGGCGTCTCCCTTAGAGATAGGGTGAGAAGCTCAGTCATCCGTGAGGAGCTCGGAGTACAGCCGCTGCTCCTTCACGTCGAAAGGAGCCAGTTGAGGCGGTTCGGGCATCTGGTAAGGATGCCCCCTGGGCGCCTCCCTAGGGAGGTGTTCCAGGCACGTCCAGCTGGGAGGAGACCTCGGGGGAAGACCCAGGACTAGGTGGAGGGATTACATCTCCAACCTGGCCTGGGAACGCCTCGGGATCCCCCAGTCAGAGCTGGTTAATGTGGCTCGGGAAAGGGAAGTTTGGGGTCCCCTGCTGGAGCTGCTCCCCCCGCGATCCGATATCCAGTAATTATAGCCTTAACTACATTAGGCCTAAAATCAATGTCTGAGTCAATGTTTCTTGAAAGGGGTTTTCTAAAACTCATGTATTCCACTTTGGCCAACTTTAAAGCCCCAGTGTGTAAGAATGTATCCCATCTAGCGGTGAAATTGTATATGACAACCAACTGAATTTCACTTTGTAGCCCCCACAATTCTGAGTGCGTTATAACTCCTACGGTGGCCGAACCCGAAATTAGCGACAATCGTCCGTGAGTGTCCCTTCCAGTGTAATAATAGTTTGACGTTATTTTGGTACCATTTCATTGCTAACATCAGCTATCAGGTTCCCAAACATATGCAAGCTAATGTTAGTAAAGTATCAGTGCTATCGTTATTCTGTATATTGTACCAGATTAATAGTGTAAGGCCATGTTCACAAATGTAATACTTTTAACTATGTGCTTCAAAAGTGTAGTTAGTAGCTGTCAACCCTTCCGTTTTTTCCGGGTTTCTCACGTATTTCAGCTGTCTTCCTGCTGTCTTCCTGTTTTAGTATTTTCCTGTAAAATATCCCGTATTTGAATACTCTCATAACATTAACGTTAGCCCTTCCATTGGACCTGTCAGTCTCGGTACTGTTGTCCTGTTGCTACCCCTTGCACTTCCAGCGAAACAGATGTTTTCTAAGCATTGTTTTGCTTACTTGAAAGCAACCTTAGCGTGATGTTGGCCTCTTTAAGATAACAGCGTGGTTGTTGTGAGAGCACGATTTCACGCCAATCTGTAAGCACAGTCACGTTAGATCATAGCTCGCTTTAATGCAGCAGTTTTGTAGTACGAATTTTATCTGTCAGCAGAGGGATAGCAACAGAAAGATGAATGTTACATGAATGTTGAATGTTGAATGTTGCTGTTACACCCCACAATACAGCAACGGTTTACCATGGTTGAAATAGTAAATAAGACACACGACTAAGAGGGATGTTACGTCTATAAACAGTGGGCAGTAGTCCGAGTAGCGGTAAAGGAGGCTGTCAACATGTCGCCACGCCAAGTAATGACGTCACGACGCCCAAGCCCTATTGGCAGAATTACCTGTTGAGAAGAAAGCAGGCAACTTCGGTGTCCCTTTTAAAATCCTTGCTCGTCATCAGCTCTTTCCATCTTGGAAAAGCCACAACAATATTAACTTTGGTCGCGTTGCTTTGCCTGTCACGTTGTCATTTTAATTTCCTCTGCGATTCAGTTACATGTCCTCGATAATAGACGCAACAGGCTTTCAAATCTGCCGGCGGTGAGTTACAAGTAATCTTCTCCCCCTCCCTCCCCTGGCATACGTCACAGTCAGTGCCACTGAGTGAAAAGCGCAAAATGCGGAGCAGTATCGCCTGTATGTCCTTACGGGCTACCGTAATGACTATGGAGCGTCTACCCCAGTTCATGTAAGCGCAAATGTAAAATTTCAAGCCAATAGGAATACTTGGAATTGATGGTTGTGGTCAATATTCATAAAAAAGGACAAGTTTGTGAAGGGCAATACAGATTTTGATAATAAACAACTACAAATGTTACACACTGGGGCTTTAAGAAAATCAACATCTTTGTTGACCCTATTCTGTTGGAATAAAATTCTGTTCATCTGGCATTACATGACGGGTTGCACTGAAAAACTGGATAGTTGTAAGAGTTAAAATCCACCATACAGATGAGTGCTACTTGTTTGTGCTACTTGTCTAGATTGAGTGAATTTTGGAAAATCCCCTTTCAGTGTGTGAAAGTGTTGTTCCTGTTGTCATCCCTGCAACACTTTTGATTACACTGTGTGTAATCAAAGAGGAAGTAACCAAACCGTCATTGTATCATGCATGTCTGTTAATGGTAAATGACCAATAGCAGAAAATATGAAAATGAAGTAATAGTATCAGTGATACTTTATATATATATATATATATTAGTATCAGTGTAAAAGCAAAATTTGTGGCATTGCCTTCACTTCTGTCTAGTTGTGTCTTACTTTACTTTAAGTGTAAATCTGACTTTGTGTGTGTATGTGTTAGTGGATGTTGAGCGGCAGTGTGAAAAGAGAGAACCAAGAGTTTCTATTGGCCTGACTCATCATGTTCTTATCTAAACTCAAGGCTATACTCATCCCATCAGAGTCTGCATGCCTGTTCTCTATTTAGGAGCTGCCAAGTGGTGTAGGTTGTGTGCGTGTGTGTGTGTGTGTGTGTGTGTGTGTGTGTGTGTGTGTGTGTGTGTGTGTGTGTGTGTGTGTGTGTATGTGTGTGTGTGTGTGTGTGTGTGTGTGTGTGTGTGTGTGTGTGTGTGTGTGTGTGTGTGTGTGTGTGTGTGTGTGCGTGTGTGTGCGTGTGTGTGCGTGTGTAGGTGTGGTGGTGAGGGCCTTGAAAATCCTACTGCTAAGACTACCCACAGCTGCTGAGGGCACAGGGGACAGTGTGCACTGTGTGTGTGTGTGTGTGTGTGTGTGTGTGTGTGTGTGTGTGTGTGTGTGTGTGTGTGTGTGTGTGTGTGTGTGTGTGTGTGTGTGTGTGTGTGTGTGTGTGTGTGTGCGTGCGTGTGTGCATATGATGCCCAATCTAACCCAGAAACCCATTGTACAGTGTAAACTTCACATCCCTGTGTACAACACACATGCTGGATTTTGTTTCTGATCCAAAAGAAATTACAGAAGTGGCCCTGTAAAGAAAATACATCTGAAATTAAAGTCATACATTACCAGCTGTTCGAATATCATCTTGATGAAAATGGTCTCAGTACATTATGTGCTGTTGAATAAAAGCTATTAACAGGTGCCATCTGGTGGACATTTTGATCCAAAAAAGTGTTTAAGGGTTGTGTTTTAGTAGGGAATTTAATTCCAAAATTTTGATTTATGTTCCCATTTATACACAACATATATTACAATATATTATTATTATTATAATTATAACTCAATCTTATTTGTTCTCCCAGAATCAGTGGTACTTAATAGTGGATATTTAAACGTTATATGCCAAGAAGACTAACAGGCAAAGCCACCAGTATATACAGTAAGACTAGATGTGTTTTCTTCTGGTCCAAGCAGTGACACCGGACATGATTTAAGACACAACCTTCTGATCAGACGTGCTATCATCGCACCACAAGAGCTCCCATTTAGTAAAAGAAACCCAAAGAAAACAGGCATTTACAGGGACTCACTTGCGGTCCTCAAGCACGGCAATCTCATGTTTGACCTGGTGGAACTCTCTCGCCATCCTGCAGTGCTCCTTGTACACCTGAACACTTTCTCTCAGAGACACACAGGGGGGCACTGGCTGCAAGAGGTCAGAGAGAGATATGTGACATCAGAGAGATGTATTAGTTTATGACTAAGCAAAACAAAAAAGATTATATATAATATATCATAATATATATAAATATTAAACAGATTATATCACACAAGCAACACTATGTACAAACCCAGAACAGCAAAATCCAACTTGAAAGCTTTAAAAATGCCTCAAAGCAAATTCCCTTTTTTGCTGGCATTGTTTATTATTAAACAGTATGCTAAATGGCTGCTAAAAGGCTAATTCCTATTATTTTAGAAAGGTTATCTCCTAAAGTAATTAAAGAATATCCATTAAATTCGCTACTGGTGAAACATGAGATTGCTGTGCTTGAGGACAACAAGTGAAAGCTAAACTGACTTGTCTTCATATAACTTGTATGAAACCTATAAATGCTTTATTTCACAGAGGGAGAAAGTATGGCGCTATGGTAACGTGTCTGACACCAGATCAGAATATTGCATGTTTAAATCGTTTCAAGGTCACAAAAATATTTTTTTACCGTTCTATGGATTGAATATGAATATTGAGAATCTGCTAATTTTATGTATATAAGAAAAAAATGGGAACAAAAACAAAATCTCTATCAGCCTGTAGTATAGCGTATGGCAGCTATCATTCATTGGCCTGCAACTACTGTTCTCATTTGATACTCTAACATGTATGTGACCCTGGCACTGGCACTCGTTGAAGGATAATTCAATGACAACACGAATAGCAGATTGAGCGCACAGTGTGAAGACATTGATCTACAGGGTTGATAAACTAAACCCAAGCTTCTCCTGATGTACAGAGAGAGCAATAATTACATCAATAGTAATATTAACAGAGCAAACATTTTCTAAGTCAAAATACAGTATATATAAAAGAGGGAATTTATTGGCATTGCATTGTTTGACAATCCATTAGAAAAATGCAGCATTAAGCCACAAAATAGAGCCAAACATGAAATGCAAAATGTCAATAGCATTATAGTGCAGAGCAGGATTTGGAGTTTTCCTTAAAAGGCACAAAATGCTATTCATCAGCACAGTGGATTTAAAATCATTGCCATCTCTTCTATACTCTGCCTCTCCACCCTTTTGCTGCTCTGCCAACAATACAAAAGTGTGTGTTCAATGCAATGTGATGCTACAGTATGCACTAGTAATAGTAGTACTGTAAACCTGTAGTCGCTGTTCAAGATCTGGGAAAGTCTGAGGGACGTCCTCCACATCTTTTGCATCTAATGAAAAAGAACACATTATTCAGACATCAGTATGATTGACATATACTGACATATCAAAACAGAATATAGTATATTAGTTAATGACACATAATTTAACATACTATTTTGATGATTTTGCATTACTACAAATTGTGTATGCTTCACTGCTGACCATTTCCCCAAGCATACTGTATGTATCCTGCAGTGGTGTGAGTATTCTAATCTATAACAATACATCTTTTTTTATTTTTATTTTTTATTTAACCTTTGTTTAACCAGGTAGGCCATTGAGAACAGGTTCTCATTTGCAATGGCAACCTGGTCAAGAAAACCATAAGCGTGCAAGACAACATACAGTTTCACATTCAATACAATACAAGAATACAGAATACAATAGGCTACATAAAGTGCAGATTAAGTAGGCATTACAAAGTCTATATCACTGCTGAAATGTAGTAAAGAGTAAAAAAAAACAGTTAGTGCAAATTGTGGTCTAGTTAATGATGTAGATCAGTTATAAAGCAACATATATGAATAGACAGTCTATATAAATGCTGAAATGTAGTGAAGAGTCAGTATACAGTTAGTGTAAGTTGTGGTCTAGGTAGTGATGTAGATCAGTAATAACACAGTAAACATGAAATGCTGAATGTAGTGAAGAGTCTATATACAGTTAGTGCAAATAGTGGTCTAGGTAGTGATGTAGAACAGAAATAACACAATATGCATGAATAGACTATATATATATATATATATATATATATATATATATATATATATATATATATATATATATATATATATATAGTCTATTCTATAATAGTCTATATAAATGCTGAGATGTAGTAAAGAGTCAATGTACATCTGATGCATCAGATGATCATTATTGTTTTATATGAAAGTTTAACATTACTAGTAACTACAGATAAATGCAGTGAAGTATAAAGTAGCAACATTCTACTAAAATACTTCAATAAAGTACCTCAAAACTAAAGGTACTTAGTTATTGTACTTTCCACCACACATTTTCTGATTGATTTCCTTCCTTCCATCTAAGTACTCTGTGATACGATTATTATTAATAATTAATATAATTATTATTATTTTAAATGTGGATTCTGTAGTTAATGAATATGATTTATCTTTAGCATTAGAACATTAAAATAAAATGTTTATTGTGAGTATCTCCAAGCATAAAATTGTCTGATGAAAAGTCCCATTTAAAAAGTAATCTCAACGTAATTTGATAAATCAACACAAAAGTCTTCTTAGTTAAAAAATGTTTTTATTAACATTGCTGCCTGTTCTTGATGTACAGCCAAGTGACTTGTCCTACAGCCAGTTGCGTTAAAGCCTTTCTCCACCTCATAAAATGGACCAAAATGAAACACAATAGGGGCCTCTTATACAGTATGACACCACAACATAGCAACACAGTGCTACACTTATAAATGAGCCATGTCCTCTTACTGTACAGCAGTAATGAGCTGTCACACTCAAAGACATGCAGGTTAAGAACACAAACAGACAAACACAGTGGACAGAAAGAATAGACAGGCCAGATGTATGGACAGAGAGGGATCCAGACAGACAGGCAGGCAGACAGACAGACAGACAGACAGGTTGTCTACACCAGCCTCTGCCTCGCCAGTAATGTCCTCCTGGAGTTGTGGAACACATGTGGAGAATCCTGTGATGATGCAACTTTCTAAAAGCAGAAGTATCAGTGGGCCAGCCTGCAGCCATGGGGCCAATTATGATGTGGAATAAATACAGTTCTCATGCTTAGGATTGACACAGTGTGGGGTTATAACTATGTCTGGTATGAAGTCATGAAAGCCCTAGAGCATGATCCCCAGACGGAGCACAGGTCTTAGTCCCCCTGCTGAGAAACACAAGTTCAAAGAGGCAACAACATGATCGTCTAGGGAATATTCAAAATTTGATTTAGGAGGGTAGGGTCAGATTGTGCCTGAACAGCTCTGGAAGCTACAGCTAAAACTAAAACAAGGCATGTAAGCATGGAAATAAAGCAGGCCCTGTGCAGTTACTTTGATCCTTAAAAATGAACCAGTGCACAACTAGACAAAAACAAAACTCATTGGAAAGTAAGGTGAAACTTAACTGAATGCATGTAAATAGATGGTTGAGGTTGAAAGAAAAGGCAAGCTAGAAACAAAAGAACAGCAATATGAGTGATTAAAGATTTTCAGGTTCATAATTGTATTTTAAGGTTGTACCAGAATAGGTTAACATGGTTTAATTTTCAAAAAACACCATATTTTTGTTGTACTGCACATCTCTCTCTCACTGCTGCAGCTCCTCTTTTCACCTTGTGTTCAGGTCTCTGTTTTAGCTACAGAGTGAATCATCTTTTCTTCTGTACTCTTTGATTCCACTCGCACATGCGCAGTAGCTCAGATCGCAGATCATGTCAGTTAGCTCCACAGACAGTAAAAGAAAGGTTGTTTCCCCAACTTTGGTCAGTTAGCTACAAGGCAGGATTAGCTTGGAGACTTTTTCTAAAGGAGGGCAGACATGTAAATACTTCTTTTGTAGATTATGGTGAACTTGTGTGTGTTGTAGCAGTGCTTTGCCATTGAGAACGAGCTAGCATGCTAACGCTAGCGCTAGCATGCTAACGGTTGTGTATAGCCCATCGTTTCGGCTAGTTACGTAACAAGCCCTGCAGATTTTGAACAGCTCACCCAGAGACTGAAGGCAGGACACATTCAGAAACCGTATCTCACTCAAAACAGCATGGATAGATTTTATTTTTAAAGTTTGTATGTGTGTGGAAGCACCAGAGACACAAAATAACACCCCAAATCCCAGAAAAAGTGATTTTTTCATAATATGGGCACTTTAAGAAAAAAAGGCAATTCTGTAAGAGGACATGTTGCCATTGTGCGAATGACAAGCAGAATGTCATGGAGTTCAATGAAGCACAAGTGGGATTTGAGTGTCGTTCCTGCTAGAGCCCTTCATCTCTCTTCCTAAGAGAAAGACAAGGGGGATCAGAGTTGGGCGGAATAGGACTGGAAGTGTTAACTGCTTATAAATATAGGCCAGTGTTCTAAAAGCTGAACAGTGAATCAGGCAGCACGACACTGCTAGTATTAGAGGGGAAACCTGACTCTGCCATTGCATAGCCGCAGCTGCTGTCCCAGTGCCTGGCCCCACTGCAGTAAAACATCCTGACAGACAGTACCTTGCACCATAGGTATGGAAGACCTTTCATTGAAGATTAAAGAACTATACAATGCTGATCACTGTAAAAGGTTTTGCAATTGCTTGTATGGGTGCATATAGTGCATGTGCGTTTTGCAAACGCACAGCTGCGCATATGCATGTGTGGTTGGTTTTTAAATGCTGTGGTCCTACTGAAATAGAGGGGGCACATGTCTTGGCTACAGTGTAGAAGAATGAGCACAGTTAAAGTGATAGGGTGTAGGGGGGAGGGGAGGGGGGGATTGTGCCTGGTCTGTTTTGGAGGGAGGAATGTCGTGCATGTGTTCCACACATACTGGAAATGCAGTGAGAGTAGAGCTCCACGCAATGTCAGGTGTTAAATGATCAAATGAGTAATAGGTGTAACCTAACTCAAAATAATTTGTTACCATAATTTTTTTAAATGCTGTGACACAGGTGTGTGTGTGTGTGTGTGTGTGTGTGTGTGTGTGTGTGTGTGTGTGTGTGTGTGTGTGTGTGTGTGTGTGTGTGTGTGTGTGTGTGTGTGTGTGTGTGTGTGTGTGTGTGTGTTTACCTGATGTGTCGGCAAGGCTGAAGGCGATTCTAACTTCAGATTTATCAGGAGACACTCTTCTGGTTGAGGTGATCATTTATCCCTTCATGAGGCCACAGGCACAAAACAGAACTGTTAGCACAATCAACAGGGTCTCATGAAAGAAGAGTGATGACGTAATAATGAAACAATTAGTCGATCAACTGAAAACTGACAGATCTATTAATAATGTAAGAGATTTAGCTTCTTAAATTTGATGACTTCCTGCATTCCTCCGTTTTATGTGAGTGTAACTTGTAAATCTTTTGGTCAGAACAAGCAATTTGAAGATGCCACCTATGAATTATGAAGGGCATTTTCTCACTATTTTATGTATAGACCAAACAATATATCAGCGGAATAATTATAGTATCAGCCTTAATTTGTATCTGTATGTGGTATCCAATCAGACATGGAAAACCATTTTTTTTATTTCAACCTAGGACATTATTGTGATGTTAACCAGACTAAACCAAATACTGAACTCAGCAGGTGTTGTGTTCAGTCGGAATGAAAGCATGCTTTGATAAAGCATGTGATTAATCCAAACCTAGAACTTTGGCGGACCTTATAAACACACACACACACACACACACACACACACACACACACACACACACACACACACACACACACACACACACACACACAGCCACCAGTTTCATCATGCATTTAGAGTTGCAGTGGGATTACTGTAAATAATTAGGGATCTTTGACAGACTGGCTCTGAGGTCCGGGTTTTGCACGCCGCTCTCCAATGTAGGTACAGGCTTTTTATATCAGGGCATTTGCCTGCTTTAACCCCGGTAAACCCTCTGTCTCACACATAACATACCTCAGTGACCTTCTACACCAGCAAATAAGCACTGTTTTTAATGAATGTCTTTCTCAGTTGTTAGAAATGGGTAAAAAGGTCAAATTTTGATCAAAACATTCCTACTGATAGTGTCAAAATATGACAGTATTAGGTGGAATAGCCTAATAGTGTACATAGGCTATAAAAACTATAATGATGGAGTTTATTACATAGCCTACATATGGACTATCTCTAGCTGAAAATGACCCATCTGGGCCAACAGGGCATTGTTACCTGAAGCAGCACGAGCCCGACCCAGGAAATTCCGTATAATAACGTTTAAAATCAGGTAGCAGTGTACGTCCTCAATATTGATTGTTGTCTGTTCCCCGTCGGACCACCGCCGAGGTCTCTTCAGAAAAAGCACAAATCGTCTCTCAGCCGTTGCATGGCACAATTATCGATCCAAAAGTTGACCTCCACTTCCCTCTTGAGACTCCAACTATATTGTTTTGTATTCAAAAGTTTTCCAACATAGTCAAGGCGTCCACTACAATGGTGTCAGTCAAAGGGTCTCCAGCCGCTCAAGTTTGCGTGGGCATGGACATGTTATCCACGGACTGCAGCCACGCGACGAAGAGCAACACAACAGGGCGCAGGCAGTGGAGGAATGCCGTCCGCTGTCCCCCTGTGGCGGCCCGGGCCCAATTAAATGTCTCAGATGACATGACTTTAGCCCGCAAAAATGCCCATAGCTGCAGCACTGTTTTGAGTGACACGGTCATGCCGCTGGGATGGTCTTTGGCTTTGCAATAGCTGGGCAATGAGACAGTTGCTCAGAATGAACATATCATGCTATTATAGCTCTGGGGAAAGAAATGGAGCATCCCAGTATGTTTATCTTTTGGGGGGTCGCTTTGGCAATTGAGTGCAAGAACACTCAATTGCCAATTGACGAACGTGATATACTTAGAGGCTACCTAAGGGGAGTTTCTTGCGATGCATAGTCTACATTAATTAGGCTACTGTGATTCAGGCACTTAACCTTTTTTTTTTTTTTTTTTTACTTTTTAAAGGGACACCGAATTTACACATGGGTTAGTTTACTCCTCACAAGAGTACTGTCTGTGGCTCTGGAAAGGAGGTTTTTTTCTTTTTTCTTTTTTAAGATTATATTTGGGGCTTTTCCGTCTTTTAATTTGACAGGACAGTTAAGTGAGAAAGGGGAGAGAGAGGGGGGGGGAAGACATGCAGGAAATCGTCACAAGTCGGATTCGAACCCATGACCTCTGCGTCAAAGCATAAACCTCTTAGTACATGTGCGCCTGCTCTACCCACTGAGTCAAGACGGCCACGAGAGGAGGCTTTCTAAAGACAAAAATAACCATGATGATGCCAGCAGTCTGGGAAAAAAAACGACGCAAAGGACCAGAGGCTCTACTCCGAGTTGCTGAGCTTCTCACCCTATCTCTAAGGGAGACGCCAGACACCCTCCTGAGGAAACCCGCTTGTACCCTGTATCTCTTTCTTTCGGTCATGACCCAGCCTCCATGACCATAGGTGAGGGTACGAAAACTGACCGGTATATCGAGAGCTTTGCCTTCTGGCTCAGCTCTCTTGTCGTCACAACGGTGCGATAAATTGAATGTAATACCGCCCCCGCTTCGCCGATTCTCCGACCAATCTCCCGCTCCATTGTCTCCTCACTCGCGAACAAAACCCCAAGGTATTTGAACTCCTTCACTTGGGGTAAGGACTCATTCCCTACCCGGAGAAGGCACTCCATCGGTTTCCTGCTGAGAACCACAGCCTCAGATTTAGAGGTGCTGATCCTCATCCCAGCCGCTTCACACTCGGCTGCAAACCGATCCAGTGAGTGCTGAAGGTCACAGGCCGATGATGCCATCAGGACCACATCATCTGCAAAGAGCAGCGATGAGGATTCAGACCTAATTTTTTTTTTTTTTTACAGAAAGACTTACAACCTGTGGGTGTGGAGATTGATATGTTGGGCATTTCCCAGGCAGGACAGATGTAATGAAAACACACTATTGAGGTGAATAATGGGAAGAGTAGCATTCTGTGTTTTGGTAGTTCGACCCATAGGACTAAAGATCAAGGTATCTCCGCCTGGTTCATTTTTGACCATTCTTTTTTAAATCTGTCTCTTGCAAGTGCCCCAACTTTATGGAGGTGCAATACTAAATTGCTACATTACCCCTTTTAGATTATAAAACATGTATATGGCTGTTTTTCCTGTATCATCACAGATACTTGTAGCTGTTCAGCAAAAAGCATGTACCAAATTTTGTGTTTTTGATTTATTTTAATAAAGTGAAGAGTCCATTCCTGGGCTGAGAAAATTATCCAACTTCTTAAGATAAATCACCATTTAAAGCCACATTGGATTATCTGAAAAATGCTTCGTCACAAAGCTAAAAAAGGGCTATGTTACTTTGCTCATAAAAACGCTGATGATCTGGAGATTTATTGTTTTCACACGACAACGATGATTTGCATTAGAGCTTAAGTGTCCAGAGTTGCTGAAAAGAAACAACTTATATTTACTCTCAGCTTGAAACTTGAGTAGGGCATCACAGTCTGCCCGCCATCTGGTCTGTTTATAGGCTGAATGTGCATGACAGCAAGAATTCATAATAGGCCTAAACATTATAATAATTATGCTAAACTGATCTTATAAGCCATTGAGGATGGATCTAAACGCAAAAAAAGCCGTGCAGTTCTCTGAAAGAATTACTGTTTAGGGTTTCCTCGTGTTTTGACTTACTGCAATATGCTGATGTTTAATAACCATGAGGCCAGTTCACCTGCACACCAGCAGATGAGAGCATTGCCCCTGAATTATTTTACAGCCAGGCTATAAGATGGTAGGAGAGAAAGAAAAGAGGCCTCCTCCTCCTCGTTTGTCTTCATTGACAGGCTGTTGACACAGACCTGCCTTATCAGCCCCATAGACTGTTCATCTCATTGTGATGAATGGGACACACTTAAACGTCTGCCACTCTTTTACGTTGGAGTTATAGCTTAGATTTGAGTCTTCTGTATGTACAGTTGAGAGCCTCGTGAAGGGATATGTGAACCAGACTTGACAGGTTTGACGGCTTTATGTGAGGTTTAAGATACAGTACATGAAGAAGAATTCTAGAAGAAATGTACAAGAGTTCTCTGATGTAAAATGTATTTCTATAATGCAGCTGTGTAATACAACAAATGTATCATATATAAATTTAGCCCTATTGAGATTGTCTGTGCTTTGCTGACCTTTCCTTTAAGTGAATGCAATAAAGGCAATATAGTTCCCATTTTGGACATTAAAATGTCAACGACAGGCTCTTTGAGCTGTCTCTCCATCTTGACGTCTCTGGATTTGTCTCTCAATCTCTTTCTCTTCATCTGTGCAAGAGGTATAGAAGTATGGATCATAATTCCTGACCTTCTTACTGACAGCACAAATAGACAGATGCTACTATCTCTTTCCCCATTTCTCTTCTACCTCTACCACCACCACCAAGGTTGAGGTCTTTTCAGGATCATTGAGACAAATAATAGTTTCTGTGGGTGAAACTAACAGGGACATGAACACAGGTGAAGACAGAAACATTGTCCAACAACAGCAGAACATTGTTCAGGTGGGGTTATCTTAGGTTAGTAAGGAGAGTCCTGCTCAGCCATGCAGAATGCCGATGCCAGAGTTGTAATCCATGGCCTCATTCATGAAGGATTAGATAATGATAAAAAATATATACTGCCTTTGGTTTTGATTAAGAATTATGGGGTTAGAAGATTAGAGACAACCAAAACCTATTACATTGGACTGAGACCAATCCCAGAATTAATCTGAATACCAAAAAGAGAAAACTCATTACATGAAGAGATTAAGAAAAGCTCGGTCCAATTCTCTTAGGATGCACACAAACCCGTGCACACTATCCACCGAGAGAAATGTCACAACAAAACCTCTGACTCCAGTCATTTATCAAAAAAATTATATCCATTTATTGCTCTATCCGCTTCAAAATATTGCATTAGCTGGTAAATGCTAGGTCAGTTTTAAAAGTCCTGACATTATTGATAATGAATTGTATTACGATTTAATGCTTAGAGTGCTCCATTAACATTCTTCTTTCCATTTTCCACTAGTTAGTTTCTGACCAACTTTAGGACATGTTGACATTGTCAGTATAATTGTTAGTGTTGAATGATTAATTCTTTATGTTATTCAGATTTTACAAATGGTAGTATTTCGAAAATGTCAGGAATACTGAATTGCTGGCTTCATGCTTCTCCAAATATCACATTCCACTAACAGAGTACAAGGCAGGGGCAAACTAAAGGGGTAAAGGAAGAACAGGAAGTTGATGCTGCTACAGAGAAGAGATTTAAAGGTTGGGCAAAGAGTTGGCAAATAGACAAAGAGCATGAGTAAACTCTTAAATTCTCTGATTAATGTATTTTAACCTTAGGTCAGCTTCAGAGGACATTAACAATCCTGAGGATTTGGAGAAGCTCTAAATGTAGCATTGAGCCAAGAACACAGTGGAAATGAGATAGATTTACAAGACTTGTCAATGAAAATGTTAATTGATGCTCTCTGTATTCATGCTGCAGAGGGGTAATTGTGCTGCAGCTGCTAAAAAAAACATTCACTCTTCATTCTGATTACCTAAAGTACAGAGGTTTAGGCAAATATGCTACATACACTGCTGTCAGGCAATGGATCTTCCTGCTTAAATTTTGTAAAAAAAAAAAGCAAACTTGTAACTACTACTGTAAAGGCAAATTAAATATCTATTAAAAAAAAAGTTTTGAGGAAACATTTTTCAGCACCTATTTCAATCAGGAGAGACTTAATTTAAGAGTGAAATACGTTCAATGAACATGGTGCATAATAGTTTGATATGTTAAGAGTCTCTGGCGATTAGAAACCATCGCAAATGTTAAATCATGTTAAATAAGGGGTATAGAGGCCATGGATATGTAGATGGAGTCTAGACACTGGTGTCGGTGATGAAGGGGTAAAGGAAGAGCCTGAAGATCTGGATGCATGTGATGTGAAGCGAGGCTTCTGATGGACGAAGCCTGGGTGCTTGGAATGATGAGAACGGGAGGAGAATGGGATGGAGGAGGGTCGCATCGATTTTGCCTGAACTGACAGCAGCAAAGAGTAGAACAGATTTAAAGTTTGAGTGCAAAAATGCCATGGCTCACGGAGATTGAGGCAAAATCTGGTTGGTTTAACTGAAAGGATGAAGTATAGAAGTCGTCCTGAAAAAAAACTTACGCTAAGCTTCATTCCTGGAACGTTTTATGGGAATGAAAGTTAATAAATGGTTAATATACCGTAATCGTTCTGTCTATGGATCATGATCTCATCATAAATGATATTGCACCTAAAACGTCTTGCAGGTAAGCTATATAACTAACAAGCCAATGTTATATAGCATGTAAATAGCCTGTGAAGTACTTATGGAGAAGTTTTTTTTTACTTTTTTTAACTGCACACATCTACCAGAGCCACTGTCACTACTGGGAGACAAGATCTTCCCTCTGGCTTTCAAATTTGACAACTCCAAACAGAAGAAAATGACTTCAATTGAAAAACAAGACTCCCACAGGGACAAGGGAATTGTCTTTGACCTCCTGAGAATGTCATGCATTAAAATAAAAACTTCTCATTTCCTTCTCCCTGTATCATAACCTTTCTCTGATGCACAGGCAGCATTGATATTTCATGATCACAAGAATTTGTGAGGCTGTGTGTGTGTTTTTTTTGCGGGAAGGGAGGGTTGCTGTTTGGGATTTTGAGCTTGAAGGGTATAATATAACAGCAGGTGTGTTCCTGACTTCCCTTACTTAAAGGTCCTCTCTTTTACTGGCCAGGGTTGGCTCAGCAATCCGCTCTGCAGCTACTTGTGCTGCCTGCCAGTAGGCACACAAAGAAACATGCGCATACACTGCTGCCAAGCATGAACAACAGCAAATCAGTCAAAAGCTTAGAAAATGCAAAAAACTTTTTACTCTGAAAATCAGTGAATTATGTCATACATTTACACAATGGGTATCTATAAAGTGTGTAGATTCAACTGTGAAAACTTCTCAGAACAGTGAACTACAGTCATGAGGAAACAGCAATGGTTTATGCTATGAGAGAGCTCTCATTCTTGTTGTCATCACCTGTTTTAACAATATTAATGTTGATACAAGGCCAAGACTTTGTAAACTACATCTACAGTAGAATGCTTTATGTATAATTCTGTCACATAAAGACAGGGGTGATGAGGGAACAACTTCATAAAATTCTGTGGCCCACAAACAAATCTGATGATTTGAGAGCGATCAAGTAGCAGTCTGTGATCCAAGTTCCGTCAGTTTTTTGATCCAAGGCTCACGTGCTGGAGTCCCGTCTCGCTCCTTCTCTCTTTGCAGTGCGTTTGGGTTGACAGAGGATGCAAGCTGTCCTTGCTCCACTGCGGGGTCGCAACCTCATCCGGATGCCTTTGTAACACTGCAGGGAGATACCCAAGTCCTCCATCAGGGCGCTAAAAGACACGCACTGCCAATGAGAATGACAATTAAAGGCCTGGGTTAAGACATGAATAAAGCTGATTTCCAATACAGCCATTATGACCTTTATCAACTTTGGCCATGAGTTTAATGACTGTGTGAATGTGCTAACATAAAACAAAATTACTGCCGCCGCATAATTGGATCAACTAGGGAATTATTGGATAAAGCATTAATTGAAAGCTATAAGTTTAATCCTAAGGCAACGACATTTGATTCAACTTTGCAGGAGCAGCTGAATGTGAGCCAGCAGACAATTACTGAAAGTCAGCACTAAAGTCTGACCAGGCAAACACCAGAAATGATAAAACACACATGAAATGTAAATCTATCTCTGTTGTCTCAGTCTGAAATCCAGTTACACAGACAAGAGATGAAGGACAATGTCTGCCATGCAACATCCTAATGCAAGGAGCTATGAATTCATAATATGGTAATAATTTGAAATTATCAAAGAGAGTGCCATGTAAAATGAGAAGCCTAAGGCTTATTTGATTCTGCAGAATAATACATCGCACTGAACTCATTCATTTTTGATCATGTTTATTTGCCTTTTATTTTGCACTCCTCCAAAGGGGGTGTTTGCTAAATTTATTTTGCAAATTATCATTCGCAGCACAAAGACATCCTGTTTTTATCTATTGGTCTTTGCATCCAACGACCATAGAAGGTCTTCCTCTTTCATCCTCAGGCTTTGCCTTCTCAAACAAATGTGGCTTCCTGCAGGGTTTCCCACGGTTACCTGTAACACTCCGTAACAGTGGGAATAACCTGGCACCAACCTCAGAGAAAGAGAAGCAAAACTGCAAGTTGAAATTCATGCATGTTTGGGTCTTGGTAGAACACTGTAAAACATAAACCATACTTAATATTAACTGAATCATAATCATAAGAACTTCAAATTAATTTACTTATAAAATCCCCCATTTAATATTTCCACTGTAACCCTCCGACCATAGATCTTGTTGATTCTTGTACCTATTTATCTAGCAGTTTACACAATTATCTAATGTATGCTGATTTTACACCCTTTAATAACCTTCATAGTGATTTATCTTTTCTACAACTAACTGAATATTTGCTTGTGTTGTATCTTACTACATTTTGGAGAAAGATGAATCTTGCAACTAGATGAAAAGGTGAGTCCTGGGGAGCAGGGAAGACCTTGAAAGTCACAATCCCTCTGTGATCCCATCCATCATTACTTCAGTTTAAATGTCCTGCAGTCAGCAGATGTTATTTATGAAATTACAACTGTACTTTTGGCTTTGGATATGTGCCAGGGGATATCTTAACTCGACAGATTGTTCCATCAGTGTTATCCAAATGTCAGCCAACCAAACCAGTCTACCAACAAGCTTAATGAGGAGAAACATATTCAAATAACTTTTCCTATCTTTTGATTTCCCAGAAGGCATTTAATGTCTGCCTCTAAAGTATACACAAATGCCTACTGAGACTTCACTGAATGAAGCACAACTTGTAGGAAGGCTACTTAACAAGTGCAAGCAAGAAAACAGCAGGGCAGCACTGCAGAGTTCTGCACTGTTTATATGAATTTAAATGCCACGTTTTACAAACTATCCTGTGTCGTAAGTTTAGCATGTGCTCTGTACCTGTGAAGATCTCACTCTTTAGAACGTATTGTAAACCTTTGTATACTGCCTACCTGTGGTGTCATTATAAGCAAGGCAGCATTAGGAAACTCATTGTGGCTTATAATGACAGCATGAGGCTGCTGCTGAGAGCTCCAAGAATCTCCAGTGCAAGCCATATGTTTGTCATTGTTGGGGTACCTACCTGCTCTGCTGTTTTACGTAACTTGATGTATAGATTTATGTGTAGGGTATCTGAGTCAGAAAATGTTTTGGCTAACCCTGTACGCATTTCTGTCAGATTTTTTCTTCCAGCCTGTGGAACCATTGACGAACATGTCTATATGTTAGACACTGAACATTGTGGAAGTCTTTGTATTTTTATGTTTTACTCTGTGTGTTTCTTATTGTGATATGGATTCCCCTGGGTCTGAAATAAAGTTTATGATAATATCCTGAATGTGAATAAATGTGTACTCAAAAGGACACACACAGGTGACTCACACATTTTATATAATAACTTGCAGCTATAGTGTTTCTCCTATTCTGTATTTTTAGGCTTTTATTAGTTAAGTGCTCCTTACATGCTATATAACAAAAGCATGCCAATAGGAGGCTTGGCATGCTTTTGTTATATAGCTTGTAAGGAGCATGTCAGGAGCAGGCACCCCTCACCCTCAAATGCTCTCTTCATAAAACATTCTTCTTAGCTCCTAAGAAAGTAAAGTATATGACTGCTTAAATATACCCACTTGTACAATATAAAACCATACAGTAACTTTAATAAACTTTGTCATAATTTAACAGTGGCCTTCGGACAAAAGGAATACATTTGAGACAATAAACATTTTAGTTGAAACCAGTTCAAACCATTAGTAAAAAGGACATAGTAGTGTGAGCACGAGGGTATGAGGTACTGGAGGTAAAATACTAACATAATTGGGATTGGCTGACACAGGTGCAGATATACTGGGGTATTTTCAGCAGGGGGCAGAGAGAAGGACACCTAGTTACAAACCTATCGTCTAGTGTGTATGTGTTGTAAATGTGCTGCCATGGCTACTCTGTGTCATCCCCCAGTAGCCTGCCGCTCTCCAGATCAGTAGATAAGGAGGTGCCAGACGAGGAGATGGAGCCACGCCGCTGGAACTGACGGGACTGCACCCCATAAAAGAAACAGAAAGCCTGACGCAAGCATGCATAGAAAAAAAAGAATGGAGGAGAAAACACAAAAAAGAAAAAACACAAAAGAGATCAAAACAGACGTAAAAAACAAGTTAAAATGTGACAAAGAAAATAAGAACATAGCAAATAAGACACAAACGCAAGGCATCGCCTTTGATAACAGTGTGAAAAGGGATGTTCTTGTTCTCGAAAGCAGACAGAACTCCTGCTTCCGCTAAATAAAACTAATAATAATTAGTCTTTTCATTTTGCATTTGTGCTTGATTAGCAGACAGAGAAGATGTAACTAAACATTGTGAGTAAGTTCACTAAGTTCAACCCACTGTTTCCTAGGACTGTCAGACACTGATAAGTCATAAATCCATCTAGTCACTTTCTTGTTAACAGCAGGAAGTGGGAATATGATTTTGAGTAAATTAATTTTGATCAAGCAAACATCTAACAAACACTTCCAAAGTTAGAAAATAATAATTAGTAAGTGATAAAGAAAAACTGAACAAAGCATTTTCATCAGTCTCTGAAAATGTGTGTGAGAATAAATTAGCATAAGTATAATTTTTATTACAATACTTCGATTTTTAACAACCTGTAATGAAACAACATCCCCTCTTAAACAATACTTTAAAACAAAGATTTAATTAAGAACGCAAGTTCCCTCAGAGCAGATCTGGTAACCTTTAATCCGGTTATTTGTCATCTTCACTTGGCCGATGAACAGCAGTTCCTCACCCACTCACCTCCTCTATGTCGGCGTTCCTGCGAGCCTTGTAGATGAACTCTCCAATAGCCACAAACACAGAGAGAACCAGACCAGCAGCAAGGACGATAAAGATACCGCCAATGTTTTCCACGCCCAAAGCATTGGCCTCCTTGTTGTCCTCCTCTGGGCAGCCATTGCCTCTCCACCACTTCTCCTTCATCATGTGCAACTTCCCCTCCTCCTGCAGCTGAAGGATGGCAATGGTCACTTTATCCCTGTATGGAGACCCTGGCGAGGGAGAAGGCAAATAGAAAAACATTACATACTGACAAAGCATTTACAAATAGCCTACTTTTAAATGCCGAGGCGACCCTCTGTTGACAGTGTTTTATTGAAATGATTCTGTGTTTTCTGTGAAACATATTTCAAGGAAATATGTTACGGGAACAGAATTAACTGTATGTGACAGGAAACATGAATCTACATGTATCTTGATGATATAAAAGTCCAATTTGCATTTGTAATGTTTATCGTTATTCAAAATCCACTTCAAATAACATCACCGGCTGACCACACAATAGGTGAGTGCAGGAGACATGGATAGGGCCAAGGAGTTAAAGGAAATAAACCACTTAATAGTTTTGAGACAGAGGCTTCTGCCCCCAACTCCTCTAGATCATTCCCCTCTACTATCCTCCAATGACACTCCAGGGCCTGACACATCTGGGACATTAAAGCCTGCTTATCAGATAAGAAATGAGCTGAATAGACTCAGTTGTCAGATCAGTGCAGCTAAGCCCAGGCACGGCTGCATCTGCTCTGAGGGGCATCATCCAGGTATTCTGGCTGGATGTATAAGGTAAGGGGTTTTAACTCATAGGGGTATTTAGGTAGTCAATGAAGAAAATACCTGATACACAAAGTTGGGTAATCATTTTAATTACAATCATTTTCTGGATGTTTAAATTGCTGAGGTCAAATTGCCCCCAAGGACAAAATATGTTAGTAATTTTGAGGATAACAGGAGGGTTAAGCTTTAACCTACACCTGTACAGAGTCCCTGGGCTGTGGAAACCATCCTGCCAAACACACCAAACAACAACAAAAAAGCCATATGTTAATTGGAGGGGAAAAGTCATCACAGGACACCTTGCACTTTGCCTAGCAGCTAGACTGGGGTGGAGAATGGCATCATCATCGCTTCAAATCATGTTTTTTGATTTTGATTTAATGCTAAATCACCTGCCCTGCTCTGGACTACAGTCAGCCACAATATGTAGCAGGTGCATGACAGGCTGTCACCTATCTCACATCGTATTCACCTTTCACATCTCTGCCTTCAAATCAAGCTTGCTAGTTCTTGTAGCTTGCACCAGCAGGGAAAAGAGGGCTGGATACAGACAAATGATGAGGGCTGAACCACCTGCAGCTCAACATCAAACTTGACTGGATGAGCAACTCAACTGCCCTCTACATGAGTGCCAACTGAACTTTCTGAAGAGGATCTGGTCATTTGCCATCTGCAGTCCTATGCTGCAGATACTGGTTTACTCTGTGGCGGTCATCAGTATATCCTACACAGATTGGTTCAGACATGCTCATCAGGAAGGTCGGCTTACTGGTGCGAGTGGAACTTGGGTTTCTGACGGAGGTGCGTCAAACTACAGAGGATAATTGGCAATGGCTCTCACCCCCTGCATGCCATCCTTATGTCTGCTTGAATCCTACAGAAAGCCCGTTGTTTCTGTGGCCATCAAACTGTACAACTCCTCCCCCTGCTGCTGGGAGGAGAGCCTTGCAACCTTTTAATTTTGGCTTTTGTTTAACATTACATTTTTCTTGTATATACTTTTATTCATGATTGCACTTCTTACACTTTGACACTGCACCTTCCTCTGTTGTAAATTTGTATGAGTAATCCTTTGTATGATTATTTCCTTTACGATAAATATTGTTTTATCTTACCAAAGAATAGAGTTGATAAAAGAGGTAATAATTGCTATGTAATAATATAGAGTATTTAGTTGTTGCAGATACTGACAGCCAGCAAATGGTAATGATAGAAATGTAATAAATGGGTGTGGCCTGTATGCCCTGTACTTGACAACTTATGCATATGTGGAGAATGTTATTGGTGAAGATAAGATTAAACCAACCCAGCTTATAAATATTTCTTTAAAATATATTTTAACTGGCTCTACATTTTCTTATACATCTCGAGAGGAAAAGAGAAAACACAAGAGAGACACAAAAGACACAAGATGTTAAGGCCAGCTTAAGTAAACATCCGACTGCAGGCACAGTCCATCAGGTTGACTTGCTTCCAGTTAAAGTTCTCAATCCAGGAAACTGGCCTGAAACCTTGCAAACATTTGCAGTGAACGGCTGGCAGCTCTTTTGGATGGACTTGCATTTGCATATTGAGGATACAAGATAGCAGCTCTGTACTCCTAAAGAATGGAAATTCTAAATAAATTGAAGTCAAGACATTTGGTCTCATTTTCAATATAATGTGGAGTTTCTTGAAAAGCACTGCTCCATTACAGTAACAAGACATTAATGTGATAGTGCTTTCTTGATCAACAGTTCTTTGGGGCTTTTCATTCTCCACTGACAAAGATGGTGGTGATGGTGGTATAGACACACTTTTCTCCACGTTTACAATCTCTTACATTGTCGTTCTTCTTACCGATAGGTGTTCCCACTCCGTAGCCCTTGGAGTCGATGAGACCTCCGATCTGTGTGAGGTTGCAGTTTCTCTGGCTGATGTACTCAATGCTGGTGGACTCCATCAGCATGGCGTAGTCTGTTGTCAGAACCCGAGTGATGCCTTCCCTGTTGTTCTTAACCAATGCAGTGTTCTTCCTGCTGCTCATAAACGCCCACATCTTCTCATAGGTGGAGATCTTTGATTTCTGCCAAAGGAGCCAAACAGGAACAATTTGGTAAGAAGTGTTGTGCATTTATACTCTGTACTGTGTGTGTGTGTGTGTGTGTGTGTGTGTGTGTGTGTGTGTGTGTGTGTGTGTGTGTGTGTGTGTGTGTGTGTGTGTATGCACACACCATACATGTACTTAACTATATTTATTTATATATATATATATATATATATATATATATATATATATATATATATATATATATATATATATATATATATATATATTATATTAAATATTATAACATATGTTTTAGAGCAGGATCTATCTTTGAGAGTGCGTATTGTGTATGTGTGTGTCAGAGAAAATGGGCCAGCTGTGTTCTAAATCTCCTAAAGCTGATTCAATTTGTTCGAGCCATCAACACAGCCTGCTTCTTCCTATCCAGGGAGGCGTAATCACTAGCTGCAATCTGGGAGGATAAAGCACTGCATGGATCACCCCTGCTGAGCCACCAGGAACCAAGGGGAGTGGGTGGTGGTGGGGGAAGGAAGTGACAGTCCTGCTTGGGGACATTGGTACAGCAATATATTATATAATACAAACTAACAAGTTAGCACATGTTTAACTTCAACACAGACACCCCAAAATGCAAACACAAGTAGTCCTTATATGCATCTTCCATACTTCTCATCATAAACTCACCTCTTGATGCATCTATGTTGCCTTTCATTACAGTAAATGTTGTTTTCTCTGCTTCAGTCTTTCAGTTTTTGTTTGGCAAATATACAGGATGATGGAGGGGGCAGCTGAGAAAACCCCTAATGACTCTGATTTTATGGAAGTGAAGGTGCTGTACCACTGATTCATAATCACATCTAAAAGGTAGGGCAGAGATGACAGAATACAAAGTAACTATTTTGTGAATTTACTCAAATGACCAGACGGGAGTAAACTACAAATTTATCAGAGATGAGCACACACCTTTGAGTCTATGATGTCCAGAGGTTGATATTAATATTAGTTCATGTGGTACTAAGTAACCTGAGCTATTTGTGTTGTATATTTAAATACAAAAACACAGAATAACGTGATCAGATAATTTAGGATTACAGGTGTCAGATGTCTTAAACTAATTTGACATAAGAAACATGCATGTTCGTGGTTTTACTAAAAGACAAACGTTTTATTTAAGAAGGGGATATTTAAATTAAGGATTGTATGCATTTAATATGGGGAAATTATATTTATTATAGTTATGAATGAGGGCTTTATTTAGACCTGCTGCAATACTTATTAAATTCATCAATTTGTATAATATAATTTGACAGTATCTACAACTTTAAAAAAAAAATCACTTTTTCTGCTGTGACTTTGATAAGGTTACAACGTAATTAAGAGCCTACACCAGTTGTACCTTGAAGAAGGTCATGGTGGATCCATCCCTTACTGCCCCATATTCAATCCTGGTCTGCTTCGCCAGGTCGTCTGCTGAGTCAATTGGCGCGTCCATTCGTTCCACAGTGAGGAAGGCAGCCAAGTTGGCCGTGTAGGACGAGATGATGATTAAGGTAAAGAACCACCAGATACCCCCAACTATACGAGTGGACAGAGCCTTAGGCATCAACTCCGAGCCTGGAAGCACAGCAATTGGGGACAAAAGGTTAAAAAGTAACTTAAATCAGTATGTGACAACCATAATGGTAAGAAGTGCAGTTTGTGTGTGTACTACTGTATGTGGAGATGCTCAATAAACAAAAGCATCTATATTCTTCCAAAGCAAAGTCAAGTACCCTGGTCCAAATGGGGTTATCTTAAGAATTGGATTCACACCAGAGCTCCAATTGGTTTTTACCTCAGCCCTAAATAATAAATACAGTATGGTTATTTTCTCCCTCTGCACAACTTGTTTGGTCTACAACACACAAAAACAAGATCAATGTGAAAAGCAGGCCTCATAGAACTTATAGAAAAAAACAAATGTGAAGGACAAAAGAAAGCTGAATACAATGCAAATGAGGGAACGTATGCCCAAAACATAATGAAACATAAAATTGAAAAAGTAGAATGAGAAGAAACTGTTCCTCTCTGTGCAGAGAGAAGAAGCAATGAAAACAGATGGGTGTGACTGAAGAGCACATTTAGCACATTTAATTTGCCAGGTTTGAAACATGTGTGCCTTTTTTTCAAAACCTTTTTTCACTTGGAACTACACTTTTAGGGTAAAAGACAGATGCTGGAGGGTTGATTTGACAGCCACGTATCTAAGGTAGTAGTTACTCTCAGACACAGCATCCCACAGAAAGCTGAAGGCCACCAAACATTTGCTTGTCTCTTCGTTTATCAATACTGTTGCATTTCTGAAGAACTGATACATTTGACAAATGTAGCTTGCTGTCAGTATAATCATACATTTTCATCAGCATCACTATTGTGTTGTGAACTGGTGTTGTCAGTAGGTTTGTTGGCCATCCAATCAGGCATGTCGGACTTATCCTGCCCAAATCTCCTGCCTGGAGGGAGGTCAAGTCCCCATGGAAGTGCAACATGATTGTTATTAAAGGGTATGGTTGCAATTAATGGGGACTGGATCCAGGCTACGTGGAAAGGGCATTCACAGAAAATAGGAGGCAGATATTGATGTTTTGAATTAAACAGCTTAGAGCAGAGTTTACAGTGTCAGTACAGTCTTTACTGCTGTACAGGGAGTTCTCTTGACAGCTCTACACTATGGCAGTTGCACTCTTTGCTATTAGTAAGCAACCTGCAATAATTGATTTTGTTAGTGTTTCTGACAAATTTAAGTCCAATATTTAATCTCCTTTAGCTCAGATATGGTGTCTACTTTAACTCCTGAGGGATATACCTGTTATGTTAGCTGCAAAATGCTCCACTATCTAGGTCACTAGCGAGTCACTAACTTAGTCTGTCTGCTGTTTGGTGTTGGGTAAGGTAGCGTACAGTGGGTTATGTTAAGATTTTTAGCTAAAAACAGCTGCCTACTATGACCAAAACCAACACTGGCGAGAGCGGTGAGAGTGAACCAATAAATAAAAATAGTGAACTTGTGGGACTTAATACCAAAATGAGCTAAAAAACGCTATAAAGTTACGTGATCGTCACTAGGAGCAACCAAGACTGTCCTCCCAAGAAGAACAGCAGCATCAGTCGCTTCAGCAAGTGTCCCAAAATGTTTATGTTCAAGTCACAATCAGAAAACGCTTCTACTGTAGAGGGCATGGACAAACAATGTAGGCTTCTTGGAGGACATTTTGGAGCAAGCCCTTTCACATACAAGTAAACAATCCATTGTTAGTATATAACATATTGATAATGATTGCTTTAACTTTGACCCAAAATACCTTGCCGCATGAGAGCTCCGACACCAAACCAGAAACTGTTGAGTAAAGTGAAATTGTTCTGTATTAGAGTCGAGGACGGGTTACATGGGTGTGGGTTGTACCACTCGTACGGCGTAAACCTGCAAGACAATAAAAAAACAGAGAGAAAAAGAGATGAAAGGAAATTCCAATATCAGAAGGAAAGATGGAAAATCTAATTAAGAAAAACCTCCTCTAATGTAGCTAGTCTGTCACACACTGACAACGCACTTCACTTTAACACAGGCTTCCAATATATCTACATCACAATCTACATGGTTCACATTGATTTGCATTTTGATTTTTACAAAAACATATCTCAGTTAGGATTGCTAGGTGCAACCCGCTGGAAGGGTGTTTTACACACTACCTGAGAGGGAGCTGATGTGCGAACTCGCAATTACTTTTCACAATGAAAGCCAATCTGGCAGTTGACAGGCAGCTAAATCACGTTTGGTTATTTTAAAATAGCAATGGAAGATTAGAAATTTCCTAAAGTACAGCCATGCTAATTATTTCAGACTATTTGTGATTCTTGTCATGTAAATTTGATACAAGAGCCATGACTCAGTGCTCAGTGCTGGCACCATCTCGCAGTTTTCTTGTCCGTTGCACTTTCAAATGATTAACAAAAGAGCTTGTGGTAAAGCTGACCCTAGCTCTGGACAGCTCAGTAAGCAGTCCCCATCTAGCCTATATATCCGACAGCATACATTCAGCAACAATTAAACTTTTCTATCCCATCATACATCATCTTATTATCCCAAGCATATATCCCTCTTACCTGGCAATCACAAAGAGCACACAGCTAACTCCTGTGCAGGCTAGCAGCACGTACATCCAGATGTCCGGAGACAGGGGATTAAGGAAGGAGAACACGCCCGGATTGGTGCCATTAGGTTTTCGGTAGAGGATGCTGATACCTAAGGTCATGAAGGGCTTGGAGAAGTCGATGACTTTCTCTCGAACATATGTGATGGTCAAGGGGGCCACAGCAAGGTCTGCAACCTTGAAAAGCCAGAAGACAAAGTAAGATACTACAGGGAGAACGAGTTCTGTTCAAAGTTACATATGGCTTCTTCCAGTATTTGTTTCTATTCATACAAATGTCTGTGTATCAATATCCCAACAACATATACATCTTATTAAAGTATTGTATTCTTCCCAAGACAAATCTCTTATATTGAATAAATTAATAATACAAAACAATATGCTACACAAGTATTATAAAGCTACAAGGGTTTAATGGAGATTTCAATCCTCAATTCCTTTGTTCTCCCTTTCTTGGTGATAGAGTGTGAGTGCAACAGGCTTCATTAATGTTCATTAAGTCATTAATTAGTGTGTGTGTATATATATATACACACACACACACACACACACACACATACACACACATATACACACACATACATACATACACATACATATATATATATCAAAAAGATCAGTTAGATGGGACATTTATCTGCAGAGTATTTTTTACTTTTGATATTTTAAGTACATTTTGCTGATAATACCTCTGAAATTTTACTTAAGTAGGATTTTAAATGATGAAAAGATTTTTCCATTGTGGTACTGGTACTTCTACTTATGTATCTAAATACTTTTTCTACCACTGAAAATAGGTTATCATGGTGGCCACCTTCATGAAGAAAAACCAGGGTTATGCCCAAATGTCGCTCCCAAAATACCTCCCAGCTAACCAATATCCCTGTGAACAGAAACTCCTGCAGTCTGACTGCTGTCAACTCACGTGGTCTATCAGCTCCCGCACCATACCGTTCCACTCTCCCTTGTCATTCTGGGCTCCGTATTTCCCATCAGCCACCAGTCTGACTTCATACGTGAAACCCAAGATGTTGGAGAGCTCTTTCAAAAGGTCCAGACAGTAACCCTCGAAACGATCATTTCCAATCAGCTCCTTGTCGGACTTTTTCTGCATCACATATGGATTTTCCTGTACAGCAAAAGAAAACGCTGTATTTCACCGTTTTCAAGCATTTCCTAATTCAGATTCAATCATTTCTATGCTAAGTGCTAAGGTAAAGGGAACTGAATTTGTGGTTCGCCACTTCATCACATCTCAGAGCTGATAATCCGTAGATGAGTGGCAAAATGTCCAAACAGCAAATCCAGTTGTGTTTAAATACATGGTTCTGAATATTCTATGACTTTGAAGACTAAGAACCTACATAAATATATTTTCTTCTAGGATACACTTTCTCTGTGTACATGTATGGCCTGTGAGAATAACTAATAATAATAATAATAATACAAATCCAAACTATCCAGTTACATTTTCCTCTCCTTCACAGCCCTCTCTTCCCTTTTTCTTCTCATTGTATTTTCCTTTGTTGTCCCCCTATCTGCGCTCTACACATCCCATATGCACTCCCCTCCTTCTCCCTATGCTGTCCTCTGTTTAACCTTCCTCCTCACCAGTATTGTGGTGACAATAAGAGTCCTGTTAGCCAGAGAGTCTGTCACATTGTTATTCTTGTCTCGGCTGGACTTCTCCGTCAGGTTCATACCCCTGTATGAGTTCCACACAGCAATCTGAAAAATCAAATGGAAAAGGCATTTTTTTTCTGATCATCAGGTACTATGGAAGACAAGTGTATAGATACTGACTTCCCTAGGCTGTATTTGGATAATTAATGATCACTGACACTCATTTTGCATTAAAGGAAAGAAGCTGATTGATTATTCTTATTATAGGCTGACACCAATAACACAAAGGCTGATTTAGTCTCTAAGTCTTAACAGGAAACTAGTAACTGCTCAGATACACATATGCTTTTGCATATCAAAAATCTTTCTGAATCGTCGAACAGAAAAATTTGAAAGTAGAGGTTAAAAGACCTGACACTCCTGGCTCATTTTTCAGCATTGTGGATATAGACTAGTTGCAGCCCTACTTAAATATGATGGCGATGATTTGATTTGGATATCACACCAGCAAGGACAGTATGAATGAAGGGCAGGATCAGACGGGGAGGGTGGGGGGGGGGGATAGAGGAAGACATGGTGTCTGCCTTCCATACTGTCACAGTAACTTGTGTCCAGTTCATTGTACCAGGCGGTATAATCCAGACAGTTATCAGATTAGAAACTGGCATCTGGCATCTGGGTTTTGACCCTTCCAAATCCCCTCACTGGTTAAGAGCTGATCAAAGGTCAGGCAGGCTTCTGACGTTGATGCAATAAAGTTAAGTGCATTAAATTATCAAGCTTCATTGTTAATAGAACTGAAGCTTTCAACCTTAAAATTAAGTCTGTGAACAAAAAGTAATGAGTTTGGGTACAGGAACTTGTCTTATTTTTCACAATTTATTTTGCAGAAATGGTTATGTGGGATTACCTGTTGGAACAGATAAAATGCTTTTCACTCCCCATTACGTTCTACTTGATTCTGTTCACCCAGTCAGACAAACAGAAAATGTGCTCACATATAACCTTGCTAAAAGCACTCTATATCTACAGCGTGGCACTTTCGCAAGGGTCCACTCTGCGCGGGAGTCCATAAATCTTCTTATCTCTGGACACTGCAGATGAGGAACACAATGGGGTTGGATTTAATTTAATTGTATTGTCCTTAATCTTAAAGATAAATGGGCCGAGTGAGAACAATATGTTTGGGGAAGTGTGGAAGGTGTTTTCGTCTCAGATTGTGATGTTTCACATAATCTAGCTCATGTTGTAAGTTATTTTGGAAAACATTATCCTGTGTGAAATATCAACTACACAATTAGTCAGTTTAAGTAATAAAGTAATCTGACCAAGCCAATGAAATCAATGCTAAAATATAACCTAGGACAACTGCACGGCATACAGTCATCATCTAAACCTCTAAGTCAAGGATTTACTGTGTAGCCTAACAAATGTATCATGCATACCAGAGCAGCTCCCAACAACAAAGTGTGCAATAAAAACTGACAGAAATTCTCTCTTATACGCTGGGAGTAAAATGTTATCTATGAATCCTAAAGCTCATCTCCATCCAGAACCAAATCAGACTGGAAAACCGTTACCAAAGAGCAGGAGACATACTAAGCCAGGCCAAGAAAGCTGAGAGGGGGGAAAAAAACAACTTATTTCCAGAAAGTCAACAACTTTAAAAGAAAATATTTTATTTCCTGGGAGACTCTCACTTTGTTTAGTCCCATCATCCTCTTCAGAGTGTATTTAACACTCCGGTGCCCAAGAACTAAGACGACTGCAATGGACTGATAATTCATTTTTCATGTACATAAAGTCAAGCGTTTTATGTGATGTGCTTACCATGTTGTGGTATTTCCTCTGTGGGTAGGATTTGAGGGCTGAAAGTACTGAATTGAATTAAAATTACAGTATAAATCACTGCTTCTGCAACTTGACAGCTGCTGCCTCCATACCTGTCTGTCTGACAACTGAGGCAGACTGAGAGTAAACTATGAGTTTGAGGGGATATACTGTATATATATGTGAATAAATTCAACATATTTTCTTTTACTCATCAAAAACTTGGTTTCAAGTTAATAAGTAGAGGTAGTAAAGTAAAGAATATTTAATTTGTACTTTAGTATTAACAGTATATTTTGTGAGTAAATTAAGAGATTAGGAACAAAGCTAATTTAATTTGGCTTCGAAAGAATGATTTGATAAAAACAAGGTTGATTTGATACACAATCTTTAACAATCAAAATTGGGGTGAGCATTCAACTTGTGCACTGGTCTCAATCTGCTCCTCTTGCAGGAAGTCTCCTCTGCCAACTGGATCCCTCTTGGCTGCAATTAAGTACTGCTAGGCAGTCTAATAGCGAAGCACATTATAAGTAGAGGAATGACATGTCTCTGCAAAAGTGAAAAATCAGTAGGATAAATTCCCTTATTACTTATTACACCAAGTGAAATTACAGGACTTCTTACTTCTTATGGAGGTACTGTTACGTCTACTTAGATATGTTTTTCTAGAACTGTTGATAAGGTTTGGCAAGTGTCAGAGCAATGACTTGACCCAAAAACAGGGAAAACTGAAATGTCAAATACATGGCATTGCTGTACACAAAACCAGTAAAGAGAAACCGGGTTGACAAGGCAAGGAGCAGGGAGGTGCGTGGCATACAGAGTGAGAAAAGAGGTAAGAACAACAAAGGCTTGAACCAAACATGGCGCTGGTACAAACCTTGATCCACCTTTTCGTGAGGCGACTTCCGCCCTCCACAATACCCTTTTGAAAATGTGAAGAGGGCAACACGGAGCACAGACAGTGTGGAAAGAAATAATCACTTGTTGCAGCATTAATATTCATGACCGGACACATTCAAACTAAAAATAAATGGGTGGATGGATTATGGGAAACAAAATCTCTACAGCACCGCTCTCTCTCTCTTTCATACACACACATGCCTTAATGGAATGAATCAGCAAAGTGGAAGCAGCTTGAGAGTGGTTTAATTGGCTGTTTTAGGCCCCTGTGCTCACCCTGGCAGTGCCGTCCTCTTTGAGGCTGATGATGTCCAAATCAAAGTCTCTCCTCAGGCCATCTGTCTTATTAAGAACAATGTGCCCTGTCAGTCCATCCCACTGTGCCTAAAGAGAAGAGACGCAGAGGGAGAGAGAAGTGGAAGATAGTCTCAAATGGCGTCAGAGTCCTTATTGGAGCTCTGCAGCAGACTCCCAGGAGGGGAGGTAAGGTATTGTATTCTGAATCGGAGAATACATTTTCTGCAGTTTATTCATATCATTTAATATCCAGGATTAACTTCTTTTTTTGTGTTTTCTGTCATGAAATGATGTGCATTAAAATTGTATTATGTTAATTTTGTCCACAGAAACACACTTGACTATTGTGCTCTGAGATAGCTAGAGGGGAGAGAAAACATGCAGGTTATAGTGCCCAGGATTTAATTTCAGCCATTGAAATGAAAGCTGTGTCCCCATTCTGCACTCTCTTGTCAGAAATGTTTTTTAATTAAGTTCTGTGAGAAATTTTCTGATTCTCAAAATCCCCCAAAAAACTCTTATCTAGTGATGAATAGCACACTAGGACAGATGCTTCAAAGAATGGGTAGTAGTGGCGAACAAAATGAAAACAAGCTGATGAGAAGAGAGACAGTAAGATGCAAAGAAAAAGAGAAGGAGAGAGAGTAGAGCATGGAGGGCATAAAGAGGAAACTATGAGTGAGGGGACTGAATGAGAATGTTCCCTCTCCGTGGCGGGGAATGGTCCTCTGCTGGATTTAAGACTTAAGAGATCAAAACACTCATGCATCAAAGGCCTCATATCTGTCTGTAGGCATCCAGTCTGACAGTCGGGCCAAACCACATGCTTTCAACTTATAAGTACATAAATACCGTATATTTATATGTTGTGTACTTTCAGAAGCAATGCATGGCCTGTCATGACCTAAAAAGTAACGTATCACAGGGAATTATCTGACATCCAGTTTTGGCGAGTTCCATGCTTGCAACAGAGGTATTACGTGGGGAATCTGAGGGATCTTGTGCTCATGAAGCCCTTTTAAAAACATATGGAAACACATCATTACAAAGGTATGGTGGTCAAGCTAAAAGCAACAGAGGTATCTTAAAGCGTAACTCTCGCCAAAATGCAACCTAGGGTCTTTTTGTGAATGTACCCGAGTCAAACTTTTGTTTAAAAGCATATTTAGGAGGGAAGCGCCACTTTTAACATTTACTGTATTATCATTTTTCGGTCAAATGGCCTTTTGAATGGGAGAGCTCGGGACACTTCTATGATAGCATCAAAATCACTATTTTTAAAACACTAAGAAGGCTCGACACAACATGAAACTTTGCTTGAAGTATCACCAGGGGCTCTACACATTAACGAAAGCAATGAGAACATTGTTTGTGTACACAGAGTTTACTAAAAAGAAAGGTTTTGAACAACTCACTAAGCTGTTGTTGTGTTCGCTCGCAGCCATCTTTGCCAGTGAAAAAGAATCAATCTCCGAATGCGAATGAACGGACTCCATAGGAGGAAATGTCATTCTTATATGAGGCTCCTTTTCCAACTACAAGGTCAATATTGTTTTTCACGAATGACAAAACAACAAATTATCCGTGCATTTCTATGGAACTAAGCTTTATGTGCTTTCCATCTTTACTCTCCTCCCTCGACTATTTTTGACTAGCGAGATGGACGGCGCCTGGAAAAACCAACAGCTACAGTGAGTTGTTAAAACCTTTCTTTTTAGTAAACTCTGTGTACACAAACAATGTTCTCAATGCTTGTGTTAATGTGTAGAGCTCCTGGTGATACTTTACTGATACTGCTAAGTTTCATGTTGTGCCAAGCCTTCTTAGTGTTTTAAAAATAGTGATTTTGATGCTATCATAGAAGTGCCCCGAGCTCTTCCATTCAAAAGGCCATTTGACCGAAAAACAATAATACGGTCAATCTTAAAAGTGGCGTTTCCGTCCTAATTATGCTTTTAAACGAAAGTTTGACTTGGGTACATTCACAAAAAGACCCTAGGTTGCATTTTGGCAAGAGTTACACTTTAAGTCATGCTGCTGATGTAACAGGGTTTTTAGTTCTCTGTGATCCAAGGCCTTATCTGACACCGACCTCTTTGAAGAGGTTCATGAAGCGGGGTCCGAAGCGCCAGGGTTTGTGGCGGTGACACTGCAGGGAGCTGACGGTCATCTGAGTGGCCCGCTGCGAAGCAACGGCAACCATGAACACTGCATCATACATCAAGGCTGCGTCTGTCTGCGGAGGAGGCAGTCAGAGGAAGATGGGTTTTTTTTCTCACACTGCACTCAAAAGCTCATGTGTAGTACACAACTAACCATCAGCTGTAAAATTAAAGTAAGGAACCGAGAGAGCGTGTCTTGAAAATAAAATGTACTCCAGGCAAATTGAGCCATTATAATATAGATATAATGATGAAATACAATACAACTGAGGAGTACAGCTTTAACATTGTTATCATGCTGAAATACTGCTCCTGCAAAGAGTTACAGCTCAGCAGGTGTTTGCAGTTTATTGTATGCAAAGTGCACACAGCATGCAAATGTGTATCATTGGCTTTCAGCAAAGCAGGTGTTTGTATTGTTAGTGCTCTGTAATGTAAAATAACAGTACGGGGCTCACAGTCATGATTCCGTCCATCAGGCCACCCTCTTGTTTGGGACCCTGCAGCCTTTCCATGGCCCATTTGTCCATCGTGGAGGCTACCCACGGGTCATCTACGTTCAGCAGTCTGAAGCCTGTCATGTTGACCCCGCTGTAGCGGTACGGCTCCAAGTCCAAGGCGAACAGATCCTGCAAGGGACAAATGAGCAAACAGGCGATGAGCTTGGTTTTACTCTGTCTGGTATCTCCCATAAAACGACTTTATCTGTACCGTTTTTTAACTCACCAAAGTCGTGAAGAAGAAATGGTAGTACTCTGTCATCATTCCCATTGATGAAAGCTGAAAAATGAGAAGAAATAAAGTAATACAAACTAAATGCCAGGCCACATTGCTAATCTCAAATATGATGAGTTCTCCAGTGCTACAGCAACAGTGTCACATCTTCAATAACAAAATAATTTGGCTGCTCATTTCTCTTTTGTGTGGTGCAAATATGTTATACATTTATATGTTTGGAGTGTATGGAGTGTATACATAAATAAGACCAACAAAAAAATGAATTTCACTTCACCTTAGTAATAAATGAAACAATGTGCAGCATAATAAAAAAGGATAATTAAAGTTTGTAGAACAAAATAATGTAAAGACACTTCGATCAATCCCTGTACAAACCTGCTTGAGTAGCTCCGAAGCCATGCGATAGGAGCAGTCGAAGAGTATAAAAAATTCCTTGTCTTTCTTCAGTTCCTTAAGCAGTGGGCGGGCATCTTGGTTACCCGGAGTCAGCTGGCGGATCTTGATCTTCAGGTTGAACTTTGCCGGAGCCTTGATCAACTCCTGCATCCGCATCAGACCTACAAAAAATACCAAAGTAGACGTTTCATTTATCCCCTCTTAAACAATTGGGTCAGGGTCAAGGACACTTCAGCACAGCACATGCTTGGTGTCACAGGAACTGGGACCCCTATCCTTTAACTGAGGGGTGTGAACCCTATTCAGTGCATCACCCCGATGCCCAATGTCCTGCTTAACTTCTTGCATCTTCTTCTCAGATTCTTCTACTTTGTTTTTAAACCCATCAAAGGCAATAGCCTGTACACATACCCCACATTCCTGTATCTTGGCTATGTGTGTGAACAAAGTGTTTACTTATGCAGGTGTGTGTCTGCATGACATTTCAGGAGAATACATTTCTGATTGAAAATAAAAGGTAAGAAAGAAAATCTATAAACTATGACATTTTATTAGAGACATTTCATATTTTCTACGTCCTGAGCAGGCAGTCTATATGGGACACCGCTGGATTTGAGGCCAACAGTGTTGTGGTTTGGCTCTCTGTGTGAAGACAGAGGGCAGGAGTACTGGCAGCTGTTTGATATGAGGCACTGGTGTCACAGATTGGGTTCACTAGCCAGGACCAGGAAGGTGGCCGTGGTTGCATTTTGTGAGTAATTATAACCTTGACGTATGAATATATTGTAAGGTCCAGAAAACACAAGCCAGCACTATTGACCTCTTCTCCCAATCATAATTCCTTACTTCAAATGTCACACAATGTTATAGTTGATATGCAGTAATGCACTGGAAAATACAATCATTAGCAATGATCTTATTTATTTATTATTATTATAGATATTCAGAAAAAGAGTGTGTTTTCCAAAATCCTTTTGTCAAATGTATATCACCCCTCTATCCTGCGGATACTACTTTGCTTCTGCAAATTCTCTTATATATTTCCACATAAAAGGCAGACTAAATCAAATGGGTTTACCTTCCATTATGTCCCTTTCCATGCATGGCAGAATCTAATGACTTCTTGAAGTATATCTGTGAATCAGTTTTGAAAGTGATGGCAATAAGCCCTACCCGTGCTGTCCTCATACACCACCGTCAGCTTCCGCCATTTGAAGAAAGTGACCACGTCCAGGATGGCCCTGGCAATGGCGGTGTACTCTGGATATAGGTTGATGAAGAAAGTGTCTTTGTTGTCCACTGACGGGTGTTTCCAGCGGGTCTGAATGTGAGGGACCTCTAGAGCGTTGCAGATGGACTGAACAGCACTGACCGAGGAGCTGTGAGAAGGGCCAAACACCGCGACCACCCCGAGAGCTAGCTGGTCACACACTGGTGGTAAAAAACAACCCAAAGTCAGATGGTTGTTGTTACAAGTTGTTTCTCAAACAAAGTCCATTACAAACCAGGTTCACTTTCTGTGGAAACAAGTTAAGAAGTTATTCTTAAAATTGAAAAATAGAATGTTTTTTAAATGGAATGGTTTGGTTTCGGAGAACTGAACTATATTTTCTTTTTACCCAAAGTATTACAATCACATTATGTTACTGTGAGTCATCCGGCACTCTCATATTTAGAAAAAATACATATTTTCCAAAGTTGAGGGTTTCATATTTTGTTCATGGAATTAGAAACTTTATAAATAAATCCATGTTTGGAGAACTGCAGGTGCATTACCCTACCTTTAAGAGACACTATCAATCCCCTATCCACTAATTAAGATAGAATACGGTAATCTTATTGATTCAAACTGCAGGCAGAGACATCGAAAATAATTCTCTGGATAAGATTAGAAAATAGTAAAAAGAAAACGTAAACCAAAGAATCCCTTCAAAGCTAGAGCCTCTACGTTTCCAGAGCTCTTGCTGGACACAAAAGAAACATGAATGATTGTGATTATGTTGTCATCACTTACAGTAATAACAGGAAAGCCCTTAAGCTTAACATATCTACCTCCTATAATCATGTCCTACCTCTCCTCGAAGCCTCAAAGCCATCAAAAAGGTTGATCCTCTGAATGTCGTAGGTGAGAGTAGTGTTGGGAATCAGGGTCTTGTTGCGGTTTATGTTATTTACAGCAAACTTGAACGCCAGCTCATCCGTACTCACTAACTCACTCTCCCGGGTCTCAAAAATACCACCTGCACATGGAGGACAAAAGACAAAAACACTGTCACTGCAACATTCTCTGTGACAACAGATATTCAATTGATGGATTCTGTGCTCCTGTGTTGGTTGAGAAATTCTGCCACCTTTGGTTAAATGGTTAAAACGCCTTTCAAAACCCACCCCACAAATGTAACAAAGCAAAACAACACCACAGAACCAGCTACAGCCTTAGACCTGCATTCTATCTAATTTCCATCAGAGGGCGACTCCCCCGGTTGCAAAAATAGAAGTCTATGGGAAAATAGTCTCGCTTTGCCAGACCTGGCTACTCCACATAACATTCAATGATGGGAGGATTTCTTTAGACCAATCAGAATCGTCATGGGCGGTGCTAAACTCCACACAGAGCTGCTGCAAAATAGTTGTGCGAGAGAAAACTCAGACTGGACAGATAGTCTAGCTAGCTGTCTCAATTTACTTTGCATAGATCTGAGGAGCAGTTAACCATAGTCCTCATGAATCCACTGAATTTAAAATTCCAACACAAAGAAAGCGGAAGGAAACGGAAAATACATGCATCCGGCGGAATTTCCTGCAGCACCGGAGCAATCCCGGAAGTGGAACGTGAAGGATATAGACTAATGGGAAAATGACCCTCCTTCTCACTTAGCGCCTTATTAAAATGGAAACGAGTCTTCATCCCATTTGCAGAAGCCAGAGATAGAAAGGATACACAAAAACAGATGTACAGGATAAGTCCACTGTAAGCCTGACGAGGTGTGCAACATTCAAATGTGTTATACAAACAGCAGCTCGAGAGTCTGTACAATCTAAAGTCACACCAAATGTTCTCTGCAGCCTGATTTAATGAGGGTCATTTCAAATAGTTATTTTTATGCAAACCAAATCTCCCAGCCATAAACAAATCCATAAATACATTATGTCCACAGCAAAAGATATTTGCAGTTTCAATGCCTCCAGCTTCAATATTCTACAGAGCAGAGAATTAATTTAGAATTCCTACAGAAGCATGCAAATGCATAATATTAAGTGCTCAAAGATAAAACATCATCATTTTTTCTCAGAGGCATAAACTATATTCTTAACAATTTGTTTCTCAAAGTAGGGAGAATGTCATACAGAGCTGCTTTTTAACTGTTCTGTCATACAATACAGGGACCCAAGGCCACACACAACTCGCTGCATGGGCCAGTGTTCAGCAGGCTTTGAAGTAACAATGCTGTTCAGAGAGACTTCTGAAATTGCCCCGAAACTCCTTACCAACATGCTGTCATCCGGGTGCAGAATATGTGAAGTGTGGACTCAAAGGCAAGATGAAATGGGAGTAGTAACGTAATTGCTACCGCAGTGTGAAGGGGCAGGAAATAAAAAGGCTTTAAGAGCTTCTCGTTGAGGTTGAAAACGGCTTTTGAAAGACGAGTCAAGTCACTCAAGACACAAACCAACAAAAGAAAAAACCATTGGACAAGTAACTGTCGGGCTTGTAGCAACATCTTTCAGGGTAGTTTCCTTAGTATTAAACGGCGAAACAGCTCGCTGATTCGGCAGATGTTTGCTCAGACTGAATCTAATCATAAACAATTTGGTCCATTTGTTCCTATTATTTCTTCAGTTCTAATACAGTACTTCCTGTCTTTCCTCTGCTGCATTATAGTGAGCAAAAAAATCATAATATTGCTCACGATATAGTGTATGGTTTTGTGTAATGATTGTGCATGTATGGGGTGTTTCCATTATCCTTGAGCTTGTTGCTTGGGCCAGGCCAAGCACATTAGCTTATTTTAAGCTTATCTTAAGGATAGGTAGGTAAAAAAAGTGTGTTGGCAATGGTGTAAATTTGTAACAACTATGTGGTGTTCTGCGCGTCCATAGTACACTATAGCTGAGATGTAGGGCTGGTATCATATTTTTTATACTAATTCTGATATGGTACATACCTGAGTTTTGGCATTGATACAAAATGATACCTTTGAGGAGCGTAAACTGTAAAACCTTTTGTTTAAGGAAGCTTCAGATCTCAATAATTAAATGATCTTGTTTCACCATGCCAGCTTTTGGTTTTTGGCCCAACTAAAGGTCCTTTGAAGTATATTCCAGTTTCTCATTTTCACAGTGGCAGTGATAAGTCGTTTGAGGCATCCTGAATCATTGGGCAGTCACAACAGGTGGACAATTTGTTTAATTGTTGCTCATTTAACAAGACACTATACTATGGCAGGCAGTGGGGAAACATACTAGGACTGTGTACGCTTGTTAACAACTGCTGGTCAAGTACTGTACATGTAGTATTGCCTGAGGAGCCCATTTGCCGTGTCGAGGTTAGCAGAACTGCACACACTGCACATCTTGGACACAATATAAATGACCAACCTGATTTAATGTCTGGCTAGTGGCTAAGTTGGCGATCATGATCAATAGCTGATACATGTCACTTCCTAAAATGACTTATCTGTAAAGCTTTGATTGGTTTTCGCTACATACATGAACCAATATGAATTTGTTTGCAAACTGCCACAGATTATCATGCATTGACACAATGTACACGCACACATACATACATACATACATTACCCGCATTCAAAAACAGATACAGACACTCAAAATATGTTACAAATAAGTCCTTGTAAATGCAAGCCAATTATTAATTATAATCAAGAACCATTTGGCCATTAACATAAACATGTAATTTATTCAGCAATTACTGTGATTACCAGGTATATAGCTTTAACTGGAAGAAACAGATGCATACAAATGTGAATGTGGTACCCTACAACAGATAAATTAGATGAGGAATTTGTCTGCCTGACAAGGTGTTTTTTCCATCTAATTGAATTAATGTACTTCTGAGCACTAAAAGCATTCATTCCACTCCCAAAATAATGAGGAATAATTTGCCTCAGGAACACGCATCCATCTGGTCTATAAAACAGCCTAAATGGGCGTTGAAAGTTTCAGAGGATCCAAGGGACTCCATAAATGCCTTTTAACGTGTTTGCAGGTATATTTTATCTGCATAAAATATAAGCATGCAAGATGCACGGAGGCTGATTAAACACAGAACGGCTCATTATGGCCACTTTATTTTTCTTGTGTTTGACCTCCAGATGGTGATCACCAAAAAGCACGCTGTAGTTGAGCCATCTTTTATTTAGCACTACATTTCAGTGGAGGGCAGTTGCACATCAAACTGCCTCTCAATACCTGACGTAGAAGAAATGTGGATCTTTCTAACAGCTCTGGGAGATCACTGAGCTGGACAAGAGAGTTCTCATTTTTGCTGACAGGAACTACTGGCATCTACGTCCCTCTGAAAACAGGGAATGTCATGCACTTTAGCTACAGGCAGCAGTAAACATTTCTGGGATGGCAGAAAGAAGCGGTCTCAGGTGTCAAAATAAATGACTGACATTTCACTGCAACCCAGCTGAGAAAACACAGGGGAAACATTTTGTTCCTGACAACAAATCAAGGGAACCGCACAAATGGGCAAACAAGGCAAAAAATGCAATCAGGGATCTCAGAGGGGAGAAAGAAAAAATAAGAGACAGACAGAAACTGAAAATGACTGCAAGGGCACAGAAAAAGACTAGGAGTAGTATTTGAAAGTCAACAAGACCTACACCACTATCAGTGTGCACTTGAATAAGTGAGAGTGATGTACAAGAAGAAGAATGGTATACAAAATCTAGAACATATGATGCTTCTGGTCCAGAAATCAATGACAATGCTACAGCTATTAGCTGTAAAGGGTCTAGTCACAGAACTATTCACTGTAGGTTTTTTACCATGAATGCAGTACAGTATGTGTTGCAGTTGCAAAGAAACACAGATTTCTTTTAGGTTGAGTCTTCTGCAGGTTCCTAAATCACTGTTTTGTGGCACTAAATCAGGAGGCATGGATCTCTATTTCACTGCCCATCCTGAACTCAACCTGCACACACAAGAAGAGCCTCAGGATCAATATGAACAAATTGATACCATGTAATCAATGCAATCCCGTAACAAACTACAGCTCCCTCTCCTTTCTCACAACCAAAAGTCCTGGGTTTCTGCCAGCATGATTAACTACCACGCTACGTAGGCAGCCAACTCTACAGTCTATCTGTGTATATGTCTTCGACAGAAGTGAGGCCAAGTTTCCAAAACTCTGGCAATTTGGCTGAGGAGAGATACATTTGTTTTCCTAATGGCCAGTTTTTGGAGAGAAAAGAACTAATGAATAAATTTAAGCAGGCACCCTTTTATAAATGTAGGTTAGAGCTCCAACTTAACTTTGATTAAATAGAAAGCAACACCTGGAGCCAAACTTCTGCGATTTCTCTCAGTCTCTTACACACACACACACACACACACACACACACACACACACACACACACACACACACACACACACACACACACACATCACACACACACACACACACACTTACACACACACTTATGGCACTAACTTTGTGGGGACCCGTCATTGACATAATGCATTCCCTAGCCCCTTTCCCTAACCTTAACCATCACAACTAAATGCCTAACCTCATTCTAATCCTAAAACCAAGTCTTAACCGTCAAACAGCCCTTTAAACTTGTAGTGTCCAGCATTTTGGCCCCACAAAGCTGTCGGAACCCTACAAGTATACTGGACTCCTGGTTTTTGGACCCCACAAATATAGTTAAACAAACACACACACACACACACACACACACACACACACACACACACACACACACACAGATAGTGTCTAAGTCTTTTAGAGTTTTGTGTTGGTAAAGGAGGTCTGTGCTGATCCATCAAAGCTGAACTAATTGGTCTTTAATGGTCCAGAATATAAATGTGTGACCCAGAGCTAAACTCCAGATCAGAAACCCTGTGCATGTGCAACTGTGGACCAGATGAACAAATGCTGCCCATGCTAAAAAGAGATCTAACTCATGGGCGAGCATACATGAAGATGTTATCACAATATACAGCCTATAATGGCATTCTTATATTCTGGCTAGAAAAAAATATATTTTTCATATACCACTTTACAAAAACCAACGAGAACAGCCTGCAAAAACACATATGATTTTAGCTCATCACAGATAATATCAATAATGATGTATACAGTAGCTCATCAGCTAATAAGTGACAAGACACTGCAATACAGAAATGCACATATATGTTTGAATTTAGAAACAGTGTCAGAAAAAAGGAGCACTGACAAGATTTTAAAACCTCTTGCTCATACATGTCTGGGTCACATTTTGTTTGCTTACATGTATGCTAAGGAACAAATATCAATTATTTACCTGTTATATAATAATATCAATATCAGTGACAGTGTATGAGCTATAAAATCAAGTATTGGTTGGGCTCTGTTATGCAAACCAGTAACACAACAGTGACACTACTTTTTGAATCAGGAAAAGCAGACATACAGTTAAGGGCTTATGTTAAAAAATCTTTTTGTTAAATGATGCGTAGAATTATGTACGTGCAGAATTGGACACTAGAAGGCTTTTTTTCCATTAATCTGCTGAAGGGGGAACGTTTCCCTGTGCTTGTCTTAAATGTGAGTCTAACGTGTGTACGTACAAGCAGGATTTGTAACATCACAACTAGTTTGGACGTCAATCGTGGTCCAATATGGAACTTACACAAGTGAGATGTGGAGAATCCTCCAGTGCACATACACTTAGAAAGTCAGTGAAGTAGGAAACATCTTGTGTCCAGCAGTTAAACTTTTGAAACATTTTAATATTCATTCCGGATTTTTCAATGAGGGAGAAGAGAAGAGTATTATCAACTTATCAGAAACTCAATACAGACTGTTTGGACCCCTGATCCTCCAAGTTAAAAATAAAAGCTATGGCATATCCAAAAAAGAGATACTTTACCTAAATGTTGGCTCACAACCCAGAACCTCAAATTGTTTTGGATCATAATGGTTTAGTTTGTTGTCGATATACTGTATGCTACGGCACCTTCATTAGCAGATGCCTTATTGTGTATTGTTAAACATTATAAACTATTACGTAACAATGCAAAACCATGATTTCTAGTGTAAAAAAAAAAAAGATGGATAAGGATTGGCATTTGGAAATACATCTCAATATATTCTGTAAGTGTTGATCCAGAATCTGGATTGGATATTTATACCTCTCCAATTTAGGAACAGGTGCCAGTGACACCAATTCTCAATTCATTCAGTCAATTATGTCCACATATTACAGTTTTGACTAGGGTGAGATTCAAAGCCTGAAAAAGAGACGCTTAGATAATGAACACGGGCCACAGCTCACCAGCCTCCTCCTGTCTAATCAAGTCTAGGTGAAGTTCTCGTACTCCTCTTAACTCTTAACTCCACTAAACCGTCTATGACAGCAGGGCTGAGGATGATTGCATCGCCTTGCTGGGCTACATTACATCCATTGAAATTGGATGTAATTGAAAATGAATTGGATTGATTTGAATGAAAATGCCCCAACAGGAGTGTGGTGGCCAGAGGAGTATACAGGGAGGAATCAATAATCGATTACATTCAGCTGTCTGTGTGTGTGTGTGTGTGTGTGTGTGTGTGTGTGTGTGTGTGTGTGTGTGTGTGTGTGTGTGTGTGTGTGTGTGTGTGTGTGTGTGTGTGTGCGTGCGCGCGTGCAGATCGAAATTTAAATGATTCAAAAGATAATTATTGCAAACCCTCCGATGGCAAGGTATGCCACAGTTCAGTCAGAATTTTAGTATCGTAATAAAACTTTCCCTTTTGTCAATGCATTTTTGAAGACTTTGACAGAATTATGATTACCAGCCAGACATGAATGATAAATATGAGTGTTGGAGATGGATCCTTCTTACATTTCAGGTCTAATTTGATTTAAAATTAATGTCTGACTATTGCAACGACCTTTGCTTTGTGCATATTAATTTGATTTGTGGCTGATAGGTGTTAACATGTAGCTGCAATTAACCAGCGGTGAGTGAGGCTGCAGAGTGTATTTTGTCGTTTGATGCAGGTAACCTTTTCCTCTGGTCTGACACATCCTGACTGACAGTAAACTATAACCCAGATACTATGAAGAACAAGTAATCCCATAATCACTTCCATGGGATACAGGGCACAAAATACAACTGAAGTAATACCAAATAGGATGAGGGAGAAAAGAGAAAATCTATAAACAAAAACTGTATTTGACAGACTTGCAATCGGATGTAGTGGCAGATGCTCTCCTATCTCTGACAGAAAATGGGACAACTGATACATCATACAGTACTACTCTTGGTTCAACTCGCCAACAACACCGTGCGTAAACAGCTGTTGCGCTTACCTATTCTGAGGACTTGCGTTGAGCTCAGACAGAGCTGTGCTGCGAAGAAAAGATAGAAGAAAAGTCTCTTTCTTTCCTCCATCGTGCTCCAAGCGAACTCACCGCGTGTATTAACACCATGACAGAAAGAAACGGCCTATATCCAGGCGCTGAAACACCTGATGTGCCAGCGCGTAACTCAAGTTTTATTCCCAATTCGATCCTTTCCACTCTGCATCACACCGTCGCATCAAATAGACGAACAATGATGACCGCCAGTCATTAATCCAACTTTCCTGTACAAATTCGATCCGACAAGTCACATGTTCTGAATCTGAGAAGAAACAGTGAACCAGAGTAAGCCCGTCCACTTTTACTCTCTACAGTGCGCCTCCGAGGCGACAGGAGCTGCAGGCAAAGAGAGCGCGTCATGAAAGACGAAAGGTATTTGATTTCCGGTACGAATTTTCAAAATAAAATAAAATCATTTACCGGTAAGTACCTATACCTGGTTACTCGGTTGTTGAGGTATTGTGGAAATAGACACTTCGTGGCGTCAAATCAAGTGTTTTTGTTACTCCACTGTGCACAGAAGTGATGTGTAGTTTATGACCAGTGTTGGCCTACAGGTACTTGGGTTAGGCGACAGTTGTCCATTATGCATATTCAATCACCCTATTCTGACTTTGTTTTACCCCACAGAGAACAGAAATGTGTGCCGTTTGAAGCAAGAATGGTGGCCATCTATTTGGAAATACATTAAATCAAGAAATATTTTTGTATTCAATATTTCCCAAAATATGTATTTGTTTTCTCAAACTTGATGGACCATCTTTTACACTGAATGTCCCCATGGTCTAAGGGATAGTTTGGCTGCATTTGGTTTGGATTAAGGAGCAGATGGATTGGCAGCGGTTCTTTCCACCGGTCCTGATGAGAGGAGAATAATCTTCAGGTTACAGGGCAGATGCCAGATTATCTCTCACTGCAGACAAGCACAGTCTTTATCCGACTGGGTCACCGGATGCCTTCCCATCCTCAAATTACAACTACAGGACACGGGGATGTATTTTAAATATGAATAATGTGAAAACAGTCACCTGATGTGGTCTTACACCCACCCTCCACCTGACAGAATACCTATTTTCATTATTCTTTCCATGTTTTGTTATTGGAGTAGCATACAATAAATCTATTCTGGATTTCTATAGTTTGTTAACTCTGGACTGTTGTGTGAGATTGTGACATTTGAAAAAGGCAAAATATTCCAAGTGCCAGCCATCTCAAAGTCTTGCTCTCCTCAAGCAAAATCCGCATTACGTCAGAACTGACATTTTGTTTATCGCAATGTTTGTGAATTCTCTCAAAACTGGGAGCCAAAGTTGATCTGAAAAAAAAGCTGCCAACTGCTACCTGGACCTCTGACAAAGACAAACTTAATTAACTCAGATGAAGTCCTTGGGCAGAAAACTCACCTGATATGAATATATAGCAGAATTGTCTCTCTGGTAACTACCATGCATGTAAACATCTGCTAGGGATGCAGAAATAGGACTAGTTCATATTGAATTAAAGAATACATTTTAAAACAGAATGTTATGGACACTGGAAATTATTTTCTTGGTCTACTCTTGTTCTGTGAATTGAATTGTGTCTTTGTGTATATTTGTGTCCATTTTACTTTGACATGTATATGGGATGGCTTCTCCTTCATACCATGCCACAGTTTTACTAAATCAAGCCTCCACTTCCTTTTAAAGTTTTACCTGCTTCTACACGTTCCCACTTTCAGAATATTTGTTCAGTTTTCCATCAAAACTGAGCTGATCCTTTGTTTCATCCTTTGCAATACTTTAAATTCAACACAATTTGAATCTTCAAAAGCATCTGGCATCAATGATTTTTATTTGATCGACTGCATGTGATCTTCCAATAACCTCAGTGAGGCAGTTGTGATGTTAACAATAGCTTTCTCTTTAAAAGGAGCTACTAAGCTTTGCATCAGTGTTGTAGAAGAGGAATGCAGCCGTTTGACTTCCGTCACATGTGCAAAATGACAAATAATTAGCACTTCTACACACAACTAAATTTAGAAAATTTATTTTAAAACTTAAAAATGATAATACTCCACAGTTTTATGTACGAACACAGTTTTACAAAGGGAGGAGTCAAGGGGTTCTCACAGGATTTGCCACCAAGGCCAGGTGATTGTACCTCACAGTCTGAACATCCCTACTGGGCATCATCACCCAGAAGCTAAAATCTAAGAAACTAGCATAATAAAAAGACAATAATAAGAACATCCAAAGTGTAATATTTCCCTCCCCTCACACTCTGAATTAGAGAAGTTTGCAGATTTCCCCCCCTCGCAGTTGGGTATTAAGTGCATGTTCAATACATCCATTAAGGTGCGCATGACAGTGTTGAGCTCAGCAATCAGCGTGTTGTTGTGATGGCAGATAGTAAAATAGCACAGCCTGGTGGATAGGGGAAGAAATGCAGGAGGGGTGAAGTGAAAATATACGTAGCAGGGATTGATGTCAAATGTCATGGATGTGAAGTCTGTCTCAGGCAGCTTCTCTGCGGTTGTGATGCTGCTTGACAAGAGTAAAAGGTCAAAGAAGCGCGGAGAGAGAGAGAGAGAGAGAGAGAGAGAGAGAGAGAGAGAGAGAGAGAGAGAGAGAGAGAGAGAGAGAGAGAGAGAGAGAGAGAGAGAGAGAGAGAGAGAGAGAGAGAGAGAGAGAGAGAGAGAGAGAATCAATGTTCTTATTGATCGCTCCTGACCTTGAAGTTACCGTAGAGTCGCTGGCATGTTGAATACCTCCTTTCAAAAAATTCAAGTAAAACAGGAACGTTGGAATTACTATTTATCAAAGATGTGAATCATGAGAGCATGGCCTCTGGGGCAAAAAAAAATCCAGCATATTAATGACCTTGATGAAATCCATCAGTTACTAAAATAACAATGGAATTCTATTTGAGCAACAAAATTATAGAATGGACATTCATGTGAAGGGCAAAAGTGTTGTAACACTGTTGTAAAAGGTGGTTTGTAACACTGGGCAGCCAAGTGTGGTGTAAACAGTAATAATTACAGTAAAAAGGCAATAATTAAATAAAGAATAGGTAGACCGTCTTTTAAAAAGGATATGCTAGGAGATAAAAGTGAGCTTCAAAGCGTTTTCATACAAGAGGTTAACGGCACTGTATTGTACTCCTGACTATACACCAATGTGCAGCTGATATTAAGTTAAAACAATTAAAAGCACAATAAAGCTAGTTGGATCTCACCATCTTTTACACAGCAGTCGTTAAGCCAAAAGCCCCTGAAGATAATTTCAGTAACACACACAGCCCTTGAGTGTTAAAATACAAACACAGTTTCTGAGTCAGAAAAATATAACACCCATATTCCTGTGTTAAAAAATAGACATTTTTGGCCAGAAGATCACAGTTCAGTGATGGCGTCTCTTCAGTACGTGTGCACGGTACAGTAGCTGCCGAGAGTCACTGTGTCTGTGCTCCTGTGTACTTTATGCACTTACAGTGTTCATACACACACTTGCTTGTTTACTTGCGTGCACATGCAGTGCTGTCCTTGTTCATACGTTCACATACAATTCCACAGGTGTGTGTAATACCTGGGTGTATGTCCAAAACAGTGAGGACCGTGTATTCTTTCGGGTTGACGTTTAAGCAGTTCCGGATGAGAATCTCTAAGTATATATTACTTTTCCTTACTTGCTTGGTGTTTTAATATTTTAGGATAGTCAGAACAAGGGAGATGCAGGTGAGGTGGGAAGAAGAGGGTTGTGTAGTGACACAGGGAGGACTGGCTAAGGTTTAATACCTTCTATACATGAATACCTCAAAATTCTACATATTTAAAGCTTGTATCTCTCCCCTATTGTCTTGCACTCCTACTGTATGTAAAAGTGGCAGAAACCACCATTTGTCTCATTTCTTCATCTTGTTTTCTATAATTCCCAATCAGAAGACATTACTGTTGCACCCGTTAGCAAAGTCGTCCCGCCGCACCCAGATGGCATCATGGTCCTTGTTTGTGGCCCCCTCCACAGCACACTGCTTTAAGGGGGCAAGCTTTAGAGTCGGGGTCACACTTCGGGACAGAGAGACACCGCAGGAGGTAAAAGAGTCCACCGAACTTGAATCACCATGTTTTATTCGATCAACTTCCTCCTCCTGCATCCCAGTCAGCATGATCTCACTTCCAGACTCCACTCGTCCATTCAGGTTGTGGCTCCTCATCTCTCTGCCCTGTAGGTCGAGTCCTCCCATCCTCCCCTCCAGGTCGGCTGGTTCTGCCGACGCGGCTCGGACAGACTTGCAGTATTCGTCGTCGTCGCTCAAAATGTCTGTCTCCTTCAGCTTCCCCATGTCAATGCCCTCACCCTGGTCTTCGTAGCAACCCAGGTCGAACTGCTCCTCCACCCAACGGTCTGTGTCCTCTCCTTGAGGTTTGTGGGATTGAGGAAGGGTATGCTTGGACAGTGATGAGGATGAAGGGGATGAAGAGTGGTGGGAGGCGTCTGAATCGTTGCTGTTGCCATGGAAAACCAGGTCGGTGTCGATGGTGAAGCAGTTCCTCACCAGCTTCCTGCGGGTCAGTGTTCGGGATGGAGCTGTTGCTAAATAGACACAAAAGATTAAAAAGGACACCATATTTTATGTTGTTAATGTCGTGTACTTAAACATTGTAGGCCCTTCTTGTCCTGTGAACTGGAGGCTATACTTAAGCGTTTGTCACCTGCTCTGTTCATGGCGGGCCGCGCCCCTTTGAGGGCACACAGACGTTTGCCTCCAAATGGGACGTACTGCTGGTTGGGTGGCAGAGACTCTGTCTTAAGAAGCTGCCGCCGCTGTTTTTCCCTTAGGATAGAGTGGACTGCTTTCAGGAAGTCCTTCTTACTATCTGGAGAACTGCAAAATGGACAAAACGTAAGAACTTAAAAATAACAAGAGAAAAGTCTTTTGATCGATGTTGCATACCTTCAGGTCACATGTTTTGAATACATGTGTACAGTTTTGGAAACAAGATCATACCTGCAGCACAACTGGAAGGTTCTCTCTGGTCGTCCTTCAGATTCAGATCTTGTGTGAACTATCTCGCACACCGCTGTACCCTCAGAGTCTGAGAGGAGGGAGAGAAGAGGGGAAAAGAGAGTTGTGATCTACATTAAGAAAAGCATTCCGTTAATTTCCGTCATCAATTTCGTTCCCCTTAACAACAGGCCATTAGGCAGATAAACAGTAACACTTGAGCTGAATTGCTGATTGCCGAAGGATGATTTAAGGTTGATCTAGGACATAGCACACAAACTTACTTTTGTTTACAAAAAGGTTATTTATTTCGTGGGAAAGAAAAGCAGCAACACTGAGTGGACTTCAGAGCCGTTGCAGCTGTTGTCAGAAAATATTGAGTCGTCAGAAACAACCTTTGTGGTTTTGGATGACAGACGCCCTCACATGCAAATGATCTTTCACTATGACCTCAACATAAAAATGCAGTATACATTTATTCCTAAAGAACAATATGATTTGGGCTTACATGCACTTTCAAGTGGTGTGCAAAAAAAAGGAGCACAAATCTAGTTAAGGCACAACCAAAATACTAGTCCAACATCTCCCTTGTGAGTATATATTAACTTTGACTAATAACAGACTTTTGGTGCAGATTCAACACACATATTCTCAGAGAATAATGTGTAATACAAGTATGCATACATTAAGCACAATATGTAGCACGTGCAAAAAACCCTTCAAGTTTCCCCACTTTCATTATGGAGACATCTGGCTGAATGGTAATATCAATTATGAGATCTATGCTTCCCTGGCAAGACAAATTAAAGTCACCACATGGCGCCTCAAAAAGATTTGTCTAAACATTTAAATCCTTGTCCAATACATATTTTTAGACTAAAGACTGGATAATTAAAATGTTTTTCTGAAGGAATTTGATCATACAGGTCAATTATTCCAGTTATGCTGCAGCTTTCTCACTGAACTTTTAAAAACCTGAGGAAAAAAAAACAAAAACAAATACATTTATCAGTGATTTGGTATCTACATTAAACTCTTTATCTACTTCTTTTTTTGTATTTTAACCACCTCAATGTAGTTGTTTTCTATACAAGTCAACTAGGTTGGGACAGAAAATGTGAGAAAAAACTATGGGATTGACCAGTCACTATGCTAGAACTGTCCCCAACAGCAATCTGAGAGACCAAACCAGTCCTTAAAAGTGCTAATAATACCTGGAGAAATGGTGATGCAAGATTTAAAATTACATTTACTGCATGGTAATGCATTTAAATCGACCTACTTGCAAGGGCACGGACTTGCAGAGAGTCTGTTGCAATCATGTGACGGAAACGGAAAGGATCTTTGTCATCACTCACAGACACACGGTGAGATCCACCCTGAAAGAGAGAGACTGGTTGGATATCTAGAAAATAACCACTGCAATACATCAACATGACAGCAGAGAGCACAAGAGAGAGACAGAAGGCACTGAGCAAGGGGAACAGTAGAAGTGTGCATACAAAGTCTCTTCAGTCTATTAAATTGCTAATAACTTCCTTCATTCAATTAAGTCTATTGTCCCATAATTTTTCTGTTACCTATAAAAGCTTCAGCTTCTTCAGGGAAAGCCCAGAGCCCAAATCTGCACTGTACATCCTACAACAGTGTTTCTCTGACTGGATTAAATCAACAGAAAAAGGGTACTCACGATTTTTTTCCTGTGCTTGGAGCTGTCTTTGTACACAAATACAACCGCTGTTTTAAACACTAAATAAGGACAAGGGAGAGATGGAAACTATTAGGAGGGTCTGCATTCATTCATCGCATAAATCAAAAGACTTTTTATTAAATTATTTACTACAGTGACAGCTTGATGCAGTATGTCAATGGACACTTGAAGTCACATCTTTCATTTGGGAAAAAAAAATAAATAGCCTCAAACTCCTGGCATGCTATATCAGCAGCACAAAAGGTGAAAATGGACCAAAGTCACGACATTGCATGCACAAAGCCACCACATCCACTCACTATGGCCTTGCCAGGAGAACCCCTTATACCATGTAGATGTAATATTTATATCCAAAAAGGTGTCTGAGCCGAGTACAATTTTAAGACACAGGGCACTTCTGGATGTGTGAGAATAGCATGTGATCCCATTAATGTAAGGATAGCATGCTGCACTTTATGTGAAAAGTAAAAAAAAAAAAAAATAGATCTCTCATGTTATATCCCCAACTGGGTCCTTCTTTCCTTTAACAAAGGCTATTTTCTCACCAACTTTAACAGCACCCAGTGTCACACTATGCATGACAGTATTATGTGGGATACAGTAAAGTGCCATGTGCCTGCAAGTGTGAAGATACAACACGCAGTGTTTCTCCAGAGCAGAGAACAGTACAGTAGAGTGCCCTTTTGTTACTGAGAAAAGTGTAACTAGAAAATAGTTGCTTATTCATCCGTATGAAAATATCACACACACTGTTTTAGTATTTAGTACATGGCTGTTGAATTTAATTACATTGGATATAGTTAGGTACATCTAAAGAAAAGCCTTTAAATGCATGAATACTTCTAGTCTAGCTGTAATTATGTAAAAATTCTTGTGTGATCAGCTGAAACTTTTAGAAATTAAAAATATTTCGATCTAAGAAATCCCTATACACAAATAGACAATAGTATGGCAGAATCAGTACCACAATATAATCCAAAATCCACATTAGCCCATACCAAAAGCAGCCAAATCAGGGTCCTTTTTGCTCTTGACCAAAGAGCCTGGAGGGTTGATCCACACCACAGTTGAATGTAGCAAAAGATCCCCCATGGAGAGGTCAGCCACCTGGAATAAACAGACATGGATATATTCCTTTTAGTTACTGGAGAATCCTTTGGATTCCTGATGGACGACCTTGAATGAAATGGATTTCATTGCATTATCATGTTTACCTCTTTTTTATCTGCCGTCTGTTCGTTGATGAGCTGGTCGAAAACAGCGCCGTACTCCTCATGGAGCTTTTGCATCTCATTGATGTGACTTGCAACTTTGTTCATGGCCTTCATTGCAACTGAATGGGACAAACATTCCATCGTCTCCAAATCACAATTACTGTAATTTCTTGTATTCTCATGAATTATAGTTCCATGGGTCTGAAGCTGATATTATACAGTTTCACAGCAGTTAAGTGCTGCATCAAAAAGTGCATGTAAATAATAAATAAAAAAGACACTGGCTTACCATCCAGGTGGTAGTGTTCTTCACTGTCAGGGTCAGTAAGAGAGTAGAGCTCCTTTAGCAGCAGCGGGTACTTCAGGACCCTCTGGATGGGTTTGATCAGGTAAGACTCCAGAGTGGAGGAATGTTGCTGTCTGGGGTTTCTCTCAGCCAGGAAAGCCTTGAAATCTGGATCAGTCTTTGCTGGATGAGCAGAAATATGAGCATTTATTCATTTTGTACATTTGGCAAGGAACCTACAAGGACTTGAGATGAAAAACCAGAAACAGGTGGCCATTAAAGTGTCTGTCAAGGTAGCGACTGTAGTAGTAACTGCAGAACTCCACTGTACTTTCAAATGCCTCACAACTGTGTGATCACACAGGCTGAAGACTCAAGTTGATACTAGTTGCAGCGCGCCCTCTGTACAGCAGGGTATGTAAATAAAACACGCTTCCTGTGCTACACTAGTCCCTCAGCTATCAGCTGCCACTGATGCTAGAGAGCAATACACTACCATATAACTATCAGAGGAGTATGTGGTGGCTCGGTGCTTGATGCCAGTCAATGTGTGCATGGTTTTACCTTTAGCCAGGACCTTTGGGACCTTGGTGTGGCTGGCGCAGAAGGCGCTGTAGATCTTGAAGCGATCGGCATAATACAGGAAGGAACCACCCAAAGAGAACAGCACTTTCTGTGAAAACAAACGAGCATGTCATGCTATCACAATAGAAATCTTTTGTCTTGTTTGTTTGTTTGTTTTTAAATCGAGGCTGCACTATAGTAAATGGGAATTACTTTTATAAGCAAATGTTTGACCCTTTTAGAGTCAAAGTGAACGTGATTTGTTCCAGAGGCCCCCGGTGGTTAGAGAAATGTAAGTCAGTAAGTCAGGGCAAACGCATGTCTGCGATAACACCATAAGGCATATATCATGAACGATCCATATAATAGCTACTTCTAAACAGCAGTTCCAAGCGTAAGTGACCTTAAAGTGTGACAGATTTACTAGGGGACTAAAAACTTAAAGATGCAGAGTTCAGGAGATCAACGTTCCCTCACCTTAAACTGATCCACCCTTTCCAGTCTGTCCAGATCTGGTACCAGTCTGATTCCATCTTCCAGTGTCCGGAGAAACTCCACCTGGAACTCCACCATCTCCCCGAGGTTACCGAACAAAACGTCCAGCTACAACACACACAGGGCGTCATTGTAAGTCTCTTCTATATTCTATTCATTCAATGTTATCAACAATTCATTTACAGTTTTTTATTCTTGGATTATAAAGATCAGGTAGAAGTACCTCATCCTGTGTAAGGAAGCTCTCTTTCTGCAAAGGTGTCAAGTAGCACTCTATTAGACAACTCAGGTCCTAAAAAAGACAAAGAATATGAACAAGATGATCAGTAGTTCAAAGAAAAATGAGAAAGGGCATGTGTGGGCATCTGTCTAAGGTGGAGTTATTACGGAGAATGTTAAATAACGGAAAGAAATCAGTTCTCACAGGTAGGAAAATAACACACCATGACACCAAAAGCATACTGTACCAATGTTCTGCTCATCTATTACAATGATTATGACACGCCCAACAACAAGTGGTGTAGTGTAGTTTTACCAGAACAGTGTGTTAATTATCATTAAACAGATACACATATGATCCACTAAGTATCAATTTGTAAAGATTGTCTTAGGAGAGCTCGTACTGACTTTGACATAAGTCTTCTCCGTCTCCACCAGCTCATTGATGACCTTGCGGAGTTTGTCCGCGTGGGAGAGCTGTCTTTGGGTGGCAGCGCCTGCTGTGGGCGGAAACGCTGACACAGGGCTCGGGGATAGGGACGACGAGGATGACGATGAGGAGTAGGACGTAGGGCACTCCAGGGGATTCATGTCATGGAGACTGCGGCAGAAAGCAGTCACCTGCTCCGTGCTCTGTACAGAAAAAGACAAAGAACATCATATTCTACCCATTTTTACGATTGCTTTAAAAAGGATCATTTCATGTCAGAGAAGGCAGCTATTACTGTATTTTAGCTCCTAAGAGCTACTGTAAAAGGAAAGGGAAATACAACAGACGCAAAAATAAGCAAACATGTATTGGATGTAAAAATTGTGTAGAGCAAAATACGATAAAAGCATATCACATGCCACATCACGCGGCAATATTCATAATGCTCATACACAAGATACATACTGTTAAAGAAAAACTCAGAAGCAGCACATCTCATTTCACATATGTGAAGAATGTTTTGGAGACCTTGATGACTTACACAGAAGCATTTTATAAACACTCAATTGAGGAGACAATTAAGCAGGCAGTACAGTTTAACCAGGACACACACACTCTCTCTCTCACTCTCTCTCTCTCAAAGAGAGTCCTTAGACAAAACATTCCCTTATCATACAGCTGCCTAGATTCCCTGAATCTGTAGAGAGACAAACATAATTATACATGAACAGGTTTGGTTATTGGTCCCCTATTCTGTGAACTATGAATGACCGGATGTTTTCTAAGCTTTCCCTTTAGTCTCATCATACCACAACATGGTGTTACCGGAAATTCCACCACACATACAAAACATGCACCACTAACAACAAATACAGTACATTCTTGCAAAACCTGCCATAACACCAATCTACATCCCTTTTATCCAAAAAATACCAAGCATGATCAAACCTGCCAGGCCAAACTGGTACAGTAGTAGGCCTGTATTTAAAAAGAAATAGAAATAGGGGGATCTTCCCCTCCGCTTCTCTCTAGCTATACAGACCAATATAAGTTGATATTTCTGCTACTCATAGTCATATATTCCTTTTTCAGTACTATGCTTTGCAAAGAAAGGGGCAACTTCTGAAAAAAGCACAGATGCATCATATTCCACGCAACAGCAGTTTGAGAATGACAAACTGGAACCCACGCAAGACCATAAATAGTGAGGATCAAGAGGTTCTGTGCACATCTGACAGTTTCTTTTATAGTCCCAAGGCTGTGAAGGTGAATGCGCTAGTGCGTAGGCATTGCAAACAAAGCTAGGGAGAAAGTGACATAGCAGGGTCATCAAAAGTAAGAGGCTGGATGTTTTAAGGCACATCTGAAATGTACCCGAGCAATACAGAAATACTTACTTCTATGATACAGAAAACCGCCATTAATCTTTCCAACGTATGCAAATACAACCTAATGATTAACTACCTATAAATACAAATTCCACTATGTTTTTAATTTGTATCAAATATTGGCAACACAAAAAAAGGGTACACAAAAATGTAGGTAGTTAAGTACTGGTAAACAGACTGGCAGCTACTATATTAATGAATGAGGAACGAATGAGGAGCGACTGGTTAGTTAATGAGTAGTTACTGATTAACGCTGATTCAGCACTAGTGATTAGTTACTGTATGCTATGCCAATGCTTCAGAAATGGTAGTCAATTCTTAACTAATTATTCATCAACCACTCCGTATGATGCATCCCTTTATATCCAGGTACGCACAATGCTTTACTCATGGTAGTCAATGCTTAATGATTAACAGTAATTAATCAGTGCTGAATCACAGTTAATCAGTTAGTTAACTACTCATTAACTAACCAGTTGTTCCTCATTGCACGCCAGGTCCAGGCAGGCTGATGCTAGGTCTGTTGGGAGATGAGAGAGGGATGTACATGCATATCTTTTTACTGTCTCTAATATACTAGTCCTTGCTGAGTAAAGAGATATTTAGAAAAAAATAATCTCCTTGAAATGTGGGTGAATCACCTCAGCCCACACGCTGATTACAAGGGATTCATAGTCATGTCTCATTTAATGCAACTCCTGTCTAAAACACTACACGCTTAATTCTCGCTTTAACAAAACTCCCCCTAATTGCACTGTAACTGTCTTTTATAAAAATGAACCTTTCAAAAAAAGTAAAGCTGTGATTTGGTAAGGCAGGACAATAACTAAGCATTGCCTTTCTTGTGAGATATTTAAGACTCAACAAATGAGCACAATGAAACCACAACAAAATGGCACAACTAGATGCAGTGGATCTCTGTTGTGTACGTCTGCAGAAAACACAAAAGCAATCTAATTTTCAGCCATTATTGAAGCATTAATGCCTCCAATTTAACCCTGCAGTTATTAGTGTAATTCGTCGAAAGTACTTTTGCAAATGTATGTCACAAAAACATCCCTCATTTATGCGGGGTCAGTGAAAGTGTTTATTAATTGTAATCTGTGACAACACACTGTGTCCGCATGTGTTCCAACTGAGTGATTTACAGACAGCTGGTGGACATGGCTTGTCTTTGTTGATTCCATGGCTTGTCAGCTGGGCTTCAGCGATGGCAGACACAATTTTCCATTGTGGTATTCAAACCAGTTTCGACACACACGCACACAGATACTGAAAGTCAAGATGAGCTTCTTCAGTCACTTGAAGGAAACCACAAAATAAACCGAAAGTATAAATTGCAACTAAGATAATACAGCCTATCATGTCTGATTAAATCCAAGTCACTCACGCTGCAGAATCAAAGGAGGTTAGTCCAAAACAAAAATCCATTTCCAGTCCATTTATTTCCATTTCAGGTATAGCGTTGCATGTCTGTGCGGCTCTGGAAAGATTTTAAGCCACTACACACAAACAAGTTGAACAGGTATAGCTACCCCCACCTCGAGCTAACCCTACCCCTTCTACCATACTTGATAAAAAAAAGCAAATACCTGTAGGAAATCTTGAGGGTGTCAAAAATAATCATGGGGAGTAAACAACTAAAAAGGTATGTAAAAAAATTATACCATACAAAATGTAGGTAGGGCACGTCATGCTAACACAACAAATACATGGTAAATATAAATAAAGTACATATGATAAGCTCAGTAAATGGCTCCTACAACCTCCATAAACAGACAAACACAATATGCAAAGAGAAACACATTGACAATCTTGCCGCTCATAAGCGAGGTCTTGCCCTCCACAACCTGAGGACTTAGTGACAGCCAAGAGTGACAGATGGAGCAGCGACAGAGACAAATGACAGTGGGAGATGGAGACCGAGGGTGCCTTATTCTTTACCCTCACTACTTATTAAGAGGTGAAGAGAAGAGTGTCTGTGCACAACTTTTGAATCTGCGACTTATTTTTTTTTTTAAAGGGGAGCATAAACATAATACAGAAAATGCTGATACACATTAGTTAGTAATTAGACCGATTTAAAGGATTAAATTTGAGATTATTCATTTCATTGAAAAATAAACAGGATGGTATGATAAGGTCATCATGTAATCAAGATTTGTGATCGGTCACAAGTCTTCCATTAATTGTTATAATGGAAATGTGTTGCTCTGCTGGGAATTGAACCTCTAACCTCGGCACTGCTGCCACCATCACATAAATCACTGACGTCGGCAGGATCATGTCCACAACACAAGCGATCACAGACACACATACACACGGCTCACCAGCTGTAACATATCATAGATGGATTCGGTCGAGCATCTGGAGTTCCTGCTCCTCCTAAAGGCTGCCATGCTGGCAGGTTCAAGTCAGATGTCCATTTCCTGTCCTGCTTTTCCAACCCAGGTAGCTTCCATTCGTCTGTGCCACTCAATGCCAGAAAGATTCGTTTTTACAGCATCCTTCTCCAAAATGTAAGACAGATACTTTGTGCAAGATGTATGGATCTTGAACTTGTCCAGAAAAAAACGATCAAAAGAGTAAAAGTAAGTACCTGCTATTTAACACTCACTGCCCTGTAAACCACTATTGCTGGTGAAATCATTACAGCTAAACGAATAGGTCAAAACACAGATTGAATGGAACAGATTGCAATCAACAGCATACTCATGCCACCTTATCCTAAAGCATTGTTCCAATCTGTCTCAATCCGGACTGCCTCTGCATGCTTCCCTGTCATCCCTCTTCTTCTCCCACTGTCGTTGCCTATTTCACTTCTGTCCAGGTGCTTGAGAGCAGCAGCAACGGAGAATACAACATTAAATAAGATCAAACATCACATCCACACGAGAGATGAAGGAAAAGAGAGGAGAAAGGAGAAAAGAGAGAAGGGGAGGGGAGGAAGCAGTGGGTGTACACAGGAATACAGGAAAAGCATGAAAAGACAACAGGCATATCTCCCTCTCTCATCGCAACTCACAGATACTTGTGACCACACTTGTAACAACAGCCTTATTAAACTCCCTCTCATGTTTCAAAATTCCAGAAGCATCAACTCAAGCAAGTAATATGACACGATCGAAAGGAACAAATCCCGACACCAATATGAAATAAAAACATACCCAGCAAAATGTGAAATGCCCTGATGCACTTAACATCTCCTCCTGGTAGTCAAAGCAGCTTATACAAGTATATTCTACACATGATATACTGTATGATCCAGGTCAGACTGGATCTTCAAGTTATTCCACCATACTGCAATTGCTTTCATCTGAAGCCTGAAAATTACTCCATTGCCACACTTGTCATTCCAATGATGGCTCACCATAGCACACCTGCTGCACACTTGTTTTTCCTCAGAAACAAGAGTTACATAATACTTGCAGGAATAAGAACATTATTTACAGCCCATAGAAGGGAGTTAAGAATGTAAAGGCTGTAAAAATATGAGGGGAATAAAATCATTGATTTTTTCCCCCTCCTATTATTAAAGCTGGAATATTGGTTGATACATTCCACACGTATGTGATCACAATCTTAGCTGAAATAGATCTTGAAATACGTAACCTTTTGTCAAATGCAAGGGTAGTTTTATTGATGTCCATCAAATCTGATAAAAAACACTCCAAATCAGTAATCAGCAAATAAGCATATGTATGCAGAAACACAGACCAACACACATGCAATACGCAATCATTTGACCTCAGACACATGAGAAAGACAACAGCTTAGCAAAGAATATATAAAACAAACAATTAGAGACAGGCAGGAAGCAAATAAAGAGAGCTGTGGCAGCAATACCTTTTCTCGAGTCAGTCCAACACATGCATTTCCTAACCCAGAGACAAATCTTTATGCCTTTACAAAATGTACTACATCCCAGACCCGCCCTTCAGAACACATAAGTACAGCATGCGAGAGGAGCGTGGAGGCAAGCACGAACCTGCCCTCACACCAGTCAGCTGAACAGTGAGAGCCAGGATAAACAGAGATTACACATATTTACATAACCTGGCAGACAGAAACACATCGTACACATTTATACACACTTGGTATATTTTATGTAGCAACATGTAGTATTATACACTATGTACAAGTAAATAGAAATATAGCAATTGTGATGGCATGTACTCATACTCAAGAGCAAGCATGTACTTGTCAGTGAACAAAGAGGGGGGGAGGGAGGGAGTGTCTTGAAGTTCAGTTTCATCTGAAATCAGGCAAACATGCAAATCCATAAATCCCTGCGTGGAATGATGGAATATCCGCCATTACACACGAGAGAGAGAGAGAGAGAGAGAGAGAGAGAGAGAGAGAGAGAGAGAGAGAGAGAGAGAGAGAGAGAGAGAGAGAGAGAGAGAGAGAGAGAGAGAGAGAGAGAGAGAGAGAGAGAGAGAGAGAGACTTTAATCATTTAATCTGAAGTGAAAGGATGATTATGTTTTGACAGTCTATATAAATCTATGCATGAACATTTAGACTTTAAGGCAGTTGATTTGCGGACTGCAATCTTCCTCCTGCAACTCAAGTTAACATAAGAAAATTCCATTTTCCATGTTTAAATTAATCTACATTGTAGGCTATACTATCATATTATACACACAAGGAATGCAGTCTATAAATGGCTGAATACTGAAATATTCCAATCAATATTGGTAATTATACGTGATTTTGAGATCTGATCAGATCTGTTCTTGGTTGTATGCTCAGTAATGGAAGGCTTCATTAATCGTGAATATAGATATGCATGGCTCTGCATTAAACAGCACAATGCTCCACCTAGTGGAAGACTGAGATGACAGCACCAACTAGGACAAAGCTGTGGGGCCTGATTATAGGGCAATGAGAAGAGGCAAGTGAAAGAATGACTTTTAAAGAAATAATTGTAAGGCTAAAAGTTACTAGAAGTTATTTCTGAAGTTAAAGACACTGTATTTAGTAGTCAGTCACTACATTAAACAAATGCACTGCATTCGAGGAGCTATTTGACCTGAATTATACCATCACGAGTCAATCAAAACATCTTGATGAAAACTGCCCCCCCCCCCCCCCCCCGCACTAACACACTGAATGATTTGCATTTCCCATGCCAAATACCCCCAAGCCAAACAAAAGGTTTGCAAATTATAACCAGCACTTGTCAGTGAGGCTGACTACACCTTGGAGAACACCAGCAATCACCGTCATCTCTATTATCACTGTTATCACAAGCAATCACCGTCTTACACTCCGGTTGGTTTATCATATTGAGGAGGTGGCTCTGTGCTTTGTCTAAAATAATGAACCTCTGTGTTTCCTCAGGCTAGCCAGACACTCATTTATCTCCACTAAATGATGTGAAACACTGTGGAGATTGAAGTAATTAGAAAGGGAGGATAATTAAAATTGTCCCACTTTGCCTCTTTTTCCTTAGTCTGCCACCATGTTACCACAGGCGGTGGGTGAAATGGGGTAAGACGCAATCTTCAGCACTTTGGAGGCTTTCCAAAGAGGAGAGTGGTGGAACAACACCGTGATCAACGTGAGCAAAAAAAAAGGGCAACACAAATTTAAGAACATAAATAAAATTGTTTTGGAAGTTCCCAGGGATTCTGTGGCAAGTTTAAATTGTATTTGTTGACAAGAGGAAGCATCCAAGTGCTTTGGCCTCAGGTCAGGGCCCACAGGCAGCTAAGGGAGCTGTTTGAGTCAACAGCAGCTTCATGTTGTTTACGTAAGAAGGAGCAGCGGGGGGTTAGTGAGGAGGAGGGTAAACAAGGACAGGAAGTCAGGAAACTGGAAGGACAGGAGAAAAGAAAAAGCGTTCAAAACAAAGCTAATGAGACAGGATGATCAAACTCCGAGATGTCATGTCTGACACATGGTCACATTGTTGCTCTCACTAATGGGGACAAAATATATAAACAAAATATATGACAATACATCAAGCAACTAAACAAAAAGAAGGGTAGAGGAAAAGAAGGATTAAAAAAGGGAGGCCAAAGCAGACAGCAGATGGAAATTAGGAGATAAACCAAACAGCAAACTGGAGCAGGAGGTGAGAGACTGAAAGGTGAGAATGAAGATCATTCATTTCCAGAGCTTTGTTAATACTGTTGCACTGTTCTGATGTACTGTTTTGCCCTGTATTGCCTTGCCTGCAGGGCTTTGTTTTTCCTCATTTATGTGGAACAGCATCTGATAATAAACCAAAAAGCACATGGCTAAGCATTGAACACCAAGGGACAACATTACAGACAGGGGTAAGCAATATCGCTTTCCCAAGCCTTCATTATTGTATCTCCAAATAGACTACACTGTATCACATATGGGATCTAGTGGTATAACAAAGTATTCATGTCATGCTAACTGAAGACTCGCCTGTTTTTTACTTAATTTGCATATACAAATGTTGCCTCGTTTAATGGTAATAAGATGATACAATTAGCTTCCTTGACTGTACAAAACATACAGCTACTCTGATTAAATAAATGATTAAACTGCACACAGGGTGTTAATATAAAAAAGTGTTAATACAAAAATGACATGCTGCATTGTGTTTATTGTTTCACTTTTTAGAATAGATTTAAATGGATTTATTCTTGCATGTAGAAACACTGAATTTAAAAAAATATTATGCTTTTTGGCTTTCCCCCCCCCTTTCCTTTGTGTTATACATCTTTTTGTGCACATTATAGGTTTACAAAGTGAAAAAGCCCACCCCAAAGGGACTTACCATCTCCAACAGAAAACACTGTTCACAAACTGCTCCTAACAGCTCTGTTGTAGTCCAGCCTTTACTTCCGTGACGAACGTGCGTCACTTTGTAAGACGTTATAATGCTCGCCTAGCTGCCAACATGGCACTCCCTCATACTCTGCAACTGACTAGCTAGCAGTACTTACTGCGCAGAGAGCTCAACACACAGGGTGAAAAGAGGAGCTGCAGCAATGTGCAGTACAACAAATATATGGTGTTTTCTGAAAATTAAATCACAAACCTATTCTGGTACAACTTCTAAATACAGGTATGAACCTGAAAATGAGCATAATATGAACACTTTAAATGTTAATACGGAGCTGTGCCGAGGTTCAAACTGTTTTGTTAAGTTTAACAAGTTATGAATTGCTGGATGTTTTCCCCACATTAAGTGCTCCAAATGAGACTTAAGCAAGCCTCTAGTCCCTATCCAGCCATCCTGGCAACCCTATCTGTCGGTATTTCTCTCATCTTCTCATACTTTGCTTCCAACGAATAATGGCACATTGGAGTCACAGAACCAGCACTGGACTGGAGCCGACTCTGACCTCACCCATTAGTTCGCCCTCGAGACTGAAGCTCACTGACACATATCCAAGAGAGAATACAGCGCTGTCCCTTCCCTTTCCTCATCTTTTGTTCATGTCTGAAAAAAAAATTTTTCCGGTGGTTACTGGTTATCAGACAATGCCATGGTAATGGAAGTGACAACCATATCCAAGGGAAACCGGCTGGCACACGGCGTGTCCCAGCAATCACTGATCAGACTAGACATAATCTTAATTAGACAGCTATGCTGTTCACTCACTCTTACACTCACCTGTCTGTCTATCTCAATCTTGGTGCTCCAGAGCACACATCTGTTCATGTGCTGGGTCGCAACTTCAAAACCGTTACGAATGTGTGAAATATGGTGCAATGGCTGTGCGTGCGAGTCAGACCACTTACGCACTTGTGTTTCTCGTCTCAGATCTTTCAGTCCAAAACCAGCCTTTGTGTAAAGATCACAATTATCACATGAGAAAAAAAGCCTCTGAACTTCTTGCCAGCTTTCTGGCTACATGCTACACACACAAAAAGCACCTGACATGGGTGAATAAATATTTTAGATAAGACCTGCCAAATGGTTTTTATTTAAATCATAAACACATGGACTCTCAGTATTTGCTCAAACGTACACCCAGAATGTTTTGGATTGTTACTCAGTGCTTTTTTTCTCCCCCTGACAGATCTGACATTAAAAACAATGAGAAATTAACCATACTGCTGCAGAATCTAAAAAAAAAAACCAAGTCAACAATGCAGCTAATCAAACAACCACATTGATCCACGGGTCACAAACACACACATACCAAAACTGCTGGTCTTTGTCTTTACAACACCACATCTGACAGGGTGTGTATGAAACTCCATTCTTTATCAAAACTAGACCGTTAATCCCCTGCTCTGTTGCGTGTATGCGTCTGTGAATGTTTGTCTTAGTGTGTATAAATATCTAAGTTGTGTCTTTGCATGCCATATCATACCTTCTGTCCAGTCCCCATGCAGGTTTTGTCTTCCTGATAATCTCCGGGACTCTGCAGGGTCAGCCGAGAACCTTCCTCCAAACTCTCATCTGGGCTCTCCGCCGTCAACCCCGACACCTCATCCAGGATGTCCTCTACAGACAGAGACAAAGGACAACGTGTGTGTGTGTGTGTGTGTGTGTGTGTGTGTGTGTGTGTGTGTGTGTGTGTGTGTGTGTGTGTGTGTGTGTGTGTGTGTGTGTGTGTGTGTGTGTGTGTGTGTGTGTGTGTGTGTGTGTGTGTGTGTGTGTGTGTGTGTGTATGTATGTATGTATGTATGTATGTATGTATGTATGTATGTATGTATGTATGTATGTATGTATGTATGTATGTATGTATGTATGTATGTATGTATATCCAAATATCAGGAACATCTCTCTCATGCTCAGTTACAGCCCATTTTGTAAAATCCACATCTCAACCTGTTCTTATGGATTTAATAATCTGCACTTCCTTTAATGGTGTTTACGAGAATATGAGTGTTTGGGGATCCTTGTAGATTCATGCACAGTATACTTGCATTGTGAAGTAACCTGTACTGCAAGTAGGAATCCCTACTCCCTCGAACATTGCTTTCTCCACCTTTACAAATAAAATGTAACAGCATCATCCTATTGTTTTAATACGTGATAGTGATGGTATTAAAAACATCCCTATAACCCTTAGTGTTTCTTATTATGATATGACTGTATGGTCTCTATTATTCCATCTGAATTCATGTGAAATTTCCAATTTACTTCCTCCGTTTTGAAGGGCTCGTGTACACTCGACTGCTCCTAAGCATGATGTCATCGATAACCTCCATCTGGCTGCTGAAGTGTTTTTACTGGGTCTGACCCTTTGCGTATGGCATATCCTACACAATGACAGCTCCACACTGCTGAAGGATTCATATTAATATTCATAGTGCTCCGAGTCCCTGCATAAACAATGCCAGCTTGTCAGCCTGTGCACTGCAAGACCCAATTTATAAAAGGAATACAAACGATGCCCTTGCACGGATAAAAAGAGCAGGTCAGAGGAAAGATGGTGGCTGCCTGCAGGTTGGTTATCAGACAGCATCCATGCATAATTAGCAGATCGCCCTATTCACCCTTTGCTTAAAAAAAAAAAAAATCATCTGCATTCTCCCTTTTTTCTCTACACAAAGTTGGGGATTTAGAGGATGTATGATGGTACATGACAAGAAACGTGAATATGAACTAAACGGACAAAAGAAGCATTGCCATTTTAAATTCCATGATCTAAAATGGTAGGTTTGTTTTGGTTTTTAAAAGATTTCACAGATCACGTTAAGCTACCTTTCTAACATGCTGTCAAGCTATAGATATAGAAGACATTAATATGGATAACCGTGATCTGATTTTCAGTGAACAGAAACACATGTTACATAACAGCACGATGCACCTTAGATTGTGATTGGACTGATTCCTGTGACACCCCTGTGTCAAAGCTGGACAAAGCTGCAGGTCAAGTTTCCACTCTTGACCTTCTCACTTTGACCAGATATAATGGCCCTCAACAAACTGAAGTTATAATTTTGAAACTGAAAAAGAAGCTCACGAAATTTGTCACTAGAGGACACCGTTTGTACACATCTAAAACGTGCCATTGTTCAAAATCCAACAACTTATCCCATGCATCCACAACTTTGTTTATGTGGAACAGGAATCTTTTACCTTGGCTCTGGGAGAAGATGTCTGTGGCTGGGCCCTGCTCCCCATCGGAGCGCCGGGGTGGAAGGGAGCACAGCACCCGAGGGTCCAGCAGGGGCAGGGTGCTGACACTCAAGGTCAACGCTTGGTTTAGAAATGCAGCCCTCATATCATCCATTTGGAGGGCAGATGCAGGTTTACCATTTAGCAAGTGAATCTCATCCTCTGCTTTCAAACCTGGTGGAGAATGAAAGGACAAAACGAAGTGGCTGCTTTATTGCTGAAAAACAGCAATCCAATCCTTTAAAGTGGCTACATTGTGGAGAGAAATACATTGCAACAGAAAAAGCTGACAGTAATATGAAAGCAACGCACAGTAAGTGAAAGGATTATCTGTAAATAACAAAGCACCATCCAACACAGTAGCTTTTCTGTGGGCCATCAACTCAAGACTGCTAATGTATACAAATGATCTACAAAAACAGGACTGTAGTGCCATACTCAACAGCAGCTCTGTGGTTAATCAGACATGTTGGGACTCTAATGCCTTCCAATACATTAAAAATGCATCCTTCTATGCGAGTTCGCTTGGGGCAAATGCTGATCTAACAAGCATGGATGGCTTTAAGACGGAGAGTGCTGCAATGCTTGTCTATTCCTGTCCTGTCATCAGGTGTATCATCTTTGTGGTAGTATATGAAAAAGAATCCATGGCCTTCACTGGAACACAGCTTCAGTTTGAGGCTTGTTTTCTCTTGCCCCTCCCCTCGACCACCTGTGCCCAGCTTTGCTAATTGAGAATTAGCACTCAATCAGCTGACCAATTAGAAGACAACCTCCACCAATAAACCTGATTGGTTGTGACAGCTGTTTAGGAGATCTGACAGCAGTCTCACCTGCCCTTACTGCAGAATTAAGTAAGACAAAGGGTGTTGGTCCTGTTGACACAGTCACACATCAGCACATTGGCTTGCTATCCTTTCTTCAGTCTCATTTTATATTGTCTACTGTAATAGAAACAGCAGACATTCTGTGATATGGCTTTTGTAATGCATTGAATGCTACAGACACATGCAGGCACACACCGTTACATATATAGACACACAAGGCACACATGTAGCCCTAAGTTATGACCTAGTTGTCTGGGATGTGAAATGTCAGCTGTAGCAGAGTCTTTATTGGACAGAGAGAGTTAACCCCTCTGGCCATTTACTGCTGAGTGTGTATGTGTGTTTGGCTGTGTGTGTTGCATGTATGTGTCAGTGTGTGGGCTTCTGCAGGGGGAGGGGGAGTGGGGATTACAGTGAGAAAGAGAGAGAGAAACAACCCTTTGGGGCTCCTTGTCCAGTGATGGCCTGGTTTCTGCGTATACCCTGCAGAAATTGAAGCGGGATTTCTTTCACTCCTCATTCATTCTCCTCACTCTTAGTAAACGCGTTGCACGCACACACAGGCTTATCCCAGCAGAAACGTGGACCTACTAATGTTGTGGCTGACATACTTTACTCTGTGATTCAGCAAAATATAGTGTAATCTTACCAGAAAAGATGCATTGTGTTGTTGGGTGCCACAAGCTTTATCCATCTCTACTCGCCTATAGAGGGGGAGAGTCACTACAGCTGTATCCTTTGTTTGCTGGCAGCCTGCTAAGCTAGCAGCTTTTTAGATTGCTAATGCACTGGAGGACACAATCTCACACTTGAGTAACCTTGGTCTAACCCTGGGGCACAATAGTGGGTCAGGTTATTTTCTATATATTAGTGTTGTATCTACAGAGCGGCCATGTGCTTCTCAAACCCATTAGGTCTCCCTGGCTCTGTTAAAAGATAGGAACTAGTGAATGGGGGTTGATCTCGAGAACCGGCAGTCACATGCAGACAAAGGAAAGCTGTTTTTCTTCTTTGCTCTCAGGAAGGAGAAGAACGCCACAGATTCATATCTCCTATGCAATATTTGTATTTTATTTTTTAGGCACATCATGACCTTTATCGGAATAAAAAGCAGTACTCATCAGTCTGACAAATATAGCGTGTAGGACAGGTGATTCTTTTCTAGACATATTGATTTTCAGGTTCATATCATGTGGGAATACTGATGTTGGAGGCCTTTCTTGACTGTGAATGACCTCTCTACAGACTCCATTTATAAGTTATTGATGATTGCCTTGTAAATCCTGAAAAAGGCAAGATGAGCCAAATTAGAAATACTGCATCAGAGTAATTACTGTGCAGCATTCCGCTCTTTCCTTTGACATCTACCTGCGAGCCAACACTTTTCTCGACGAGGTTTTCTTTTTCTTCATCTCTTCTCTACTCTGTCCTAAGCCACAAGGCTCTCTCGAACAAACTACATGCAAATAGATGCAGCTATGTTGGCTCAGTAGCTGATGCAATACTGTCACAAAAAGCTGCACTGATAAGATCTCATGTTGGATCAGGTGTTTCTCAGGTGCTGAGTGTGCGATGTCAACTCAAGAGAGAAATATTCAGCCAGCTTCCACATACCCTTTACATAACCCCTGTTGTTACTGCACTCATATTCAACTATGGTAATTGTCCTGGATCTTTTGCGTTGTTTTGTCTTTCATCCCTGAATATCAACTCCCAGGACACTGGAAGAACAGTACACTCCACACTCCATGTTTGCTTGTTAATAAAAAAAGAAATATATACCTTTAGCTGAGGCCAGTCCCTCTGCTTTCACTTCAGTAATATGGAGCTGCTGCATTCCATCCTCATCTATAACCGCCACAGAAAAACCTATAGACAGAGATAATAAGACACAGAATGGGATTCAGTCACTAATTGTTTTAGTCCTCCAACATATCTCAATTTGACAGTGTGCACTGCTGCCTCAAAACTACTGGGGGATTAGATCCACTTAAGACCAAATCCACTCACACTGGGTCATCCCCCTTTAGTCATTTGAAGAAAGCATGACTCAATGAAGTATATTACGAAATCAAATCAATTTGATACAGAATTAAGAGTATGACAGGAAAGGGTTCAAAAAGGGGTATTGTCAAAGACAAGTATACCATATCCAATGGTGCAGGACTCGGCTTTGTCAAACTGGATCACCTTGGTAGCTTTGGGGCAAACCTCAATCTCTTTGTAGAGCTGCAAACACAAGAAAATTCTATTTAATTGGCAAGTAATTGAAGGATAGCATTGTTGTTGGATGGAGAAGGTCAACGTCATGTTATCGCTCTTAATAAAGAATGGATTGATTCATGTATTATTCACTCTCCTTAACAGAGCAACCACATGTGAAGGTTGTGGGGTTAAAATTCAGGTCAAGTCTGAAAAGTGAGTGGGTGCTCATACAAGGGCTTGACCTCACAGCGGACGAGAGCATAGACACAGCTGTGTGTATGAAGCAACAGAAGGGGACAGAAGTCTGCAGTGTGTAATGCGCTTCACTGTGAAGAAATAATAATGTAATATCATAGACTAAGGATGAAAGAGGGTGAAATGAGTCACTGATCAAAGCAGGGAGATAAAGGACCTCTGGAGGAAAAAGAGTGAGTTATACAATGACTTTTCTTTGAGAGAGAGTTCAGTGTATCACCTACAAAGCACTGTCACATAGAGAATTCATTTTGGTGTTTATAGCGGCTGAATAATGTGGAGGTGGTCTTTTTCAATGAGAGTGATTGTTTATATGAATAGCAGTGCCCATAATACACTCAGAATGTTATTTTGCATAATTTATAGCATATGCAATGGTGCTTCTTTTGCATCCTGGGAATTTTGTATGAATTGAAAATTAAATCTGTCAACCAAGTCATAAAACATGCACAAGCTTGCATTCAGATCTGCCTGGAATGAAACAAAAAAGTATTAGCAATAAGGTGAAGACCACAAAATCCAAATGGGACACTGTGTCTCTGCTGAGAATGTAATGCAAAACAAATACAAATTACGCACTTTTGATTACGCATACAGTGAAATAATTCTAAATTATAATTCTTAATCTTTCATTACTGTATATGATATGGGTATGTCATGAACATATTGTAGTTTCACTTGACATCACAGGTTATTATGACTATGCTTCAGTGTGCGTTTCCTCACCAGATCAGAGATGTCCTCTTCAAGTTTGGGAACATAGAAGAGCATTTGGTTGTCAATCCACACCTTCAAACGCAGGTAGTGGCCAGAAGGGTTTATTTTATGGGTCTGGAAGCAACCAGACAGGAGGGCAATGAAGAAAAAGACATGTTTACTGTCAGTGGAGGAAACTCCTAAAATAGGCAATTATAAGCAAGCATTCTTCTTTTCAAAATAAGACATGATCACTCTAATTACTTGTGGTTTATTCTTCCTGCGATTTAAAGTCAAGTCTTCTCATGTAACACATATAATATTTTAAACTCACCTACTGTATCAAAACACCATTCCCTTTACTATTACCACAGTCTTTAGCTCATGACATCCCCTTACAAAGGACACAGACATATATGTATCCAATCATGTATATAATCCACAACGTATATATCTGCATGCAACACACAGGGCCATGAATTAGATGCTCCAGTTCCTTGTGACACGTGTTTCAACAGACCCGTATGTGGAACGTATACGTTCAGTATCATTAGGCATCATTATTCTAGATTGTCTCTGGCTGAGACCAATTAAGGAGAAGAGGAGATGGAGTGCAGGTAAACTGACAAGACTGTGTGAAACAGTAATATGCAGTGCAAATTGCAAGACAAGAAAATGACTAAGAAAAGATCTGTGACACTGTCAGTCTAAGTGCACAGGTGACAGTGTTCCCTTTTTGGCCCCCCTAGAAGTACCAGAGACAGTCTCACATCTCAGCTACTCTCAGATTTATATTCAGATTTACATTCAAGAAGACAAGAAGAAGGTATAAGTTGACTTTTACATTTGTCTTTAGCTGTCAACAGACTGTAAAATTGTAATATGCCTATGTAACCACTTATTGTATTCTAAATTCCGATCAACAGAGCTGTGTGCAGTTTTATGAGACTCCTTCCTCAAGATTGCATGCTTGACAAACCTGTTAAAATGAATTATCTGCATGCTTAACAGCTATCGACTGTTAGCAGTTTTGTTGGAGTATTTATGTGTATTTTTATTTGGTCTGTAATTATCACCCTTATACACAATTTAGTGTACAGGTGCACCTCCACATTTGCACTGTTAACCAGTAATGGCCCACCTTGCAGACGGTGCTAAGGACTTCCAGCGCTGTCTCACCGGGCTGTATGATGGCCAGGACAGGCTGATTGTTTGGCAGACACACCCAGGAGGGGGTCAGGTAATCAGGGACCCAAATGTCACTGTCTACATTTTGCTGAGGAAGACTTTTCACCGAGCCCTCTCTCTCCTTCTGAAAATGCAACACACACACACACACACACACACACACACACACACACACACACACACACACACACACACAGTTAATGCATCTTTGAGTAGCCTTTGTGCTCAGTGAAAACAGAAGGCACCCCATAATAAATTCAATGGTATCATGAAAACCTTTCAGTTGTTCTAGTTCAGGTTCTGCTGAGTGAAGAATGAGAAAAACATATTCTATTATCCATAATTGCAATTGCTAACATCATGTAGTAATCCTTCTAATTCAGCATTATTCCCCCAACAAACAGATTTGCTTAGATTGATTAGACTAATATAATGGAAACTGGCAGTGGCCTGAAAGCAGCAAGAGATCTCATTACAAAATCTTCATTCATTTGTGGTGATAAGAGCCTCTTGATGCAATTGTCTCCCTGTGTGGGTATGTGTTACATATGTGTGTGCATTCTGTTCAAAGCATAGTCCGTTAAGCCCATCAGTCTGACCTCTGACAATTTGGCAGCCATGTCAGCCTCTCTCCTCTGATTCTGTCCTGCTTGTGTCTTCTATTCGACCTCACACACTGTCGGTCACTGATACCTTATCTCCTCCTATCAAGTAACAGCATCCACAAACTCGTTTATTCTTTCACTCCTCTCATTGCCCCTCACACTAATGATTGACTCTCCTTCTGGCGGCCCTTCCCCTCTATCTGCACATCACTGCATCATCTCCCTCCTGCCCATCTTTCATTCACACCATACAATCTGCTGACTGTTAACAACGTGTGTGTGTGTGTGTGTGTGTGCGTGTGTCTACGTATGTGTCGGTTAGAGTGAAAGTGAGACAGAGAACAAAACAGAAGGAGCAAACTATATGCAAAAGCACATTTTTGTATGAACAAACACACATTCAAATGTTCACTTGCACAAACAAAATACAGACACACACACACACACACACACATTTTCTCAGACAGACAACAGACTGGGGGGCCCATAACTAGTACCTCCCCCCAACTCCCTGAACTCCCTAGCCCTGCTCGGCACCATCTGGCTCTCCTCCTGGCCCATGTAGGATGCCACTGCTGGGGGGCGGGGGTCCTAGGCAGCACACTAAACTCTCTTTCTCTCTCACACTCCCTTTTTTCTTCATCAGTGGGATTCCTCAGAACAAACAGATAATCGGGACAAGCCCATCAGATGTGAACATTTGGAACTAGCTACAGTAATCTTCCTGGAGATACTCATTTCTACTGATGCAGCATTTCCATCACTATGTACAACCAACTGAAGCATGTTACTTCCTATGCATTTCTTCACTGTCATCCCATACCCTGCCAGCTGAAGCTGGGCGTGGGTGGAAGGAAATCAATCTCCTATGTTGCCACTGGGGGCCTTCACGGTCAGAGTGGGTAAGTGCTGCAGAGTTTTCTTCCATCTACTGAGTTGAGACAGAGGCCCATCTTCCCTCCCCCTCCCTCATCTCTGCTGCATTCTACCAGTTCTCATAAAATATGGAGCTGGCTTGCTTGTCCTTGCACAACCCATGGATAATTGGACTTTTTTTCGTACAGTTCATATACATGTAACCATTTACCAGCCTGTGATAAGGTTCTCCTGGAAACCTACAATTCTATGGTAGCCTTGGATAATCTATTTTTCTCTTTGACGATATTATTCATTATTTTCAATTGTCTGTAAATTGTGGTCAATATGACAAATACACAACAGCACAGATGGTGTGGAACTGCCAGGTCCTTTGGTAGCAAATGTCTGCATAATTTGTTGAAACATCAGAAAGCTAATGATCTGAACATATCAGATCAAATTTGTCTCAGAGGGATTAGCAGACAGAAATATACCTCCAGTTGATAGCCAATGATGCTGATAGAGTTAGAATTGCCTGGAGCATATGAAGAATAAATTTATAAAGAATAAATGGGAATCTGTCAACACTGATTTGAAAACAGTGTTTGACATGCAAAAAGATGGCAGAGAAGAAGCATTATTTCTGGCTATGACTCATAGTGGTCAGTAGTAAGAAAAAACAGAAAGCAGTAATAAACCTAGTAATAAGTCCAGCACAGTCTGGTAAAGTAAATCATTTGTTGAGTAGTGCAGGAGGAGGCACAGCTGGAGAAGATGAAACGGGTTGGTTATCTACCACAAATAAACTCAAGAATCATCTGATAACACTGAGGAAAGACGATATCTGCAGCTTTTTAAAATGTCTCCCTAAACTCTTAAGCTAGGAGAGAAGTGGATGTCTGAAAACATTAAAGCGCTTGAAAATGGCCTCAAAAAAAGCTCACTGATGCAGAAGGGTGCAGGGATTTTGTGCTTCCCCCCAGATAACCCACCAAATGAAGAGGCAGACCACCAGAGGATCTCAGTAAAGTGAATGGAGGTAGAAAATCTAGCGATGTTGCTGGCCTCAGGATCTTAAGTAGAGTGTAACCCATTATACAAGTACAAAGGTTCATCACATGCCCCAGTGACCTTTATGTCGGCTTTTGCGAAAGGCAAACAATGACAAGGAATTAGCCTACAGCTACATGAGATCTGTTTCTCTGTAGTGAATACCAAACTAAGAAAGGGGGGAGGAACTTAGTGTTTAGCCTTCGGAAGAGTATTAATGTATAGACATGAACAGTCACCACAATGGAAATGGAGACAAGTTTGGGCCTACTTGCAATCAACTCTTACCTCTAATTTTCAACAGCAAACCTTTTCCAAATTTTATTTATACAATTTTAGTTCATCTTGGTCAACATTAAAACAGGACATATATAAAATAGCACACATCTAAAATAGCAAGAGGGATGCAATTATATTATGGTCCTTAATATAAAGGGACATTTGTGTTGTGTTGGTTCTTTTGACTAGTAAAGATGGCTGAGCTCTTACAGATTTCTCACTGGCAGAGTCTTCAAACATGCGCTCCAATGGCTTTTTCACTGGCTCCATCCCATCAACAAACACCTACAACCACACAAAGAACAGGACATTGCAATTGCATTCAAATATATCACATTCACAACAGTAATTACATGTACAACTCTACAAGAAGGCATTCTCAACAACACTGAATATTCATCCAATTTATCTGCATTACGTTTATGCTTATTACCATTTTACAGTTTTACCATTTCAAATACCCAATCAAAAGCTTGTAGTATAGATGGAAACCTGGTTGATTGAAGGATGTCCCTTGGACTTCCTCTTTGAGGTGGTGTCCAGACCCCAGAGGGAGGAGAAACGGCTACGACGTTTACTGAAGGTACGAGGCATGGCCTGGTTCCGCTTCCTGATGCTGCTTTCTGTACGGGCTGACACCTGTGACAGTGATAATTACAGAAAACATGAATGCAATGGAAATGGTATTTGAACTTTAATTATAGAGTTGTATGACAGTCTATCCAAATTGTTATTTTAACGTTATTTTACATTGAAAGACATAAAGGTTTTACTTGGACTTTTATGTATCTCCTTTGTAGATAAATATTGAGTTACAATAATGCACTTACAATCCACGTATCCATATCATTTACTAAGCTTTACTTATCTTACATCTAAATGAACTGTTATCTACAAAAGGGTTTAGAGTCCAGCATGGCATTGCCTACACAGCATGTCAAATCCAGTATCTATTGAGCATTTGAGAGATTCAGATTCAGTTTGTGAAATATTCTGGAAAGCATTTCTCATAACTGAACAATTGTATTTAATATAATGAGGATATCTCCTTCTTATGCTTTGGTTTTATTAAAGTGTTGAGCTGCTGTTTAAATGAACGGACTAAGAAAAAAATACTGGGGGACTATGTATGTATACTGTACACTGACAGCAGTGGCTGTCTGTTTGTTCTATGAGTCACTTATTTCATTCATACATATAAATACACACACACACACACAGGCATGTAAACACACCAACATATAAAACACACATTTTTAGCTGTACAGTATATACTAATGGTACATACTGAACACACTCAACCTCTCATCTCCTTCAGTGACCCACTACACATTCAAAGAGAAACCATTCTTGGCATTTCTGCGTTAATTCACATTGGACTACTGGGCTATGAGCTCTTATTCCCATGTATGTATGTATGTATGTATGTATGTATGTATGTATGTATGTATGTATGTATGTATGTATGTATGTATGTATGTATGTATGTATGTATGTATGTATGTATTGTGTACATATGTGCACATACAGTACTTGTGTGGGTGTGTGCTTATTGGTCTCCTCACCAGTCACTGCTCAGGAGACACACACACACTTCAAACATAATAGGTCAAACTGTCTTCAAGACTGTTCTTATGTAAGCTGTGGCCTATTTTATTACTTTGTCCCTGTTGGCTACAGATAATAACCACTCTGATGAGTAAAAGGAATTACTGAAAAACGTAAAAAAATATATATATTTAGTTGTTCCTTTGTGACTGTGGAAAAACAGCCAAGAGTTGAAGGCTTTATTCATTGATTCATTTAAATGTTAAATTAAATACCAAGTTCTATTCTTTATTTTGTTAATGTATTTGATTTTCATTTAGTTTATATAGCAGTATTTGACTAATGCAAAAATGACATTTTAAATCTGGAAAAAAGAGATTAGAGGGACAGAAGACTGAGATGGTGTGAGAGAAGAGGAAAGGGTGAAGAAAATAAGGCGGATATGAAGGAGAGACAGAGAGAGCGAGACAAAGGAAGTGAGGGTGTAGGCAGTAAAAGGAAGAGGGGGTCAACACAGCAGAGTGTTAAGTCTGTTAGTGAGAAAGTGCCTCAGGGATGGCAGCTTACTAACAGAGTTGTATTGATCCACCAGTCACAAAAAAACACCATCAACCTCTGATGTTTGTGTGTGTGTGTGTATGTGTGTGTGTGTGTGTGTGTGTGTGTGTGTGTGTGTGTGTGTGTGTGTGTGTGTTTGGTTTATGCAGTGGCCTGATTGTATGAAACTGGCCTATAGAGCTATCGTTTCCACCTCTTTCTCTCTGCTCTGCTCTTTGTTCCCTGAATGATATTTGGCAGAGTGCACGGCCACATATAGATCCATCTATGGTCTACATTCCATTCTGTACATTCTTGGAGCGCTCAAGGTGACAACGAGAGCACAGCACGGAAGATCAGGGGGGCAGTATACCTGCACTTTTTGCACTTCGCACTTTAATTATTATGGTTAATTCTTAGGATGTTGTGTTGTCTATGCTGTCACGTGTGCCCTTCCTTTGTGTCTTAGGACGCTCTTATTTTCATGTTGATTCTTGTTGATCTTATTGTATTTGTATTTTATTTTGTGTTGGTTTTAGAGTGGTTTTGTGTTGCATGTTGGTTGTGTTGTGAAGCAACAGATTGTAGCACTATGTCCAAGACAAATTTCCCCGCGGGGACAATAAAGTGTATTCTATTCTACGGTTCAGAGCTCTGAGCTAATGACTTGGCTTTTAGCCACAACTAAAGCAGTAAACTGGAACAGTTTATGAAGAGAATGATCTGAATATGTGAGGTGAAGACAGTTTGTGCAGGTATGTAAATGCAAGCATGCATCTAGCTTCCTGTATCCTTAAAGGAAACACAATATCCATGAAAGAATAAAAAAGTGCAATACTCTAAAGTGAGGACAATTTCGTTTGGTCCTCATTTTCTTAAAAGGCTAGTTTAGATTTGGGTTACATTTTTAAGTTGAAATTTGAATTAATGCCATATCGTTGATTTTCAATTGTATTTCCTCTGTCGGGAGTCACAGCTGAGAACAGCATTTATGAGAGTAAATTTTTCCACAGAGTCAATTAAAAAAATGTATTTTACTACACACTGTTAGGGTCAAATACAATAGAAATAATTCAGTGGTGAGGCAGAGGCTCAATAGAGATGTCACCTTTGCAGTGAGCTTTACTGTGGATTGCTTCTAATGAAAACTCTACTGCCCTATCTGGTTCCCAAAGTAAAAGTGAAAGTAAAATAAGAAAGAAGAGATAATTCTGATTTGTAGTGTGTTCGCGACAGTACCCACTATAAACAGTTACCGATAGAACACACAAAATGTGGTGAAGAGGTACAAAACCCATCACTCAAGGGCACCACCGTTCATGGACTTCTACATTTCTTCAGGGCTGGCCCAATATAACAACCAATGCCAATATGAACAAAAAGTAAATGAATTACTTAAAATGTTAAGTGTATTGACTTTTGCAACATTTGGGCAGTTTATTGAGGTGTGGGCTAGCTCCACTTGGAAGCACTCAGAATCTCTAAACTGTTAGACTACCTAAAAAAGTATATAGTCAGCTAGTGTGCCAAGCTAATATAGGGATGTTCATCATTTAGCCTTCCCTTCCCTGCTTGCTCCTAATTAACCATGGTTAAAGGAATATGCCACTGTTTGTTGAAATAGGGTTATTCACCGTCTCCTCTATATTTATATAGGTGGGCAAACGCATTTTTGTCTCAGTGCATGCATTGTCTTAGTCCGGCAGCCCCGCCACTAGCTTAGCTTAGCGTAGTGAATGGAATCCTATGTTGCCGGTAAGCATGTCGTGAGTAAGACTGACAAACAAACAACAAAAACAAAACCTAATTACTTCTTGTGGCCTGCGTATTCACGAGTACAAATAGCAATGCAGATTAAGACTAGATGATTTCCTAGGCAGATATTGACTTGGGACTATATTGGGTGGAAGCAGGCTACAGTTAGGGAAGCAGAAATTCTTTTATTGGGCGTATGTGACAAGATGCTCACTCTAACAGCCAGATAAACACACCCACTCTACAAGCTGGGCTCGTATTAAGGGACAGCAGTTGGGAGCCTCTCACGCAATGCTTACTAGGACATGTCGAGACACGTGGGACAGAATTTGAGTTTTGCATTAAGGAGCCCTGATTATGCTTTAAGAGTCAAATTACAGCAAGTGAGGAAAACAGTTAAAAAATCCAAAGAATGAATAGCCCCACACAAGTACTAAAAAACGTGTGTGCATGAATGTGAGTGGATGGATTTTTCATACCAGTGCATGGAAGGAAGAGACAGAGAAGATGCCCAGTCGTCCCATGGCCAGCTTGGTGGGACGCGAGGCGAAGCCCAGCAGGCGTTTGGGGTTGGGGGGTTCGCCGCCCTGCAGACTGGCCAGGTAGCACCGACAGCGGAACAGATCCATGTGAAACCGCTCCAAGTTCTGCTCCCACAGGAAGATCTAACAAAGGGAAAGATGAGTAAAAAGTTAAGGGATGGATTTGTGATTATGCAAGATAAGATAACTTTGTTGATTAGATCCAGATTTATCTATGGAACTGCTCCAGATTTGGCCACTGATATATATATATATATATATATATATATATATATATATATATATATATATATATATATATATATATATATATATGCATAAAATATCACCCTTTGTTAGATGGTTATTTGGACATTTCAGGAGGAGTGAGATGTGGTAGTGCTGAAACCCCTGTGGAGAGGTATTACTCACCAACACAACCCCCACCAGTCGCCAACCTGCTGTGCTATGTGCAATGTATCACAGGGTGGGCCGTGGGAGGTGGAACACACACACACACACACACAGACACACACACAGACACACACACACACACACACACACACACACACACACACACACACACACACACACACACACACACACACACACACACACACTCGCAATGAAACACAATCTAGACCTAATTTGCACTGGTTCCTGCCTTCCCCTATTTGTTCAAGGACTTAACACAACTGCTCTTTGAGTCTTCAATTCAACGTAGATCACAGGCGTGTCTATGTATCTAAACTCATTTTGTAGATTAATGTGGTTCCAGATACCAATCTTGAAATAGTCAGACAGACAAAGGTCAGGTTAAGGCTTTTTTACTCTTTTATACCCTTTACCCTTTATAGTAGGCAATCAAAATCCCAGTGTTTTCTCAGAAATGGGATGCGTTCTGCATGATTGAGGTTAACCACTTCCTGATGCTTTTTATGTAATATTGTTTTCCTTTATTGGCTATCAACAAAATGCCACACACATACACAGACAGAGAGGCTTGCTCTCACAAGGAGCCCTATTGTTTGAGGGCACATTCTCAAACTCTCTTGCAATGTTTACATGCAATGTTGCTTTAACATTCAGCAGCAAATCAAGACATGCATGGAGGAAGAATAAAGCAACACATGTAATGTTCCACTGAAAGTGAAAAGATGTGATCCTAGAATAGCCTTGAAATTCCAGCTGTGACTCGTTTCAAAACAGCTATTGAAGATAGAAGAATTAGCAAGAGATTTCAGGCTCACCTGCCAGCTAATAGTATGCGTTGCATGTGTTTCAACATGTGTTATGAATATTCTGCATTCTGCTGCACTTGAATGTGTTTATAAATGAGCACCGGTCAGAATGTTTGAACACATCTGTCATTGCAAGTACTCCTTAAGAACATTTTGTCTGGATGACGCCATGCACCTGCAGTAAAGATTTCAGTGTGTGAGAGCATCGGTGCAGTTTAAAGGCACAAACATGCATCTGTAAAGCCCCTGAGGTGTTTTCACTCAACTCAACTGGAGGTTAAAGGCACTCAGTTGGGTGCTCAACATATGATATCACAAACCTGGTTATATCAGCATCACATGGAACAACTCATTTGCAGTATGATAATGTGAAAAGGCCTTTTCACTCTAAGACAGATTCCTCTGTTTTTGACCTTGCCTTGTTGTTACTCTATGAACAGCAGCTTTAATCTATTTTGAGTTCCTGACTCATAACTCCCTTTTGCCTCCTTCGGTCCCTGCTCCATACCTGCTCCAGTATGGTTTTCCTCTTCTTGGCGTCAGTGACGGTCGACAGCTGCATGTCTCCCATCTTCTTCATCTTCTCGTCCATGTCGATCTTCTGCTCCAGCTTGCGGATCTCGGTTCGCAGCAGTCGCACTGTATCCTCCCTGTGGTGTTGCCGAGCCAGAGCAGCAGCGCACGCAGAGTGGATCGCCGTGATCCAGTTCTCCAGTTCTGTCTGCCCTGACGTCTGACAGGAGAGGGGAAAAAGGGAAAAAGAATTGGTGATGTCTCTGAAGAATAAGTCGAAGGGAAGAGAAATCAAGAAATTGACAGCACAAAATAATTGAAGAATAATGAAATCTCATCATCATTTAATACTTATCTTCCTATTCACTGATTGAATGTCACTGTTGACAGCTGCCATGCATATAAATAGACACATTTTAATTTGACACAATGGTCTCCGTGGTGGATCACTGTCACAGTATGACAGTGTGGCCTTTAAACATGTCAGACATAAAACAAACACATGGAAACTGGACTGGCTTATCTCCCACACATGGCTAAATGTCATGTACTTGTGTACCACACACACACACACGCACACACACACACACATACACACACACACACACACCCCTGGAGAAATTAGGTCTCTTTTTATTCCCATTCATGCCTCTCTTGGTGATCTGTTGACTTCTTGGAGTCGCAAAACACAATGAAATAACTGAAAAACTATTTTTGACTATGAAATAAAACTGTTCAGCCTTAACTGTATGTTTGAGTAAAATACTTCCCTTGCCCCCTTATTTTTGTAAGAAGGTGCACTGTTACGTCCCATGGATGATTTAAATACCAGTGTCTCTCACCTGGAAGAGGAAAGCGTCTCCCACTGAGTTGCTGAGGCAGAAGACAAAGTCTTTCTTGGGGTGTTCAGGTACGGCCTGGACAATGCTGTTCTCCACCCACAAAGCATGTTTGGGAATGCTGTTATGGTCGATCCCAGAACGACCGTCTGACTCGTACAGGAATAGAGTGCAGCCTTGAAGAACACAGAAGAAAAAGAGAGGGAAAAAAAGACAGAAAATGTTCTTGTGACATTAAGTACTGTATTTGCCATTTTATTTCATTTTATTGACTCCAAAATTGTACCTTTTCCAGAGGCACTTTGTTGTACCTTTGTTTAAGGTACATTATTGATCCTCAAATGTATAATATTGTCCCTTCAGAAGGTACAAACAAGTAAGGTACAATTTCTTTTAAAGATTATCTTTGGGCTTTTCCGTCTCTAATTGTCAGGACAGCTAGGTGAGAGAGAGGGGGAAGACATGCAGGGAATTGTCACAGGTCTGACTCGAACCCTGGACCACTGCGTCAAGGCATAAACCTCCAAGTATATGTGTGCCTGCTCTACCCACTGGGCCAACCCGGCCACATAAGTAAGGTACAATTTTGTTCCTCTTTGAGGGTACCACCCCAGTGACCAGCTTTTGTTCCTTAAGTACTGTTTGAGTAACAGGAACAGTTTTGAGGAAAACAAGGCTTTTCAGCACAAATCTAAAGTGTATGAAAAATACATCAACACACACAACAAAACATTTTTTTTTTCTTTTTATACTAATATTGTATTTAATCCATAATTGGTATTTAAGCAATATGATAAAAAAAACATGGTTGTTCATATAACATGAGGTCAGGAGGAATACTATAAGACTATTTGATATTTATTTAGGGTGTTGGATAGGAGGACAGGAGGCAGGTTGGAATGCAGCTGCTGTATCTTATTCATTTCACAAGGACGAGATTGGAATCGACACGGATGCCGGCGTAAAATTAAATTGTGATGAGGCTGAGCAGAGAAAAAATGTAAGGCCACACAGAAAAGGGTGGGTGATGGCAGTAGAGGTGACAACCAAGGGCATCAACTGTGTTAAGACTGATGTGATTACAGTCTAACAGGGGAGAGAGAGTGGGAGATTAAACAGCTGGGGTCAGGTTAAGATGTTTATCTGAATGTGACATTATGGCTGCACGATTTTGTTTTAAATCAAACACAGGTAAACACAAATATCTTAAACATAAAAGTATGAGAGTCTATGCCCTAATATATGCTCACCTTTCAGAGAGACCCAGTAGTGTTTCCACTTGCGCCTTGTTGCAGGTTCCACCTTCTTGTTTTTCTTATGGACCAAGAAGTTCTTCACAGCCAGAGCCCCTGCTTTCCTGACTATGCCTTGTGCACAGCCAATCAGAGTGTCCGATGGATATGCACAACTGAGTGTGCCGCTGCTCTGCTCATCACTCACAGCGGAGCTAGCCTCCTCCGTGCAGTCCCTACCCTGATGTGTCTGACGAGAGAACAATGAAAAAATTGAACGACAAAAAACACGTTGTATTTATCATTACTGTTATACCTGTATAACACAGACACACACGCACAAAGTAACTAACCCAGGCTTGATTGTCCAGCTCCTTCCGGTAATTCTCATACACTCCTCCCCTGCCTCCCTCGCCGCCACGTCCTTCTCCTCCTCCTGCACTGCTGCTCCCGCTGTCGCTCCCATTGAAAACACTGCTCTCAGTAGCCGAGTATACTGAGAAAGAGGCCGACATGGTCTTACAGCGGCGTGACACCAACTCTCCATCCCGGTCTATCTCTGTGGTGACACCGTCAATGCCACTGTCGCCATACTCACTTCCCTCGCCCAAAACACCAGAGATGTCCTGCCAGACAGAAAAACACAGTAGAAACAGAACTGATTTACTTGTACTTATTTACCTAATATTGTAAATACAGAAACTAATACACTTCATAGCCAAAAGCGCGCGCACACACACACACACACACACACACACACACACACACACACACACACACACACACACACACACACACACACACACACACACACACACACACACTCACTCACTCACTCACTCACTCACTCACTCACAATCATGCAGATTCACAGGACAATTTACAACTGTGGCAAAGTAATCTGAAAGTAACTGACTGTAATCAGAATACACTAACACACACACACACACACACACACACACACACACACACACACACACACACACACACACACACACACACACACACACACACACACCGTTTTTGTTTGTGTATATGTTTGTGGGTGGGTGCCTTGGTGCATCTGAATTTGTTTGTGCACATATTCTTCCATGCATTTCTTCAACAACAACAAAAAAGCTTTTCACTTTGAGCAAGAGGCTCTCTGTGCTTTCACACTTTTCAAAGTACAGAAAGGAGGCTTTTCTTTCTCCCTCTGTTATTTTTCTCTTTGTTTTGCTGTGTTGTCTGTCTATTTATATCCGGTCAAACAACCCCTTAAGCCTGGCTAGATTCATTTATAATAAGCACTTAGGGTGCTCTGCTATCCAAGGGTGCTTGGGGGTTCTGGGAAAGAGTTGAACGAAAAGCCTGCTTCGCTATTTTAGTACTTCCTTCTTATTAGGCGACTTTTTTTTTTATCAATGAAAATGACAGAAAGCACATAATTCTTTATTTTACAGATGTAGTTTAGTTTTGTCCATTGACTATTTTATTAACTGGCTTCTTGGTGATACATTACAGTGAGTTTGCTTCCTTTTTTATTGTCTGGGTGAATCTGCTTTTGTAAGATCGTATATTGCATGTTTATGCGTGTTAATAGGGGTGTGTGGTTTGTGAATGGGCCATGAAAGATATTAAGCTTTAATAATGCTTTCATTTCTGAAAGGGGAATGGAGAAACCAGGCCAGCTTTGGACAGCAAATTTGTATCTGACTCCTTGTAATCCCTTTCCTCGCTACCCAAATATACACACATACATGGATGTGCATACATAACTTGCACACATACAACTGCATAGCATGAGCACACACAGGAAAGCGTCTCTGATTGTCAACAAAATGGTATTTGCTGCCGTCTTCCATGTCTGTGAACCCCCTGAACTTCTTGGGTACTACTGGTAAACAGTCCTCTATCATTCTACGTTTAGGGGTCTGCATTTCCGAAAGTAGAGACAGAAGAGACAGAATACAACAGAAAAGTACAGAAAGGAGGCTTAACCTAATTAATGTTTCGTCTGCTTTGCATATTTGTTCATATTCATAAAATGTGATCTAACCTGAGTAGTTTGTGCTCGACGTCCCTGGAAAGCAGGACATGGTGCAGCAGGCATGCCGAGCCCTGCCAAGCCCTCTGACAGGCAGTGGGAGCGTCGGCAGGGGAGCGTGAATGCTCCATAGCCGCCACCATCCTCCTCGGTTGGAGACATCAACCCCTCCTCCCCTTCTCCATCCTCATGGCACTGGGCTTCTCTCCGGTTTTTAGTGTAGCGACTCCTCTGCCCCCTGAGGCCAGGACTCTGCTGGCTGCACAGATGGTCCAAAGACGATGCCCTTTCAGCCGAGCCTGGAATATCCACAGTTGATTATTGCAGGGCAGTGTGTGTGTGTGTGTGTGTGTGTGTGTGTGTGTGTGTGTGTGTGTGTGTGTGTGTGTGTGTGTGTGTTAGTGTATTCTGATTACAGTCAGTTACTTTTAGATTACTTTGCCACAGTTGACATGTAAATTGTCCTTCTGTGTATCTGTATGATTTGTGTGTGTGTGTGTGTGTGTGTGTGTGTGTGTGTGTGTGTGTGTGTGTGTGTGTGTGTGTGTGTGTGTGTGTGTGTGTGTGTGTGTGTGTGTGTGCAGCAAGCCCATCCATTATTCTGAGCTAGCTGGCCACCTGTGGCAGCACTTAGACCGTCAGCAGTTAAGTTACCTGCTGTCGCCTGCTGTCGCCCTGAACTCCAGCAGCTCCTGCACAGCGCCCGTTATGCTAACAAGCCTGTGATCAACTAAATTAATGTAACTAGTGGATGACAGCTAATCCTCAATCAGTAGATTTTTTTCCAATCATTTTTCCTTACTCTGTGAGTGCAATTTTTTCCACGTTCCTCCCCCTCATCACGAATCAAATCAAGCTAACACCCCTGCACAGATATACAGTACATTAATGATTTTTTTTCAACTTTCAGTCACCATTCATTTGTATGTATTCTGTAGGATAATAGACTGTGTTTGCTTGTGTGAGTGTGTCTATTACCATCCTGACCTGCATTGCCTCTGGGGCATGTGAACTGCTCCTCCTCCTCTTCTTCTCCTCCATCTATTATCTCCTCAGTGCTGGTCAGATGCTCCTGGCTCAGGTCAGACAGAGAGAACTCCAGGCTGTCTTCTCTCCACATGTCCGCTGACTTGGACCTCTTCGTTTTAAAACTCCCTCCCTCCCGTGGACCCTCAGTCATTCGCTGGAGGTACCTTTCCTCACCAACAACGTCTCCCTCCACCTCCCCCTCCCCCTCCCCCATGGAGTCCTCTCCTCCATCATGAGCGATAGTGTCCGCCTCTGAGGTTTCAGGAGTTGGTGTGGCCAAGGGGTCGTCATCGTGTTGATAGGACTCTGGCCTCATTGTCATAGCGACGCGCTGTGTCCAGTGAGGGTTGATGCCGAACTCTCCAAACGCATCTGTTGCGTTGAAAGGTTCCAGTCCATTCTCTGCTAAGGATTGTGGGATGCTAGGGGTGCTGGAAGAGCGAGTTGAGGCATCAGAGTTTCTGTGTTCCTGTTTCACTGAAGAAGAGTGCCGGGAACGGCGGGTGATTGGCTGCTTGCTGGAGAGACGGAGTGACCTGGACGTGTGCTTGCGGGAGAGATGTCCCGTCGCATTGCCATAGAATCCACTGTCCCCATTCTGACTTTCCACGTTTCCCATGATGCAACTGTAGATTAAGGATGAAACATATATTTCTTAAAATTGTTCCCATTATCCCTTAATTTGGGCTTCATTTACATACATTTAAAAAGCAGTGATGTCAGTGTTTTATATCTACTTTGTGCCACATCTGTAATTTATATCCAACATCTGTATTGATTAACTGGCACACTGATCACCTGAGCTCATACCAAACTGAACAGGAATGCTATTATATTTATGTTAAGTTCATTGACCTCATACCAAGATGCCACTGGTCTAAGAGGGGGTGGGTGTGCCAGATCCCTCTTGTTTTTTGAGTATTACGTTTACGAGCAACAGCACACATTTGTGTATCTGCCAGCTGTTTGTGATGATCTAATTTACAGCAACATTTAATTTGCTGTTATGCCTGTGATTAAGTCTGGGTTTCTTTAAGTTTCTATATAGATATGGATTTTTTTTTTGATTATTGAGAGATATACACGCTGCTTTTAAATCATTAACACATTGTTGGCCTTGCCTTCTAACGGCATTGGCCATTGGCTTACTCTCCGACATGTATTGCTAAAAACCAGGCCAATCTCTGTGCTGGTTGAGTGAGTAACATTTGATGGCTTATTCACTAACAGTGGTAGGTCAGAGCCAGAGGTATCCAGGATCTCTTTGAATGCCTTGCTGAGTTGAGCCATGCTGAGCAGATGAGATCAAGGATCAGGTGTCCCCAAATGAGGTGGAAGTTCCCTCGCCAGTTTTGGGCTACATTAACTGACTTTAATGTTTGGTAGTATTTTGCTTAGAGCAACACACTCAAACGGGGTAGCACAGGGACAATATAGTTAATTAAAAATTGATTCAAATTGATGAGCATAAACACAGCTAACATTTCACAGAAGCTTCCAAAGAGTATTCTGGTGTTGTCCCATTGAAGCATACAGAATGCATCAACAGCTAATTCATTTTTTCAGCGACTACAAAGACATCTCTAATATTAAACACCTAAACTACTTTTCTGATACTTTTAAAATTTATATTTCAATTTAAGTGGTGTACATTTAAATTTGAAAGAATTGAAGTCGTTGAAAACGTCACAGTGCACTGCAGCAGCATTAATGTCTATTGGCTTGGTTGATACTTGCGTAATCCTTTCTGCAGCACTTCTCTCCCTCATTGGTGTTAAAATGATTCATTAACCATATTCCCAAAACAGTTTAAAAAAATCCAAAGAAATCCATTTTTAACTGCGTTCTGCTGATCATAAAGTTATCCAAGCATCCTGCATCGCCTCGTGCTCTCTGTTATATAAGCACACGGAGCTGCTGAGTCAACTGCTGTCAGATCAGTTGGTCCTCTGTGAGTCACACATCGTCAAACCCACACCATCAGGTTCTTAGTGTGGGCACAAACTGCAGAGAAAATCTCTTCTAACAAGTCAAAAATCTGTTTTTAACAAATTATTTCATCTTGTATTAGAATCAAAGCGTCTAAGAATCATTCTTGATTGTTAAGTAAAAATAAAGTAGGAAAGCAAAAGTATTCAAATAAACTGGTAGGATTTTACAATTCAATACAAAATCAAATACATTTTGTTATATTATTGCAGTGATGAGAGACCAAAGTGCACAAACGGTGGTTACCTGTGGTTAAGCAGCCTCATCACCAGCTTCTCCACATCGGCGCGGTGTCATCTCTCACCGACCGCATGATCCTCCACACATCCTCAAACGTTGGTGTCAGTTTGCCCTGGGAGGAACAAGAAGAGTGTTTCAGTTGAGCTCTCACAACTTCAAAGTGACCTGATGTGTCAAGCGCACACAGAGGAGGAGAGAGAAGACGAGAAGGGGAAGGCAGTTCTAAAACTACTGCAGAGGATCTGTGCCAGGTACGACACATAAAGCTGGTGAAGCAAAAGTTGAAAGGAAATCTGTGAAGCACACTAGAGAGAAAGTCTATAGGATAAGAGACAGCATGCAGGATGAAAGAGAACATAGGACATGGTGGTCAGTAAGCCTGGAGTTAAGATAATGCAGTGAGGCAAGTAAAAAAACAGACAAGAAACACACATTTAAACGCACGCATACAAACTCACAGATCATCAAAAACCAAAGCGCAGAGGTATTGTCTGAGCCTGAGGGTGGAGAAAAAACTCACAAACAACCGCAATTTCTTTGAACTCCACCCTGAAACTCACTCATCTTTGCCAATACGACCTAATTTTCCCCAATACCAGCCCTGAGCTGCTTAGAGTAGACCACAGTTTCCAAAATGTGCTATGTATATTGTGAAGGTATCTAATTGCAGGCATTGTGTTTAATTTAGCATATTTTCAGTTTATAAAAAGATAAGAAATGTAGTTTGTATGTAGAACGAGGCAGATATAACTGATGATGCTTCTCAGTGGGCTGGTATAAGCATTCAGAGGCCCACTAGCAGCCTAGCCAGGAGACTGATTGTTGCCCTCAATGCCGCAAACATTTTTGTCAGATTTGTTAATGTCGATAAGCCTATAAGCAGGACAATAATGGAAGAGAAATAATTTCATTGTCATGTAAAAGAGCAAAAAAAAACAAAGAGTAATACAGCCGTTATCAATTGCAAAGCATATGTCAATTAGCACACGGTCTGTCTAGATCCTTCACATCTGGTGAGTAATTTTAACTAGCCTTTTTTTCAAAATGCAAAATAAGCATCTGCTCCCTCAGGTCATGAGTATAGTTGTTACTATCACTAAACTTTGCCTACAGCTGCTGCTTTTATTATTGATATTAATCAGTGTGTAAGGATCTGGCAATTTGTTTATTCTCTGGGGCAGAAATACAATGAATGTCACAGTTCTGGGGAAAAGAGAGAAATGAGAGTTTAGAAAAGGAGAAGTAGGGCAATAAGAGAAGTGAAGGCCATTGCTGAGCAAGTGCACAGGAACCATACACAGTGTTTTGTTCCACTGGTCATCTCTGACATTGCACCATGCCAGTATGTGTGTTCATGTATTTAAACTTAGCCACTGAAGCACATTTCTCCCCAGCTGTGGGAAGCGGTTACGTAAGATAAACTTGACCCTGATACTTCTCCTCTTCCTCTCCGTCCACCCTTTATTTCTCATCCCTCCTCCAACCCATCCGCCTCGATGAGACTTATCCCAACCCACATGCTGGCCACTTACCCCACGAAACAAATAGAAACACAGTAAAATGCACACACAATGCTTGACAGGTGCTGGATATGTATTTTAGAGCTAGTCCTGCTTTCCTTTTAAATCTGGCATTAGTGTAATTTGTTGACAATAAGTGCAAACACAGGACTTGATACCAAAAATGTTTTATAGATAGATAGTACATACATAGTGAGTGAATGAAAAGCAATATAACTTACTCATAAAAAAAAGTCCGTCAACATACACACAAAGTAAAATACATAAAATATGATCTTTTACTACAAAGAACTCTTAAGTACATTACCTTACATAGCTGTTGCCAAACCATATAGTTCATCTATATACAGTATCTATCTGTCTGGGATAAGTGTAGTGGAGATGAAAACACACACACACACACACACACACACACACACACACACACAAACACACACACAAAACAAACAAAACAATCTTGTCTGACACAACGCAGGGGAAATCAAACCAGTGCCTTTCCTCTGGCGGTGTACAGTCTAAAATGTTTAGTCTCTTCGTTTTTCCTCTCTTCGTGCCCCACAGCAAAGCATGGAAGAGGGAGGGGGTAACTGGGAGAGGGGGGAGCTCTCTGCTAAACCCACGTAGAGCTGAGAGGTGAGGCAAGGCTGGAGGCAAAATACACGAGGAGGGTAGGGCGCTGAGGTTGGTGGAGACACAGAAGGTAAACGAGAAAAAAACACATCGGGGGTCCTGTGCTATGAATAGAAGTTTGATATAGAAAAGTGTGAAAACAGGGAGAGGAAGAAATGAAGACTGAGAATGAGAGAGAGAGGGAGAGCTATATAGAGACAAATTGGGGGGTCCTATTGTTGCCGAGCTTTAAGTGGATAAGTAGACATGTGCTCTAGCTGCCTCTCTTCGGGCTTAATTGAGGGAGCCGAGACAAAAGGGGAAACATAATTATTCGCTCTCTTTCTCTCAGTCTCTCGTTCTCGCAGTATATTAACACATTGAGAGAGTGTATTAATACAATGGCCTGCACAACAGCAGCCAAAGCGCCATTACCATGCAGACATGCCCACTCACAGATGAGCACACATATACACACACACACACACACACTGAGAGGAGACAAAGAACAATGTTAGTGAAAATAAAAGTCCGTACTGGTTAAATGTCTTACTTAAAACACAACTCTAAAAAAGAAAAAAATATTCAACTCTCTTCAATTTATTTCAAACTCTACCTGTATATTGGATTTGAATTCCTCACAACATGTTTAAATAGCAGATCCTGTTTTCCAAGCACAGTAGAAAGCTCTCATGGCTGAGTATAATGGACACAGAATCAGAGAGAGACAGAGACAGGGCTGAGCATCATACTGGGACTGGATGTGCCACTTAACTACGCTGTCAGATACAACTCTGTACTTCAGCTGTCCAACTCATATTGTCTGACGTCTATCACCTAACACACGCAAGCAGGTAGTTTTCTGCAGCATACAATAGAGCACAATACAAAAGCAGACATGCTTCCAGTCACACACACCTACAATCCCAAGAGCAATGTGAGCAGGTTTTCCGACTCACGCACACATGCTCACACTCTTTGGAGAAATACCAAAGGCCTGTCAGAACAGTCACGGTGCAGGCACACCCTACTTCCCCCCGCCAATCTTTTCATCTCGGCACCTGTCTCACAGCTCCGCCCTACATGACACACAGCTCAGCTTTCCAGATTCAAGCCACACACATGACGCGTATGTGCACTACTATACTGCACTGTTCTGTGATGGAAGCCACACAAAACCTGTCTCATTCGTCTCGGTCATAGTCTAGACCGCATGCTGGAGTGGCTGCTGAAATCAGACTTCAAATTATGAAATCCACAAGCACCTTTATTACATGCCCTTCATCCCCAATAGACCACAATCCATCATAAATGTACTTGCTTTTAAAAAGCCTTCCCCCGCGGGACGTTTGTCAGGCGTCGTTTTTTGTTTTGTTTTACTAAAGCCTTCCCCAATGTTCTTTTCCTAAACCCAACCGTTTGTTGTTTTACACGCGTGACGTTGTTCTCGCGATAACACGGCACGTTCACGTGTATGTTTACATCCGTGTAAAACGTGTATGTAGTGCTGCATCCACTTGGCTTTAGGAAAGTGGCGTGTATGTTTACGCAAAGTCATGATGTCATGTTGGAACCTGGGCTTGAATTTTGCAAAAGAGCAAAGTAATGAAGATGGCTGCTGCAATATTTGTAACTTTATTTTATAACTGCCCGCTAGTTTAAAGGGGCGCTATGCAGTTTTTTTTGCTCGCAGGTTTCTCTATAGAGCTTCCCCTACAGCTTCGGAATAGATATTTGGCAGCTCCTATGTTAACTTGTGTCTGACTCCTCGCTCGGTCAGTCTGCCGTTTCCTCTTTCTCTGTTCCTCCGACAATGCTTTCAGCTTCTATTTTGCCGGCTCAGCCACGACGATAGTGTGGCTGAATGGACGTATGTGTGCAGTGCTGTGAAGCAATTTGTTACATCGCGAAACCTGATATCACGCGATATTTCCTGACGCTGAGGCCACCGGCTCGCCGGCCGAAAGTTGCAAGGGTGGTTTTTCAGCTCACAGGTGCTAGGGGGCAGCGAGACGACCACCTTTCAACTCGAAAAAAGTCAAAAAACTATTCCAATGACTCTGAAGCTGTTCAGTAAAGGTAAATTAAGCTAAAATAAACTGCATCGTTCCTCTTACAAGACTGGATGAACTTAGTTTCTGACTTTAAATGAACAACAGTTGATGATGCTAAACAGTCTCTTATGAACTCAACACTTTTGGATGTTCCTGTATATAGTGACATAGACAACCCAATAAATGATCCAAAGACAATAGACCAACCCTAAAAGAGACATTAAAGGTAGCAACAGTAGTGGCCGGTCTAGACACTGCTGCAACCAGAGAAGCTCTCAGCTTGACTGATCTCCCTGACCTTTCTCTGCCCCCTTGAACCCCCCCCCACATGACGCAGTCGCTGGACTCACCCTTCCCTTAGGTCTTTTTCCCACACCTTTCACATTCCTTAAATGGTTACCGTACCCCCTACCTCAGGGCAGGGAATGAATTGTCGCTGAGGTTAACACTCTCTCTGGGGGGTAAACAAAGGAATTTCTGGATGGGGCTAACTTCATTCCAAGAGAGTCAAAATAGACTACCATGGGAATCTGGGAGACGGTTTTATCAGTGTCTCCATGCTCCCCTATTTTGCATACACGCCTGCACAGCCTGACAGAAATACACACAAACACACCTGCAAGCCTGCATGCATGTTCACTGGGGCTTCCTTGTTGTTGTTTACACTGAGCAAACCTGCTTTGAAAGATAACAAACGCACCGTGAATAACATGTGAATCAGGACTAGGTGCAGGCTCAATGGTCCAAACAAATAAGGACCGGGGAATTATGTGTGAGTGCCTGTCTGAATGTGCAAACCTAGGCATGTGTGCATTGTTCACATTTGAAGAGGAACTATATCTATCCAAGGTTGAGATAACAGTCAGATATGCTCTGAAAACATCCTATTGTAGAGATGGGAGCGCACACTCCACTGCACTCCCACAGTCCCTCTGAGACGGGACTGTCTCAGACATCACTGGTAGAATTCCCTAGAAGAGGGAGATTAGCTTCTTATTCATCCTTTCGGGATCTGACAAGACACGCGCCACATCCCCCCTCTCTCAGCTTGAACACACACATGTGCATACACAAACAGCATGCCTGCAAGCATTGAGTCTCAGCTGCTGCTTAAATCAAACATTAATTTCTTTTAACTGGTGAGAGACAAATTATAATTCCTTCCTGAAGTGCGCTTTCATTTTGAGGCCACAGAGGAGGGCAACGCATAAAAATGACAGAACAAAGTGGAGTAGGGAGGAAATTAGACAATTGTTATTCAGTTACTATGGTCCCCTCTCTATTTGTCATCTCCTTACAGAGAAGTGGAGGGAAAAAGGGATGCGATTTAGGATTGTGATGACAGTAGTACCAAAGCCAATTCACTGCCAATTCATGTTAAAAAAAATCTTCTGACAGCGTGAAACCAAGCTAAACTAAATAAAACAATACAGAGATAACAGTTTAACAGGAACAAGATACGTGTAGCACAGCATATCATCTGCAAAATGACACATATGATAGAGTTTACATTTTGGGTCTGTGGGTCATCTGAGATAACCTGACTCCGCCAGATGGATTGCTTCGCATTTGCTCAGCATATCCATCTGGGAACTTTTGGGAAGGGGCGAAAATACTGGTTAGCTGATTGGATAAACCATCCGTCTATCACCAGCTATGTTGGTGATAGACGGACCAAATCAACCAATCAGATCAACGAAGTGTACAGAGCAACGACAAAGCCAGGCTACCCCTGCTGCTGCAGGCAAAGCATAGCTCGTTAGCTCAGCAAGCAAGCAACATGTCGGTAAAGGATATTTGCCGTTTGTGTAACGAGAATTTAGGAATAAAAGGCCCCATTTCAGGTTCCCGGTTCATATTCCAAAAGAAGGATCCAAGAGAAAAAAGCATTAGCGAGCGGCTAACAGAGCTACCGCTGTCTGAAAATGTGTCTAGATCAGGTCGGATTTGCATGCGTTGCTTCCGCTTGCTGAGCCTCGTGAGACCATCCTGATCTCGCGAGCTCCTCGTTGCATCCCACCTAAACCCGCCTCAACCAACGCTGATTGGCCCGGTCGTTTGGTGAACGGCTCCAAATTTTCTATGCCTCAAGATGCCAGACTGATCTGCGAGCAGAAAACTGGAGCTCGCGAGATCAGGATGGTCTCACGAGGCTACATCTGAGATAAAGGGCAGTGGAATTCATTGTCAGCCAATTCACCACCACTTTACTCCTCAAGTGTCACTAACTTCATTGAATACGCTCCTCCGTCTTTCTAGGAGCTTATCCTGTATGCTCCTTAACTCAGATTTCAGCTGTCTCTGCAGCACAGTGCATTCAGGGATTACCATATTTTAAAGAAAATCCTTCTACCACAAGTCCTCCATTGAGTGAGAGGCCTGAGAGAGTCAATGAGTAGATATGTGTAGCAAACTCAGCGAGTGAGTCCCTGTATTAATCCAAAGACAGGAAACCCCATCGATTTTAAACCTCCCATTATGATCTTCTAAGATGTATATTTTAATGTGAGGCTTTTACATTAGATGATCAGAGCACTCTATTCTCTGACTTATTCGGAGATGGAGGAGATCAAGTAATGTAAGCCTAAATTAAATCCATCCTGGACTTCTGTTGTAGGTTACCATGTTACTTGAAATCCTCTTGTTTAGAGCAAAACCATCAGCAAGACAAAATGGCACACTATCATTTGATTGTTGTTACATTTTAATAAACCATCTCCATCTTTTTGACATTCCTTAATCAACGCTCACTCTCACTGATGAAATAGTGATTGTGCAGACAGTCGCTTCCCAAAAACCAATCAACTGAATAATCATGTGGTGATTTTCAGCTCCAAACATGTGAGAGGCCGTACAAGAAGTGTTGTTTAATTATCCAGCAGGAGTGAGACGAGACATTGACTGTGCTCCAGATTCAGCTGGTAACCGTAGAAACTCTGAGGGGTAAGACACAGCCTAGGGGGAGAGCGGCTGGGAGTGTGGAAATAAGATAGAGAAAGATATTACAAAAGAAGAAGGGTACTGTTCCGACGTTGCAGCATATTTGTTTTCTTGAAATGGCACACGGGCAATGACATGCTACTAGAGACATGATGGGAAAAGAAACTCCAGCACACAACGCCCATATATAGAGGATTACTCCTTGATGCAGCGGCCGCGGGTTCAACTGCGACCTGCGGCCCTTTGCTGCATGTCATTCCCCCTCTATCTCCCCTTTCATGTCTTCAGCTGTCCTATTCAAATACAGGCCTAAATAAATGCCCAAAAAATAATCCTTAAAAAAAGAAGAAGACACACTTCTGTAAAGAGCTGTTATGCCTGAAATAATTGAGTAGTGTTATGGCTTGTTATATCTTGAAAAGGGGATTCCTTCCCATTATTTTCCCCTTTTCTTGAGCTATTGTGGGTCTAATGATTTAAGTTATTAATAAACCAGTAAATGTAAACATACTTCATTTTTTCATATTTGTGGATGTATTTTTGTATATGTATTTGTATATGTATATCTTTTTTCTATTTTAACTTTTAAAACAGAAACCTCCCGTGGATAGTTGTTGCAAATTAGCGTTTTGCTACAAACACTTAACACAGTGCATCCCAAATGCTATTGTGTTGTCCATATTAAATAAAATAAACTAAACCAAATATTGTCAGCCACTGACAAGTCTAGACACCCTCAGACAAAGAGACAGGTGCGAATGGAGCCAAATTGGTGGGTAATACTTCCTATTCCGCTCTGTGCAAGCTGAAGGGACAGCGAAATAACAGGGTGGGTGAGTGTGAGAGAGAGAGAGAGAGAGAGAGAGAGAGATAAGAGGGTTTTAGGCAAAGGTAGACTGATTTAGGTGGGAGGTTGAGACAGGGGGGTGGGATGAAAGAGCAAGAGGGTCTGAACAACACTGATGGTGTTGAAAGGGGGATGAGAGGCTGTTAGCTGGTGGAATCGAGTGTTGTGCCACAGGTAGAAAGATAAATGATCTGTGTTGAGGTGGAAGGAGACATGAGAGGTAAAGAGGTGGAGTGGTGCTGATAGGTCCTGAGGGGCTGATATAGATGTTGTGTCAGTTCAAAGTAGGGCAGATGTGAACAGGCCCCATTTGTTGTCAGTAAAGGCCTCTACAGACTAACCAGATAATTGACCATCGGACAGTCTGGCAAGGTCTGTGACTCGAGTCTGTTTGGTGTGTTCAGTGCCGTTGTCCGTTGGAGGGGCTATCAGCCTTCATTTTTGCCGATTGTTAGGGCATAATTGGGAGGGCGGGCACTGCCGGCAGTCGGACTCAAATGACCCATCTGATTGGTAGAGTGCTAACCCAGAAACAGGGAGCGGAATGAGCGTGACTAGAGTCTCTCAAAATCTGACGAAAATCTTTTAAACTGACCTTTGTCAATCTGAAATGAAGATTCAGCAACTGCATGGCCTATTTCTGGCTTAAAATGTTTTCAGAAACACGTTTCGGTGAACTATTTTAGTAAAATATGAGATTGTATTCTGAATGAGCCGCCATTGAAAAATCCAAAATCTGGAAGGAACAGCCAGACCCACGTGACGCGTTCGTCCAATCAGCTGCCGGTTTTCATTTTTGGGTGACAATACAGAGTAGCGCTGCCTGCTGTTATGGAGACGTATTACGTCTCGTCGCTTCGGTGTGTTCCGAAGCATTTCTTTGACCAACTCGGAGAGACTGATCAGTCCAACTGCCTTTTCTGCCGAGAGTCGGTCGTCTGGTTGGTCTGTAGAGACCTTAAGAGACTGGAACTGGAGAGGGTTATTGTGTGTGTATGGATTTATTTGTGTGACCTGTAAGGAAAATAGAGATAGCGTGATTAAGGTTTGAAGACTGCAACAATGCAATGCTGGTATTAGCTTACTCTGTTTTTAATGAGATTATTAGAGTGATGCAAAGACACTTATCACTTTATTAATTAAGATTTCTCCTGAGGCTCTGCAAATCCTTTGTAGTTCTAGGCTAATTATTGCCAGGGAGCAAGAGAGGGGCTTTGGCTTGACCGCACAAGGACAGGTAAAGTGAAGAAATAGTAGAGAGGGTACCATGGGGGAAGAAAGAAGAGAAAGGAAATAAAAGATTAAGGGTAGAGAACCAGTAGAAGAGACACCACGACCAGTATAAACCTGACACAGGTGAGTAAGCAGGTAGTGTGAAGAAAGATGGCAGAGGAATGGGCAACACAGAGGTGGACTGCAGAGAGAGGGGGGATGGGGTCAGTGAAGGGGAAGTTATCTTAGTACATCCCTGCACCTGAGTCAACAGCGGTGCTTGCAAACAAAGCACCCCCTTGAAGAAGAGACAGGAGACAATGCACTGCAGTGAGAGACGGGGGTAAGAAATATTCAGCAAGAATGTGACAGACAAACAGCAGCTTACTGTGTTTTGTCTCTGCCTCTCAGGCCAACAGAGGACAGACCACAATACAGTATGGATCTGGGGTACACAAACCTTACCTATGATGGGTTGGTTGGTTGTGGGGTGGGTTAAGATTAGGTTAGATAATGTCAAAAAATGCTAAAAAGGTTTCTACTGGCCTAAAAGAGAGACAGATTAACTAGCTATTGACAGATGTAGCCAATGTCTGCACTTTAAACATATATAACTGTATATCCATAATATACAGTTCACTTACAGTCCATGTCAAATGCACAAATTTGCGTAGCATACTGTACTTCTCACATGATGTTTTTTTGTCTGCCATTAACCAAGAAAAAGCAACCCTCCCTCTTGCTACCTACTTCTTCATTTGTGCATCACACACACACACACACACACACACACACACACACACACACACACACACACACACACACACACACACACAGATTCCGAGAATAAGAGTGGACCCACACCCAGAATGCTGCATCAATGTTCTGCACATTTCAACAACCACAAACTGCTTCAGTAATTTTAGCACACAATAGGTCAAGTTATACCTACACAGAGATTAAGCTTAGTTCAGGACTAAAACAAAACTCAGTGGAAAAGAGGGCTGAAACTAATGACTATTTTTGTTAATTACAATTTTTCATGATTGATCAATCTTTTAGTTGACAGTTAGTTGTTGTCAGAAAAAAAGTGACAAATCAAAATTTCCCAGAGTCCATATCTTCAAATAGCTTGTTTCGTCCAAAGCTTCAGCACTAGTTCAGGAAAGCAAGCCCCTGTGTATACTGTACAGTATGTAATGTCACATTTAACATTATAATAAGTTTAACTTAAAGTGCTCTGTTTAGCACCACTACAGTGACACAAACAAATGTTGTAAATCGAAAGAAACAAGATATGGACAAAAGTTACATCTTGTGATGTAGTGTCAAATGAACCTGGTTGTGATCAACATAAGGTAATTTCCAAAAAGAAAACTGAAATAAAAATGTAAGCCATTGTGGGTAAACTCTTGTCTATAAAGGTCATAAAGGTTGGTAAACCATAATTAAATCCCTGGCTACTTTGAAAGTGTCCCCTCGGATTCCAGCCAATGTTTAAATAATGTCTTGTGGCAAAAACAAAACGATCATTGGGACAAGGATGTCAACAACATGTCAGCAATGTGGCGTCTCTTCAGTGGATGGGGTTGGATCTAGGTCAATGGGTCCATTTCCTGGGAGTTGAGCGCTTGTGCGGACTCGAGTTGGGGTTATTGTTTGGGCTCTGAGTGGCTACGGTGAACAGAGCCTCCCCTCTCAGTGCATTAGTGCCCTGTATAAGCTCCACACGACTCACTGACATCTGAGTGCAGGCCTGAGGGAAGAGGACAAAGGCAATCTGACCACACATGCACACACATTCACGTGTCTAAAAGCTCCAACACACCAAAGGGCAATAACAAAAACACACAGTCTAATAGAAACCTTATACGGCACTCACCACAGGGTTTTTATCCCCAAAGAAACTCAATCCAAAGAACAAAAAAATCCATGCAGCTTCGCTCGTAAGCCTTCATCCTTGCTTTTGTCAACCCCCCATCACACACACACACACACACAAACATGCACATGCATAGTTGCACATGCACACACTTACAAATGCATGTACAGTCTTTTGAGACCGCCATATACGATCCCATTGCATCACTTCCAGGTCAACAAGCAGGAACGTGTGACTATGTGATGAGCACTAAGTCGCTGGTCATCATTCTCTCTATGTAACTAGTGTAATGTGGGGGGTTGAAGGAAAGCAGGCGGAGAGGAGAGGAGAGGAGAGGAGAGGAGAGGAGAGGAGAGGAGAGGAGAGGAGAGGAGAGGAGAGGAGAGGAGAGGAGAGGAAAGGAGAGGAGAGGAGAGGAGAGGAGAGGAGAGGAGAGGAGAGGAGAGGAGAGGAGAGGAGAGGAGAGGAGAGGCAATGGCCAAGTGGCCTGTTTCAGTCATGTGGATGTAAAACACACACAAACACCCACACAAATTAGGGGGTGTGAAGATTTCCAAGCAGATATTAAAAAAGGAAATCCCGGGACGACCAAATCTCCCCAGTGCAAACACAGCATAAAGCCAATCTTTGAAGACTCTTTGCACGCCCACAGTAATTCCTCCCTTAAATCCCTACTCAGCACATCACACACAAATGTATTCCCACTCACTCACTCTGAAGTATTTTACATTAGCTTCCTGTTCAGGTAACATCGTCTCAATGCATGCATCCCTTTTCCACTAAACCACACTCAGCTTATACCACCTTTACAATATGTACTTCTTTGGCATGACAAACATCAGCTTGTGCGCACTGCACACATCATTTCTTTGCTAATCGCTCAGGAAACAAAATGATAAATATTTACCTTTCCCTGCTTTTTTCTTTTGCTATTCTTCTAAATTGAGGGCACCTAAGAAAAAATATGAAAATCAAACAGTCTGTATATCAAAAAAGATGTAGATGTATACACACACAGGCACACACACACACATGCATTTACACATCATCAGATGGCAGTAAGAGCTGATGTGTGGGCTGGAACGCAACACTGATCAGAGATAATGGGCAGACATGACAGGGATGGCAATGCTGCCACTCCAAATAGGAAGGAAGGAGGGATGATGGAGCAAGAGACAGAAAGAGAAATAAAGAAAAAAAAAGAGCAAGAAAGAGAGAGAAAAAGGGAGGGAGCACAGGAAGGAAATAAGGAAGGAAGAAACTCCCAATTCATCAGCAGAGAGAACAGACAAAGATAGGAAATGAGAGAACATGCCAGCTCATGTCAGCTCTGAGACACCCCTCCCCCGTCTGGACCCTTTCACAAATTAGAGGCATCCCCTTCTGCTTCTCCCACTCCTTTTGCATCGTCTTCTTCTTCTCATCAGGGGGTTGATGTTTAGGAGTCTGGCACAAAATAAATGTTCTTCACCTGATGTTTCACACTCCCCTGCTAACAACTCTTGCAGTCCTGCTCAACCAGATGAGTGACATTAGTAACGGACGCACATAAGCAAATGCGTCACTGTGTTCACATAGTGTTCACACTGACTCACTCAGCCTCTCTTGTTTCCCACAATTTCTCATATTTTCAAAGGGATCACTATATATATTTAAAACCCCAGTGGTTTCCAACCGATTTGACTTTTGGCCCCTTGAAATGAAACAGTGTCTTCTTATAACCAATATCATGGTTTATGAGCAGGTCACCCGACCCCCAGCTTGTGAACCATTGCCGTATTTCGTCAGCTACACTGGAAAGGGATTCCCCCTTACTATTGAACGCAACCATGACAGAACCAGCACCTTAATTAGACACACAGTTTTGTCTTGGTTTTCCCAAAACAGACGTTGACAATATCTGTCTGGTATTGCGCTGCAAGTGACAGCCACAAAGAATTGGGACAGTGAGAGACAGACAGGAACACAGGGAACCTACAGGCACACAGTCAAACACAAACATTTAAACAGCTTGATTGCATGTGGGGAGATGGGCACTGGGGGCTGCATAAGCCCTATATTTGCTTAACAGCAGAAATAAGGGGACCACTGAGGAAGAGGGATGAAGCATGTTCTAACAACGGTTAGAAGATGAGAGAGGAAGACGGACAAAGATGAGAGAGAGAGAGAGAGAGAGAGAGAGATCATCCCTTTCATGTTAATTGCATCATCCCATTATCATGCCCACCACATGCTCATCAAACTGCATCTTATGTACTGTATCTGTAGTCATAAAGTGAGGGCGTCTGTCTGCTCTGCCACAAGGTCAGAAGAATCACATTCACTGTGGAGGATGAAGACGTGAGAGTATTTGCAACAAGCTATTTAGGTTCCATGCTGTTGATGATGAAGTTGACGGTGACTGTGCTTATTATTTCCATTTATATAATGTAATATTTGATTCATGGAGCACTTTATGAGCTTTACATGAAAAGAGATCAAAGGATGAGTATATGAGTTACAGTGTTCATGTATGATCTAAGTTAGGTTGTTTTTGTGAGGCTGGATGTGTGTAAAAGAGGATACGCCTACCTATATCTTCCCTATAGGTGTGCTGACTTAGTCTGAGAGCAGTGTATCAATCTGGGTCAGTATGTACACACACATACACACACAACACAAACACACCCGCACACCCACAGGGCTCACTTAGCACAGCCCCATCCCCCCCTTTCACGCTCACACACTATATTAGCTTACTGTACACATACGGAGCACATGGTTGTGTGCACACATATTTGTTCTGAACACACACTTGTACACATAGTAAATGGACACACACACACACACACACACACACACATAAACCTGGATGAGCGGTGTGTAACTGTGTACGAGATAATGGCTTTCCCCCATTTTCACAGCCCCAGGCTTTCGCAAAGTCTTTGTCAATTTTGAAAAAACAGTGTGTGTGCACATATACACACACACCAATTTTTATCTGCCACTATAAATCCTTTCACGGATCACTTCATCAAAACACCCTGCCAATATTCAACTTCCTCATGGCAGAAACTGAAGCAGTGAATTGAAGCAAGAAGATACCATGAAGAAAAGATAACAAGAAAGAGAGAGGGAGAGAGAGGATTAGCTTATAATTCTTATTCTTCACAAAATCAAAACAAAACACTAATAGCACATCATTTTAAATATTGATAAGGATATATATATATATATATATATATATATATATAAGGATTTATAACAAAGTAGGATTTGTAAGTTATACAGTTTTACAGCTAGTCAAAAATGTGTTGAGTCTTTATCATCTTAGTTACAGCCTGTGAACGATCTGAGTGCAAACATTCTTAAAGAAATACATTATTCACTATTCAATTAAAGTTGAAATAGGTTACTGAATTACTAAGGTACTACTACTTGCTTACTAAGACACTGAACCTTAAATTGCTCCCCATGGTTAGGCCAGTCCCTTGCATGGTAGATGGGTGAATGAGAAGCAAATTCCAAAGCCAAACATTTACTGAATTACAGATATTTAGGCTTCTTGTAATGTTTTATCAAAAACCTGCCATACACTTGCCATATATTGTTAATAATAAGGTCCTGATATCAAATCCAGGACTAAATAACAAAATGACCTGCACAACTTAATTATCCCTCAAGTTAAAAATCTTACATTATCTAATTTCTACTATATTTTATGTAATCTGTACTGAATTATTTTAACCAAACCAAATATCCACAGAAAAGGCATGAAACTGAGGGAGGAGAAAGGACAGCAGAGACTCTATGCCCTTTGACCCCTCATAATTATTTAGCTGTCTGGATGCCTAGAGATGACCCTCTGCACAGCTGAGACCTAACACCTCCACCAACCTACTCACATTTGAGTGACAGATGGTAAATACGTCTGAAGTATTCAGGAGTTAAAAGTGCACATTTGCTGACTCTCCTCCTTTGTTTTTGTATCTCTGTTAACTTGCAACTTGTCCCATATCCCCTCTTTCTCCCTTTCTTATTCTGTCTTGTTGGCTACTGTCACTCTTTGCCAAGTATTTAGTACCACACTGCCTTTCACTAGTAGCTCTTAGGTCTCCCTCTTTGTCTGTCTCGTCCTTCTCTATTCTTTAGCCGTTTCGCCTCTTCCATCCTCTGTTAATATTTCCACACAGCACACACACACACACACACACACACACACACACACACACACACACACACACACACACACACACACAGTAGGCTAATGTCTTTATCAGATCCAAATCTGTTAGTGTATGATCTGTCTCTCCTCATTTTCGCATTGTGAAACTTTGATGGCATAACCAGAAATTTTGAGAACTGACCTGGGTCTTTTTTTATGTCGTCAGAGTGCTCCAGCTCTCTAACAAGCTTTTGACAAGTCATAATTACTGTAAGTACCTCCTGAGTTTTTGATATCTCACTTTATCTCAAGTAGTTTAATCTCTCCTGTACCTTACATAAAATCACACAGTCAAATATGCTAAAGCATGCGTTACTTTGTTTGCCCTTTGAGCTGTGCAGGTTGTACAGTGGCAGGGACATGTCAGGTGGTACCAGTCCAGAGGACTGTTAAGGTATTTTGTTATCACTAAATTACCTCAGGTAAGAAACCAGTTAAGTCCCAGTGAGTGAGTCCCATTAATGATTGATAAAGTCCTATCATCAACACACACACACACTGGCCCATACACATGGCTATTTCTACAAAATGTGTGAAAGGCTTTTTTTCTTGCAATCCTTTTGTATCTGTGTGTGGGTGTGTGTGTGTGTGTGTGTGTGTGTGTGTGTGTGTGTGTGTGTGTGTGTGTGTGTGTGTGTGTTTGTGTGTGTGTGAGAGTGTGAGTGTGTGTGTGTGTGAGAGAGAGAGAGAGAGAGAGAGAGAGAGAGAGAGAGAGAGAGCAGGAGAGCCCCGACAAGAGAAGAAAGCCGCCACCAAACAGTAGAATGCACTAGCCAAGGAGAGGAGTCACACACACACATTGTGAAAGAAAGCATACAAAATACATTGGTATACAGACATTAACACACAAACACACACACACACACACACACACACACACACACATATAGACCGAGCACAACAAAAAGCTTGTACTCTTGGAAGAAGTGAGATGCACAAATTAGAACATCTTACTAGAACTTTTCCTTCTTTTGCCTTATTAACACAGAAATTAAAATGTATCCAAATGGTTAACAAATCATCTAAACACACACAACATGAAGCCAGTTATCTTAAACACCCAAGCAGCTCTATCTCTGTCACTCACAAAGCTCCCGAAACATCTTTCAAAAATGAAATGCATCTCTTTACCTTTACATAAGCTTCCAGCGTGTCCTGTGTGAGTATCAGTTAATTCCCTGTGGTGGTTAAAACATAGTCGGCACGTGTCCTCTCTGACAGCAAACAGGGGATTCCTTGCATCGGTGAGACGTCTCCCGGACTCCAGCACAGCATTCGACACACACACACACGCACACACATTACAGCACATACTGACACATGCTGCCTCTTGCACACCTAGACCAGACTGAAGGCTGAGGAGAGAGTGTGTGTGCGCTGGCTGCGTCTGAGCCCGCCCTCTTCTCTCTGGTTCTCCCCATCTCTCCCACATGCACTCACCCTGCCCTCCTCCTTCTTCCCTCTCTATTTCTCTTGCTCCCTCGCTCTCTCCAATTTCACCTCCCCCAGCTTGCCAATTGACTGCCAGCATGTATGCTGGGTCTGTGCCTCTAAGCCTTTAGATGTCCCAGTCCTCTTTTTAATTGCTGGCTCTCTGGCCTCAAGTTCTACACACACAAAAACAAAAACACACAGATACAATGGGCAAGTACAGGCATGCATAAAAAAATAAGGATACAGACACAATTGTCTACAGATAAAATGTATACAGTAAATATTTTTCTTTACTTTTCTCTAAATCTAAATTCTTTTTTTAAAGATCATAGATAATACAAACCTACACTCTGAAAAGTAGGTAGGAAATGTCAATCCTAAAATGAGACTTGGAAAACTTGTAAAATCCAATGTGCCAGAATAGAGATGTGTTTTGAGTAGAAAGGTGAGAAAGGTGCACAGTGAGGTGCAGTGTACAAGAAGAATCCATCTCATTCCTTGGAAACTTTCCATGAGAGTAGCTGTAACTTGTGTTATGCTGCTGCTTTACTCTTGTCTTTTTTCCACCCATCTTTTTTTATTATCTTATAACCCACCAGGCTTTTTTTGTAACATAGGCTTCAAATAAAAAGAATGAACCCTCAAGTGGTAGTTTTTGCTATTTTTTACTATTTCCTCCCACGTTTTGAATATCAAGAAATCCCCACTTGAAACATGGATCTGAAAAGTGTGTAGCCTGCTCCTTCACTGAGAGTTGTACTCACATTCACAACAATTACAATGGATTCCAAGAGTGACCCAGTTTAATGGCAAAAGAAGTATCAAGACATCCATTCAAACTACTCAAACCACTTCTGTAGCACAATCCACTACTCCACTGGCCATTCCTATGCTCAGTATGTTCCAGAGTTGCCTTTGCCAAGATGGGACAAAATAAATCCAAAGCTTAATATATAATGTCACTTCTGTGGTTAGCTATTCACCTTTGTCATCAACACAAGCAAACACACATGCATGTGACAAAGGTAAATACAAACAGTGTAAAGGTTGTTGCAATTTGGAAGAGTATTTGTACCAAGACTAGGACAATCATGTTGGTGAAATGTGTTAGACACTATGTTAATGGTTGGCAGAAATTAAATTGTTGTAATCATGAAAAATGTGCATTTTGCTACCCAGGATTTCACTTTTGAGCCACTTTACCATGTTTTGGTGAATGAAACCCACAGTATTTTCTCTTTTGTTATTGTTGGAAACGTCATACATTATACCACACACATACATTTTAGAGTAAAATGTACTAATTTAATTTACAAAAGAGCGTGTGGGTCTGTATACCCTATGCACATTAATGTCTACATCAAAAACAAATGGCCTTAGCACTCCAGAAAACTTTAAGATGTAGCGTTTTTAAGGAAACATAATGTGTGAGTTGAGGAGGTCCTACAACAAAACTAAAATGCTACATTAGTGTATGTCTTTAAATCTACAAGTTGAACTAATAACTAGATGAAATACACCTCAATATTAAAATAGTTTATTTCTCCCTGGAGATAACTAATCATCTGGCAAAACAATTCTCAGGATCATCAAATCATTTACCAAAATGTTTGGCTTGAGGACAGAGGATCTTATGAGAAAAAACAGGGACTGTTACATAATAGGCTTTTGATCCCCATTGTCTCTATCTGCTGAACTGTGCAGCTCTTAAAATAACTGCTGTTTGGGAGTATTTAACATTTTTAGAGGCAAAAACATCGGGACAAAGGGTAGGGAAGGTAACAGATCTACCCAACAAAAAGACCTGACGCAGCCTCCACAGGCAGAGAGGGGAGACAAGCACAAAGTTGCTAGCATAAGTGCACACTGGTGCACAGACAACACACACATTCACAGCTTATTTTTACCCCCTGGGCACAGAGGCTGACATTTCAGCACATAACTCAGACAATACCATTGCTTTACAGTTCTTAACAGCATATGTGTATGTACGTGCATGTATGCTATCTGTCTGGCTGTCTCCTAGCGCCTGTCTACTCATCAGACATCATTCTCCTCCCAGTCTATCCCCTTTCTTTCTGTCTCCCCATTTGTTTCTTTCTGTGTTATCTAACAAACTAGCTGAAGAAGGTCGTGTCCTGCTAGGAGCCGGCTGAAACAGGAAATAACCAATCCAGGAGGATGAATAGCGACTTAGACAACCAGTTCCCACACTCCTACCCAAACATAGCGTTATTGGGCTGTAATGCAATTATCCAAAGGAGTGGGAAGGAAGTGGTTAGTAGTTTCAGGACAACTCAAAGCAATGGCTGTGGTGGCATGCTGGTGCAAGCAGAGTACAGAGGAGGTAATAGTAACAACAGCAGGTGGAAGATGTTATGTAAGCAGAGAGGAAGGCTGGAGAAACATCAGGATGGCAGGATTTCTTTCTGTTAGCTTGTTTTGCTCTGTCTGCACTTATTTTGGCATGCTCCTACTGTAATGTGAACAAGCTCATTGTTTGTTCTCTGCTGTGCCGTTAGGACAGTGATGAGTAAATGGATATCAAAGCCCATTCACTAGTCGCGTTTTCTGTTGAATAAGCAGACTATTCGGTAGCAGCGCTGTAAGAGTAGCCGGTTTTGTTCTCCTGTCTTCCTGCACACCTGAGCTGGCCTTTCAGCACAATAGACTCTACCTTTCAATCCTTATCAAACGTTACTGCAGTGGGGGTGGCAATATCAGTCAAGGGCTGAAGAGATGAGACACAGATTGGTTTTCCATTTCATGCATCTTGCCATATCTGTTGCTAAACATATATTGAAATTCATGAACATATTGTATTGGAAAAGGGACAAAAAAAAGATATACGCACATATACACAGTAAGGATGCCCGTTCCCCCCCCGACCCAACCACCCACCTTGCCAGATTTGATAAAATCATCATCACCAGCCATGCGAGTAGAGCTGATGAATAATGTATGTAATGCTGGGCCACAATAGTACATCCCTTCTGGCCTGCTACCTTTCTCTAATGTCACAGTAGCTACTAGTTGCTTTGGGTCATATCAGCTAATCCCTGTCTAGCGCTATTGCATTTCCCATTAGCATGCAACAAAACTATATATGCACATGCATACTTGTATACACACAAAATCATGTGTTGAATGCACACATATAGACACTCCAGACAGGAAAATAAATTGGACAGGTATACAGAAAGACACAACTGTGCTCATTAATAGTGACGACAGATGTGACTGACAGACTCTCAAACTGTAGAATGAGCTGGCATCAGGTGTAAGACTGCATCCCTTCATGATCAACACATAGAAACGACGACATGCATCAGATGTTATGCTGTGATTGACAGCTTGGGTTTGAGGCGATAGGTAAGATGTCAATTATTTCAATCGTCAAGTGTTTGTATTTCAGAGGAGGCCAGTGATTTATTCTGATTCACTATTATCTTTATCTCCTAATGGCCCCTAGAAGATGGACAAAAAAACGAGCAAGTCAACAGTCCAGGTAATGTTATGATTTGCTAATGAGCCAGTATATTCTTGTCCTTAGACTGCAAGGTCATACAGCACACATCAACCCAAAGCTATGAGTCTAATTAATATTCACATGGGGGAGCTAAGCTCATTACCTGCGGTTATCAAACAGGAACATATTGTTTACTTAGGTCAGTCTTACATTGCTGCTCCTAAACCACTGCTACACTGATGTTTTTTAATATGCTTTGACAGTACTAACAAACATGACCTTCAGCCCATTGTATGTTGTCTAAGAAGAAAAACATCAAAGTTGTTTACATCATAAAAAAGTCTGATTCTGAGCTTTGCAGTCTGATCACCACAGATTGTGCATTATCAGAGACAAGTGAAATATGATGGGTGCAGTGGAGAGATCTGAGTCTTGAAGTGACTGATCTAGTTTTGCCAAGGTACAGACAATGCACAAGTCATTTCACCAAGCAGTCTTTCAAACTGTCACGTTTTGAATTAATTTGTCATAAGTTTAAGAAGTCTGTGATGTTTGCATTCACATGAATTAGCGATTTGCTAAAAGCAAATTGCATACTAACACTTAAATGGATTTTTGATTTTGTACGTCCACATTTGCATATCTACTTTGGTTGTGGTTTTTATATAAGCTGCTACAGGTTTCTACACACACCCTCACATGTATTTTTGTATTTCTTCAATGTAATTAGTTTTTTTATGTTCTGTGAAACACATAAACTAAACTAACCTAAACTAAGATACAACCCCACATGAAAACACAGTATGAAAAACACAAATAAAAAAAGAAAGTAGTGATTTCTAAATGTACTTTGACTTGTATTTCATTGCAGACAATGTGAACACAAAATATTTCATGTTTTGTCTGGTCAACTTAATTTCATTTGTAAATATACATCCTTTCCTGTCATTCAGACCTGCAACACATTCCAAAAAAGGTTGGGACAGGAGCAATTTAGGGCTATTAATCAGGTAAATTGGTTAAATAATGATGTGATTTGAAACACGTGATGTCAACAGGTGATTGTAATTATGATTTGGTACAAAAGCAGCATCCAAGAAAGGTCTAGTCCTTTAGGAGCAAAGATGGGCCGAGGATCGCCAGTTTGCCAACAAATACGTGAGAAAATTATTGAAATGTTTAAAAACAATGTTCCTCAAAGAAAGATAGGAAGACATTTGCTTATTTCACCTTCAACAATGCATAACTTAACTAATTAAAAGATTCAAGGAATGTGGAGGAATTTCAGTGCGTAAAGGACAAGGGCGCAAGCCTAAGCTCAACAACTGTGATCTCCGATCCCTCAGGCGGCACTGCATCAAGAATCGTCATTCATCTATAAGCGATATCACCACATGGGCTCAGGACTACTTTGGCAAACCTTTGCCAAGTACCACAATACGTAGTTACAGCCACAAATGCCAGTTAAAACTGTACTGTGCCAAAAGGAAGCCCTATGTTAACAGTGTCCAGAAGCGCCGTCGACTTCTCTGGGCTCGGAGGCATCTGGGATGGACCATCACACAGTGGAAACGTGTACTGTGGTCAGATGAATCAGTATTTCAGGTATTTTTTGGGAGATAATGGACGCCGTGTGCTCCGGACCAAAGAAGAAAAGGATCATCCAGACTGTTACCAGCAACAAGTCCAAAAGCCAGGGTCTGTCATGGTATGGGGTTGTGTCAGTGCCCTTGGCAAAGGTAACTTGCACTTCTGTGATGGCACCATTAATGCTGAAAAGTACATAGAGATTTTGAAGCACAATATGCTGCCTTCAAGAAGACATCTTTTCCAGGGACGTCCATGCATATTTTAACAATATAATGCAAAACCACATTCTGCACACATTACAAAGTCCTGGCTGCGGAGGAAGAGGACACGGGTACTTGACTGGCCTGCCTGCAGTCCCGACCTGTCTCCAATAGAGAATGTGTGGCGCATTTTGAAGCGCAAAATGCGACGAAGACCCCGTACTGTTGCCCACCTTAAGACTTGTTTGCAGCAAGAATGGGACAAGATTACACCTGAAACACTTCATCACTTGGTGTCTTCAGTCCCTGAACGTCTTTTAAGTGTTGTGAAAAGGAATGGCAACATTACAAAGTGGTAAATGCTTTACTGTTCCAACTTTTTTTGAAATGTGTTGCAAGAACCAAAATAGGAATTTAGTTTTTTTGAAAAAAAAACAATAAAAATCATGAGGAACACATTAAATTATGTGTTGTTGTATTGTCTGCAATGAAATACAAGTCAAAGTACATTTAGAAATCACTACTTTCTTTTTTTATTTGTGTTTTCCATACTGTCCCAACTTTTTTCTGATTTGGGGTTGTAATATATGGAAATCAATCTGATTCAACCTATAATCAGTTAATGAAAGCTTTTACATTTGTTGTGCTACACACAGTGTTTGGCAGTTTTCTCCAGAAAACCATGTGAAACAAATTTTATTTCATTCTTTTTTGTATTAGCGTCACCAATAATATACACCATGGCTGAGCTGTTAAGAGAAGAGCAGCACTTACAAAACCTCTGTTAACACTGTTGAAGTGTTTATCACAAGACAATGGGCCTAACTGACACATGTTTTATTGTTTACAGGCCGTGCACACCCACACAGGTGTGTTCAGTTATTCTGACTGATTCAAACTCTTCTCAAGTTGAAGGTGAGCATATGTACTGATAACTTGCCCCGCCCAACACCTGCAACAAAGCTAAGAGGACAGGCAACATAATTAAAATGACCTGCTTGGGTTTACCATGGGTGTGTAGGGCATTTAAATAAAATTTTAAAACAGAACTATGAGATATAAGCGCTACCTTTGAGAACTGTGCACAAACTACTAACATGAACATCTCATTACCAAGGACAAACAAGAAAAAGTTCCACATTTTGGGAAAAGCACACAAATATGAAGCTACAGCCAGCAGCCAGCTACCTTAGTTTAGCACGAGGACTGGAAAAAGCGGAAAACAGCTAGCCTGGCTCTAACAAAATTCACGTACCAGCGCCTCTAAAGCTCACCAATTAACACAGTGTATCTCGTTTGTATTATCCATACAAAAAAACAACTATAAAGTTGACAAATGGCCATTTTTACGGGGATTATGTACCAGATTTCTTGCCTCTGAGCCGTTGCCAGGAAACCAGCAAAGTCTCCAGGAAGTTACTGGTCCCGACCAAGAAATAGTCCAGCTCTTAACATCAAATCTGTGCGTACCAATGTTTACTATTTTACATTCTGGAAACAGTTTAAAAATCAATTCAAGATTACAAATATGAACAAACAGCATAATTTCTGTCTCGGTGTGAATGTTAAATTCAGTATGTAAATCCTCCATTCCCTTAGTAAATGAATGAGCTGTATTACAGTGAGCTACACTTATCTCTGAACCTAATGGACTGATGCTCACACAGCTATTTTAGTCCATACTAATAAGGCATAACACATAAGTAGGCAAACAAATTGGCAAACAATGTTCAACCAACAATCAGAAAACACAGTGAAGAACACACACTGCAGTTGGTCCCTTACACGCAACACAAACACAAGACATTTCCCTGGAGACACTACACTGAACTCATGTACAGTACATATCTTTTTCTAGCTTATGCTGAGATAAACAGAATAAGCCAAGAAGCAGTGTTAAAGTCAGCACTACTTTATTTCAGGATCAGATGGGTTTAAGATAGTGTCCGATGTGGAATGAGATTAAGAAAAGAACAGGCAATAAACAAAGCATGTGTATTTCCAAGGCAGTACATAACACTAAAAGCATCGCATAACAGTCAGCAGAGATATAGCTCTATCTGTAGGGGCTTTGTGCTAAACCCTTCAATAACCAACGAGCTGAAGATTTTGAATAATTATTGCAGAGAAGTCAGTTGTATCTACACGGTAATCTCTTAAAATGTCTTTAGTTCTGGATAGAAAATAATTATATGTAGCAAAGGTGAAGAAAAAATATGTCTTTAAAATTGTTAAAGCTGGATAAACTATAGTCAACACCCAAAAATGGCAAAAGACCAAGTCAGACATGTCAGAGTCGAGACCTACAGCCCTGCTCAGAGTAATACCTAAACACAAGTTTATCAAGAGAATGGAGAATATGGGCTGACATAGAGTCATCAATTGGCACTTGGCATGTTTGGCAAGCATAACCAGCATCACAGAAAATCTGATATAATCAGCAAGACAAAGTATCAGATGTAAAGACTTATCTGTCCTCCATACATGTTGGTAACAAGTAAAAGTACCGTATCATACTCATAATCCCCATCAATGTAAACAGGGAGCAGCGTTAATTAGGGTGCTGCAATCAAAGATGATTATCTGGGATACAAGCACATAAGAAGGGTGGGAACAGTGTATATGTCTCTGTTTTCATGCTGGCTTACTCTCTTACTCTTATTTGGGGTAGGATTTGAGGGAGTCGTCTGAGGGAGGAAGAGTGAGAGACAGATAAGGCTGTAGCAGTGCTCAGACGGCTGCACACACACACACACACACACACACACACACACACAATATCCTGACCTTGTCGCAAACTCATGAGCGCAAATTGCACAGCCCATTTCTTTACTCATACAGCCCAGTAACCCGGCCTCTCTGGATACACACACACACACACACACACACACACACACAACACACACACACACACACACACACACACACACACACACACACACACACACACACACACACACACACACACACACACACACACACACACACCATTCTGCTCTTTTGCTATTAAAGCATGCTCAAACCCTTACAAGACTGCAGCAACACACATCAAAAGATTGGCGTCCTGGAAAAACCACTGGCCTTAAGCTCTGATAGCATGCATAAAACACCAAGTCTTGCCTCAGCAGCAATAATAGAAATTTGTTTTTTTAGGATACACAAATGCAGGTTGCTAGCCACACGCTGTGGCAGTTCCACAACAATTTCCATATTTCCTTACAAAGAAAATAACAAATTCTGAAATACACTTTTGCAGTTTCTTTGATTTTATTAACCTAAATAGCGATTTCCCACATTTCAGCTCAACACATTCAAATGGTTTGGAGAGGTGAATTATGCCTCACTGTATACCTATTAATTACATTTCAAGTCAGTCAAGCCGCTAGCATGGCTGTAGCTCCTCTATTGATTAGAAAATGTTCTTTTCTCCCCCTCTTACTTTCTTCACTTCATACACACAAAACACACTCACACAGTTACACGCATATTCTCATGGACTTCCAGCTTGTTTAAGATCTTTATATGGACTGTTTCCAGGTCAATCAGCAGAGACAGAATTAGACCTTTTCTTGTCCGCCAGTTGTGCTTGTCTTATTACATCATTCACCGTCTGTAACACACAGCCATCTCACATTTACATCATCTAACCCCATTTAGTAGCTCTCTGGTTTCCACATACACAATTAGACACAGTAAAAGACTGTATTAAATGCATAAAAGATTGCAATTAATAGATTGTTGTTTGTTGTTTGTTGATTCATGTTATAATAAATAATAAACTACTAACTAATAAACTATCTCTTGTTTGAAAAATATATTTCCAAACGTGGGATAATACAAATCATATTTCACACTGTGTGACATCTACTGTGATAAACAATGGATTCAATAAAAAACTAATACTAATGAAATATTTTTTCTTTCTTTCTTGAGCTTCTTGTCATCGGTTTAAATCTTTTAAACACCTACGTAACACAAAGCGGAAAGTTTCTTTCCATAACAATATATAGCAGCAGCATTTTGTTATTGAACTTGTCAGACGGAGCTGTAACTTCGCAGCTTTTAACACAAACCGCTGCTGAATCTACTGTAGTTTCAGCCACTTCAGCTAAAAGTTGACAGCGCCAGCAAAAAGAAAGGGAGGGAGGGAGGTGTGTGTGTGTGTGTGTGTGTGGGGGGGGGGGGGTGAGGTTAAGAGGTTGAGTGTGGGAAAAGGAGGGGAGGAGAGGGAAAAAGGATTAAAGCATCAGAAGGTATAGTGTTCCTCTGAAAGATGACGGGCTGATGGCTGCTCCCACAGGACGGACTGGAGGAGTATTCCCACCAAATGGAAGAGTTTAACAGTTACCACCCACTGAGAGAGATGTAGAGACAGAGACAACACACACACACACACAAACACACAGTCACAGACACCTGCATTTACACAAACATCCACATGTAGGTACACACAAAATATTAAATATTAAAATATGATCAATTACAAAAGACACACGTGCATGCTTGCACGTCACATATTGTACACACGCACATTTTGTTGGTGAACTATGAAAAAAATATGACTACAGGTAAAAATGGAATGCATGAGTTAATCATTTTGTGCTGTAAAATATGTAATTTCAGTGAAGTCCTTGAACATAAATAAACATGTCCGTTTACTACACGGAAATACAAAAAAAAACCTAAAATGCACACAGAAACACACACAGCATGGTAAAATCCAGACAGCAGAAGTGGACGATGTTGTGCAGTGAAGTGTCAGGTGAGGACACCTAACACCCCACTGCACTGACGCTTTCTGTGTACATCAGCAAAGCCATATTGCCCTGCTATAAAAAAAATAAATAAATAAATAACGAGACAGAGTTTGCTGTTCTCCCATGTCTGTGGCAGACTTGGACTGGTGTGACCCTGCTAACACATCAGTGCTTTGATGGGTTTATGCTGTTGGCTGGCAAGCTCGAATAATTAGAATCACAAACAGCCGGAAAGAGGCAGACAACAGGAGGCAGGGAAGGATGGGATTTTGATTAAGCTGTGAGATGCTGCCAAGCTAGTGAAGGGTTTTAGTTCAGTGAACCCCACAAAGCCCCAGGACAACCCACACTTCATCTGGCCATTTGACATAGACACACAAGAAATAGTATTGCCCTATTTCATATTGAAGATGTCATCATTTTGTCATCATCAAAAAATGTCTTGCAATATATACCTAATTACTGAAAAGTACGCACATTCCAAATATGTTCTCACATAGGATTACTCATCTTGAAATAAAACACTTCTTTTTCTTTCCAATCATTGTGTAAATTTTCTTACAAAAACTGTGACGACCTCTCCTCTTATTCTTATTTTCAACTGATCAATTGAGCAAAGACTTGAACCACAACTGAAGCATGCAACTGGCTTCAGGGTCACAGTTACCGAGCGGCTATTGATCCTGGTAAAAGGCATCAATATGAGATAGAAGGTTCAAAACTAAATGAAAAACCATGTGCAAGCACCAGTGATCTCTCTATCCACAGGTTTAAGTTCAACGTTTACCCTGTTATTCTTATCCTAATCCAATATTTCAATTTTAGCCCAAGACCTGCCAATAACATAGCCTAGTTCTCAAATGTCCTGACTGAAAACTGAAAACAGTATTGGACAACAAATTCAACGCTAGTCATTACAAATCAGAAAAACAATGCGATTCCATAAACACGAGTTAGACCAAAGATGCTGTAAATGTAATGATTCACAACAGTAACGGAAACTGGATCCACAAAAGTGTAGACTAGCTGTCAAATTGCTTACATTGGGCTTCAGGCCAGGAAGCAACAAAATATCACCAGTGAACGATAACAGTCAGTAAACTGTATGTGCTAAAGAAGTGTGCCAGTAAGGGTTACTACTAGCAACAAACTCAAACTAACTGTTGGTGGCAGAATAATCACTCTCACTTTAACCTACTCTCAGTAATTGCAGGTGTTGGTGTTACAGCTCCTCCGGCAACACGCTCTAATTAAAACAGGTTAATTGCTGTCCAGGACTAACAAGACAGAGGGCACCACAAGTAATTAATATGACGATAACTTCAAACACCAGCAGCAAGAGCACATTTTCACCTAAACACACACACACACACACAACTGAGAATAATGGTCACCAACATCTGTGGTAGAACAAAGAGTTGGCTTGGGAGGAAACAAATACAGTATCCATTATGTGTTCAGTTAGCTTACAAAGATAATTACACAATTACAGTATTGTCTACACACTAACTGATGTAAGAAAAACATATATTCATGCAAGTGCTTTGCAGTGTTGTACCCAAAGTGGGGTGCCTTTGGCTAATGCAAGCCTACATTACATTAGTCGTTCTTGGATAAAGCTTGGCACACAGGAGAGGTCAAGCACCCTTGCTCAGAAGCACTTAGGCATTATTGGCCACCATCACTACATAGATGATAAGGTTACATTTCTGGTTCATTAATGTAAAAGGGGAGGAAATCTGAACATGGTGATAGAAATAACTGTTTAAGTCAGAGAAGGTTTGCTGATTGTTTTTTTTTCTATAATTGTAAATGAAAATAACTTTGTGTTTTGAACTGCTGTTTGGACTAAACAAAAATTTGAATATCAACTTGTGTTCTGGGACATTGGGACACTGCCATTTTTAACAATTTTCTGAGGTTTTATAAATCAAACAATGAACTGAGCATATGCAGACCTCATTCTCTTCTTATGGTTCAGATTACTTTTCAAAATCTTTTCACAAGTAGATGAATAATTAAGCAAAATGTGGGGTGAAGTGTATAATTTTAGGCTGGGTAAATCAAAAGAATGCAAAATATGCGCATATTAGCACAGTAATTTCCTCCTTCATCTCAGAGAGCGAGGGGGTCAGAGCCCAGACTCTCTCCATTATCTGTAATGGACAGAAAGGAAAATGAAAGAAGAGCAGAAGGAGAAGAAAAAATCTGAAGATCTGAAAATCTGAATACAGAGTGAGAGAAGTGTGAGGGAAGATTCCTTCTAGTGTGGCCATAGACAAAAAATGTAGAATGTATATTTTCTGTGAGATGAATAAGAGCGTCAGTGACCCTCTCTCCCTGTTTCATTCCCTCCTTCAGCCTGTTCTACTGTTTTTCTATCCCCACCCTCGGTCTTTTCTACCTGAGGCTGTGTAGTGGTCTTTATTCTGGTGGGAACCGCAGAACACTTCACATCTGAGCTTAACATCTCACACATACATATAGAGTCTTAAATTGGAAACTCACAAACATATACACATGGATAAAAGTGCACTACATCAGCAGCTCTCAAAAAAGAAAATAAATCACAAAAGCATGAAAACCGCATGGTGTGGCTATACGGAGAGGTCACATTGCAGACAAAAATATGTGCAAAAATACTTGCTGTACGTTAGTAAAGACTGCTCTATCGTTCTGGTTCAATGATCACACTTTGACCCCACCCTGAACAGAATGTACACTATTTGGGACACACCCTTTACTTACTCATTGTCCTCCCTACTGCTGACGACATTTGCACAACTGAATTCTACTTTTCATCTTGTTCACTACTTCCTCTTTCTGTAAGTACCTCAATATTTGCTTTGATAACATTTGGATGGGGAATTAATTTACATAACGGAATCTAGAGTCGGTCTGCAGAAGGACATCTGCATGAACAAAGAGGTGGGGGAGATAGAGGGGGGAATTCAAACAGATCATTTCTGATCTGATTATAAATGCTGTATACATCTGCAATTGCAATTTACATATGAAAAATATGTAGATGAACACCAGCATATTATTCCCTCATGATTATGGACACTTTCATACAAATGTCTTAAATACATTTAAATGTGGTATATAGGGCTACAACCTGACAATTATTTGCACTATCCATTAATCTGTAGATTATTCAGCGTCATGTCTTTTGGCATGACAATGCTGGTCCACCACTTTGGTCCAGAGTGAAATATCTCAACAACAATTGTATGAATTGCCATGAACTTTTGTTATGGACATCCATTGTCCCCAGAAGATAAATCCTACTGACTGTGGTGATATGTTAACTTTTCCTCTAGCGTCACTGGTAGGTAAAAGTTTTCCCATATGCTGTGAAATATCTCAACATCTTCTATATGAACTGGCACCAAATTTTGTAGAGATGTTCATGGTTCCTGAGGATGAATGCCAAAGGATTTTATTGATCCCTTGACTTTTAGTCTAGTGCCACTATCAGGAAAACTTTTCAATTTGTCCAATACATGCAGAACTAATGGCATTCCCATCAGCCTCAGGCTCAGCTGTACTGTTTAGTGTTCTTACAGAGCTGCTAGCAGGGCTATAGACTCTCAGTCTTGTTTCAATTAATTGATTGATCATTTTCCAAAACCCCAAGGTGACAAAATTGTTTGACCGACCAACTGTCTAAAACCCCAAAAATATTCAATTTACAATTATATACTTTAATATTAAACAGAAACACGAAATAAATTATCACATTTAAGGAGCTAAAACATATTTGCAAATTAAGGTTAATTGGTAATCAAAACTATTTGCCATTACTTTTTTGGCAATTGACTAATCACCTAATCGACTAATTGTTGCAAGCACTAGTTTTCTTTATGACATACTGCGTGTCAAATCAAAAACACTACAGTAAAAGTATGCAGCAGTAAACTGCCATTTACAAAGCTTATAACAAGCATAATATTTTGTAAAATCTGTTTACAAAATGCTCATGAATATACAAAATATACAAATACCGGTAACTATGCAAAGTACATAAACTGTAAAACAATATTGAAAAATGTAAGATTTTCTTCACATGGGATACTATGCTGTCACTGTTTGTGATCAAGTGATATTCCTGCCATTGACCATTCACGAGTTTGACACAGAGGCATCCCTGGAATGTCACACAAGGTCAGCATCTAGCAAGCTACTCAGTTGCCAAATAATATCCAATCATGTCTGTCTCCCTACCCTCCTTCATGCAGCAATCTACTAAACAGTGTTGAAAATCACTCAGCCATTCATCCTAGAAAGAATAATAAGCACCAATTTGAGTAAAAGTGAGAGTTATGGATGAGCAGGGTTAGGAGGTCACGGAGTTCGAAGGTCAGACCCCTAGACTGCTGCTTGACCATGGATAAGAGGGAGGCTGTAATGTGTTAAATAGGCCTTTGAATCCCTCTGGAGTCGTCTCTACACAGCCTGCACACAGGGTAGCCCAATCCTACAGCATGCTGAGGACTATTTCCAGAATGTAAACACTGGAACATTTGTCCTTTCTGACTCAAACTATGCCTCTAATAAGAGATGGAGAGTGTAAAATGATGTTAGCAGAAAAGAGAAAATATCAAGAGCAATAGGGGGATCAGGGGGGGGTCCACTCTCATGATCACATGACACACAGCTTAGGGGTCAGAGGTTAGGTCATGGGGGCCTTGTAATTAGTCTGTCTACCAACCAACCATGTCTCATAGGACATGCACCATTTATGGCATCTCACCCCTGACCTATGGCTCCTAGTCTCTAAAATATCCCCACAATGTCAGTGGTGGACAGTGTACCGGAAGGTGAACTCTCACCCCAGAAAATAGAGGAGGGTCACAGGGGAGTGAACACCAATACCGCAATAGGATCATTCAGGCTAGAGTGCAGATTAGGTTCCTGTGTGTTTGTTTCAAAACATGGATCTGTGTGCATGCAGTTACCAGGCTATATACTGTCTCTCAAGAGAGTAACAATTGTACCCTAAATCACACAAACCCATGCTAATACAATTACAGATGAAACGATTGCTTCATTAATCGAGTAGTCGATCAACAGAAATTTAATCAGCAACAATTTTGATAATCAATTAATTGTTTCAAAGGATACTCCAGCAATTTATTGTACAGGTACTGTACATATACTTTCATGAAGTTGAGCATATTTTAAGGATTAAAAAGCTGCTTTAAATGTGTGCAGTGGAGGCCAAGATATCCTGACTTTCAGCCCCTATGGGTCAAGCTAAAACAAACACTGAATCCACAATGCATTTCCCATAATGCATCGTGATAGTATTTTTCATCAGTCCCTACCAGGTAAAACTCCACATCTCTAGTTGGTAACACAAGCTTTCTGAATAAAAGTTGTAGTCTCAAGTTAAGATGATCCATCATCAGTTATTTTGCTCAAACTTTGGGGTGCTCCCTCCAGAAGCACAGAAGACATTATGCAACAGGCTCAGACGTCCGAGTTTTGCCTATGAAAAGGCCATTTTGGGCTTTGGGAATTACAAGGGGAAATTTTCACAATTTCCTGACACTTTGTAGTCACACGGCTAACTGAATGATTGAGAAAATAATCTGCAGATCAATCGATAATAAATATAATCATTAGTTGCAGCCCTAACGATAATCAACTTTTCAATGGTTGCAATTTAATTCCGAACTTGAACTGACAGCCATATTACGTCAATCACATCTGTTAGCAAGCCACACAACTGAATGAGCTTTTTATTTTCAAAATGATTGATACCCAGTAAAGTTGAGAATTATTCCACTACAGATAAATTAACATTACAGATGTTAGGTGGGTGGGAACGTAATACATATAGCATGCAGCTGTTAAACAAGTAAAAGCCTGTCCAGAGTGTTCAGCTGGAGTGCTGGGCCATACTGTTGCAGCCCTGGGGGGGGAATGATAGGAAGCCACCTCCAGAAATGTGACCACACTGGTTCTTGTCAGCAGTGCTTCGGAGTGCAAAGCTGGATGTGTATGGGAAGAAAAAAAGAACACAACCCTGTAAATGCTCATAGAGAAAGTAAACCTACTAACAGAGGCACATAGACACAGAAAAACACACACAAGTGCACTTCTCTCTACTTATGTAACCTGGTTGAAAAACAGAACCTTCACCTGAGCCATCTTTCAGTGAACACCAGAGGGACAGCCCTACCACCTCCAAGTATGATTGTGTACATGTACATGTGGGTGATGGAGATCAGTTAATAGCAGTATATTTTCCCCTTTCTTTTTAATATGATGCAGACACATGCACATGTGCTCTCACTGCAAGTAGCAAGCAACAAAAGGAGTGGGCCCTGTAAGACTGGTTCACGCTGCCTTTGGGAGGAACACGCACAACTACTGTGTTGTGTTAAACCCTGAAGCAATGGCTATTAAAGGATGATAACACCTTAAGCATTACATTTTACCTGAAAGCTTGTTGTTGCGATGCAGTGACAGTTATGCCCCAAGCCTTGTCTGCTCATTCTAGGATTTAACTGAATTTGAAGGCATGCTGTGAAGTTGAAGGTTGGTGCTGACGTTTATATATGCAAATGCTTTTGTCAACATTTAAAAAGTGTTCTCTGTGAAATACCATTTAAATATGAGGCACTAATACCAGAATTAGTGCTAACACCTTCATCCATTGTATGCCTTAGATCCGAGACATAATAGTAATAGTATAATGACATATGACCTATCACATGATCATCTGTCAACAGCTAGCTAGATAGTCATTGTCTTTCTCGTTCTATTTTTTTTCTGCTTCTATACTAAGCTTTGTTGGACTCCTCTGCTGTCCCAGCCTATCTCCCTCACTGTCAGCAGCATTGGTAAGTCTCTATTATTCATCACCTCCACTCCCAGGCTATTTATACCAGCTTTTACAGTCCGTCTGTCTTTCCGCTCTGCTGGCTGCATCTGTCTACACTAATACAGCTATTTCACCTTGTATATGCAGTTTTGGGGTGCCTGTGAGTTCTTCTTGGCCTGAAACAGCATCACTACTAGTGCCAGCACAGTGGAAAGACATATGCATACACTGACTTCCATGCATAAAGGCTAATACATTCTGCTACATCAAAAAAAGAAAGGCTGGGGTGCCTGGGTAGCTCACCTGGTAGAGCGTGCGTCCCATGTGCAGAAGCTCGGTCCTCGCTGCAGCGGTCCTGGGTTCAATTCTGACCTGCGACCCTTTGCTGCATGTCATTCCCCCTCTCTCTCCCCTTTCAAGTCTAAGCTGTCCTTTCAAATAAAGGCCTAAAATGCCACACAAAATATCTAAAAAGAAAAAAAAAGGAAAGACTCTTTGCTGAAAAAACTGTGCCAAAATGTGGTTGCCACCACTAATGACCCTGATGAAAACCATTGGTGGGTTTTACTGAAGAACTGCAGATGTTAATTTTAGTAGTAAAATAACAAGTAAGGCTTCCCTAATTATTATTTAGCACTGCCTCCAATTCTGCTGCCTGACTGCCTTCAAAGCTAAAATTTAAGATTATCAAGTAAAAAGCAGAAAAAGAGACACATCCCATTTTCCAATCGATTTTCCACACGTCTTGCTACGTATGTATGTGCTGTATTATCTGCTGGTTCGGAAATGCCACTGAGTCACAGAAAAAGACAATCAGAAAAACAGTTACAACTGCCAGCAAGTTACTTGGGATAACACTACCGAGCATTGAACACATTTACAAAGACAGACTGGTGTGAAAGGCCAATAACATTGTATGTGACTACACACACCCCTGTCATCTCATTTTAAACTACTGCCATCTAGGTGTCATTTCTGCCCACTCCTTCTGACTAAGAATAGATCCAAATTCTCTTTTGTACCACAAGCCATAAAAGCCTTAAATCAGTCAAAATAAGCTAGATGTCCAGCTGGCCTGGTCATACCTAAGGGTGTATAGTGTAGTGTATTGTAGTGTGTGATGTATGTTCTTCATGTTATGTCTGTCGGTGTCTAATGTAGGGACTATTTGTTTGTATGATATGTCTGATGTCCTGTCATGAAGTGCCTTGCGACTGTGCCGCAAACCCAACAGCCCCACAGGGACAATAAAGTTATCTACTACAGTATATGATTATTCCACTGCACATTTTCAGAGCTAAGCATTTCATGTATGAATTTGAAGTATACACACTCTGCAGTTTGCATGTGGATTGCTCCCCTGAGGTATTAACTCCATTGATGACCCTCCAATATCTCATTTCCCCAGGGAGAAAAGCAGAGTGCCAAGTCACTTCACATGGGACCATCCGCCATTGCCATGAAAAAAAAAGGCTTTAAGTGCCGACTGGTAGAATGGATGTGTATACTGTATGAGAGTGTGTGTGTGTGTGTGTGTGTGTGTGTGTGTGTGTGTGTGTGTGTGTTACTGTGTGTCTGTTGGCCAGTGCAGGACACAGCTGTTCAGTTTAATATAATGGATGAAGATCACAAGATCACAAACTGTATTTATATTTCAGTAGGGTGGCTCCCATCATGAAATGTAATGTTTTTATGTAGGCTTATGCAACCGTAATTAATAATTCAATGGAAATAATTGTTACCAGCACTTCCATAAAGGCATGTGTGTGCTGTGATGATGAAAAACAATCATAACAGCATTAACATATTCAGCCACTGGTATGCATGGCTACATACCTACAATGTAAAAATATGCAAAATCCTCAAGATATGTTTTTTTTTTTTTTTAAGATGAGGTGGACAAAATGTGATCTGATCCATCTGCAATGACCTGGAGGCTACCTCTTACAACTTGAGTTATGAAGAGTAGCAATGCCCTCTAGAGGATGATGCATCTTACACAGTCCAGATAAAAGCTGTTCAGAGTTGCAGATTCAGTTGCATCTTTAAAATCACGTCTTTTTACTCTTACTTGTTTTAAATGATTGGTGTTTGTATTTTTATTATTCTATTGTTTTTGGTAATGTCAACATGGGACCAAAATGTCCTATAGGGTTAGTCAACCAGGCCCGATGGTCTTTAAGATAGGAAGAAAGTGTCTTTTTTTTCCAACATATCTTAAATATTATTTTTTTCTTACCTATTAGCCTGCATGTCTGTCAGGTGGACTACACAGCATGATGACTGAGAGGCCACCGGTGACTACCCGATATATGCCATATTTGATAAAGTTGTCGGCGGTCTGTCTGTAAAATTGTACAGTGCAACAGACTAAAACTGAAGTCCTTTACATTTACATTGTTTACCACATAATTCTTAAATCATACATACCACTTTTATCCTCCATTAATTTATCTGGAACTTCAGTGTTTCTTTCCCTTGTTTAGGCCTATTTTACATTTGTAGCAGTAGCATTTTCAAGTGTTTGTTAAGTAATCTTAAACTATAAACCCATTACTCCCCTAACGTAGGCTATCTTAAATTATAGCTAGGCTACTATACACGCTGAAAAAGTAATTCAAATACTCAACACTAGAAATTAGTTACATTACTTTCCCTTAGGCTAGTTAAATGTCGGTCACATACAGGTAGGCCTATGCCCTGTGTTTAGAAGGATAAAGAAAATAAGGCATAGCCTAGTTTAACGAGCAGTCAGACTACACATTGGAGCTTTACTGACCGTCAACGACGTTAGAGCCAGGTAAAACCGAGGTGATATCAGGATATAGTGACAAGCTAGGAGCAAAAACACGTAAATAAGCCAGTTCATGATTTACCTGAAAGGACAACCCTCTGGTTTTGGCGGATGCTATAGCCCGCCTACATAGACAGTATATAAAAGCCCGCCTACATAGACAGTATATAAAAGCCCGCCTCTGGCTAATTAGGCTAAACGTGTCCGGATCTTCGGAGTGTGCGTGAATGAAGCCAAATCTGTGACCCATCCGATTCTGATGGTCCTTTGGGCCCCTGTTGCCTCAACGTTCCTATCAGGTAGCCTACATGTGCTCAACGAAGGTCTCAGCTTCATTATATGATAGGGCTTCTGTATGTTAGCTAGTTTGTGGTAATTTGGTGATAAAAGCTTTATTTAGGAAAATGCACCCAAGTACAAAATACAACAATGGTATGGTGTTAGAACTAGGTTTTTGACACAGGGCATTCACAAGACAGTGCCACAAGATTAATTAATGTCGGACATATTCAATATTGTACTGTAGTGGAGCAAATTCAAAGTACAAACTCAAATTACCAAAAGCAAATTATGCACAGTAAACCAGGGCCTTTTGGGGCCACTAGGGGGTGTTGTCCACTGGGTAATCCAAAATTAGTTTAAAATTTGACCTATGTAAACACTACTAGGGCTGTCCTTGACTAAAGAAATTCTTAGTCGACTAACACTTATACGATTTTGTCGACTAATCGATTAGTTGATTTAATCAACAAAGCTGTGCTCTTTGAGAGGTGGTTAAGACTAGAAAAGCGCAATATAAATGTAGTTAATTAACCATCTGTAAAACTGAGTTTCTCCGAAATTAATCCAGCAAAAGCACCACTTTAAATCTTGTGTTCGCCAGAAATGTTCTCATAAGTTGCTTGGAAATGAGTAATTAAGCATGAATAAGCATAAAAACTGACTTATCGACTAAAGAAATCTTAGTCGACTAAGACGAAAACGACCGATTAGTTGACTAATAGGGGGCAGCCCTATACACTAGTCACCATTTTTAACCAATCCAAATTATAACATATCCATAACAAATAAGAACTTAAGTTGCAGTTCTAGTAGCACAGTCCAAATTTCAAAAGCAAATAAACCCACAGGTGTAACTAGTAACACCAACGATGGCAAGGTGGGTCAGTAAGTCATGTTTGGCAGGGCCCTGGGACTTTCACACCTACAATGGTATGCTACTATTAATGGTATTAGTTTAATAAGCCAAAATGTCCCACTGTGAGAAAGCTCTATTATTTAAGCTCAAACACTACTTTGTCTCCACCTGTATTCCTAATTTTTGTTTGGACTGTCAACTGTCCACACACACACCCCTCAAACTGGCAAAATTATCACACATGATTAAGAAGAACTGACAACTTTGTAAATTGTACACATCTGTTTATTACTTGTGCGTTACCAATTCTTTGGGACCAAAACTAATCAACAGACATATAAACCCATACATACAATTGTCATGAGGAACGGACAAGTTAAAGCATGGCTCATCTACTCTCTAGACTAGTCAATAAAAAGCCATTTACTTTTGTAAATTGTACACATCTGTTTATTACTTGTGTGTTACCAATTCTTTGGGACCAAAACTAATCAACAGACACATAAACCCATTGTATACATACAATTGTCATGAGGAACGGACAGGGTAAAGCATGGCTTACCTACTCTCTAGACTAGTCAATAAAAAGCCGTAGAGTATTGTAAAGGACACACTGTCACATTAGATAGCTTAGTCTGATCTTAAGTGCTGTCTGTAAAAGTTGTTTCCAGTGCTGCATGATCTGGCAGTGTTTACTGGGCGATGCCAATGACCCCACAAGCCAGACGTCCACCAGCATTGCCCGTCTTTAGACTTTCGTCATTGCCTCCTTTTCCCAGGTCATCGGCCTTCTCATGGATCTAAATACAGGACCAAAAGTTAGAAAAGGTTTTCTTAATTAAGTTTATAGTCTAGATGCTCAATTCCATTGGCAATAAGGCCCTTTCTCTTACCACCATGGTTCTGCCAATGATTGAGTATTTGCCAGTGAGGGTGATTATCTTGTCCGTGATGTCTATCTTGGCAACATTATCTCCTCCTGCAGTCACATTGCCCAAGTCTCCAACATGCCTATTTACATAAAGAAAAATGCCCAATGTTTGTGCATGCTACAAACTAACCCTGTGGTTGACAATTCTGTGTGCATTACTCAATTTTCAGGTCATAATTATGCTGTTGGGAAAACTGTATTTTCACTGACTCTAAAATACATTTTTATGACTGATGCCGATTTATTAAGCTCAAACTATTCAAGTCCAGTTCCAATGAGACAACCTGTAGGGGGACCGAAGCGGGAAAAGTTCTCTAGTGTTGCTTTAATGTTTCAAACATCAGTTGATGAGTTTTATATTTCGGGCAGGGCCCTTTGCTGCATGTTGTACCTATTTTTCTCTCTGCATGATTCTTGTATGTATGAGGTACATCTGCTAAGAAAAAGGAATACAAATGTGGTTTAAAGCTATGTTGTTCCCCTCCAAAGAGTTCCTCATTTCTCTTAACATTTCTAAATGTTAACCGTTTGCATCAACTGTTATATAATGGGCAAAACCGGTTTTATCTCGTCATGACTTTGAAATTTTAATCCATGCTTTTATTACCACTCGTTTAGATTATTGCAATGCACTGTACTCCGGTCTTAGTAAATCACTGATGGCACGATTACAACTAGTCCAAAATGCAGCTGCTCGTCTTCTAACTGGAACTCGAAAATTTGACCATATCTCACCCATTCTCCGATCCCTCCACTGGCTCCCTGTGCACTATCGCACTGATTTTAAAATTCTTTTATTTGTTTTTAAATGTCTGCATGGCCTGGCCCCTCAATACCTGTCTGATCTGCTCGTGCCATACATTCCGGGTCGATCGCTCCGGTCGGCTGACCAGGCACTGCTGGTCGTCCCTAAGACCAAACGCAAAACCAGAGGTGACCGCGCGTTTGCAGTGGCAGCTCCAAGACTCTGGAATGAGCTGCCTTTACACATTAGGCTGGCTGAGTCTCTTCCTGTTTTTAAATCTCGTTTAAAAACTCATTTATTTTCATTGGCGTTTAACTCAGTTTGAGGGTTGACTTTTTTCAGCTTTGTAATATTGTTGCATTTATTTTATTATCTATTGTTTTTATTTTTGTTGTGCTTTTGTTGTATGTTCTTATTTATTTAGAGACTGTGTTCAGCACTTTGGTCGACAGTGTTGTTTTTAAAGTGCTTTATAAATAAAGGTGGATTGGATTGGATTGGATTATGAGGCCAAATGATTTGCTGAACACTGAACTGGCTCATAACTACTCTTCCCTCAGACAGACTCACCTCTCTTCATCTGTAGGACCAGCATGAGTCTTGTTGTGTGGATTGAAGTGAGGGCCTGCACTGATGCACCCTGGTAATAACCGAGAAAGAAAAAATAAAATAAACATCTTTATCATGAAACATTAAGATTCAGTCTGAGTGTAGGTACGCTAAAACCACACAATGCAGTTATTCATTTGCAAATCCTGCCATTTCAGAAACCTGATAGATTACCACACAACTACTGCCAGATACTCACCGTTTGTATTGTCCCCAAAAGCATGGACATGGAAACCATGCTCACCAGGAGTAAGGCCTTTGATTTCTCCTGTCAGCTTTACAGCGGCTGAACCCTCCTAACCGATCAGGATAGCATGATTTATCAGGAGAAACAAAAGACACAAAAGAGCTGTCAAAGCCAGGTGGCTAGAAGGAAAAGTAAACAAAACAAGAATTATGTCCATGTCATTTGCATTCCCCAGACAGTCTTTTCTTTATTTCAATACATTTGAAAACCAAAAATTCTAGCAGTCTACCAAATGCTTAAACTTTAAAAAAGGTGTGTAATTTTAAATACAGTATATTGGTGTGATCATGATATCCTACATCATTTTCTATCCAAATGGCTCTTTTTTGTAGTGTGCTTAATGACTAAGGTGATTTTGTAGGCGTTTCCCCATACGCAGTAATTTAAATTCGTTAACACAACTCAACAGAATATGAAGTGCTCTCTCTCATTCAAAACGTTCCTTGCCCATCACTCCGTGCTACTTTTGATCACATGTTTAGATGGGGTTTCTAGAAGATTTAGTGATTACAAATTACAACCAGAAATTTATTATTTTGCAGATGCACCGTTATTGCTTCCGGCTATTAGCGTTGTCCAAGATGATTGGTATTGGTTTAAAGAAATGGCAATAAACCATAGCGCGATTTTTTTATCCCGGAGTGCTGTGTGGACTAGACAGCAGGGCTCTCAAGTGTCACGCATTGAGCACGACAGTCACTCATTTCGGTCTTTTGTCACGCACTACCGCCCCACATATTGTATTTCTCACGCAGAAAAACTATAATACATTTAATATGCTCTTTCTATGGACCAGAAGAAGAAGAAAAAGATAAATAACGGCAGAACTGGCAGCAAAATTGACGTCAATGCTTCGATTTGATTCAATGACCTACTGGGTCGGATCAAGCCTTTCATTCACCATAAAATTACTCATCTTAACCCAGCAGTCACTCTGAGAGTCCTGCATCCGGTTGCCCAGGAGCTCGTTCATGCTTCCCGGTTCGGCAAAAAACAAATCCTGGCGCTCCGGCAAGATCTACGTCATTTTAAACTTCACAATGGCGTGCGCCAGCTTAGCTACTGTAAAACAGCCATAAGTCGAGCCTGCCACATCAGCCAATCAAAAAAAAAAAAAAAAAAGAAAGGGGCTACACAATAGCCAATCAGAAAATAGCACTATTGTATCTGGGTAAGAGTTAACGCAATTAAAGACATTTTCAAGCTTTATTGTGATAGGACAGCTGAAAACATGAAAAGGCAAGCAATTAAAGAGTGTGTTAAGAAATCATTCTGTTTTTGATACTGTACTTAAATTGGCAATTGACAAACAATTGACAAGCATGTTGATTGACATGTTTTAATTATGTAAAGACATGTTCAAGGAGTTCAGATAGAGCCTGTATCAGGGCCATATTTAATTCAAAGTGTTATGTCACTATCTTTGGTGGTACTACTACTACTACAACAACACTTAAATGGCCAGTAGATACTGTATTTTCTGTATTCATTGAAGCCTTTATGTTTACAGGCTTGTGGTGATACGCAATGTGCTATAGGTGACAAAAAAAATAAATAAAAAAAAAATAAAAATAATCTATGTTTGGTACTGCCAATTTGTTTTGTCATGGTTCATGTGTTCAATAAACATTACACTTCGTAAGAAAAAAAAAAAATTGTGGCAGAGAATCGTGATATCAATTCTAAGAAAAATAAATAAATAATTTGTATTTTCCCCAGTATTTCCCCCCCGAACCGTGCAGGCCTATCAACAACCAATGAAAAAAAAAAAAGCACATCCTGGAATTGTTCACGCGATTCTGCTACATCATCTTCCGGAAAGTTTCATTGACCCACAGAGGAAACCACTGGAGCTCCTAGCATGACTTTGAGCACAGAGTAAGTCCTCTCCTGTTTTAATGTTACAACAAATTCACAACTTGTTTTACACAAACAATGACAACTTGACTGCTGTTAGAGAATGTCAGTGCCATATGTCAAATCTCTTCTGCAAGTCTGAGCAATTATTAATAACAAAAACAACACTACTACTACATTCCCGTCACCCGTCCAACCCGCCCCCTCTTTGACCACCTGGGGTCACTCTTGCCAGTCTTCAAAACTTGAAAGCCCTGAGACAGACCTCTCTTCGCAGCACTGTGGAGGAAGGTCTGGCAATGCGAGACTACTGTCATAACTCAAAAAGCTATAACAATGCCAAAAATTAATATGGACATTTCTCATATATTTTAGTTATTAATATTTTTACTTATATCCCCTAGCTATATCCTATAGACTTCCCCAATGATAACATTTAGCAAATCTAAAACTTCCAAAGGCTCCTTTTAGCAACAAGCTGGCTCAGCAAGTAGCTTTTCTTCTATCAGCAATACCAACCCTGCTTAACCCTTGTCTGTGGGACCCGTTTTCAATGTTTGCTAAAAGAAAAATGATGCCATTTATTTCTTCTAACTCAAACTCACTGGCCTTGGCTCATTTTCTGTGAAGAACAAAAAAATAACTTATATTCAATGATGATCTCAAAAAGGGTAAATGGCCTCTCTCTCTCTCTCTCTCTCTCTCTCTCTCTCTCTCTCTCTCTCTCTCTCTCTCTCTCTCTCTCTCTCTCTCTCTCTCTCTCTCTCTCTCTCTCTCTCTCTCTCTCTCTCTCTCTCTCTCTCTCTCCTCTCTCTCTCTCTCTCTCCTCTCTCTCTCTCTCCTCTCTCTCTCTCTCTCTCCTCTCTCTCTCCTCTCTCTCTCCTCTCTCTCCTCTCTCTCCTCTCTCTCCTCTCTCTCCTCTCTCTCTCCTCTCTCCTCTCTCTCTCCTCTCTCCTCTCTCTCTCAAGTAAACATCTGTTAAGTATTTTTACATACATTGTTATGGCTGTATTGATTTAAAAGCCTAATTATGTGGTGGGTCCACCAGACCCGGGAACATTGGCTGCGTTACAAAAATATGAACACCACACAAGGGTTAAACTATCTAACCTCGACGACACATGGGAGTCCAGCCCCTTATCAACAAGGCCAGATATTCCAGGTAACGTTAAACGGCAACAAGAACGAGGGCAGGCAGTGACTCAGCAAACATTAGTGGGCTAGCCTTTGCTCGTTTTAAAAAGGGCTATCACTGACAGTGCAGCTTTTGACGTCAAATTCAAATAGTTGTCACCAATAAGCTACAAACACAAGTGCTCCCTGAAGGGTTCAACTAACAAGCGTTAAACTGACATTGCAACAGGCGCTGTTGATGATTAACAAAACACGGACCTTAAACGTTCAAAGGTTATGACAATAAAAAAATACATTTGTTTATACATTTCCTAGATAGATAAGTACGAATTCACACGAGCAGACTACTTTGAATAAAAAGGTTATAGTATCAGTTAACGTTACTGCATGTGCACTTAACGCTAATTGGGTGTTTTACTCCGTGCATCGTTAATTTGCATTGAGTAAGTGTGCAGTCAGGTAACCTATGCAAAATCAGCGGAGGTTTGCTAAATGTGACAAAGTTCGACGCATCGTTATTCAAATCTAACATGTAGCTAGCTAGCTAGCTGAGTCTCTCCTGAAAACGGATATGGCCTCGGATATGACCGCAGGCTTGTGAATGGAGAACTTTGCTAGCTAGGTAACGTTAGTTTAATTAAAATGAATAACCACATAATTATTCCTCTGAAAACAACGTAGCACACGTTACCTCCTGCTCAAAATAAACGGTCCCGCTGGTCTCTCCAGCTCCTTTCAACACACAGACAGCTTTCACAACCATCTTCGCAGTAGTTTCCAAGCACACCCGAGTTTGTGTTGCGCTTGCCTTGCTGAGCCAGCCAACTGTATGCAAGTGTCTGATGGGCGGGCTTATAATACAGACAGCAAATCAGATTCAAATATTATCAAAAAGGACACATTTTGATTGGTCACTATGACTATGACGGTAGCGAGCTGCCCACATTGAATAACGTCATAATCTTTTTCACATTTCTCCAGCAATTAAAAATGTTTATTTGAAAGAAGGCATTGCATTTTAGTTTAAAAAAAATATTACAAAATGTATTGCTGCCATCTTAATTTATATCAGTTATCAATCAATCAACGGCCGAATATTTGCATCATATGGACTAATATATATGGCAATTAGTCTTCACGATGTTAGATGTTCCTGCACAACCAATGATTTTTTTGTTTTGTTTTACAACCAATGATTTATTTAATATTCCTCCTGGTTCCATATAAGGTAACTAAGCTGCGGGGCAAGGCTGTCAGTAGGCCTCTTAAAGTGAGAGGTAAACTCGCATTGTCTCTGTCACAAAGAGCATGACTAAATAATATGCTGGTCAGTACAACACTAGTACAAAGCAGATGTGAAGCCATAATTTCTGGCTTTTTTTTCATATAGATGAACATTTATTGGAAAGAAATGTGTGGGCTGCAATAGTCTCGCATTGCCAGACCTATCCACAGCGCTGGAGAGCTGCAAAGTCTGCTGTCGCATGAGCTTTTTGCTGTTGAGACCTAGACTTAACAATTCATAATAAATCTTACCTGTTTTAAGGGTCAACTTGTAACCATAAGTTGAAATACTCCAAAATCACAGTACATATCAGGTCTGTGACATTTAAACAAACCATTATGTGTGCCAAGGTTGAGCATGGGTTAATCACAGAATATAATTTGAACAAGCAAAAATGATTTGGTACAAAAATAGTTTATTAAAAACAATTTCCTCTGGCTGAAATATTGAAGATTTTATGTCCATGTCTTTTGTGTTTTTAACAAATCATAGAAACATCTCAACTTTCAAACCATTAGGAGTTAAAAAAAAAAAGAAAAAAAAAGGCCTGTGTTGTTCTTTCCAAGTCAATTTGCTTCTCTCGGATAAACGAATCACAGATCATGAACAATCAACATTACACCTTTGAATCATCAGTGAAACAAGCATATTTACAGCAGTGTGTCCCAAGCAATACTCATTTAATCACTTTAGTTTTGCACTCGTGGCCCCTGTTAAAATTATTCAAGAACAAGTTGGGCTTGCAGAATCTGAGCTTCAAAAGTCAACTTAGTCAATACGAGATACAGCATGTCTGGAGGGAAACAGACACTATGTTTTAATGCTGTGTTCATCAAAATCAAAACTCAATCCAGCAACAAGGTTCCATTTTGTATTTTCGTGTGGACACAACAAAATTATATCAGAGTTTGACTGACGTACATGAGCCAAATGAAAAAGTGCTTTTGTCTGATCGAAGAGATTGTCCCCTTTCTTTCTTCCATACACATGGGAAAAAGAAAAGTCCACCAAAACATAAATCTTATCAAGTCTGCCATGTGTGTATACACAATGCTCAAAAATCCAAACTGACACCTCTATTTCTTGTGGAATGCAATACTATTAAAATAAGCTTGTTTTGGATCTCCCAAAGGTTCTACTTTATTCCTTAATGGAATAACATACACATTTAGGCAAGGGTGTGAAATTACTAAGTACTTATTACTATACTAGAATTTCCAATAGAATTTTACTTTCATTTTGATGTAAATGTTAGTTTTAAATAAACTGACATTTAACATAAACCAGGATAAAAATCTTGCATGGGCACCAAACAAATCTGCAACCCTATTGTTTTTATTTGTTCTGGCATTTGCAATTTGGTCTGGCAATTTCAGGCTAATTAAAGTCCACTTAACCAGGGGAAAATGTCTATGTTTCTTTTCAGCAGTTTTGAACAGCTCATTTGTGTGCAAGTCAATTTCTTTGCAAATGGATGTACTTATCCTTATTTTCTAGTCTTTTGTCTAGACCAATCAAAACTTCTGAAACAAAGTCCACTTATATAACATTAGTACATTTCTTAACTTCCAAAATATTCTTGGGGAGATGTACCACAATACACCTGGACATACTTTTTCTTTCGTTCTTAATTTTTCTGCATATTATGTTGAAATGTCTTATCTAAAATGCCTCATGGCCCATCCACCGTCTGTTAAGCAAAATAAATTTGATCATGCCACCGTTACAGTTTAAGTCCTTGGTTTTGAGCACCTATAATGGTTTGCCCAATATTTTTGTAACCAAACAAAATGATTATATGCACACGTAAAACACTCAATGTGATATGGATAAGTACAATATGATCAAAGAATGTGAAGTGATATTGATTCCCTAAATAATATAATGAATGACGGAGTGTTACATTTTTTTCACGAGGAATTGGGTACAAAACCTGTTATCAGTAAAATATGACTTCTATGTTTGATTCAGCAACCTTGTGAGAATAAGCTCAGCTTCTAATCAGTCCTATGTTCTTAGGAGTCCCAGTACTAGTAGAATACATAGAAATTTATAAAAATCATGTATTGAGAGTGGATATTTTAAGGACATTGGGTATTGGCTAGTAAATGTGCACCAAGTGTCTGGTAGAATGAAGACAGTACTCGTATTTATTATGCCTGAAATAAAGTGTGGTTCAAAGGGTCAAAAGTGGGCAAATAACCAAAAGGAGAGCTCAACATTTTGTGTCAGCAAAGTACCAAACCTAATTCTCAGTGTAATTTACCCCGACATGTCTTCCACAATGGTACTGTTTCTTCTTCATTCAAACACCTACAAGTAACATGATTGGATGTTAAGGCCCCCATAGTCCTTTCAAAGCTGTGCCTTACTGGCTGTGATCTTGCAATAATGAGCTGACATGAAACACAAGATGAGATGAAAACAAAGACAAATAATTGGTGCCTATATTGTCATATAGTTGTTTGAAAAGATATTCAGTGTTTTGACGTGACATTTTGGCAGATTTAAAAAAAAAAGTTTTAAAATGAACATATTCACTTTGTTGAGGAGTGCCTGCTATCACACAGATAAGGCAGTGAAGTAAAAAAAGAAATTGTGTCATAGAAGTCATTTGTTTACTCCGCCTGCAAACCAACTTGAGTAAAAACATAAAAGCTAAGCTCAAATTAACCTAAAATGGACTGAGCTAAGTTAACATGCAAGCACTCCATTCATTCTTACAACTTACAGGAAAAACAGTTGACAGCCAATATTTAACAACAGCAAATTGCGCCCAACGGATTTTCATGTGGTCATGTGTTTGGAGAAACAGATGCAAAGTCAAATTTGACCATAAGCCGTAAAACCTGAAAACAACCATTTTACATATGTTTAACAACATGTGTGGGAGATGTTTGTTTTCAAGACATGTTACTGCCCAGAAACTGTCAATTACCAACTGACAATCTGTGACGAGCTAGCATTCATATGCCATGAGTTGAGACTGACCATCATAGTGAAAAATGCCTTTCTTTATCTTTCAGTGGTTCACAGCAGTCTCTGGCTGAAGGAGCAGTGAGCCAGTCTATGATGCTGCTTCCTCTTTTGTTTCTGTGGGCTCACTTTGAGCTGAAGGTGAGGGCTCAGAGGTCTTCGGTTCTTCTGCAGCAGTTTTTACCTCTGGGGACGGAGCTAAAAGTTCAGACTCTGCCTTCTTTTCAGAAGTTTCCACACTTGGTTCTTTACTGGTTTCCATAGTAACCGCAGGAGTCACAGGAGGTTGCTCTGTGCTGTCAGAGGTCGGAAATCTGTCCATGTTTTCCAGTTCAGCCAATCGATCATCCCTGTCCCAACGCGTGGTCCTCTCGCGCCGTTCCGACCGCCTTGGCCTGTCCCCCCCTTCTTTTCCTTCAGCTCCTCTCCCTCTTTCTCGACTCCCACCTTCTACCCGTCCTCTTTCTCCTCCCTCTCCCCTCCCTCGCTCCCTCTCCCCATTATCAGCCCTCCCTCGCTCCCTGTCGCTATCCAGGCTGTTTCGCCTCTCCCTCCAGTCCCGTCTGTCTCTGTCTCTATCCCGATCTCGGTCTCTCTCCCATCCTCCTCCCCTGTGATCTCCTCCATCTTCCTGCCAGCCTCCGAGCCGGTCCCTCCCATCCATTCTATCACCACCTCCACCCCTCCCTCCATCACCAAATGGACGCCTTCCACCCCCAAAACCTCGGTCCCTCTCTCTATCCCTCTCTCGATCCCAGTCCCTGTCCCTCTCTGGCTCTCTGTCCCTGAATCCAGGCCTGTCTCCCCTGAATGGTCTGCCATCCATTTCTTCCGGCCCCTCCAGACCACGAGGCCCCCCTGGTCTGATAAAAGGAGGAGGGGGACCTTGAGGAGGAGGGCCATGCCCATGTGGAGGAAAAGGAGCTCTCATGTTATGAGGAGGGAGCATCCCAAAGCCTCCTTTAGGTGGAGGGGGGTCATGTTGCATCATTTGAGGGTGTGGCCCTCTGGGCATCATCTGTGGTGGCATAGGTGGCATGTTGGGGTGAGGGGGTCGTGGCCCGTGGGGTGGAGGGAAACGCTGCATGTGTGGTGGTGGGGGAACTGGAGGACGCTGGAGTGGGATTATACCAGGCCGTGCGCCAAGCAGACCACCAGAAGGGGGTTGGATGTTTCCTGGAGGACCACCTGGGAGAGAACCCAGAGGTCCACCTAACTGGTTACCTGATGGGGAAACAAATACAAAATGCAGCTTTAATTTTAAGTCAACTGTTATAACTAACCAAAAGCAATAGAGCAGAATGAGAAAATAAGGTTCTGAGAGAAAGACAGACTGACCCATAGGCCCCATCTGATTGCTGAAGATGTTGGGACCCTCCAGGACCTCGTCATTTTTCCTGTTGCCCAGACCCGCTGGGTCCAGAGGCGGGTCTTCAACTCCACCTTTGGAGGGAGGTGGCGGACCAAGAGGCATGGTACCTGGGGGAGGAAAACCTGGAAGAAGAGAGTTGAAAAGAGTTAGTTAGGGTTCAGTTTGTCTGGGCTGGCGTGGAAACTGTCAATAGGTGTGGAATTAACAACTGGACGATTCCCCCTAAAAAGGTGGACTCTTGTGTTTTGTTGTGGCGCAAGAACAAAGACTTAAAACAGCAGTGTGTTGTGCTTGTTTTCTTCTAGTGTGTGTATTTTTGCAGTTTCTTATTTAAAAGGCAAGCGAAACTTAGCGACTACACACTTACTACTGATAAACATCATTCAAGAATAGCACTGTGTGGGTAAGAGAGAGACACTGAATGAGAGCCAGTGAGAAAGGGTTTAACAGCAGCTGAAGGAAGTGCTACCTGGAGGCATCTGCATGGGGTTGAAGCCTGGTCTGATGAAAGGAGGAGGGGGGACGCCTGGGGGGAAGGAAGGCAGAGGCATGCCTATGGGACCAGGAAAAACAGGAGGCTGGAGAGAACCTACACCAACCATTGGCTGCTGCATCGGAGGAACCTGAAAACATTTACAAGGACTTACTATAGATGTCAAATGAGAAAGTCACTTGTTATCCTTCCCAGTGGCACTCTGGAGAAACACAGGAGCTAAGCAACTTCAAACAAAAAAAAATCATCTTTTCTAAGCTACCTCGTCTATTATAAAAGTAGGTATGGACTAGGTGTCACACCAGCCTGTCATACAATTATAAACAACATGTATCCTTCAAATTGAGTAGCATACATACATTTGCATAGATACCCAAAAGAACAGCAGGCACGTACTCTTAATCACATCAAGTTTCAGAACGATATTTTACCAACATTTTATTTTATAACAGTATTACATCCTCCTATCTCTAATCCAAAGAGTGTTAGCTGGTAACATCTTTCAGCTGGCTGCTGTTTACCTGTGCAGGAGGAGCAGCCGCAGCTGCCACAGGTAATACTTGTGTTTCCTCAGGCTGCTGTGGCTCCGAACGGCCGTTGTGGTTGAGTTCCTCCAGGAGGCCAAGAGTCTTTCTCACTCCACTCCACTCTGGAAAGGACAGACACGATAGGACCTTATTTATTGTGATCTGCGTGACTAATTGGACTTCCCATGTGTGACTGCATTTTATGTCTTAATTTGTTTGTATGATTTCCTAATGTGTCTGTGCCTGTGAGAGTTTCTACCTGGCGATAAGGTGTCCACATCCAGTATTCCTCCTTCTTTGAGCTCCTCCAACTGAGCCTCTCTGATTTTAGACCAAGGTATGTAGGTGACACCCAGCTCCACATCCCAGTACTGTTTAAACTCAGGCTTTATGCCCTTGTTCAAAGCCCAAGCAATCTGGCAAGAAATAAACAAAAACAACTCTTGATAAGACATTTTGAGTTGTATTTTTGATTTGCTTTACTAAGCAGCAGTCTGTGTTGCTCACTCACCTTGATTGCTTTCTGGTTCACTTTGTGAGATCCTCTACTAAGCTTCTGTAGAGCCCTGAAGGCATCTTGCCTATGTATCATGACAATATAGGCACAGCCGCGTGGGGGGATCATCTTAACAAGTGAGGAGGACAAGCAGACAGGTGAGGAAAAAACAAGGAGACTGTGATTTCCATGTAGTTAGCCGAATCTCATGATTTTACCTTCCTACCTACCTACCTTACCGTTCATCAACAAGTACAACATTTGGCAAGGTTTGAAAAAAACAATATGTAATATAAAACATTAACAACAAAGTAGGGTCTATGAGCTGTCCATATATATTAACTTGCATGAAAAACACAAACTATATCATCATATATTAACTATGACCAAAAGACACACGCATCTGTATTTTTCATCTTTGGATGAGAAACCGCAAATGTCATTGTTACAGACACAGGATGTGGTCACAGTTGGATCAATGTTACTGATCTATATTAGTCCACTTACATTGATGGACTCTATCTGCCCAAACTCCTCCAGTAAACAGGCAACATCTTGCTGTTGAGTTCTCTTATCCAACTGGCCCACCCAGAGAGTTGTACTGCAAACTGAAAAGGTGACAGAAAAGGTAACGTAAACAAGAACTTAGAAATGCTAAATGATGATGGGAATGAATGAAAGATTAACAAGGAATATGTTTACGGAATTTACTGTCTAACTGGGACATTTTGGGACCGATTAGCGGGGATTGTAATGGACGAAGTACACACGGAGATACACTTTAAGAGCAAATTAAGTGTAACCATGTATCCAGCTAATTTAAATAGCTCACGTCACTGTGTTGTGTGAACAGTTAACCTCATTTAATATTTTATGTGGCGTTTTCTTTTGTCTGGTGCAAATGTTCCATCAAAACAAGTTCCTTCCTGAGACTATTTTGCAGAGCCACCGTCGCTGCGTCCGGAACTTCGCGCCGCCCAAGACAATTGTAATTGGTATAAAGAAATGCAAACAAGCCAAAGTGTTTTTTCTCCTATCCCAGAATGTACGTGTGGTGAAGCCAGACCTTATTTCACAGCGTTGTGGAAATAATTCTGGCAATGGAGACTAGCTCACATCTAATAGATCATTTCAGGTCCATGTACTTGAATAAATATGCCCATTGCCCATGAATAGATTATGACTCACTGCTTAGTGTCTCGCTCTTGGGTGGCGGAAGGCCTTTCTGCCGTCGCTCTCTCTCCTTCTCTCTCTCCTTGCGCTCCAGCGAGCGAGAGCGTGGGGAGTGGTGACGTCGGTCTCTGGAGCGTGAGCGCGATCGCCTGTGCCTCGATCGTCGTGTACGGGAGTTAGACCTTGACCTCCTTCGCTTTGGAGACCTGGAGAAAGAAAAAAATATATCGGGGAAAAAATATATATATATATATATATATATATATATATATATATATATATATATATATATATATATATATATATATAGCATGATATGCTCACAATAAATAAGCATTGATAAGCAGCTTATCTGCATAAAACAAAATAAATGGGGAAGAGCAATTTACATTGCTGTAACAGAAACTCAGTTTGACACAACAGATCCCATTTCAGATGCTTACCTGGAGCCTGAGTGTGACCGTCGACCATGTCTGCCATCCCTCATAGATGAACGGTCCATATCCATTGACAAGTCCTGATATGGTACAGAAAAAATATGATTATGATTTAATGCAATATTCATATTAAGCTGGCATCAGATTTTAGTTTTAATGCAAATATAAAAATGTACTTCACCTACTTAATTTATAGGCTTCTAAGACTTTACATATATCCTTTGTAGTATTGTTAAGTCTACCTGCTGTTGCTGGGCTGCATTGTGGGGTGGGTATACCCCTGAGAAGCCTGGAGGCCCAGTAGAACCAGGGAGGGCCTGCCCTGGCAAAGCATGCCCCACAGGAGGCATCATAACTGGGAAGCTTTGTCCTGGTGGTAAACCATAGGCCTGAAGCTGGCCATTAGGAGGGAGAGGAACCTGAGAAAGAATAAATATTGGAATAAATATTGGAATAAATATTGGAATAAATATTTTGCGGAAATTAATCCCTCCCTACATTTGATTTTATTGATTTGTATGTGTTACTTCTCTTTTATAAAAAGAGCATATACTAAGGCCACCCACCAAGAGCCAGGGTCTGCGTGAGGTTTCGGCGTGTTAAAAGGAATTTGTTCTTGCTCCTCACCAAATGTTTGCTCTTGGGGGGGGGGGGGGGGACTGCTGGGTCTGTAGTGTAGTCTAGACGTACTCTGTCAAGTGTCCTGAGATATAACTTCTGTTGTGCTTTGACACTATAAATAAAACTGAACTGAATCGATACTGTACATCGCAAATGTGTTATGTAACCCTACTGTTGTCACACAAGCTTAAATAGTTGTAGTGATAGGAAACTTGAATGACAAAAAGAAAACAAAGATCAAATAATTAGATGGATGGACTTGTCAGAAAAGACGAGTTCTTTTACAATTGGAAATGTTTGTACTTATTACCTGTTGTGAGAGGCCTTGCAACACGTTAATCATCGACGGTTTAAAGGGCTCCACGTGCTGTGGGAAGGCTGGCGGCTGCTGCATACTGTGATGATAAAAATACCCCATTAGTTTCACAGCTTTAATTTCATTTTCAAAAATCAATCAGAGCTTCCCACTTATTGGATTTGCAGAGATGCTGCTGCATTTCCCCTATAATTGTACTTTTTTTAATGCCAAATATCGATTGGGTTTCCCCTATATTTATTCTGCAGCAGTGCCCAGCCATGAGCTAGAGCGACGCACTGCCTTGAGTCCACGAACGAGACAACTGTCTGTGGTTAGTTTGTGTCTGACAGTCGAGTGTGTTATCCAAACAGCTAAAAAAAAAAAAAAAAAAAACAGGCTCGGTAGTTAACGTCACGCTAACGACGGATTCTGTGTTTTTGTATTTTTTAGCTGAGTTAGACCAGAAAATATTCGGTTAAAACAGATTGGTGATGTGGTGATGTGGTTTTGCCCTCATTGTTCTCCGTGAAGTTTGCTGGATGTAATGTAGCATTTTATGTGGAGTGAACACTGCGCCAGACCGTGTTTAGAAAAATAGCCTTTTAAATGCTACATTTCTTGTAAGGAAATAGTGGGCGTTACAGGCGAACCAGCTTTAAAAGTGACATTTTCTTTTAACATAAGTGCGATGGATTAGCCTGGACGCCAGCCAAACTTAGCCCCGCCCACAACATTTGAGGTCGGAAAGTTCGGTCTGGACTTGATCCATTGTGGAGAAACTATGCTCGAACAGAGCGCACGCATGCACGCGTCAACCAAGGGGAAACACTGTGCAGTATTATGAATCAAGGGCTTACAAGGAGGCCTGTGATGACATTTCATCCTTCTTTGTTTCTTCTCCAATTTCTGGCTCATCATCATAGTCAAAACGGTCCAGCAATTTCTGAGGGAGAGAAATAAAATTTAGGGCACAGATGTAGTACATGTACATGGAAGGGCTTGTACAGCCTTAAATAACTTAAATACTCCAAGCACGGTCCTACAAAGTGTCTAAACAGTGCCTGCCCTCTAAAATGATGTTCAGAGTACATTTAGCTGTTGATTGCATATGCAAATGCAAAAAAAAAAACGCACTGCCACCTTGTCAAAGGCTGCCTTCTGCTGGGCGGTTTGGGTGGGCAGAGGCGGTTGCGGGGTGACCGTGCCCAGGCCAGTGGTTATGTTCTGGGCCTGTGTTTGACTGGTATGGACAGGAGGCTGAGTGTTGGTGTCAGACTTCACTGGCTGCTGCTGAAAGTTCTGGAGCATCTGCTGAAGCTAAAAATGCCATTGACAGATTGAAAGAAGAGTTGTAGTAGTGAGGGTCTAAGAGATGTGCAAGCAAAGATAATACAAGCAAAATGACTGCGGTCAAAGCTTATGCCAGTACGCACTGGTACACATACACACACCTGTTGACCCTGTGTGGACTGAAAGAGCTGCGCCACAGCAGCAAAGGCATCAGAGTTTTGCAGCTGAGCAGCAGATGCCGTGGTGGAGTTTGCCGTTACCGCAGTAACTGGCTCTTTGGCTGGAGGTGGGGAAGAACCTGAGAAAGAGACATAGCATGAACGTGTGTGTGAGCAGCACACAGATCCCTTTAAATGCCAGCATACTGACACTGAAGCATATCAACATTAAATTGTTTTATGCAATATACATTTAAAAAAAAAATAAGAAAAAAAAAGGACATTTACAATTTTCTCCGCTAAGCAAACATGGGATTACTTTTACTACTGAAAGCAACAACTCAGCAGTTAGGAAATTGTGCTGATAAAGAAAAAAAAACAACAAAATGTAAAAACAGTATCATGGACTTAAAGTAATCACTACTGCCTCATGTGTACAGTACAAACACTAGGGTTGGGTACTGAGACCCGATGCTAATACGGCACCGGTGCCTAAATGACCGCTATCTACCGGACCGAATAGCAACGCGGATTTCGGTGCCTCAGGCAACAGAAACATCGCTGCATGTGACGCTAGTTATCACTACACTTGACAGCAGGTAACATTAGCCTACCAGTAGCTAGTAACTGGCTTAAACACAGTTAAAATGCTGACAGCTAAACGGTGTAAAGTGTGACTGAACTTCACCGTAGAGGATTCCAACACCGGGACGTCCAACAGTCTGCAGTTAAAGACACTCTACTAGATAGCCACAAACTATTTTTAGGCCACTGCCTGCTGTTGTCACAAACAAAACACACTCGTTTTAGTATCGGTATCGCAAAAAATCCAAACGATACCCAAACCTAACAAACTCACCTGGATCATCTGAGCCTGTGTAGGGTGCAGCAGCACTGCTAGAGCCAGCTGCCATGTCGAGGAGGGGCTGAATAACCTCAATTTTGAACACCCCATTCTTCTGCCACAGGTTCAACACCCGCACAATCTTACTCTACAAAAGGGAATAAGAAAGCAAAGAAACAGGTAAAGGAGATGACACAACACTGACTAGCATTTGTCATTAGCAGGGACAAAATATGTTAACCCCAAATTGGTACAGTCCACAATATACACCGCAGTGAATTTTCACCAACTCTTTCTTTTCTTACCCTGTCCTCTAATGGGCAAAGGCAGAGGTTCTCAAAGGTTCCTGAAATGTTTTTGGTGAACCTTGGGCCAAACACATCCTTGTCTGATCCAAACTGGTGTCTGGACTGCCTAACAATAGAATCCACCACATATAGGCCTGCTACCTTGTACTCAGGCTTACACTGGAGAGAGCAGAAATAGAAAACAGATTTGGGTTTATTCATGTTTGGTGAGGTGAAAATTGATGATAACCGGATTTAGACAGGCTTGTCTCACCTTTTTGATAAACTTTTCCACAATCTGGACCACATGTTTGTAGAGCTGAGAAGAGAGAAGCAAGTGAGCATGTTATCATGTACATATAGCCTCATATAATACAGAGGATATCATTAAAATGACTATAGAAGTAACTCTCAAAACGAAGGAAGGCCAAACTCATTCTTACTTTCATAGCTTTGATGGCCGATTTGGTGATGGAGATCATCTTTGCCCGAGAGATTGGTGGCTTGGAGTCCATCAATGAGAATAACTAGAGACAGAGTAGATGATAGATGAGTGACATGGGAGGGTCATAAGACACAAGGAAAAAAAACAAACAACAACAACACAGAGAGGACAGTGCTTGCAAAGTTTCAGAGGTGATGCCAATCATTTCTACTCCATTGCTTTTGATTTCATGTAATTTGTTAACTGGATTATTAATCTTTTATTGGTTGCCACTGTTGTTGATCTGAAGGGTGACGCTATTGGCTAAGTGGACTTTTTCACTGCCTCTATATCCTGTGTGACTGTTGTATCGTGGATTAATCGCTGACAAGTTTCAAACTTCAATGTTTTTATTGTCATATGCACAGTAAGGAAACATGTTTCCCATGGTGGCATGGGAATGAAAGCTTTGTGCTTGAAAAACAGTAAATGCATGAAATCGTTCACTGCTTTCTATTGTTGACCACTTTCATTTTCCATCTGCTACAAAGCCTTGACACGTGCAGACACTACAAACTGTCATGTGGTTTTGTAAAATAGATATTTTTACAATTCCTCCTCAGGGCTGAGGGGACAATGATACATTTCGCAGTGGGTTACACAACACACACTGCAGCATAACTTATAACAAATAAAATTACAAGATACAGCCTTGTTACAGTAAGGTGAAAATAAATAAGAAACAAACTATACACAGTTAAGCTGTGTGGTGCTATAGGACCTTTGCTAATTCTGAGCTAACCTAAATGGTCCAGTGCCTGAGGGAAACTAATTTAAACATCACCTAAGTACATGTTTTCTCATTTAACAGGTGTGTGAAGTATACACTGGCATGTTTGTCATGTAGGCTATATTAAGTTATATCTAACAGTGTTTTACATCCATAACTTACAACTACTTTTTTCTGTGCCAGACAGAAACTGCTATTGAAAGTGCAAAGCATATTCCAAGATCCATCAGAAACAGCTTCTGGGGGTTATGATGATGTGGTGCAACAAACAGATATCAGGACAGCTCTATGATACTACTATTACAAGTTTGTGCTCAGTCTCAGCGGGCCCAGCAGTGGTAACTGTTAACGTTTCATTCAAGGGTTAAAAATACCATTAGCAGAAATGACTTGACCTGTCTTTTGACTTGGCATCTAACAGCAACAACCATCAGTCCACAGGCCTTACAGCAACTTGGTCTGGTATCTTTCTAAACAAACGGACTGTGCATATCACCGAAGCGGTTATGCACATTGTGTAAGGTTACATTGTGAGAATAACAACAAGATAGTGTGTTTGCCAGTACCATTGTTACCAACAACAATGTTGGAAACCATGCTCCCACAAGCTAACATAAATGTTGGTCTTACCAACTTAGCGAACTTTGTAAACCAAGGTGGACTCGCTAACGTCGTGTTAGCTTGCTAACGTTAGCTAGTTGCAAATAATTTGTTTCACCAACACTAATCTCGCTGCAGGTGTAACGTTAGCTACAACACAAACGCCAACTCAGTTAGCCCAAGCCAGGTAAGATGGACAAGTCCAGCTAGCTTGCCGAGCAGGCCCATTGGTCAGTCCTGCTCGGCTAGCTCCAGAGCAACACAGCACCATGACCAGCCCCGCCAGACTTGGTGACTTCGGGGTCTCAGCAAGCCCTGAAGGCAGCTTACCTCGTGGTTAAAGGCGTTGACGGCATCCATGATTGCCCAACGGTATGAGCTTCCCCCTTAATTCCCGATTCCCCGCTTACAGCGATGTTATTCAAAGAAGGGTCGGTACAACATGTCCGCTCCCCGTTAGCTAACGGCAGTTAGCCTAGCATCGGTAGCTCTCGGGTCGGCAGGCACGGCAAAGCATGATGGGATTCAATTGTGTTGTGCTAGGTTTTGTCCACTGGGTGGCGGAGAGCTGTAGGGATTTAACATTGGTGGACAGGGCAGGGGACCGCATGGGACAGGATTGTCCACATCGGTGTCCTTTTGAACATGGACAATTAGCTAACCCAAAGCCATATTCAGGTGCTCATCAGGTAGGCTGCACACACAGACTTCTCATGCAATGTTATATTTTAACCAACTCGCAGATACCAATCAATATTTCTTGTCATCATCACCTGATGTTTCTGGGATTAAGCAAAACACAACTTTAATTAGTTATTAATAATAACTATGACTTTTCCAAGTCATAAGGAGTAACGTTTAGTTAAATAATCACTTTTATAGCCTAGTGGTAGAATGCTTCTCATTTAAACCTTTAAATTAGGCCTATATGTGCAACATTTCCAATACTTAAAAGTATACTTTAAATTGAGAATCATTATCTTCAAATCATTAAATAACTCAGTCACAGTACCACTCTGTTTCCCCCCTGAACAGGTCACCTTTATGGATATCCAAGTATCTTTATTTTACAGGATGCTGTTTAACTCCATGGACTAATTCACAGACTACTTGCTTTAATAATAATGTAACTAATGAATAAATGAAAATGAAGAATGAAAAAGTTCAACAAGGATGCAGTCTCACTCATGTTTTAAGTATTAGGACTGACTATAGCCTATGTTCTTGTAGTATGAAATTACTCCAATAGATGGTAGTATACTTGTACTTTTGCTTTCATGTCTGGGTGTCTGGTTTGGTGTCTAGAAAGCATGGTCCAGCAGGCAAGTCAAACTGTATGATGTATTATTCTTACCCCTAGGAATCCATACAAGGAATAACAAAACCGAGCACACCTGTATACAATTAAATCTGATGCAGTAACACCAGGAACTGTAGCCTCATAAAACACCACAGTTGAATCAACTCTCTGACACACACAGACTACAAAAAAAAAACATAATCTTCACATTGGTAGTAGTACTATTGCAGGGCTATTGAACTTCATTATATTGTCAGGTGTTACTGTTATTTTGTTCAGCTCCTGTAGAAAAACATATAATCATATTAGGTCAGAATAGCTGAGCCAAAGCCAAATAGCTACAGGAAGAAAAATATGTCTCAAACTGTTGCCCCTCCCTGCAGATGTTCTCCTCTGAGTGATGAACACCATGTTAATTAGGCCAGTGACACCTCAACGAACAGGAGGAAGATGCTTCTTTGTCTGCCACTGGTCTACTGGAGTAGCCTACAACTTTCTATTGTTGGCGGAACTCCATCTCCAAGTTCAGCAACAACCAATAACACAGTGAAAAAAGCCAATAGATGGCGCGCCATAACATGAAATTGACAATTTTTCACATACTCGGACATTTATTTATGATCATGTATTGCCACTATGTAACCAACGCCTCTATGTGTAATTAAGGCATTTTAGGGCTGCGTGGTGCACAGCACACGTGAACATTTGGTAGGCTACCTTTACGCCCATTCTACCCAAATAAACCTGACAATAAAATCACAAGGCAGAAAGACATACATTTTGTTACAAGAATAAACAAAACAAAAAAATCGAAATATTTGTAGTGACAGTGTTGTCTATCTCTTCCGGCCACACACATATTCTTTGTTCATAGTCTGTGTACAATCTGAGCGCACCATACGAAACGGCGGCCAGCGGTACCGGGTGGAGTTGTCCCCCTTGTTCTCACATGTGCTCCGCCCGCCTGCGCTGATTGGATTGAAAATTACCCCGGCTACCACCACCGTGTGAGGGCTGTGTGTTTTCTTTTCTTTTTTTTTTTCACCCTCACACTAAGTAACGCCCACCCATATGACCGGCAAAGTCGGTTCAAACTGAAAAACACGCTGCCTGCACATAGACTATTCAGGAGACAGGTTCATGGAGCAGGGACGCCGAGTAAGAGCCTACCTCTGACTGAGCTACACATTTTTGTTTTTAAACCCTCACAAGTAGATTAAGACAGGTTGCGTCATTTTAATTTTACTTTCCATGATTGAGTTTGACATTTTTTTCTGTGTCATGTCAAGCTGATAACACTAATCACGACTCGTCTCGGAATCTGCTGAGTGCGCTCACTGGATGCTTTGGGCGAACAGGTGGCGCAAGCTCCGATTCCCTTAATTTGTATTAGGGGCAAGAGACGCAGACGGACCGGAGTTAACGCACTTTGTCGGACGTTAAGCATTTAATACCCGCCTTAAAGGTGGGAAAGGGACGAGTTGCGTAATTTTCTCCCTTGTTAAAAGACATTTGACAAGGCAGCTGTGATGCCAGTTGCAGACATGGTAGTAGACAACAGCCACGGGTTAGGCCTATATGAGGGTAAAACCCCAAATAGTGCCGGGAATGACAGCATCCTGCCGGCCTCTCTATGCAGTCCTGCGGCGGACATCCTCAAGAACTTTTATCACACCAAACGGGTCGGGAACTATCTGATCGGGAGGAAGCTGGGGGAAGGATCGTTCGCCAAAGTTAGAGAAGGTCTCCATGCGTTGACTGGGGAAAAGGTAAGACTGCGGGGAAATGCAGCAGGGTTTGTTTTAATTGTGTGTAGGCCTAATCTATTTCCTTGGCTTTATTGTATTGCATTTAGCGATAGGTAGGCCTACTATAACGTGCTATCAGAATTAAAGTGAATTAAGGCCTTGTGATTTCTTGCACTTCAAAAAAACAAACTTTTTTTTTCTTTTAGAAAACTATCTGAGTTTGTTCTGACTGTTGGCCATATGCTAAGTGTTAACATTTAAGACCATAAGTGACATGAAGCATTGTAATGGGGATATGGTGATATGGTTTCGAATTCCATTTCAGTGGACGGTGTCAGCTGTCACTTGCCTGCAGGTCAACCGATAAACCGCTCACCTGTTCATATTGACAGTTTAGCCATACTTTGTGATTTTTGCAACGTGTCTAATTAGTTCTTAGCTTTGTCAGAGAAAGTGATCAGCCCTGTTTGCAATCGGGAGCTTTGTTAATGAGCTCACGCGGCACCACCAGCTGTTGAACTCAGCCATACGCACAGCAGGGCTTGTTTTCTAGCCAAGCTCCAGTGGCAATATTTACTTTTTGTGTGTGCCAGAGAGACAAAGAGAGTTGCCTGTCCTTTCCCTAACATGTGTTCGATAACTAGTTGTGAGATATGTGGCTTTTTGTGAACCTCTTCTTTGTCTGCTGCTGCTGGTGGTGGTGATCTCACCGCTGTGGGCGCGCAAGCCTGTGATAGGCACAGAGAGGGAAATTGGCCGGCCTATGAGAGAGCAGAGCTGCTACTTGCATATTAAATCATGTCGTTGATAAATGGGCTTCAGTCTCATTATGATTCTGCCAGCGCAGGGCTTTGATATGGGCCGCCATTGGCCACTGGTTGCCTTTGTCTCTCCAAGCTGTTTTGAGGGGCAGCCAGAACATTGGCACATAGGAAAAAATATAGCCCCTTGTCCTTATGTGTCCCTACATGTAGACCCATGTCTGTTTGTATATGTGTACAACAGAATATGTGCCAGTGAAATGCATATGTATTCATTATTAGCTCATCCTGTGCCCTCCCCCCCCCCTCCCATTCTGTTTCTGTGAGGGCTCCTCTCCTCTTCCCTCGCCCTCTTTGTTAAGGATGATGCAAACGCTGGCAATCGCACAACCAAGCACAGCACATGCTCTCCCTCTCTTTACACTCTCTCTCTCTCCGTCTTATTCTGGGTCCAACAGGCACTGGGGAGGGGGGCGGAGGGAAGGGAGTTTATCCAAGTAAAAAGGTAGTCAGGGGGAAAGAAAATACAGTACAGGAGGGAGGACTCCCAGAACCTTTTTTAGCATCACTAGAAAATCAGTTAAGGAAGTGGGGATGAGAGACTGTGTGTGTGTGTGTGTGTGTGTGTGTGTGTGTGTGTGTGTGTGTGTGTGTGTGTGTGTGTGTGTGTGTGTGTGTGTGTGTGTGTGTGTGTGTGTGTGTGTGTGTGTGTGTTGTTGTTACAGGCAAGTGAGGAGAGTTGAGAGATGGAGCTGTCATCATCAGGGGGCTGGGGAGGTCATATGCATGTGTTTTTGATGTCTGTAACCCACTTTCCCCTCCATACTACCCCCACCTCCTCTCTTTTCTGTCTGAGGGCTGCCTGATAAACAACTGAATCCCCCAGAAGCCCCCTGGCTGGGCACACCCCTCCCCCTCTATATCCCCAACACCCCCTCCACATATAGATCAGCCTACTGTAAATACAGTGCCCCCCCCCCCCCACCCTCTATATCCCCAACACCCCCTCCACATATAGATCAGCCTACTGTAAATACAGTGCCCCACCCCCCCCATACATACCCTACACCCTCTTTCTTATCCACGCGCAGCCTGGCGTAAACATCTACTACTGTATTGTGATGGCTCAACACACACACACACACACACACACACACACACACACACACACACACACACACACACACACACACACACACACACACACACACACACACACACACACAGCCAGGTTTAATTAGCAGCTGTAGAAAGGTTCTCAGAGGTGAATCAATTACCACAGATAAAAGGACGGAAGTAAAAAAAGAAAAACAAGCTGAAGGACAGAAGAAAGATAAGACACACATACACAACCACTTTGGCCCTCACCATTTCATTAATGGATATGGTGATTAGTTTCACTGGTCATGCCTTTCCATGTCTGTGGGCTCTCCTTGAGATGATTTGCTGTGTATAGTAGCCATGCTCTTGAACTCAGTCTAGACGAGATACAAGGTGACACGGGCAAAGGAGAAATGAAATAGAGTAGATGGGTACGTTATTGAATGTAATTACCTACAGAGGGAAGTGTTTGTCATAAAGGACATGTTATGTGGCTTTTATGAGGAGACTGCAGATTTCTTCTCCAATGAGACAACAAGGACAGAGAAACATAGAAAGATGATGCTAGGATGAGTAATTAAAGAAAAACCTTAACACACCTGCCTGGGAATATTTTCTTCTCAGTCTGTCAGTTGAATCTGCGTCAGCAAATGAGCCCTACTTTATCCTTCCTAGGTCTCCTTTCTACATTTGTCGCCGCTCCTCATGTGTGTTTAGCTGCAACTAAACTCTGTGGCAAATGGGGGAATATCAACTGTCCATTTGGCCCTGGCGCCTTCTCGACAGAAAGGGTAACATTTTCTTTTCCCCTAGTTTATGATGGTTCAGTAACTCCTCCAACACACACACATGCATACCTCCCCCTCCTGCAGCCTCAGGGCCCTATAGAGCCTGGGTTGCCCCACATTGGGAGCAGCTGTGAGGGAAAGGGCAGTGTCGAGTTATGTACCCTGCAATGAAGACTGAGAAGCTTGTCACCTGTTACACTACAAATCTGTGAAAACCTCTCCCCAAGACACAGTAATGCACTAGTGCTCTATTCTCCATGGGTATCATTCACAATATCATACGGGGCAAGAGCCAAACTTTAGCTGCCAAGTCAGTGCTTTGTCTAAAATTAGTTCCTCACCTCTTATCTTTCTCCCTCCTGTCTCAATTTCTCCAGGTGGCGGTGAAGGTGATCGACAAGCGAAAGGCCAAGAAGGACTCGTATGTGACCAAGAACCTGCGGCGGGAGGGCCACATCCAGCAGATGATCCGCCACCCAAACATCACACAGCTGCTGGACATCCTGGAGACAGAGAACAGCTACTACCTGGTGATGGAGCTGTGTCCCGGCGGGAACCTCATGAACCGCATCTATGACAAGAAACGCCTGGATGAGCGGGAGACTCAGAAATACATCCGGCAGTTGGTGCTGGCCGTTGAGCACCTGCACAGGGCAGGCGTGGTGCACAGGTAATAAAATACACTTGAAACAATGCAGACAAATGCAGAGAGAGAAAAATAAACACAGAGCCCCATACACATTGCTGTCCAATGTTAGAGCAGAATTTGTATAAATGCCTTTGGAAATATTGACAGTTTTCCATCCATAGCTGATAGAGCTTTGTGCCATTTATGGGTTAAAGCTGACTTTAAGATCTCGGAGACATGATCCTCTTTCTAAAAGTCTGAGTTAAGTCCAAATTGTGCACGTGAGTGCACATATATATGATAAAATGTTTGATTTGATTCGATTCAGGGAAAAAAGCAACACATAAACTCCATCTAAATCAAATGTCAGATATAAACTTCACAAAGCTCTTCCTGGGAATATTCAATTATTTGTCGCTCAGAGCCTGGGAACTAAATTTCTATCATGGAGAGATGGCTTATGTAGATAACTGTATAACAGGATTTTTAAGACTAAGGAGGGATCTGGAGGCACACAATAGACCCTGGAAATCAGTCAGCGTGACCCACATTGGGAGGGTGTGTGTATGTGTTGGGGCTTTCAGGGCCGGGGGGGGGGTTCCCTCTCCTGCTTGTGCATTGTGTGATGATTGCTCTAATGTAAACACTGACACTCTTTGTCTTACAGGGATCTGAAGATAGAAAACCTTCTGTTGGATGAGCAGGACAACATAAAGCTCATAGGTAACTCAGAAGCTCTTACAGTATCTCGCTCACATCTGTTTCTTTTCCTTGTTCAGTGCAATGCTGCTGCTTCTTTTTAATTTCCTGTGAATTAAACATGCAGAAATGCCATTAGTTAATTTAATAAGAAAATATTTTGTCAGTTGGAGTGGGACATGCAGAGTATCGCAGTGTCCCGCATGTGGTGAAGAGCTAAGAGCAATTAAATGTCCTGTTAAAACCCTTACGAGCTCTCACCTTAGTGCTAATCTGCTTCTGTTTGTGTGTGTAACACTGTGACGGGGCGACTAGTTTAATAAGTGAGCTGAAAAGACCCAGAGACAACACTCACCCCAGTTCTTCTGTCCCTCAGATTTTGGCCTCAGTAACTGCGCAGGCATCTTGGGATACTCAGACCCATTCAGCACCCAGTGTGGAAGTCCGGCCTACGCCGCCCCAGAGCTGCTCTCCAGAAAGAAGTACGGGCCGAAGGTGGATGTCTGGTCCATGTGAGTGCATTGCTCCTTTTTTCTCCTCAAAATGTTATCAATTGTTGCCAAATATCAACTTATTTAAATACATTTGTTTATTTCACAAGTGCACTCTGAGCTAAAGTGTGTATTTTGATCTTCCAGTGGTGTGAACATGTATGCCATGTTGACTGGGACTCTGCCATTCACTGTGGAGCCGTTCAGTCTCCGAGCCCTGCACCAGAAGATGGTGGACAAAGAGATGAACCCTCTACCTCCCTCGCTCTCCACAGGTAAACACTAATGCACGCACTTACGTGCAACTGTGTGATAAATCATAGATTACAATGCATTCCTCTAGGGTGAAGAAAATAATCATCTGTCTACTATGTAGGCCACCATGCCTCAGGACTAAACTGACTTGAGAAATTGATATAAAGTATAGCGTGTAAACAAGATAATTGCAGGTCATGATTGCATGTGAGAGAAAGAATGTTGATGTTCCAGTCTGCCAAGAAATGCAAGAATTATTGATTATAGGCTGCTCTGATTTGCTGGAATGACCGTCAGTAGCCTTCTTTGTTTAGCTTTCTGTCTGGCTATTTTTTTTAAATGTCACCCAGCTAAAAAAGATTAAATAAGAAGCAAATGGCAAACTTAGGAAATGGCAAAAGTATTATCCAATCAATAAATCAGATGCGTCTTTGTGATTTGAAACACCTTGATTAAGACTCTTTATTACGGCTCTTTTAAATTTAATGTTAAGCATTTCTCAAGAAAGTATGTGTGTGTCACAATTCCTGAGAAGGCGGCGCCCTGCTTTCTGTTTACCTTCAAAGGTGTGTTTATTCGCTGGAAATAGCTACGCTCATACCACAGTTGCTACTCCTGTTACAACAGTGTCACTCTGATACCATTAAGGGATGGCTTAACCCAGTTATGTAAGTAACTATTAATCAAGCTAATGACATAGATGGTGTGTCATCTCATCTGTCTTATCTGTCTGACGTTATAACGGATTGACAGATGATGAGTAGGCCAAGTTTGTTGTGCACTGTGACCAGACCAAGGGATTGTGAAACTTGTACTTCTACTCCAACTAATTAAAACTTGTCAGTCAAACAGTTAAGGGGTGTGCTGGATGGCAGAGAAGTGAGGCAGTATTAGTATTCAGTCCCATAGTTGTCAACCAAAAGAGCAGTCACATATCTGAAGAAAAATATGTCATGTAAAAACATGTTTCAGTATTGGATAACTTTCCTCTATGCAGCATGTAGAACGTCAGTGGCAGTTTATTAATATTAATTTTCCCTATCTCTGTCTTAGCCGCAATCTGTCTTCTGAAGAAGCTTCTTGAGCCAGATCCCAACAAGCGTCCCAATATCCATCAGGTGATGGCTGATTCCTGGCTACAGCTGGCCAACAAGAACACAGGGGCACCGTACCTCAACAGGTAGAGTTTAAAGATTGCATTTTGTAGCAGTATGTCTTAGGCTCTTTTTTTAATTTATTTTTTATTTATTTTTTTTTACAAACAGAAATTCTTATTGCATTCAATTTAAAACATCACAAAGCATTGACTTTCTCGCTCTGCATTCCATTTCTGTGTCCAGGATCCACATTGAGGAAATAAACCACACAGTGTTGCTGCATATGACGGAGAAGATGAGCTACAAGCACAGTGAGGTGCTGAGCGCTGTCCTCACCAACCGCGCCTGCCACACTCTTGCTGTCTACTTCCTCCTCAACAAGAAAATGAAGAGACTCTCTAAAGAGTACAGGGTAAGGGAATCCTTGCTAAAAACCTGTCCCATGCTATTCTCAATGACAGGGTAAAGGAAACACAAGACACACACTCTACCTGAATTCATTTTGCTTGTCTAGAAAGGGTTACAAGAGAGCATGAATTATTAGGGGATAAAACTGGTTACACACCAGGTTTGTCAAATGCTGAGGGTTGTTGTAATGTGTGGTTTGCCCCGTCTGTTTAGGAGATGCAGTTTCAAGAAAATAAGAAAGGAGAAAAGCAGAAAAGCGAATACTTTCAGACCCAGTGGAGGAAGCACGTGGACAAGCTCACTATACCCCCCAAGCAGACGCCCGTCTACCTGGCGGTTGCCAAGGGGCCCAGCAAGGAGAAGAAACACAGAACAGGTGAGGTGACTTTGTAAAAAAAGAAAAAAGAAAAGAAATGAAAAGATAATAAGATACCGTATATTTGTTTTAAAAAGTACCACTTTATTTATTTATTCTGTTTTATTTACCTTTATTCATACAGGGTAGGTTGACTGAGTATGCATGTTCTTCACACATACATAGTTACCCATCCATCCATCCATCCATCCATCCATCCATCCATTTGTCTGTCCGTCCATCCGTCCACCCACCCACCCACCCACCCACCCACCCATCTGGGAGGAAACATCCTGGACAAGTTTCCAGTCAGTCGTAGGGGCAAACACAAACACTTTTTAAATTTCATTTATACTACAGAAGTAAGTATATTATTATTATTATTTGGAATTAAACTGAATTTAATCTATTAAACACAGCAGCATTTTTCAAATTCAATTTTGAACAAAGGGTGATAGGTGGTCGGAGTCACACTACTTGAAGAAGAGCTTGAGGTGACTAGAAGCTAGGGGCAAAGCTCCTTTCCCTCTCCTCATTTGCCTACAAGTGGTACAGAGATAGCCCATAGGCTGATCCAGATCCTGCACGTCAGGACGGGCCGGTCTTTACACAGAATGTTCCTGTACCTTTACACCTGCTTGTTACATGCTCTCAGATAATAATTTGACTGTGAGCGGTATGTCTTCACTGACACGCAAGGCACTCCCCCAAAATGTGCACCTGCAGGCGGTTAAGCAAAAAACAGTATTTCAGAAATGTAACAATGCTTCTCATTTCTTCCTCAGGTTTATTGCGTGCCATAACTGGCGGCCATCGCAATTCACCTCTGGCACCACCCGGAACCGTTGCCTCTTCGTCCATGGAATATCTAGAGATCCAACCTCTTTTTTCCAACACCCCTCAGCAACGGAGACGCTTGGCCACCCTTCCACAAGTCAATACGAGCCCAGAACATAACATACCTGCCCCACCAGCACCATCACCGATCGGCATGCATTCCTTCGGCTCCCTCGCCAAAGCCGAGCAAATTGAAGACACCCCCACCTCACCCTGGTACAAGCTGACCAACGGGACTCTGTCCCCGCCACGCCACGTCTCTGCCTTCCAACCCGACTCCTCTTACTTGAAGAAGGCCACAATCCCCAGTCCTCCCGTCCTCATCGTCAACCCGCAGCCCAAGAAGAGCATCTCGTCAGATTGGGGCGGTTCTTCTGACACCAGCGGCAGCCCTCCCAGCACTGTAGGAAGCCCCCCGGGGAGCTCGGCTTTCAGCCCTCCAAAGTCCGCCTTCAGTCCCCTCAACCCCACCTCAGCATTCAGTCCTCCTTCCAACAGCGGCAGCAGCGATCCCGACAGCCCGACGCACCGCAGCAAGTTCCCCTCGATGGGAATTGGACAGATCCTAAAGAAGAAGGTCCAGCTGCAGCCATTCTCTTTCCGGCCAGAACAGGTCGTTGAGGAAGTGGTGTCCCCGCCTCCCTACCCCATGCAGACTCTCCTCTGTGCTTCAGGTGCACTCAAGACCCTTTGCTGAGGAATAACACGACAAAAGAAAATGAAAGAAAGACAGACTGAACTCCAGGCCCCTCTCAACATTTTGTTTAAGTTGGAGAGGTCTTCCAGAGCGGCCTTTTGAACGGTGAACTGTCCCTTTATTGCGACTGAGCCACTTTTCAAGACAGATTTGATAATTTAAAAAAGAAAAACAAAAGGAGAAAACAAAAGGAGGTTTGAGTGAGAGTATAACATGTTGTATCTCTCGTCACCGCTCTCATTATGTAATAAGAAGTGGTGACGCTAAGAAGATGAGATTTGAAACGGATCCCTGAGCAATGACTAAACCTCGCTGTGGCCTACATCCACATGGTACATCATGTATTTTACACACACACACACACACACACACACACACACACACACACACACACACACACACACACACACACACACTGTATTATAGACTGAGTTAAGAGGTACTCTCTTATGTAGTATTGCTGTAACTGGTTACTAATTGAGCCGCAGACTGATTCACACCAGCTAACAGACCCCAACTCTTACCCTAACCCTGATTACGTGTATAAATGTTTTGTCTCTGTGAAAACACTCTCTAAGATACCCACTGACTTCCAGCCAGCTGGCACTGTATCCTCAATGCTGCCTGGATGAAGAAGCTCACTGCACTATTCTCAAACCAAAACCTGAAGTAACAGTGTTTACCACCCTTTACCTCACTGCATTATTCATACATTAATATATAACAGCAGTTGATTGTGAGATGCTTGTGTGGATTTTGCCACCGCGTTGCAGTGTCTTGAGCGTGCCATAAGAATCAACGCACTGAAATAGAAGTAGGTACCAAGAGATGAGTCATACTCTCACTTTTTAGGGCATTCTCGTAAACTATAACTCAACACTAATAATAATAATAATTCACAGCTCTAGCTTTTTATATACAAGTGTTACATCAACTCTACGACCCACAAGAAAACGTCAAAGTCTTAGTTATGACTTTCTCACAGCCTGTTCATAGTCAGTTTTGAAGAAAAAAAAAAAAAAGATTGAGCATCAAAACGTATCAATCTCACCAAAGGCTGATGTATGAAGGTGGAAGGATCACGTACATCCATGAAAATAATTCACTTCCTTTTGTCTTAATGCTGTAGTTAGTGCAATAGTCTTAAGTGTTAACTGCAATGACGAGTATTTGCCAAGAGCTCTCCGAGAGTGATGTGAGAATTGTGCTTGTAAATAACAGTACGACTCCTGTGTTCCCGTCACTTACTCTGTATGAAGGGATTGTAAAATGTTTATCGACCCGACATTTTCACGTCTTATTTGCTTCATAAAAGTATTTGACAAAAAGGCTTCCACAGGCACATGAGGCTTCTCATGTTAAGATACTGTAAAATCTCTTCCTGTCCAAATGAAAAAGTTGCATGCAATGTTTCACGAGTCGTACTGTACTGTCACCATTTTAAATTGTGTCTCTGTCTGTACCTTTTTTTTGGTTGACACTGAGATTGATACAGACTCGAGGGGGTGGGGTGGTCTTTTGTAAGATTTTGTAATGGATGGTTTTCTTTGAGTGTCAAGAGATTTCTATGCTGTATAAAGTATTTTAAAAATTTATACTGAATCTATTATGCGTCTGTCTGGTCTTTCAAATGCATCTAACTACTGTCTGGCTTCATTTTCATTTACTCTGCCTGCACACATGCACAGCTTTTTATCATTCGCTGAAAAAAATATATAGAATTAATACACTTGAATAACTATAATTAAGCAAGTAATTCCACAGAATCCAACATTTTTGTTAATTTATGTGTAGTTTACAGAGCCTAAGGCGTATAATTTATTCCTAAAGCTCTCAGCTCCGGGAGCACTTCATGAAATTTGGCTTCTGCTACGGAAGACTGTTACTTTACAACCTCAATGTGCCACTTGTCTCACCCTCACATACCATATACATTTCCCACAGGACACCTGTGGTGGGTAAAAAAAAAAAAAAAAAAATACACACCCTTGGAACAGCTGAAGGATCCTTAGGACTGACACATACACATACTGTAGACACTAATCTACTCAGCTGTGGCCCCCCATCATAAAGCTCTTTGGGTGACACTGGCCTGACGAGACAAAGAAGGGGGATCACCAGAGCTCTGAGACAAACACACACATGCACAGGACGACAAAAACAGGGCTGTCAGATTAAACCGGCGTGGCTAAGCTGATAAAAGCCAAGGGGCAAGAGTGGCTCAAAAGTGCATTAGAGCTGGAGCCTTTTGTTTACCAAAAAACAGGGGGACAGTTGTTCAAAATCCCAAGGCTGTCCGGAGAGACGAACCATAAATATTATGGCTTAACCACAGCGCTGAGCGTAAGGATATCGTACACTACAGGGCATGTACAGGTAATGCCTGTCATAGGCATAGATTTTTTTGGGGGAAGCAGTTTAATCTGGAAGCATTACTGAAAGACAAACTGATGAGATAAAGACAAAACAAAATCGTTGATACAGATTATTGAAACGTTAATCTGTGTAAACAGGTCAAATTACAATGACGAGTCTGTGATAAACAAACACCCATCTCCACCATCCCAGCAGGGGTGGGCAGTTTATATTTTCTGTCATAATCATATTAGGGGAATTTTAATCATAACTACTCGGTGTCCAAAACAATAACAAGGAGTTAGTATGTCAGATTTCTCCAGGATTGATTTCAGAAATATTTGGGATGCTAGATGAAAATGCTGCGATGGATGACTTTCTGTGCCTGAACAAAATATATATTGTCTTTTGTCCTCATCAAGCACATCTTCAATACAATACAATTCAATACATCTTGACAAACTTTAATTTAAATTGAGACTAAAACAAGACAGCAGGCCACATCCTGGAGTCATTTTTGAAATAGAATTAATATTCATACATGTTCTTCAGACACTGTTCATTACCAGTCTTTGACCACACAAAACATTGTTTTAATATTCAAATCACTTTTAATGAGAGGCCAAACTGACCACTTACTGTACAGCAGGACTTTTTTTTCTGTCAATCTGTTCAGGCTTAGATCATGTTTTCAGCCCTCTTCTCGTCTCTCTCTCTCACACACACACACACACACACACACACACACCAGGGTGTCACTGGGACGAGCCTTTGTGTCTGAGAAAAACAGACGATTAACCTGCTACACAGTGACGAACGCCACACACACACACACACACACACACACACACACACACACACACACACACACACACACACACACACACACACACACACAGTTCTGCCTTCCTCAGCAGCTCTCACACATGCAGAGAATGAGGAGGAGAGAGTGAGAGACTTCCTGGCAGACACCGGCATACTCAAAGATGTGTGGGGAAATAAACAAGCAGATGTTTCTAATGAAGGAGGCTTTGAGCACTAAGAGGGGATTTGGGTTATTCCGTTAGGCGAGTCTCCGATTGGCCAGCTATCCTGTTTCGATCACAGACACAGATGAAGGTGATTAATGAAACGAGAAGGCTGTGGCTTATCAGAGATTTTACGCTTTCGCCCTTGAGGTGCTCTTAGTAAAAACTGACACCAAGATCATTTTACACCCACTGATTCCTCAGATTCATTTGGTAAATTCAACCTCCCCGATTTACTAATTGACCTGCCGTCTAGTCTGCCGACACAAAGACAAAGATGAGACCAGACTGTCTTAATAACTTTAGATCTAAAAAGTAGATTTTGGTGAAGCATATGTCAAGCAACCTCACCATGTGAGGAAAAGCAGTGGCGATCAAAAGTTCAGTTTGGTTCTCTACAACGTAAAGGTTCTTTGAAAGTTTTGTATGTCATATTTTCAAACAGAAATAAGGAGAAATAAGTAGGATTAAACATGATAGCATTTACATAAAGGCACCATGTGAATACATTTTGAATTAACAGGTGCAGAAATGTCACATGCACAGCACAGATAAAATATCACAGTATGAGACTGTGATGAAACACAATGGATCTGGCGTTTGGAAAATCAAGTTAAACCAGGAATTGGTCATAAACGAGCAATGAGCAACTGGTGGGGTGTGGTTCTTTTGTCAGGGGAAAACCAAATATGAAGCTAGGAAGAAAGAAACATGTACTAATTAAAATTGCCATTAATCAAATGATGGTTGTTTTTCCCATTTTTTAATTGACAAAACCCCAGACACCTCAGGATGTACCGAGTGCCAGAGAGAAATCCCTTTCCTCATTGCCCACTTTATTACTGCACCAAAAATGGAACTGCATTTAGGTCTGTTAAGCCCTTTATAACAGACACATTTTCCCTCTAACAAAGTAATCCTTTTCATTTTGTGGAAATGAAAACAAACATATTTTGTAAGTTGGCACACAGGTGGCACTCCTTGAGATATTTTCTCTCTCAAAAACAAGATCAGAAATTCAATCAAAGAGCAGAGCCCAGCCAATAGGATCTCAGTGTCTGTGGCAAGAGCAGCATCAGTTCGAGCAGCCATTGGTCTCATGTTTCACACAGGGAAGGCTGTAATTGGCTGATAGTGTGCCGAGGCTTCATTGCCTCCATGGCAACATTGCTTCCTTATTGCTTGGGGAAGGTGAAAAGGAGGGAAAGAGGGGAGGCGACTTTCACTCAGACACAACCTCTGCATTATTCATCCTTTGTCCCTGAGTGCTTGTAGAATGTGTGTAGATGTACAACTGACTGATGCATGCGTGTACGTTTCTAAGTTAGTCTTGGCTTGGGTGGTAATGATTGGTTGAGACTTAAGGGGTGAATGGGGGTGAATCCAGTGCAATAATTGCACTCAGCAGTGCAATGCATCCAGCAACACGAGGTCTATATATAAAACAGCTAAATGAGTTCAAAGGCCATTCAGTGAGCCATTCAGTGACGCTAACTTCAAACACAACCACTAGCCTTTAAGCTCTAATGCTCTGAATGGAACAACAAACAAAACGGGAAAATATTCTCCATAATGGGTCTGATACAGGGTGTAACAGCACACATCTGGACAGTTGACTGGCTGGCCGGCTTGCATCATCCACTCTCTGTGCAGGATGCATGAAGGCACCTCACTCTTAAGCGAGAACTGTATAAAGACAACAACACCACCCACCACCAGAAACAACAAAAACCACGCCGGCTTGTTTGTTGTTGTTTTGACTTTTTTTCTCAGCAGTTGAGGGAGGGGGAGGGAGAAAGATGGGCAAGGGTGGGGTTAGCAGAGAGAAAAACATCACACAGAGATTAGGGCGTGTGGGGAGGGGGGTTCCCACTCAGGACTCCTCCCCCGTGTATGTGTCTGAGCATGAGGGGGGGATAACGTCTGTTGACAGGCGTACCGGCCAGCGAGCTGGCTGGCTGTTCCTACGGCAGTGAACGCGATGACGAGATGGCAACAGGCATTCAGCATAGCACGTGCTCTCAGTTGCCATCGCAACCTGCCCTTGGATACAGCATGCTGGTTGGCCGTTTCTAACGGTTGTTGTTCTGTGAGGCTGATGAAACATTGTGGGTGAGAGAGGGCAAGCGGTACAGCATATAGCCGCTTTCCCGGCTTTGGTAGAAAGTGTTGCTAGGCACATCAGAGGTCAGTTGGTAAACAAACACTCAGCCTTTAAATATAATCACCACCCTGCCTAACACCAAAGACCTTAAACGTGCTGTTTAACTCTTAAATCCAATAAATACTTCTAATTAGACAAAGCAGGATGAGCCACTGATCCCCAACAAAAACATTTAACATAGATTATCCTGGTAATTTAAAGTTGTCTTATTTGGTTTGCTCCTTTATATAAAACTGACATTATAATGCAATAAAATACTGAAAAAATTAAAATGCATTTTTTATTTTTTTATGTCTTTATTACACAAACATACTTAAGACAAAAGAAGCTTGTACAACTATGCACAAACACAAATAAAACAAACCAATAATGAGTCAATGTAATAACAAATTAAGGGATGCAAATTGCTGCCCATTTGAGAATTTTCTGGCAATATTTAAAAAAAAAAAAAAAGACATACAGACAAGTCTTTTTATTAAGTAAAATAATAACCAATAATGTGCCAGAGTGTGTGTCTTTTTCAATCCAAATTAATCAAATGTTGTTCACTTCTGGCTATATATATATATATATATATATATATATATATATATATATATATATATATACATACATACAGCAATCCTTCAAGGCTCCACGCTTGAGGAAGAGAACAAAGAAAAAAAAGTGTGTGTGGAATCGAGTGGCCAGATCAATGCGCATTTTGCTGAGTTTGCAGCCTGCCTGATGAAATCCTGCACAAATAAACATTCTGCTCACAGTGTACATTCTCCCTGCACTGAGACCCGCAGAGAAGATGGTGCCATGAGCCACAGGAGCCAAGCTGACAACATGATTGATTACATGTGCAGGTCTTTGTTTCACCATCGGCAATCAGGACAAAGCGGAGTGGAGGCTGTGTGTGTGTGTGTGTGTGTGTGTGTGTGTGTGTGTGTGTGTACACACAAGGTGAGGCTTGGACAAAACGTGTGGCTAAGGGAATGTGGTTGAGATGAAACTTACAGGAGGAAACATTAATGTAAAAGGTACGGGTGAGAAGTCACGTTCAACACCTGGACAAAGCACCCACCCAGACAAGGTGACGTTCTTCATCGTCATGCCACATCGCATTCCTACTGAAGGCCAGCATCAATCTCTTCCAGCCTCTGTGCCATGGACATGACCAGCATTTTCATCTGGGAAGGATGGGGTCAGGCGGGAGAGAAGGGGAAGGTTTTAAAAGGGGCCGGATTGGCATGTGAAGATGAACAGCAAGGGCAGAACAGCAGAAAGATGAGTAAAGAGAGGATGGAATAGGTGGGTGTGAAGGAGTAAGGACAGGGAAGAAATGGAGGAGAAAATGGGACAGGTGGGAAATAAAAGGGAGCAGCAGGAAGCAGCGAGGAAGAAAGACGGGTGGAGTAAAGATAATAGGAAAAGGGGGAGCACAGCGAGGGAGAATGACGGAACCCAGAAGGGAAGTGGTCAGGGATAGATGGGTATGAAGTGGGGGAGAGAGAAAGGGAGTGAGAGGGGTGGGGGAGAGAGAGGTCAGTGAGTGTACAAGATGAAAAACCCAAACAAGTGTCTACGAGTCAGACAAACAGACAGACATAATACATTAACCATGGAGGACAAAGAGTGCAGGGCTGGGTATCGCTGGACATTGTAATACTAGTCACGATACCTGCTGGAACTACTGATACTGAGGGCTTTGTCACACCTGGAAGTCCGAACCAAGGTTCATGTTTCTGTTAAATTGATACATTTGACCCAGTAAGTCTCGGTGTCACGTTGCAATTACGCAAGCACACAAAAGAACTATATCCTTGTAACCCTCTCGTATCCTTTTTGGGAGTTTTTTTTCTAACTGACCTCTGCTCTCCCCATGCTACCGCAGATCATTTTGTTTTGTTGTTTGTCTTTTTTCCGGTTCTGACTGTTACCAATCCTGTTTCAGCAGTTGAGAAGCAAGACAACTTTACTTAGGTCTTGAGGAAGTGAAGTGTTTATTATCAATTATACCATTCTTAGAAGAAGAAAAAGGAGAAATAAATTAGTCGGCTGTAAAAGTTTCTGATAAACAGCTTTCAATACTTTTAAGTGGTATACCCAAAAGTGGGCACCCAAAAGTATCGATACCTACATGAGTTGTGGATGGACAAGCCGTTAGAAACCACATAAATCGGAAATGCTATTTCAAAGTTTTGTCGAGAAAAATGACTGCTGGAAAAACAGCATTGTGTTTGACCCGAAGTCAAACACAATGGTGATTGAAAGAAATTATAGTAGAAATTGTCAGTGAAAAAGCCATAAAGATTTATGTTGACAAACGTGATAAAACAGATTTTAATTCTTGACCTAGTCAAAGGCCTTTAGAAATTTTGTAAGAATGTGCCAATGACTAACAACGAACGATGGCTAGAAAGCCACCTAAAATGAATCCGATCAGCGCGTACCCATAGTCAGATTAGTCTACCCACACAGCGGCTAAACACAGTCGATGACGAGGTGGATTCAAGTGGAAAGAGAATATGAGGTAAGCCTGTTCATTTCATTTTACGGCGCACTCCTTTGTTTGAGTGACACATGGTGTAGCAACATTATTATATCAGTGACATGGGCTTTGTTGCATGAGATGAACTAAAGAGTTGATCCATTCTGAAATGTATTTTTGTCTTGGAGGTTCACAAAAGTGGATTCAAAGAGACAAGATAATTATACATGGAAACTATCAGACAGAAAAAACCCGACACGGTACTTACTTGGTGTGCTAACACACAGACATGACATCTCCACGAGGACGAAAAAAGCACATCTAATGTTCTATTGCTGACATGCAATGTTTTTCTTTTCTTGTTTATAACCAGTATTGTTACATAGATTACATCTCATAACACAATGGTCAATTGTCACCCGCAGGAAATTCACTGCCAAATAAAACAAAACGCCATGCATACATCCAGCTATAGTGACAAAGACACTTCATGGGCAAAACATGTTTTTCCTCTAACAAAGATTCCTCAACATGATCCCCATCACATCTATTGTCCGTGGAGCAAGAGTGTGGGAGGACTGCCATGTGCTCCTGCACACTAGCACCACCTACTGGCCAATCTGTTGTTGTGTGGCTATTTTTTAAACAAAAGGATGATTGTGGCCGGGTTGGCCAGTGGGTAGAGCAGGCGCACATGTACTGAGAGGTTTACGCCTCAACGCAGAGGTCCAGGGTTCGAATCTGACCTGTGACAATTTCCTGCATGTCTTCCCCCTCTCTCTCCCCTTTCTCACCTAGCTGTCCTGTCAAAAATTAAAAGGCGGAAAAGCCCCCAAAAATAATCTTTAAAAAAACAAAAAACAAAGGTTGATTTAGAGTAACTTCGCAAACCACAACACTATTCCAGTGAAAAAGGTAAGTACCCTCTACATTTTTATAATAATAACACTAATGTGTCAAACCTTTGTTTAAAGGGTTTAAAAGTTAAAGCGTACAGAAAATGATGAACAGAAATGGATGCTATGATTGATGCTTGCTGAAAATATACTGGTAATAGATTATAATATACTATAAAAACGGTATGAGAAAGAAGTCACTTTGACATGGTGAGATGAGGTAATGTCTGATATAAACGTCGGCCCGTCACAGGAGCGAGGGCTTCCCAGAACTAAGCTGATGTCATCATTAGTACAACCTGTGCATTGATAATCAATGAGAGAGCCGCTCTAAAGCAATGTGAGAGCACACAATGCAACACAGAGAACAGTGACTCATAACTGGCATAATGTGCAGGACAGATCTGTAGTTTTTCTTCAACCATTTTTACGCAAACAATACAATTTTAAAAAGACTCAACTTTAACTGTGTTTGGAGAGATAGTACATATTGCAAATGAGGTTTAGGGCAGACCTTCTGCTCAGCGGATGAAACATTTTTCCTCACACTGATACAATATCAGAGAAAACAGACAAAGAAAAGCAGCAGCAGTAATTTACCTCTGTCAGCTGTTGTTCAACAATGCCTCTGTACTCCAGTGTGACTGGCTGCTCTTTGGGGCCCTCTGCTGCCAGCGTCTGGCTTGCAGAGCCAAGCACATAGCTGAAAAAAGATTCACAGTGTAATAGTAGAGTGCTAAATCTAAATGCAGGTGCAGGGGGAGATGCATGCCATTTACTGCTTTACAACTAGTGAAATTTCATACAATACCCCAACCATAAACACTACCAAATTATAGCTAGAACATTTGTGTCAAGATATGATATTTTCCACATCTAAGTAGGCTTTTTAGTTCTACATTATTCTACTTGATTATAGAGCATGTGGAGAAAATCATATATCACGATATTTTTGACCAAACACCTCGATATCGATACCACAACAATATTGTAGTGTTGACTATTGGTGCTTTCACAAAATATTTACACAATGAGATTTTTGATAAATAATCATCAGAAATGTAGATACACATTTCTAAGTTTACTGTAATGCAGCCTTTAAAACCAGAAAAAGACAACGCTTATGCCATATTACAATATCCAAAATCTAAGACGATATCTAGTCTCATATCACGATATCGATATAATATCGATATATTGCCCAGCTCTACTTGATTATGAGAATATGCTGATGCCATTAAGATTACATTTGTTAATAGCAGTTTATAAATAAGGGTCTATGTTTTCAAGTTTTAAGACAAAATAGATGCTTATACTCACATTTTTATATACAGCAAATAAGGCGACAATTTCTGTGGAGACTATCTTCTCACATGATGTAATCTTGTGAAATAGCTTCAGTCAACAGTCCTGTTTTGATCATTACACTCTCTTCAAAAAATTGGATCTAAATCCCATTAAACAAATTTAAACTGATGTATGTGTCTTTAAACATTCGTCCAATCCAAGCCCTAAAAATACCTGTCAATGTCTGCCACATTGAGACAGAATGCAAATCTCTTGTGGTCCAGGTTCTTAGGCGTGGATGCGTAAACCATGCCAAGCACAGAGTTGCAGCCTCGACAGAATAGATCCACGATCAGACTGCGGGGAAGGGAAAATTACAAGAAAAAAAAAAGAGAACAGTTTGGCCCAGGTCAGATTTAAGTAAATACATATATTAAAGTGTTGTACTTCAATACAATTTAGAGGTACTTTTATTTTTATTTTTTATTCCACTACAGTTATCTGACAGCTACAGGCACTAGTTACTTTGCAGATTAAGATTTAACATACAACACATATGATCATTTTACAAAATGTGATGCATTCCTATAGATTGAACAACCCAACAAAACATAATGCATTTAAAATGACATCCCTCTATACTGGACTATAAAATAAAAATGAAGCATCAGTTATAATAAGCCAATTATATAATACATACTAGTATAGCTCTGACAGGGGCAATCACTTTCAATTTTGATACTTAAAAAAACATGTTGCTGATATTATTTCTTAACCTTTACTCAGGTACAAATTTGAATGCATAACGTAGATACTCTACACATATTGTAACGTAGATACTCTACGTTATGCATTTGTTTACATTGTTGTATTGGTATTTTCACTTAAGTAAAATGATTTGAATACGTAGCTAATTCACTAATGGGCAGAACCTTCTTACCAGAGAGATCGTTTGCTTGCATCATGCAGGCGAGAGTCCTCTCCAACCACGACGTTGTCAGTGACCCCTACAAACATAACATCACAAACGTGTCAGCAGCGTAGTACAGCCTCAGCCTGCATGTTATTGTAACGTTAACGTCCATATCCGTAAGTTCCTAACTTCTACAACTGCCTATGAATGCACCATTTTCATACAATTTAAAACTGCAATAACAAGCCAACGTTAGCTAACTTCCAGTTATTAAAAAGTAGAAAGATATTGGTAGGAGGGGGCACCTAACTGATTTATCAATAGGTTAACTGTAACGTTATATGCAAAATCATTCCGTTTTACCGCTAAAAGAAGAAAAGCAAGCAAGCTAAACCTCCTTACGCTTCAGTCGTATTTGGTTTTGGCAGTCTTCACTTCCATCCCAGGACATTGAATCCCCAACAGGCAACTTGCACTTCCCGCAGATGAAGACCACAGGTCCGTCCTCGTCACCGTCCTCGTCCTCCTCTGCTTGGCCAAACAACTTTTCTTCGACGGCGGTGGAGTCTATACTGGACTCAAACGTGGTAGTTGTATGTTTCTGTCGGTATTGTAACGACTTCTGTCTCGACGCCATTTCCACCAAGCTGTTTCGAACTACGCGGGTCGTTGACGGTGAAGAGGAGAACCCTGAAGTATCCAAACGACCCAAGATTGTTATTTGTGTGTACTTCCGCTTTCGTCTGTTAGAGAAGAGCCTAGAAAACAAACAACCCTGGTGCATGGCTTTCATAGAGATGTTTTTCAAAAGTATTTGTAAATAATCTTTAAAACCGCATTAAATCTTAGCCAATAGCCACCTTGGGGAGGACTAAGCCTCTATCATATTTATTGTTGGATGCTGAATAACACTAGTGAATGGCAAGCCAAATGTGACAGTAAACTATGTGCATTTATACTTTTGTTAAACAAAGTCAAGCCACTCCCAGTTTTTTTGTGACCATCTCTAATCATGCATGTGCTGTTTTCACACATGCATCTCCAGGACCTTATATGAACAATTAGAAACAATAGACTACATGATTACATATATAACAAACACGATAAAAGAAAGTTATTGATGTTGATTCGTTTTACTCAACTGATTTATTTCATTTAAATGTGTAGGCTATATCTTTTTGATATTGCTATTAATGGTTGTGGTTATTCTGTTCCCTTGCATTTTATCCTTCTTTCTTTCTTTCTACTTCTTTTTCTTAATAGACCCGTGAGCCATAAATTATGTGGGATATATTGAATTGATTTTATATTTGCCCATATTTTAAGTGCTGTAATGGATATTGATATTGGTCGAAGAGCAGATGTTTTCAGCAGGTTTTTCTCTTTTTCTTTGCCAATAAAATGAAAATAATTATCACCAAAAAAAACAATGAGTATTCATTCATTCTATTCATTTAGTTATAATTCCAAGTTGTGAAGTGTTTGTGTGACAAGTCCTACTCTTAGCTTTTCCAGTTTAGTGTGAAAAGGTTATATCAGAGGAAACGACGTGAACTGTCTTGACCTGATGTTTATCTTTGGACTCCAAAAGGAAACATGAACCGGAAAAATGTTGTTTTCTGTTTACGTAATTCGTCACTTTGTTGGCTTTATTTATTCAAACCGTCATTTTTATTTAATTTGAAAATGTAAATCGCTGTTACAAAAAGTAGGGAGGGCATTTCTTCGTCTCATGGATACATGTTTTCTCTTCCATGATGTATCCAGAGACGGTGGATATTTGCAACGGATATTTGACGTATCTTCACATTGCTTTGTAACCCGGAAGTTATTATAATGATTTTGGGTGGCGCGAAAACAGCTGAAAGCGAAAATTGTTGTTGTTTTTCTTAAGGGCTGCGGGACCACCTAAAAGTTTTAGGAAGCTAGTTGTGGTTGCTGCTGCCTTTTCGGTCGCCATGTGTGAAAAGATAAAGAAGGTAACGTTAACATTCAGTATATTGCTAACATGCCTTTATCAGTTAATGCAGTTACTGCCGTGGCTTTAGTTAAACGTTACCCTTCTCCTCAGGTGAACAGCTGGCTCAGCGCAGTGTTTGGAGATCAGCCGGTGCCACACTTTGAGGTCAACACAAGGACGGTCGACATCCTGTACCAGCTGGCACAGTCCAGTGAAGCCCGGTGCAGTGACACAGCTCTCCTCACAGAAGACCTCAAACAGAAAGCATCAGAGTATCAGGCTGAGGGTGAGTGCATAGCAGAGCTAAATGCAGTGAAATTCGGACTTCTAGTTTTGATGCAAAGTCGCTTTTAGTCGGTGATTTAAGCATACAAGGAAACAACAGTGACACTTATCTTAAAGGATAACTCCAATTCATTACAACTCGGTCCCTATTTGAGTGGGTTTTCCCATCATCATTTCCCTTAGTTAGGATAACATTTAGGGCTGCAACTAACGATTATTTTCATCCGTCGATTATTTTCTCGATTAATTGTTTGATCTATAAAAATGTCAAAACATGGTGAAAAATGTATTGTTTTGTCCAAAACTCAAAGATATTCTGTTTACTGTCACAGAGGAGAGAAGAAACTAGAAAACTGATAGAAAAATCTGGAGACACAATGGCATCGCTGCAATAGAGTGATGGGGCAAGACACACCATTAATCAGACAAGTTGTAAACAAGTCACCCTTTAGTCTTTTTCCCCCGAACTGTCAGTAATGTTACTTCATTACATAGGGAAATATACAAGTGATTGTTGTGGGATCACTTGTGTTTCTTGTCCCATGGACTTCTTTTTAGCAATTTGCCACCCAGATCACAGCAATTATTTTAAGGAATGATGGCACAAAAAATTGGAAATAAGACCCAAGTTGTTACAAACCTTCAATTCCGTGTCTTTACATGCTTCACTTTACTGTGTGCGGTTTTGTCAAGTGTAACAAACACATTCACAGCATTTTACAGAACTAAACTGTGTTTCCTCCGTTTAGGTGCTCATCTCCGTGATGTTCTTTTACAAGGTGTAGGTCTGTCCTGTGCAAGCTTGTCAAAGCCTGCTGCGGACTACTTGTCTGCTTTAGTGGACACTGCCATGGTACTTGGAGTCAGAGACACATCACTGGGCAGGTACCCTGTTGTTGCACCGTTGAACTATTTTATGTGTATTTTCTCGACAGTAGTTTCCCTGATTAAAGACACGAGAGTTACCATTGAGAGGTTTCACAGTTGGATTTGTATGTCTTGTCTAGCTTTATGCCAGCAATGAACAACCTCACCAACGAACTGCTGGAAAAAGAGAAGTCAAACAGGAGACTTGAGAGGGAACTCAGGGCCCTCAGAGAGAGACTTGGTGCTACTCTGGTGCTGCGGAGCAACTTACAAGAGTAAGAACATGGATGCAGAGGATGATGACTTTAGCATGTTGATATTACTACTGCGTTGTACCATTGTTATAGTAAAAACAAACACACAGTCCCGGGCTATGACGTACTGTGTGTAGGCACATCCAGTTACAACAGACATGAACCATTTGCTGTCACATACAGTAAGTCACCTGTAATCTGTGTTCTTTATTGTCTTCAGGGATATCAATAAAACTATCAAATCACAGTCAGTGGAGAGCGCTAAAGCGGAGGAGAGACTGCTCAACATGGATTTTGTGACGGCCAAGGCTAAAGAGCTCAGCAGCAGACGGGAGAGGGCAGAGGTATGTTGTGGTGTTATACCTGTGTCTGTAACAGCTGCATTGTGCATTGAGGTGCTGATACATGGTACAATATACTGCTATTGAAAATGATAATCACATATTCATATCTTAGCAGGTTTGCTCTGGATGAGAAAATTAAGCAAAATTGTTCTAATGACAACTTGCTATGCAGCCTGAAGAGGCAATAATTGTTGGTGTTCTCAGCCCACCAGTAAGAGAAAGTGGAAATTGACACAAGCCACACAAAAAAAAAATCAAACAACTAATGGCATAAAAATACTCAATTAGTAGGGAGAAAGATGGAGATGATGAGGAGCGTCTTCTAGAAAACCCTCTGCAAGTACCTAGCACTGGGAAATAACACACACTTACGGTGCTAAAGATTTAGTGTCTTATAGCAAATATGCTTAATTATGTTGCCACTGAAAAAAGTACCAAAATGCTTCTAAAAATGTTACCAAAGGTGCAGAAATTGCTTTCTGAAAAATAGCAAATAACCCCCTGGCATGCCACAGCCCTTTCCTCTGTGGAGTTTTATTTAGTTAACAAAGACAGACTGTAGTTTGACCCGGGTATAATGGGGGTATATAAGTATAATCAGCTTGGTTGGCAGTTTTATTCTCATCTATCAATCCTGCAGGCTCAACTTGTATCCAGGAACATGGACAAGTCTATCACCCACCAGGCTATTGTGCAGCTTTCTGAGGTAATTTCAGCTGTTACACATGCAACACAGTCGAGCACCATTGTTATGAAAACGTAACACTTTCTGCTTTCAGGGTTTAGAATGTTTCATCTTATTTTTCTCTCTATAGGAAGCCACCGCGCTGAAACAAGAAATAATCCCTTTGAAAAAGAAACTGGAGCCTTACATGGACTTAAGCCCGGTACGTTTCTTTTCAGTTTGTCTTGTAACAGTCCAACAACAAAGTGCTTTCACAATATCCTCAATGTTTTTATGATGGCCTTTTTTTTGTTTAGAAATGTAATGTATATTTATGTGTGTAAATTAGACTTAATTAATGCAGCTTGACAGAAATGGGTGTATCATGTTTAGATATTTGGAAACAACTTTGTGTTTCTGTATTTGACTTTATGAAATGTTTTTACCTTCTAAACCACAACAGAGCCCATCTCTCGCTCAAGTGAAAATAGAAGAAGCAAAAAGAGAATTGGTGAGCATGTTAACAGTTTATTCGATGATGGATGGGATGTGGCTGCTTACCTTTTTATTTGAATGCCATTGTCTTTCCCCAATTACAGGCTGCAATTGATTCCCAAATGGAGATGAATATGGATTTCAAGTGAAGATGTTTGTAATGTTAAAATGTTATCTGTTTTGAACTGTAAATGATCTGTGTTTGAAGAATAATAAAGTAATTGTTTCTATGTATTGGTGACTCTGTAATGTTTTGCTGCAGCCAACCCCTGTCTGCCTCTAAAGACCTAAAAGTTTTAGTTTGGGAAGTTAACGTCCAAAATAGTTCCCTCTGACAATCTGTCTTTCTGCATTTTTAACAGTTTTTACATATTCCTTCCTCGTTTAAATGTAATAAATAAATAAATAAATAAATAAAGCAACCTCCCTAGAGTGGAAATGTGTTTTCCTCCACAGTGGTTTTCTTTGAAGGAATTCTGCTTTGAAGGAAAACTTAAAATATTTTTGGATTTATGATCACTTCAAGACACACTCTGGGAACAAAATGTAAGTCAAGATCTTTATTTTCTTTGGACCTATTTGGTTTATCTCCCCCCTCTTCCTGTTTGTTGCAAAACATCATTAACACTAATCAAATGTTTTGTCTTTATTTTCTAGTATGCTATCTGAGGGTTTGTCTTTTAAAATGTTTAAAATGTTCTTTGATCAAAGTCTGTCTGCCCAATGCATATTAAGTATCCTTCTGTCTGCCCAAACAGAGAGAGTTGGATTTATTTGATTTTCTATGAATGGCTTCAGTGTGTTGAAAATAATTTTTTTTAAAGAGGAAACTAGAACTATGTTTTAGATTGTCTTTATGGCAACTTTGAAAAAATCTTTTCAGAAGTAACAAACACTTTACATTAACAGTTGTATTATACATATGCTTATATCATTTCTACATTATTCTGAAATATAAAGACATTAACTGGAACTGTAGATTGCTGACAGGAGCCAGCTTTGCGACAAAAATGACTACATAGTTTTTTTATAATTCTTATTTCTATAGGTTTACATGAGATCACATATCTACACACTGTATTTCAGAACTTGTTTCACCATAGCTCTAACATGAATCTAAAATGTTAGGACTATGTTTACTCAGTCCAATTTAGTTTTTTAGTTTTTTTTACCTACATGGCTGTCTCTTGCCTTCAAAACAAAGTGGAGGAAACTTTCTGAGTTTGACAACAAAATTCCACAGGCTTTGGAGGGATAACAGCACATGAAAGAGGTTTTGGAGCCACTCCCTGGGTGCCTAAAGCTAAAGTACAGAGAATGGAACCAATAAGGGAGGGGGGGGGGGGGGGCTGTTGTCCAGTTTGTATGCAAAATATCACCTCTCAGTTCCTCCCCCTGCCAGTCTTCCCCTCCAATGGAGCCGAGCATGGAGACCCCAACGTCTCTGTCAGTGTCTGTTGTACGTCTGTGCTGCAGTCTGACCTGTAGATTGACTGGTTACCATGGAGTGGCTCATGGATGTGGGCCTGAGAGCAATTTACCCAGTAGGCCCCCTGCTTCATTCAAAGGCACCATGGTTAGGGTATCAACAGTTTATGAAAGAAACAGAATCAAAATATCATCCCATTGAAGTCAACTTGGGACACACACAGACCCACACAAAGCATCATTAACACACTATGTTGTCTATGTTTTGGTCACTGGCAGCTATCTTTGGCTATATCTTTGCCTTTTAATTCGAGGGTTGCTTTCTTAAACAAAAGATATACCAATGTGAGCTGTGCCAGTATTTTTCAGTCAAATACAGCAACCCGAAAAACGTTTTGAGTTAGATTTGTGTTTATTTACACATGTTAATTGATACATGACATAGAAATGATAATGAAAATGAATGTGCAGAGAGAGGAAAACTCCCCAAAGGGCTTATATGACCTCTACCTACACAGTATTTAAACACATTCCCGTTATGACATAAAAAAACGACTATAAATGTGTTAGTTTATACTAGTAGAAAAAGAAAGAAAATAATGCAAAGCACAGAAGACACCTCATAGAAAGAAAGCATTTTGCCATAATCCAAAAAGTAAACATGTGCCTCATGGAGGAGGGGGGGGGGGGGCTGCCAGTGCGTCATACCATTGAGTGTGTCGCCTCTTTTGCCTTTAAAATAGTTGTAAATGCCACGCCCACACCATAATTCCCAGTCAGCTGTTACTGTAAGTCGCTTTCAGTTTCCACATGCATCTATTCCCAAATCTGCGGTGTTGAACAATAGGAGAGCCGGACTGGGAGTATCACCACGCGTCGGTTAATCATCTCGTCTATCAGTTTTGACCAAACTTGTTGCGCAGCTGCTATTTCTAACCTCCTGTGCGGTGGGACAGGGGCTGCTCTTATTCGCCAGCACACAGGCGCTGTTTTGTGCTTCATTGGTAATATTTTCTGTGAAGGAACACAGATTGATGAAGCGATGGCTTTCCCTACTACTTTCTGACTACTTTTTTTTTTTTTTACCCAATGCGTAGGCTATAAGAAGATAACGCTTTTGTATGGATTTTTATGAAGTCCAGCAGCCATACAGTGAATTTAGCAGTCTCTTTAATATGATCTCAGAAACGGGATGCAAGTCATGAGCTGGACGCGTCCTTGCCACGGACTAGACTGGAGCCACAGCCTCTTCTACCTGACTTTACTCCTGTGGACCAGACGCATGACTGGACTGGCTGACTTTTCAAGTATGATGATGGTGATGGTACAGTGGAAGGAGGCGGGGGATACATCAGGGTGACAATGGTTAAAGATTACAGAAAGTTTTTTCTTTGGTTTAGTATGCCCTGTTATAAGCTGTGTAATAATAGCTACAGTGGGGGAGTTGAGCATATTTGTACAGATCGTGTATGGTGTAAAAGATAAGGTGGTAATAGATTTTTTTTTATTTTTTTTAATTTTTTAATTTTTATTTTTTTTACATTGCCAGTGTTCCTAAAATACCAGCCATTTGTCCTAAAGCATCTGTTTGAGATTTGGCATGGAACTGCACACCTGTCTGAGAAGGGGTTATGTAAAATATACAGTGTGAGGAGTAAAATATACATTTCCTTTTTGTGTTTTGTCATTGTAGTTTTTGTCTTGTCATTTACAATTGTTAACAAAATAATGTTGGAGTTGTTGTTAAAAACCAGCCAGTGGTTTCCCATTGTTTTATCTAAACTATCCATCTAATCATATTGAATCATTTCCGATTTGTGCACAAATAATGTTAACATCTTAGGATAAGGGACTTTGATATGAGGTAACTTAATCACACCTGCACACCAAGCAACAAAGGTGGGTCATATTAGGTTGAATGCCAGTTGGCAGAGTTTGCCACCCAGGAAAGAGATCTGGCAGTCAGCACTTTATTGGGTACGTTTTCAAAGCAACATGAGACACCTAACCAAGCTCCAAAGAGGCCAACCAAACTGATCTGAAACCACAGATGCAGCAGATTGAAAAAAACAAAAACAAACAAAAGGTTTTCAATGGTATTAAGTTGCCTCGAAGTTAAAATCCTTTTCAATTTAGTTGTTTATATGTGACTATGTCTACCTCTGTAAGTAATAGTGGATTTAATGGGGCCCCTGGAAGCACACCCTCCCTTAGAGGGTTCCTGTGGTTGTCTATCCCTTATATGATTAAGTGGATTTAAAGGAGTACTCCAGCGATTTTATATTATATATTATATTAAGTTTAGGAGCTCACAAGAGACATATATAGCCTATTTATCGCCCAAGCTGAGCTAACCCTGATGACATCTATATTAACTATTTACTATTTCCACAGGCTGAGTAGTACTCATGTACTCATTGCGTGTCCCTTTAAGCATCTGTATGTTTCCATGTGCATTACAGCCTAACCAATGCCTTTTGTGTGACAGACTACTTGTCCAGGATCATCACCAGTCACTCCGCTCAAGCGTGTGACGGACAGCCTCTGCGACTCCACTGTCCACGTCACTCCACCATCTCCATCCAGTCTGCCTTCTATGGGAGCGGCGAGGCGCGGCTGTGTAGAGCAGACCCGGACCCTCCGCTCAGAGCCCACAACCACAGCTGCTCAGCTTTTACTGCTCTACAGGTGCATTTTATGTGTGTCAAATACAGCACTTTTTACTCTCACTGGGTCGTTTGTGTATGCTGGCGTTCACTAGTTTTTAGCTGACTTACTTGAAAAGATTTCTCCCCATATGTGTTTTAGTTTTGCCGTGAACACACACAACCCTTAGATGAGCTGGCTGGTGAATGCTGCTGACTGTGTAATAGTAGATTTATTAAAGGCACAGCCCACTGTCTTACATTCGTCTGCCAGTTAGTGCGTCATTCTTTTTGCATCTGGTTTACATTGTGCCCACTGTGGAGTAAAAACAAAAAGGTAAATGCTGACTTTCCCTGGTGTTTACTGTGCAGAAGCTGCTGTCGGAGTGTCAGAGCCAGAGAGATTGTCAGCTGCCTGTCAACCACCTGCTCTTTGGGAAGGACCCCTGTCCTGGCACTACCAAATACCTCCATGTGGACTACAAGTGTAAACCAAGTGAGTCCAGCAGCTCTAGTCCCATTTGTCCCTTATTTATTGTCATATCCCCTCCCAGTCAACTCAGGCTCCCTGTTTCAGCCTCAGTTTCTCTTACATTTACTGGTGGATGAGTATGAAATAACTACACAGCTATACACAAACATCTCACCCCTTCCCCCCATCCTAACCCCTCAGTTTCCCACTTCAATTATCCCCTTCACCTCTTCATCCTCATTGATTCTTCCCTTCGCTCAGCTGAACACAAAAGACACGTGGTGTGTGAGGGGGAGACGATGATTCTGCGCTGTAAGCCCCCCAAGGTTCTGAACATCTATGCAGCTGTCTATGGGAGAAGCCTTGGCCAGACTGACACCTGCCCCTCACGCCTGACAAGACCACCCCCATTTGGTGAGTCAACGGGATATTCAGTATTTGCATATGGTGGCAACTAACAGATGATTCCTTTTGCAAGAAGAACAATTAAGCCAGGAATGTCACAGTTACGGTGATGTTTCATTAAGTCAGATTGCAGGGGTTATGAACAATAGGGCTGTATCACTCTCTATTGTCAATATAGTGTACTATATTTACTGTACGAATTCTGAGTAGTGCCCTCCAAAATAAGTAGTGTCGATGGCTCAGCAGACATTTTTATTTGTCATTGTAGGAAAATCACAGGTGTTACTAATAACATTAGCGATGGCTCTGTTATATCCAAGTGTCCCTGTAAACCGAAGCAGCTAAATGGAATTCAGCCATCATTCATTTGTATTATTTACAACTGTACTTTTCCGACTGTGACATGCCACAAAAGGCCTATGGCAGATGGTGACGTGAGTAAAAGTCCAATGGAAATAGAAGCTGTAATCTGTTCACTAAAATTTGCTTTACAACGCAAAGTGATGGGGATTTATGGGAAATGTGGCCTAAATTAAAGAGAAACACAGGCAAAAACTACACAGACTGCTTTTTTTCACAGCAGATGAAAAAGCACAGGTGTAACTAATAACATCAATAATGGCTGCATTCCTTTTGGCTGTGGCCCAACAACCATCGTTAATGTTACGGAGTACATCTATGCTGTTCCTGGTATAACAATAAGTCAAAGTCTGCTGTAAAAAATGCAATGTGTGAGATAAAGGCTAGATTTTGTTGTCATTTGTTAGTAATTCTACCAAAGTTTACAATTACATGACAGAATGCTTTAAAGTAACTTATATCAACATTGAATGCTATAGAATAAGCACATTTTGAGATGACATTAAACCAACACAGGTGCACTGAGTTAATATGTGCGGGGGGGTGGGAGGAGGAATCACATGGCTGCCAAAAAGGTGATTTCATTGTAATTAAACTACAACCAAACTCCTGCAAAACAATGAAACAGCGGTTCAGCTATTTCAACTGAAGTACATGTCAGTGAACAAGTTGAGTGAGCATTTTACACACACACACACACACACACACACACACACACACACACACACACACACACACACACACACACACACACACACACACACACACACACACACACACACACACACACACACACACACACACACACACACGATTGGTTCTCTGAATTTCTCTTTGCTGTTCCCTACAGAGTGTCTGAACCACGAGGCTGTACACTTGGTGTCCAAGTCCTGCTACAGCAAACAGAAGTGTGCTGTTGCTGTAAGCAACCAGACCTTTAGGGACCCCTGCTTTCCAGGAACCAGGAAGTACCTCAGTGTGGTCTATTCTTGTGGTAGGACTCTTGCTGCTTCCTCATTCACAAGATGCAATTACTAGCCTGTTGATGAATTAGAGGTTTCAAAATAAGAAAGGGCTTTCGTGATATTATTATATACATCGCTCACGTCATGTCGGTTTTTGTTTTTGCCTTATTCATTTGTAGTTTCCTATTGTGGAACCGTATCTGCTGATCTCAGTCATCAGCCGTTCTTTTATCACATCACACCCAATAACACAGTAGCAGGAAATAATTGTGAGCTCAGATTTGCGGGTTGAGGCTGGCATCCTGGTAAACTTCCTGCATTTGGCGCAACTGCCAGTAAGGTCATGCAGCAAAATTGTACATGTATCAAAGTTTGGAGATTTGACTTCAGCCTGGTTGGCAGAATTCTTTTGACTGGCTCTGTTGGCTCCATCTAGCACAACACAATGTGTGTCAACCTTGCAGACCAGTTGTCAACATAATTGGACATAATATATTGATCATTTGAGAGTTACTCACTCCGTTGCGGGCCCAGTTTGTGCAGAGGTTGGTTGGGTGTGTGAAGTGGCGTGCTGATGAACGGTCAACTGTAGATTCACCAGTACGCAGTCACAGAATCTGTATCAATTTGTCCACTGCAATATTAAGACTGCCTCTTCCGTTTTCCTTTCAGCAGTACCGCAGACTTTACTAAGAGAGGCAGACCCTTACACATCCAGCTCCACCTCATCTCCTACTGTGGACACAGAAAAAGGTAACCATGCCATATGTTTTCTGTGTTTTCTGTGCCATTTTTATCTGACATCATAATTCTAAATTTTACAGCAGCTCCTCCTGCAGATCTGGAGGAACATTTCCCCAAAGGGTCGAGAAGGCCAGACAACTCAGGGGCCATGATGAGCACCACTCTCTTGACCTATGCCTACATCAAAGGTAACATTATTCATGCATGCACTCATGAATGCACATATAAACCTTGTTTGTTTCCGTTTTACACATCTTCTTTCTTCACTTCCTACACAGGGCATCCAGAAATGGCAGGGCTGCTGTTCACCTCCAGTGTTTGTGTTGGTCTTCTGCTCACACTGTTGGCTGTATCGGTCCGAGTGACCTGCAGAGGACGCCAGCTCGGAGATCACAGACTCGCACCCAAGTCTCATATCCAGGCTGCCAACTGCCAGGAGGAAGACGATGATGATGACGACGAAGAGGGAACAGAAAGCTCTTTAATCTCAGCCGCAGAAAGGAAGGCGATACACGGCTGGGAGGAAGTGACTTATGTGAGCGAGGCAGCCGAACGGGCGGAGAGGATTGAGCGCAGGGAGATGATCATACAGGAGATATGGATGAATGCCTATATGAATGGCAGCTCATGTTAACTAAACTGTGACCCATAGATGCTGTTCAGCACCTTCAGGATTATTTTCAGGTTTCTTGGCAGCAGCTTCCAGCCTTGTTGTACATTGTAAAGCAATTTGTCTTGCATTTTGCCATATTTGCAGCTCAGTTTGTGAAAAGTGTAATATTTGGGTGAAACTGCAGTATTAGCCATTTTTAAAGGATCAACAGGATTTTAATGCTGTAAAATAGGAGCTCACATACATTCTGTAACTGTTTAAATGATGTTTTTATTCACATCCACCAACAAATGAAGTTCAGATTTCAGGTTAAAATACTGTTTACTGCTACAAAAATTGTAAAAAGAATGTTAAGTCAAGTCAATTTATTTATTTAGCCCAATATCACAGATTGAATTTGAACGTAGAAAAGGAATTACCCTTTGAATCAACATATTACATCCAGGATGTTTTTTTTAATGCAGTGTTCCTTGAAACAGGCCACTGCTCATGTGACTTCATCGTCTCTGTCAAGAGTTCCACACAATGGGATTAAACTCTCTCACTATGAACTCTACGACTTCCTCATCCCTGCTGGGACAAGAGCTGGAACGACCATCTACTATGTGGCAACTTCCTGCCTCAGAGCAGCACCAACTTTCAGAGGTGTGTGTGTGTGTGTGTGTGTGCGTGTGTGTGCGCGCGTGTGTGTGTCACACTGATTGGAGACAAAGAGAGGAAAGGTGTAGCATCCTTGTCCCAGCAATCCAAGGGATGTAAAACTGTGTTCCAGATGAATCACTACCTATGAAACTTTGTTGAATGTTAACAAAACCATTTGATTTTTTTCCCTCTACAATCAACACAAATGTACAGTACATTTAGATTAAACTGAAATTTAATTGTTTGCACATCTTCAATACAAATGTAACTTTACAACAGGGTGAAAACAATCGGTAAATGAATACAGGGATTTGATTTAAGTTCAAATAAATCAGGTTTATCATGGCATCGGCCTCCACGTGTCATCATCCAGTTACTGCTCCAAGGCATATAAACACATCTGCTGTTTATATTCTCCAGAAGACCTCATATAACACAGACAGTAAACTAATATCAGAATTGAGATAAGGCATTGTAGTCATTTGCATATATAGCTATGAAGGACCAGGTCAGAGCAGCATTTTTAAGGTAGGAATCTCGGTGGTAGTGGTCTTTATCTTGGTCCCCATTTGATGTTGGTGAGGCCTTGAAACTGTCTTCTGAGAGACTGTCTGTCTGTCCACTCTGAGTCCAGGTAGCTATCATCGTCTGCTTCCTCAAGTTTCTAAAAATGGTTTAAAAGGCAAGGCAGCTTTATTTGTATAGCACATTTCAGCAACAGGGCAATTCAAGGTGCTTTACATGAAAATGATTAAAATACAAGAATAAAAGTTGCAGTGCAGTATAAGAAATTAAACATTAAAGAGAAGTTAAAACAGTTAAAAATATAAAAGCAGATAAAATAGGAGATCTATGGTGCTAGTATGGGACAATGTATAAGCCGTTGCTCTATACACGTAATCCACCTGCAATCCTTGCCGTTCCCACCGGTCTTACTTTTTAATTTCTCTTTATATGCTTATATAGATTTTCATACAGTTTCAACAATGCAACTTAAGTATAAGAAATTAACAATTATTTAACAAAAGGCAACATCAAAAAGAAAGGTCTTCAGCCTTGATTTAAAAGAACTGAGAGTTGCGGCGGACCTGCAGTTGTCTGGGAGTTTGTTCCAGACATGTGGAGCATAAAAACTGAACGCTGCTTCTCCCTGTTTAGTTCTGACTCTGGGGACAGCAAGCAGACGTGTCCCAGATGACCTGAGAGGTCTGGGTGGTTCATAGTGTAGTAGCAGATCAGAAATGTATTTTGGACCTAAACCGTTTTTTTGTGATTTATAAACCAGCAAAAGTATTTTGAAATCAATTCTTTGAGGCACTGGAAGCCAGTGTCAAGACTTCAGAACTGGAGTGATGTGATCCACTTTCTACTTAGTGAGGACTCGAGCAGCAGCATTCTGTACCAAAAGGCAAATTCAGTACAAACAGGAACCTGGTTTTTAATGCGTGCACCTATTTAAATGTCTATGAGTGTTTTGTCTCTTAAGCCTCTTCCTCACCTTGAGTTCCTCCTGCCTCCTGTACATATGCATCATCATCTGTTTCTGCTGCTCATCAGTGACCAGAGGCTCTCTCGCTGGTGCCCCCTGCCCTTTCTGGAAGGAATGGCAACTAATATATGAATGGTTATTCTCAAAACGAACCAAAAACACTAAACAACTCATACACTGCCTGCCATACACCACACAAATACTCCCGCTAGATTGGCTGAAATGGCTCTCACCTTTTGGATTTTCACCACAAGCTTTGTTTTTTCATTTTTGCCAATGTAGTCCTGCAGTTTTTTCCCCCTCTGCATCTCTTTACCAGCCCACCATAGCTGGCACTCGTCCTCTGTGATCACCTGCAGAGATGCCTGAAGTACAGACGGATGGAGAGGGCAGATGCAGAGAAATGGAGGGAGGAAAAAGAGAGTATCAAGGAGACACTGCAGACAGACATTAACAATAGTAACTCATGCCCCTGTTGTTGACTGAAAACTAATTTCAGATGGCCATTAGCTAATAGCTGCAAGGACAAGCTGATTACTGACACAGGTTTAGCTGTTTACCTGTGTTCCTGAAAGGTCTTCACAGTCCTCAAACTCCATTCTGATAGGGTCATGAGGAGGCAGCCCCATGGGGTACACGATCATGACAGCACCCCTTAGCGGATCCAGGGCTTCCTTCACCATCTCCATAGTGACACAAACGTTAGCTTGAACTTGTTTCTGAAAGATGATCAGAGAGACAGACTGAATAAAAAGTACTGACCCTTGTTGAACAAGACAATCACAGATGTAGTGTTCACCCTAATACTCACTTTGGAGATCAGTGCCTTTGCCTCCTCCACGGTTCTCATCAACACCTCTTTCATTTTATCATTTGGAGCTGGTAGAAGGCAATGAGTTAGATTGTCAGATTACCAAAAATCTTTTATTGTCTTTTTTCCTGCTTGCATAGAAATGAAGTTAAACATGTTTTTATGCAAATTAAAAAAGAAATGCTTGGCAAATGGACTTCTTCACAAAACTGTTCTGTACAATAGTAGCATCTGTATGTTATTCACAGTAGGGATGCACAACCAAATGGGACAAGGGAATTACATACTTACACTTTTTTAACATTTAACAAGTCACAAGAGGGAATTTAATATCAGAGGAATAGGAGGTGTAAATATCTGTCCACGCATGTCACGGTTTGCAGTCCATGCAAAGGACCGGTCTTCCTGACAATGTTATGGGTTTAGCATAGTCTTCTTGTAAAACTACGTGGCCTAACAGTCATATTCTCACCGTGTCCGTTCCTCCTCCCAATCTCATCCTTCCTAAATACTGGCCCCCCGCTGGGTACGCACTTGTCTTCCCATTCATCCTTCAGTTTCAGCTCCACTATCTGCTCCTCTGTCAGCCCCTGCATGTTGGGTGGCAGTGTGATGCCATGGTCTGCCAGCTCTGGGATCTCTGTGGGTACACAAATCAACAAGCAAGTCAGTGCCAATATACAGTATCCTAGTTGACTGAATATGGAATATAAAACGTAAATGTTCAACAGAAAATCAAGTCAGTCAATAATTTAAGAATAAAAACACATTCTACTTGCACCCCAATAAACGTGAATAATTACTTATTTTCCTCTTCTTTATACTAATTTAACAAGGCTAGTGGTATTTTGCAGTTACCCAGTTTAAATAGTAAAGCAAGATAAGATATGTGAGCCTACTGACACTTCTCATACCTAGCTAGCTAGCTACAGTGTGCACAGAAAGCGCTGGGACATGTCATTTTCACCTGAACATATTCTGTCCACTTTGAGTCTCCCGTTGTAAATGGCTGTAATTTGTTGGATCGCCGTTTCCACAGGCGCGTCCACAGTGGTGTTGAAAAGAAACTGGCTTTCATCTCCACGCTTCACATGTAGCTGAACCATCTTGCAAAAGCAGCTCACCACCTGTTTACTAGCTAAAAGAGACGTTTAAGGATATACGTTGAATGCGACTTTGTTGTTTAATAAACCCACCACAGCACGAAGATGTGTCCGTGTATTACGCAGTGCCCGGGGTCTTTAGGAAAACAGTGTAACCATAGCAACAGTAGTGAGCCACAAAGCTAGCTTTAAACTACCGGTAGATAGCTAACGTTAGCTAGCTAGTATAACTTAGGTGTCACAGTCAATGGCTCAGTCTGTTAAAGGGGTAATTTCTCTACAGTGACTGAAAATGGTAACACTTAGCTAGCTGTGCAGTGAAACGACAAGCACAAGACGGCACGTACAATGTTTAGACTGAGCTCACACTTTGTTGACAACCGGTTGCATCGGTCCAGAGAAGCACCTGGATCTCGCAAGCATCTCGTGTGAACTATTTACGGCAGGTTAGAACAATCCAAGAAGTATTACTGCCCTCTATAGGTAACTGATGGCAACAGTATGGCCGGTTGCAGCTCAGGAAGATCTTCTTAATGTTGTAACCACTTAGCTAGCTAGTGATACTGTAGTAAACTCCATAGGGATGGTGTGCCTTGCTCAATGGTATTCCAGCATGGCAGATTAATTAATTGAACATAGGTCATCTTGTTGAAAATGGTATTCACTAGCTTGTCCTGCTACACCAGAAGACAAAAGGACATCCCACTTTCCTAAAAATACTGTACACAAAAAATACAAATTAGGAGACAAACCAAATAAAGGAATGCACTGTTTGGCTGACACTTATGGAAAAGAAAAAACAGTAAGAAATCATCAAGATGAATTAGCTAAACATGAATGAATTAAAATAAACGTAACTCTCAATCATATTTACGTCAGCATTTTATTTATGAGTAACGTGATCAATTTTAGAATTAAGTATGAAGAAGTTAAAAGATGATGGGATAGAAAGCGGCAACACACACACACACACACACACACACACGTGTCTGTACAACAAAAATTTGAGAAAGGTATGATAGGTATATCTTCTTATGGTGTGCAATAAAGTTACAGCCTGCAGTCAGAGAAGGCAAACTTCAACATTCAGGGTCAACTTACATTTATTTTTGCATACATACAACAAACGGCTTCATACATAAATGTGCAATCAGCTGTGCACTTAAAATATGGAACGTTGGATATTAACACGAATGGCAGCTTCATGTTTTCTCTTTAGTACATACAGCATATGTTCAACAACACAGGCTCTTTATTTACTATGGATTATAGCCATAAAAAGGGACACCAACCTCACAAAAGGAGCAATTTGTTTCCTATAAAATCTCATCTTGAACATGACATGACACAAAGCGCTGGCTAGTCCCTTACTGTTAATGCAGATACAGTATCTACTGCACACATTTGGATAACACAATAAATGCATTTTAGAGATGACATCCACATGTAAGCAAATGCAACCTGATACACTTGCTTACATAGATATATACTGCTTACAGTGCAATGAACAGATTATTTGTACTGATTTTACATTGTGTTTAAACAAAGTGCAGAAGCGTTAGTTGGTACTTTCTTGGGTGAAATGTTTTATCCTCCATGTTTTTAAGACCATAAATAATACAACTCAACAGCAGTGAAAGAGAGAAGTAAGGTAGTACAGGGACAAATACAGACACATCACCTCTGATAACACCACACACACACCTCATGAATGGTTACAAAACCAGCAAGGCTCAGTAACAATTACTCTCAACTGGAGGAAACAGCTATGGATTAGATATCACAGGTGGCTCTGCAAACGCTGAGGACAGTTTGACACCCAACACTCAAATCACACTACTGTCTGGAACGTGGGCAATGCTGCGCCTGGGAAGGACACAACAAACAAACAGTCAACTAGAACTGAGAACCTGGTCATGCATTTAAGCATACAGTGTAGCTGCGTCTGTATATTCAGTCAAGGTGGTGAATAGTCTTCCGTTAGTGTTGCTACGGGGGAATTATCACTCAGGTGGTGGGTGCTTTGCAGGAAAACATTTTTGCATACAGTGAAGCCCCTCCACAGCCCTTGGAAGGCCGGAGAGCGGAAATGCAGTAACAGCAGTAAGCGTGTGAATACAATGGCTGTCAGTTCAGAATCTGTAAGCTAATATATTGTGTGCACATAAAAGAGAAGACTTCATTAGGGGAAAAGCTCTGATATTCCACTCTTAACTCTGTACACACACTCACATCCAAAACATAAACATTGTCAGACACGACAAGACGATATGCACCTCAAACACAACACATTACTTCTCACCACAGTATCAACAATAGATTATTTAGAGTAAATGTTCTTAGAAATTAAAAGCATGACTTTTGTAATTAACAAAAGTTGAAGTAAAAAAAAAAAGTGCCCTCTTTATTATTATTACTATTATTATTATTATTACTACGCATGGCTTGTCCTTGCTGCCATGTCCACGGACCCAAATCACACCATCTTTGAACTTTGAGTAACAGAAGTATACACACGCCACATTCTTTGAATTTACAATAGTGTGGTTAAATGCTTTGGATAAATCAAGAAGGATCAAAACACTACAGAGGTGGACACGTCATCTGTTCAATCCACAGGCTCTCATTTCTATCAGCAAGAATACAAACGAGAGAATACAGCCTTTCAGTGCATATCAGTAACATTGTGCAAACCACTGATACGGTCATCACAAATGCACATTTAGCGAGTAGTTTCCATGTTGAAAACATACATTTATACATAATCACTATGTATAGGTTTCGATATAGAGCTACAAAATATATTCAGCTAATCGTAACAGACCATTGACAAAGAATGATGGCTGAATAGAGAGAACAAAATATCTTACTATCAAGTGGATGGGATGGCATTATAGAGCATCAGTCCTGCGGCAGTGCACAGTTTGACTGACTATGACACTGACTCGAGCTGTTCTTTTTCACGCTGTGACGTCAGCACAAAGCAATGACAAAAACCAGTGCAACATTAAGTACATTCATGATAAAAGCAAGTGCACAACATTACTTTTAAATTTGTCCCCTCAGACACAAAAGAACAAAATTATTTTGGGGGCAAATTTAAAACCTGCTGTGCATAACCTTCTACTACATGTAAAGTGAGAAGGTAGACAATTACCCTCTAGTCTGAGAATCACGCTCTGATGTAGAGGTTAGTCGGAATGATGGATATGAACCGCAGTGTGTCAGCGAATGTAGCAAATTCCAAGGTAACACTGAACCTCACAGGCGAACGCATTGTGCTGCACAGCTGAACAGAAAACGTCTGAATATTGCACAGGTGATTAAACAAATGATTTGTGCGTGTAGATGTACTATATATATATATATATATATATATATATATATATATATATATATATATATATATATATATATATATATATATATATATATATATATATATATATATATATATATATATATATATATATATATAGACACACACACACACACACTATACTGTAGACACAGGCACGTTTGCTGCCATGAATAAAAATAAACATCAAAACGATTCATATATTAAAATAAATGGTAATATCAGAGAACAAGCAGACATCCCTGTGGTAAAGTTAGAACACACGTTTAGGCTCATACACCTCTCATGTTACTGCTCGAGATATAAATCCTTTTCTGCGATTCAGAAGGGGATTGGTCTATACTTCTTAAATACTGTCTCTTTTGTACATACACACACACATATACACATTTATCATATATCTATACATATCTGGATATGCCCTTTCCATATTAAGAGTGATCCTATCTTTCTGTTGACTCCCTGGGGAAGAAGAAGTCATCACTGGGTCCCTCTGGGAGCTTTGGGTTACTGGTAACAGTTCTAGTTGGGATGGGAGGAGGGAGAGTTGGGAACACTGACGGGGCCGAGGATAACCAATCGGGCTCTGAGTCAAACACAGAGCGGGAGGACTGAGTCTGGGACAATAGGGAACTGGAAGGGAAGACGGGGGCTTGTGGTGTTTTAGCTGGAGGTTGAAAATCCAAATCATCATCAAAAGTGACCCAATGCTGGGTCGGTTTGGCTCCTGGAGGAGGTGGCTGGCAACGAAGTGCAGGCTGAATGGAGGAGGGTGGTGCCAAAGGCAAGAAGGGGACAGGAGATGGGGCGAGGGGGAGCAGAGGAGCAGGTGTAGGATTAAAAGTGGATGATGGACCAAACAGGGATATGGTCCTTTGTAGCTGGGAGGTGGGTGCAGTAGTAGGGGCTGCTGTTGGAGCAGGGGTGGGGATGAGTGGTTGAGTGAGAACAGACATGTTCCTCTGAATGTTTGGCTTCGGGGCGGTAAGCTGGACGCTGAAGTCCGGGGTGAGTGAGCGGTGCTGCTGATGCACCAGTGGGCCCGTGAAGGGATTGGTGCTGCTGGGTCGGGCAGGAAGCAAGTCAGTCGGGAGGGGGCCAGGGGAAGCACGCAGTGTCTCCTGTGAGCGGCTACGAGACGGGACCGGAGGCGGCGGGAGAAGGGAGGAGGTGAACGGTGATGGGGTGGAAAGTGAGGAAGAGGAGGATGAATCAAGTGCCTGCAGGTCTGACAGAACAGATGACTGGAGGGAGAAGGATGAAGGGAGAGTGCTGGAGGACATCGTAGACACAGTAACAGAGGGGGGAGTACGCAGAGAGGAGCCTCTGGTCAGGGACTGGGTGGTGTGCCAGGAGAATGAGGAAGAGGAGACAAAATCAGAAGCAAGTGTGTCGAAGGGTTCGGGCATCCATTGTGCTTCTCTTTGGATTCCATTCAGGCCATTCGTCTAAGGAGGAACAAAACAAAGGAAATGCCATTCAGCTGAACACATACTGTGTGGAAATATAAACAATGGGCTAATGTGTGTTTTACTAACTAATGGTCCATCAGTTAGCTTATTATAATCTTTAGCTCAGATCAAGTTTAAAGATACCCACTGGAGCTTTCTTGTAAACAGTTATATATTTACATCAAGTGTTTCTGACTTGATCCATAATGCCACCATTGGTCAAAACCTCCACAGGGTAACTTTAATCCGGCCAATTTAAATACACTGACTACTGCTGATAACCAATGTATGCATCACAGTCTACATACAATCACCAACTCTAACACAAATGAATGAAATAATGCAAATTAAACAAAATGTCAAATCAAATGAGGTCATTGCATATGTGCTCACTCTCATCACCTGAACCACAGTGAGCAGATATGAAAAGACTAGTGAGGGGGAAATGGCCAACACCAAAACATCACATTTTCATCTGTCATTTTTTCATGTCATTTATGGTTTGATATGTTGACCGACAGAAAGAAGACAAGGACTGCTGCATTTTGTAGGCCTAACACAAGACAATGCCTGGCATTGCAGGGGACTAAAAACATCCAGGTTGAAATAACTTAGGAGGAGACATAAAAGGAAGGAAAAGTTATTAAGAAATAAGAGAGGAGGAGGTTACTGGGTGTAATGTATGAGAGATAATAATATCAGAGCAGAGGACTGTTGTGCTATGGAGGATGAGACAAAGAGGTGGTTTAATATAAAGTACCTGTCACCCTGAGGGCTTCTCCAGCTTGTGAGAGAGAGACAAATGTATCAGAGAGACAAAAGCAGGAAGAATGACACGAACAACTAAGCTCATCTTATGCGAGACAAAGGAGCAGAAAGAGGCTATTGTCCCAGTCTCCACAAAATATTTTGCAGAAAATATCTTGTCTAATGAGCAGAATTTGAGCAAGAATCTGTAGTACATTATTTAACTACATGCAAGCAGAAAAGTCTTAGTGTACTCAATAGATAATTATAGTAATAGTTAGTGTTCTTTATTCAGTTACTGAAATTCCAATAAGTTAATGAAAAGGAAGTTGGCACCAACCTGCGCAGCTGGGGCTGTCTCAGACTTGGCAGCATCAGGTGGCAGAGTGTGAGAGGAGCGGGAGCGTGGTGGGGGTTTAGGAGAGGCTAGACCCTGTGGAAGCCCAGCAGGGGGGGTAGCAGCAGCGGCGGCAGGAGGGGACGCTGCTTTAGGAGCTTGCTGTGGCTGGAGTGGAGCTGGAAATGTGGGCTGCATCGGTGGTGGGAGTTGGGACTGAACTGAAGGGGCAGCTGGTTGCGGCTGCATGGGGGGCTGCATTGCTGGTGGGAGTTGGGACTGAACTGAAGGGGCAGCTGGTTGGGGCTGCATGGGGGACTGCATTGCTGGTGGGAGTTGGGACTGAACTGAAGGGGAAGCTGTTTGGGGCTGCATGGGTGATGTAACCTGGGGTCTCGCTGCAGGCGGCTCTAAAGGAGGAGGACCTGAGAGAGGAAACAGGACAGAGTTAAGGCTCCATCACATTAATAACATTCTAGTGTTGATAATCTAGTATAATGCCCTCTGTAAAAACACATGTCCTTACCCAGAGGCAGGTCAGTTGGTTTGGCCTGGCCACCGGGCACAGGTCGTGGGGCTCCCGGGTGGGTGTCTGGGATGGGCCGAGGGGCCCCAGGATGCATGTCTGGGATGGGTCTGGGTGCTCCAGGGTGAGAGAGAGGTGGTGGGCGAGACTGAGGGGGAATACTGATTACCCCAGCACGAGCAGGGATATTCTGGATGACAAAGAGGTCATAGAGAATAGGGAGAAATTAACAAATTGGGTAAAAATCAGTAGAAGATAAAAAAAAAACTCCTTTTGTTGTGGATATTCAGAGTTGTAAACTCACCGGTCTGGGAGCACCTCCAGGTCCAGGAGCTCCCACTGCTACCTGGCCTCGAGCTGAAAGAGTTTAGAAAGACAAACCGGCTACATTAGAAACAAAAGAAATCTTACTACAATGTATCTATCATGTGGGCACTGCCCCCTAGGGAGAGATGTAAGGAATAGCAGGAGCATTTTATGAGATGGGAGGTTCAAGCAAATGAACAAAAACTACAAGCACTGTACTAAATCACACAAGTGCACTGTGAACCCACGCCAATCTATGACAGACCAAATTCCCCATGGCTAATTATTAATGACGATGACTCAGTCATTCCAGCGCTGCAGGAGGTCTGGCGGAGAGGCAGGCTTTGTTCTGTAAGCCAACTGCAACTCACACAGCTTGCAAGCACACACCTCTTCTTTTGCTATTCTCTTGCTGAACCCCTCTCAGTGCCTGCAAACATGTTCCCACGCGACTTAGATGTCAGTTTCTCTGTAATACATCACTGTACAGCCACCAAATGTAAGTCAACCCTGCTAACCACGCACACCCTTAGAGTGACAGAGGGATTCAGCTAACCACACAAATCAGTCAGGTGAAGACAGGCCAAGTCACCGATAGGCTTAGCAACCAAACCCTATCCCCCACCCTGGGACGGGCTTAATTTGTGCCGGGGTATAAACACATAACACAGGATTACAACAGACAGACAGGGATAATCTCAGCCCCATATCACTCCCAGCAAGAACAAGAACACTCCACACAAAGATGGCTGTTCATGGGACAAATACAAACCTACATAACTGAGTAACAATCCTTTCTACAATCCTTTTATTTAATTAGTACGCTAATGCTAATTGAGGCTACGTCAAGCTATGTGGCACTCACCTGCAGCTGCATCTGGCTGAGGGAGAGCGAGGCTTTTTGGTCCTTTGCAGCACAAAGGAAACCAAACCATATTACTGTTATGCACAAAGTGGAGTACTGCTCACAGGAAGTAGGTGTTACTATTGACAACACTTTACAAGAAGCACTAGGAATAGTGCATGTTGGTAAAAATGCAGCAGAGCAGTGATGTCTGAGATGGTGTGAGTCAGAATATCTACCTGCCCGAGGAAGATTTTCCTGTAGCCGACATGACATTAAGACCATTTTATGTCCGGAACCTTTAACTCACGTAATCTCCCCAGTTCTGACCACAGCTAGAACCACCAAATCAATACTTGTTTAGTCCATAATGATAGAGTGTACAATTGGGAGGCATCCAGTTTCCTACTATGTGCAACCATTTCAGTCAGATGGTCGCCTGCAATGTCTGTACTCATGACTCCTGATAATAATGTAATTGACTGATTAAAGTGGCCTCGTGTTGATACTAATCTTGCACAAGTTGTGATAATAACTTCTAGACCTCAATACAAATGTATGCAAAAAAACAGAATGTCTCATGATGGAAAATGCCTGCTCCTCTTTTTTGTTGTTGTTTTTATTAATCCTTAACACTAAACACTAATTGGTAGGGATGTATTACATGTATAACCACCACTGAATATTAAATGGGGAAGGAGAAATGTTGTCCTCTGGACAGAAAAGTCTGAATTTGGTCCCGCTAGTCCTTTAACCTCTTTAAGTTTTTTTCATTCCCTGCTTATTTTGCATTTAAATAAGCTATATATATATATATATATATATATATATATATATATATATATATATATATATATATATATATATATATATATATATATATATCTATCTATCTATCTATCTATCTATCTATCTATCTATCTATCTATCTATCTATCTATCTATCTATCTCACAACAGGCTACCAAACACATCTCGCTCACATACACACAAGACTACGAAGGCCCGCAAGATAGAAGAATTGAATTGGTTAATGGTAAACTATCCATGCCAAAAAAAAAACATTGACGACTGGGTCTAAGTCTACAGGGATCAGATGACATTTAAAGACACACTGCCAGGCCAGTTACCTTCACTGCCTCTCCTACCAGGCCAGTTACCTTCACTGCCTCTCCTACCAGGCCAGTTACCTTCACTGCCTCTCCTACCAAACAGTGGGCTGGGGCATTCGCCACAGTCTTAAAGTCAAAGAGGGGAAACAGTATTTCAATATGAAAAAAATACATCATGACTTACCAGCTAGCTACTCCTACATTAAATAATTTAAAATAAGGGCAACAATACCTAGGAAACTGTCTAGGTTACAAGTTAATAGTACTCACAGATATACCACAGATGAGGGATATTATTGAAATAATACTAAATCTAGCCACATATTCTCTATAAGAATTTACATCCACCAAAATCATAATATAGGATTGGATGATGCACAAGAAGCACTGCATTTAGAACTTGACCTGACTGGTCATTCACCACCTCTCAACTCGAAAAACATTAATCTAGGAACCTAAAACCAAGCATTACTCTGCAACCACATGGCCTATTTCCACTTCAAATTTGATTTTGAAATTGATTTGGGTGGATAGTTTTGGCTGAAGCTAAGCCCAAGAGTAGCCCAGTGGTGTGTACATCCAGTCAAGTGTAGGAGAGGGTTCATGTGATGTTAATGGTTGTGGGAAAAATGTTAAAGCATCATACAATCGTATGCAAACTAACTGTTCTATGCTGAACTGAAATGGAAAATAGCAGCCACTACTTCAAATGCTTCAGCAATGTAAACACATAAACACACAGTTCCACACTTTACCTCCAGTGTCCCTTCTAACTGGCAGAGGGCTCATGCCTCCTTCAGGAATGAGGCAAAGCAGTGGGATAAAGGTGAACATGTTAACACCTGCCTTAAATATATCATTCAAATGTAGGATTTTATTTGGTTGCTCTGAGGTTACAGACTATACTTCTGTGATTAACATGTCAGAAAATTAGGCTTTAATTAGAGAGATCTGTAGAGAATAAGGTTAAGGAGGATGCTTTACCTGAAGGTGGTGGTGGGCGTTGAGGGGGTGCTGGTCTGGCTGGGGGGGCGTGGGGACGAGGGGGAGGCGGTCGCTTGGGCTCTAGAGACGTGGGGGCACCAGGCTGGAAGTCAACAGGAGGCCCTGGAAGATAAATAAGCCTACATTAAAATTTCTCTGGAAGGAAGCATGGCTTAATGCCTTAAATGTAAAACTTGAGATAGTCTAAATATGTTCTTTTCTTTGACAAATCACACTGGTCAAACGTATATCGAGCCATGAGCCCTATTTCTGTAGTCTTACTTCTAATTCTACAATTTGTTCCTTGTGCACAGCTGTGATTTAGTGTTGACCAAAGAAAAGTTAAAGCTAACACTGCACACATTTTGATACTGCACCATAAAACATGTCCTTAAAGGAAGCAAGTAGTTTACTGGAAGACACACTGCAAGCCTTCTAACACTAAACACAGATTAATTTATCACACGTTACATTTTACCTGTAATTTCTCTCCTCAATGATGATGGGCTTAAATCTGCTTCAGTAAATTACAAACAGAACAAAATTACAGTTTATATTCCAGCAGGCAAAGACTGGAGCCGTAGCTGATTATTGGACTGGACTTGGCTCCACAAATGATATTTACCATGTGATGGTCGGGAGGGTTGTACTCCACGACTAGGCCTGCTGGGGGCAGTAGGTTCTCCGTGGGTGGGGGAGGGACAGGGACTACTGCGAGGGGAGGGGAGAGGGGAGGATCCAGGGCCAGAGCCTGCTCCAGGCTGAAGGTGCTGGGGAAGGATCTCCTCCACCTCCTCGTCCACATCACCTAGTAAAGGAGACAAGACAAATTCATGTACTTGAAACTGGTAATCCATACAGCCTTCTCTATATCATAAATATAAAGTGTCATTACTTGTAAAAACTTTGAGGATAATGATTGGAATTGCTTGGGTGGTCATCCCTCACCTTCCATATCGTAATCATCATCGCCCATGTCCGTGTCCTCAGCCAGCAGGGTGGAGCTGGCCGAGGTGGGGATGCTTCCACAGATCCTATCCACGCTCATCTCATCCTCTAGACTCTTGATCCAACCTGGACTCTTCAGACGGATGTCCAACATCTTGTCAAGGACCTACAATGTTACAAAAAGACACAAGAGAGAAGTAGATATTGGTTCCCAGGTATACAATTGAGAAAAAAGTGCTTAAAAAAATGCAGTGGTGATTAAAACTATGATTGACTTGGAAACGCATTTTACATTATTAATGTTAAGACTTATGGCTATAACTTAATATAATCAATTAATATAATCAGCGACGACTTACAGTGGAGGCGCTGAGAGACAGAGCAGCAAGAGCAGAGTAACCTTCCAGGAAAGTCACCCACATCTTCTCCTCAACAAACCTGCATAAACAAGGACACTGTCAATGCAGTCTCACTGCAGGTGATACATGTCTGTCTGTGTGTGGCGGGCTTCTCAGGCTCACCTGATGAGGATGACCTCTCCAAAATGAGCAAACTTGTCCAGCAGCTCGTCTATGAGTGCATCGTCAAAGTAGTCGTCAGGGCCGGAAGAGCAGAGGGACACCAGGATGGTGCCGTCTGGAGGCCCCTGCAGGGCAATGACGTCTTTGTAGACCTGGTGCCGCGCGTCCGGGTCGACCTCCAGGATGTCCACATCTATTATCGACACCACGGGCCTAAAGAAAGATAGGACACCTTGAGGACGGTGATATTTGACTAAAGACAAACACCATATATTTGTTTTCACCATTGATATTTCAGAGTCTATGTGATTAGTCGTTCCCACTTGACAACACAGATGTGACATAAGACGGAAATGCAGCAATTTATATTGCTATAGGTGAAGCTTAAATATCATCAATTGGCTCCACTCATACCGACATATCTTGTTAATTACCTGTGGTCTGAGGTCTTAAGCTCAGCCCTGCCATAGTACTTCAGAGTCCCAGGGCTCCAGGGGTTGTCTGGATCGTCCTCATTGTCCCCTGAAGTAGAAGCTGCCCCTACTACATTCATCTCCTCAGCTGCAAAACATGCACAAATGCAATAAGACTAAAACCATATTTTTGCCAGTGCTGTAATGTTGTCAGTTCAATGTTGTTGTTCATTCACGAGGTCTGAGATAGAAGGGAAGAAGATTATTTGGGTTAGTTAGACTTCTCTGCAGTGGCTCTGCATCTTACCTGTTTTGCTAAAGTTCCACTTCCTCCTCTTCCAGAGTATGCGGTCAGTCCAGGCTGGTGTGCGGCACTTCTCACTGGTGTCATAATCTTCTGAGAAGAGGTCATACTTATAGGTGGGGGCAAAATCTATCTTCCCCTCGATAAAACCTCGGAATACCTGTTGAAGAGGTCTCCGCATTAGTACATGCAGTTCCTGTTGAGAGGGAGTGAAAGTTATCAGTGCTGTAAACATGCACACGTGCTGTAGGTCATACCAAACCAGCATTCTTTTGGTCCAACAACTGGTCCCCAGCTGTCAAGGCATCCCAGTTCTGCTGTTTGATTAGGTCTTTCACTTCCTCATTGGGCAGACTGATTCGATAGTTAAAGTCTCCACACCAGAAAACGTAGTCATGCGAGTACAGCAGACGACCCTGGCAAGGACAAGACGGATGCGGTTATTTTTACGTTATGCAAAAATGTGTTTGTAAAAATGCTTGTTAATGCCATGTTTAATACCATGGGGAAGGTGAGTCTGCGCGTGATCTCATTGTAGTCGTCGTTCCTCTCCTTGACCTGTGACTGGCCAGCAGCAAAGTGGGAGCAGACGAAGCAGATGCTGGTGGTGTGGAAGAGCAGGCGGATGGCCACGCCTCCTTTATTGCCTGTAGCCCCACCCATACCGGTTTTCACAGTATCTACAGCAACATCCCTGCAAAACATATTGAATGACAAGTTTACATTTGTTACGATAACTGTAATTTATAGGATGACTATGCAAGTCTCTCGTGAGAATGTGTCCAGTTCATACCTGATGAAGGGTGCGTGCTGTGGGCGGATGAAAACAAACAGACAAACTCCGACCAGCTGCTCTGAAGCAAGCAGCACATACTTGTGGTCCCGTGATATGTTTTTTTGGAGCTCAGCTGCCCATAGTTTCTGGTTTGTAGTGCTGAGACAAAAACAGAAAGATGTGCAGTAAAGAACATATACCACCCAGACAAGCCAGAAACATAAAAGTGAGTGAGAGGACAATTCAATTTTAAGATGACAAAATCCACTTAGTTCCTCCTCAAGATATATAGAATTCACATCTGGATAAGTGATATTAGCCTTGTTGCTCAGGCCAAAGCAGTCCAGCTCAGCTTAATCATTTTATTACACTACCGGTCAAAAGTTTGGGGTCACTTGGACATTTTCATTCCACTACATTACAGACAGAATACCAGCTGAGATCAGTCGCATTGAGTTTTTAATCAGTGCAGCAGTTTTCAGATTACATTACGTGCTTACATAATAGCAAAAGGGTTCTCGACTGTTGTAGAAAGAAGTGGCTGATCCAATGTTCCAAAGACACATTCTGTTTACTAATCTGATATAATTTTAAAAGGCTAACTGAGAAAACATTGGAGAACACTTTTGCAATTATGTAAGCACATAATGTAATCTGAAAACTGCTGCCCTGGTTTAAAAAACAATGCAACTGATCTCAGCTGGTATTCTGTCTATAATGGAGTGGAATGGAAATTTCTAAGTGACCCCAACTTTTGACCGGTAATGTATGTCAGGGGCAAATTGAGGATCTGCAAAAATATCATAGCCACCTTTTCAGGACTTTACATACCGTATGTTCAATACCCTTTTAAATGTAATTAATGCATTTAATATTTCATAACTTTATTTTTTGAAAACCGCATGCTTGATACTAGCTAAAGAGTAGGCTGTTTGGAGCTCATCTCCTATCTAGCCTAAAGGTAAAAATAAACAGACTGGTCATGTATCAGAGGCTGGAATATTGCACACATACCTCGCACTGACAATGTTGCCAGCATTCAGTTCAACCATTTCCTCAAAACCGATGGCAAAGATATCTATGGGGTTGGCTTTGGTGTCTGTAAAGAGAAAAAATTTAAAAAATTCAACGAAAGTGTCAAATAATTTTTTTTTTATATTTTAACATACAATTTAGCTACATTAAGTAGATATACTGTTTAGGTATAGATATACCGATACCAGTCACTTTTTTAAGTAATTAAGCATACAAAGGAGCTATAACATGTTAACCAGTGAGTTTTAGAGGTGCCGGTAGCTAGATTTTCTGACAGCGCCAGGATAGCTGTTTGCCCCATTTCCACTTTTTATTTTTATTAGCTTTATATTTAGAGTAGACATAAGAGTGGTATCGTTCTTTTCATCCAATTCTCGGCAGAAAAGTGAATAACCACATTTCCCAAAACGTCAAGCTACTCTTTTCACCTAATAACTAGGAGCAGCCCAATGAAACATACATTCCAGAGATTTAGAGTGCTGATAAGTACACACTGACATACCCTGGAACTCAGGATGCCCTGCCTTCTTTGGAGCATCTAACAGCCAGTCGTTGAGTGTCTGGTTGCGGAAAGCAATGCTGCGAAACTGTTTACCCCCGTTGACATTCCAGGTGCCGACACACACCCGGATCTTCTTGGGCCTCGTGTATTTATGGTAGTTCTGACACATTCCCAGCAATACTCTTGGGGAGGCTTTAGAAAGTAGGAGAGTAGGATTAGAGTGTAAAATGGTTAAGTATGTGTGTGTGTGCAGTAAGGGGTGGCATACAGGGAAACAAAACAAAAACGGGAAAGGTCTTATCAAAACCAATGGAAGAACATCCAAATAAACAATGTTCTAAAACATAGGGCGTGGGAGAAAGGATACAAACCAGAACTCTTGTTGAAATACAGATAACATTCAAATAATCAACCTTGGTACTGGTTTATTTCTGTCTATAAATGTCCACTCAGTGATGTTACATTTCATTGCGAAATTTAGTATCCTCTTTCTTTGAACCACTATTGCAAAAGACTGATGATATGGAACAGAGGGTTAAACCACTACCAACATTGGATTATAAATCAATGAACAATAACAAGTAGCAAACACAAATGATAGGACAACTATATGACGGGAAGGATCAAAAGATCCATCCACTGGGGGGCAGTCTGTCAGTTACTATACCTGATTGTAAGACGGGCTCAGTGACTAAGATTGTGCGCAAGAGCAGGGGGGAGAGAAGGGAGAAAAGGGCGGGTTAACCAGTGCATCAACAGATAATTTTAGCAGAGTAGTCGGTCAGCATTAATCTAACTGGGACAGAGAGCTGGCACATGGAGATTACACTTGGAGATGCGGTGCAGACAAACCCTTCTATTGTGCAGAGTAGTTTCTGACTGACAGGGCCATAACAGATACTGGTCAAAACTTGTCAAAATATTCAAACAATTCCTCCTAGATGGAGCAGAAAGAAAGTTTTTCTTGAAATTACAAAATATAGAATCAGCAACAGGTAATATGGAGCAAACACTTGCATTTATAACCAAGCATTTGTTAGACTATTCATCAGCACATTTCAGGTAAGATGTGATCTGTTGACTCAATCAAAAATGTCACATGTTGTAAACAATTACCATAAAGACTGGAAGTGGTGAGCAAGGCCCGAGCTTTGTCCGCCAAATCACTGTTGAGTGTGGAGCCCAGCCTCAGGATGTCTATAGCCTCCTGCTTAGAACTGTCAAAGAAGTTGTTCTGGATGGTCCTTGTCACAGAACGAGCGCCATCTTTTAGCTTCCCCGCCTACAAACAGACACGCAGAAAATTAAAAAAAACACCTTAATTATTAGCTCTACTCCCACTTGGTTTAAATGTCTGCCCTTTCCACTCCAACCACAGAAGATAAGAAAAGGAGGAACACATTAGAAAGCATGTATCCATCCAAGCAATGTAGATGTTTGAACTGACCGGGAAGAATCAAAACTTTGAAAGGTCACTGATTGATGTGAACATGGTTTGATTAAATGCTACATGGCAATACTTTTAAATTGATTCCTCCAAGATCATCCAATCAAGACAGCAGATGTTGCCAGATAATGTAGGCAACAATCAGAGATGCTGCTGTAGTAGGAAAATTATCCCTTAACAAGCAATAGCAATTCTCCTTCTTTTACACTTCATTTCTGTAGATCAGCAGAGCTCTCCATGGAGCTTTCAAGAGTTGCCAGGTCAGGTCAGTATGCATCACATGGATACCACCATTTTATTTTTATTTATTTTTTTAAATGAAGAGGTCCCACCTATCACATCATCATTAATCATTTCTTTTTTGGCTTTTATTGCCTTTATTGATAGGACAGATTAAGACAGGAAAGTGGGAAAGAGATTGGGAATGACATGCAGCAAAGGGCTGCGACAAGGACTGAGCCTCCGAACATGGAGCGCACGCTCAACCGGGTGAGCTAACCAGGTGCCCCTAATCATAATCATTTAACCCAGACACTGAAATCAATAATGCACCAGAAATAGGCCCACAGCTCAAAAACAACATAGACTTGCTTCATAACTTACCACAGAGGTAGAGAGGTCCAAAGGACAGCAGAAAGAGATAGCACACAAAAGTTAAGAAACTAAAGCACACAGCTCTACACACAGAGAGGATCAACTCTGTCACTGCATGCACAGTGCACAACTAGACATTATCTTGAGTGCTGTTTATGGTTTAACATCAATGTAAAAAAGGTAACAATTTAGGTTCACAGTTCTGTCAACTTACAGGGATTTCATCTTTACTGCACTGGTGCCAGCATTTGTGCCTTTCTAAAAGTGGACATTTATCTTTTCCCTTCCATAACTGAGATGTTTAAAATGTGTAAACTGACAGTAGGTTGTGAAGGACAATAGTGAGCCTTTGTGATCCTTTATAGGGCTTAAAAATCTTTGGAAATCTTGCCTTAGCTAAAGCTGTAAAGCTTTCTTTTTAGATGGAATTGACCAGTCAGTATCAACAATTGGGAAGACACTGTAACAGCAGGCTGAGTGTTAAAATGAATACAATCTGACACAATCATGGTACTCCTACATAAAATGCAGCTCTTATAACATGTCACCTCAATTGTGAAACTGAATGACTGTGAACTAGTATTTGTGTGCATTTAGTGTGTCCATATTGTGTACCTTGGCCTTGCCATCCAGGGCACCTGTGCCCGCGTAGATCTTGCTGACAGAGTCTCCATTGGCAGACCACATGGTCCTAAAAACCTCCTGGAACCTGGCCACCAGCTGGGGCTTCTCCGTCAGACCCATTTCCTCCAGCTGCTTTGGCAGCATCTGGTGTGGTGAGGAACAGGGGATTAAGACTATAAGCATCCCCACTAAAAGCAATCGACTTTGACAGAAGAAAAGCAAATGCTATTTTATAACAAAACAAGAGCATACTATGTCAGACTCCTACCTCAAGGGCAAAGAAGGCCTGAACACTGTTGGTTCTATCCAGACAGTCCAGGCAGTTAGTTCTAATGGTCCCACCCTGAGTCCTAAAAAGACATGTTATATAATGTTAAGAAGAAATAACAAAAGTGACATTTAGTACTACTTTATGCACGTTTGTATTTATTTCACACCTTGCGATGCCCGTCTCTCCCGAGTAGTAGAAGAACCCACACTCTTCCATGAACTTGCTGATGTAGGGTTTGAGGACACTGTGGAGTTTGTCTGCCTTGCCTCCCTTCACATTTTGATGGTAGTCAAAGTTCACCATTTTTACTGCTGTTGCATGCTCTGATGCCTTCAGGTGACTCTGAGAGTGACAGAGGGGAAGAGGGCTTATTCACAGAAATTCAAAAGTAATGCAAAAATGTTGTGCATGCAAGGTGTGTTGCCTGTACCTACGAAGCAACATTAGTTTTCATTCATTGATGCAAAACCAATGGCTTGAACTCCATGGAAACCTTTGATTGTAATTTGTAAACATGCAGGTCATGTTTGAGAACTACTGTAGGGCCCATTTGACCTCTGGCAATACTATTGTCTTTGCTTCCTCATTGTTGCACTCAAATCCACACTTGTGGTTTTGACAGCTAACGGACCACAGAGGAAAACGTGACCTGACAAGAGTTTCAGGTACAGTACTTGGGATACGAAAGAAAAGAAGTGTGTGGGTCTACAAAAACCTGCCAGACCTGCTGCCAGTGTGTTTTGGACAAAGTCTGTTTTGTTAGAAGCATCAGATAAATGTCATGTAGTACCTGTCAGTGTTAGGGGACAGAGAATGGCTCCTCTCACCTGAAAAGCTTTGCTGAGCATGTGTTCTCCTTCCTTACTCCCAAGCAGATTGATGATCACCTGTTTACCATACAACCTCCGCAGTGCTGTGAAGTGTCTGGACAGAACATAATACACTTACATAATAAGCAGTTAAGGCTTAAAATGACGTAACAGACTAACTAATGGTTCACCAGTATAAGCATTTATCATAACATATTAAAGTCTTCATGCTTGGTACCAATGTTTAGGTTTGATTTAAACACACAAGATCTCTTAATATAGGGGCTGCAGCAGCACAGCAACATCACATCTAAACACCTGCTTGGCCCACATCTCTACTGTACAGAGACACAATACACTGTTAATTACACAGGGATATAAACCCACTGACAAGCCTTTTGTCACACTTATTTCAAACTGTTACTTTACATGTATGGTAAAGGAATGCAATGACTTTGAACGGGACATGACAAATCAACAATGGCAAGTAAATGTGGATTCAAGCCTCACTTTTTGAGTCAACAGTGAAATATGAATGTGCAATGAATTCAAAAGTATACGTCTTACTGTTTATTTGTATGGACATAGATTGAACGGCAGCACCATCCAGCAGAAAAAATAGCAGACCTGGGGCTATACTCTGCTACTGTTACAGAGTTTATAAAAGATGTTTTTGTTGGCCTTCCTATCTAAAAAATTTCAACACAGGCATATGAGGCTGTCCCTGCAGAAACCTGACTCAATGAAACAGACGATGAGTCATGAATCTCGATCTGGACAGATACTGAAAAAGACTAGTTGTATTACAATGTGCGTCTTCTGGTTCACCATCTGGCATGCTTGTCTTGACATGTGCAGGATACTAATAAGCAAAGGGAAACTTATATATAATATAATATAATATAATATAATATAATATATATATATATATATATATATATATATATATATATATATATATATATATATATATATATCAGTCCACCCCTCTAAAGTCCAAGATGTCTAGAAACGACCAGAAAAGACCCACTGTTGGTCTTCATAGCTTTACAGCATTATGTTTCCTTGAACTGAGTGAACATCATGGCTGCTCTGAGACTGACAGGGTGGCAACAGAAAGTTGATAAGGATGAAACCAGACATGGTACTATCAGGGTGTACCACAGTGATTAGGGTGATTATCTGTCCTCTAGAGGGCCTGGGTTTAGGAACGACGACAATCCATCTGGCTTAAGTGACTCTAAGCGAACTAACAACTCTGAAGGGTGCTGCTTTGTTGCTAACCCTGCATCTGTAAAGTGTATAATAATATATATACTGTAAATATATTTTACATGTGTTTAGGTATCAGACTGCAAGCTTTGTGAGCATTTAGAATTAACATTATGTTGTGATACTTGCAAACACTGATCTTCCTTCTGTAAAGGAACTAGACAAATGTTTGAATCAGTTCTACATACAAATGTGGAAGATTCCATTTTAGGAGGCACACATTTGTCACTGCCCATCTGGTCTCCAATTCTATTCCTCCAACTCTCAGACTAAAATTTGGAACGATACTACTACTGGGAAGACAATTGAAATAACTGATTAAAAAAAGTCTACCCTGGAGCTGAATGCCATGCATAAGAGATGTGGAAAAAGTCAAGAAAGGACATTTGCAAATAAACTGTCTGCAATTAAGATAAAATACAGATTATTAAGGTCGACAGCTGATCAAGGGCTACTATTGTGTGCTTTCTGTTCACTGCAATAAACCTGCCTCCAAGGACACACTTCAATTAAATTCTTCTCCTTCAAGAGTCTCGAGAGCTTTTCTCTATTGTGCCTTGGGCAGTGACTGGAGGAAACATAGTATTGTAGTGTCTCCTCTGCTCCTCAGAGGAATGGTAATCTGTTGTATGCCACATGAAGCAGCTAAAAACTGCTACACACAAATAATTACCTTTCGAATGCTGGCGCATTTGCCTCAAATCCCCTTGAGAGTTTGACACGATGAGAGCCAACCTGCAGGTTTAGACAGCAAGAAAAGACAAAAAAAGTCACAGTGTCCTTAACTGAAAGTCAAATCATTTAAAAGGAAAGTGCAAACACACATGTTGCAGATGACCAGGAAACCTGGTGGTGAAGAATGAAGTTGGGATAGGATTTTGGGATAGCATTTCAACAGTGGAAACAAGACCTTTATAGTGGAACCAAGCCATTGGACAACAGCAACACAGGGGCAGCATAGGGAGATTGTTCATACAGAGTCAAAGACACTATGCAGCAGAGAAATTGTGTTGCCCAACCAGTCATTGAACTTTTTATAAGTTTTTTTCTTTTGCCTTTCTGCTTGCTTTTTGTCTCACTAATTCTGCTATATATTCTCTCATTTTGAGAGTATATTGGTGCTGACTGAATCACGAGAAATACCGAAGAGCCTTACAGAAAAGTAAAGGCAGGCATGACCACACCTTGACAGGGTGAGGTGCATATCGGCCGTCACACAGAAAATCTATTTACTCTGCACTGCAGGTCCTCACTTGTTCCCTTGTATTTCCCGACCCATCTCTGCCTGTGCTTAAACATGGTCAACTTTTGATTATCTTCTCTTGGTTTTACAATCGCTTCTCTTCCTGTCTCTAATGGCTTGTTATCAACAAAGAAAAAGATCAAATGTCACCATTCAGTTTCTGCCTCCTCTTTCTCCTACTGGTCACTCAATTCAGGTGACAAGCACACCAGTCAATCATTATTACCAGTGCATTTTAGCTCCAGACATGATCTGCTTGAATGTCTGTATGTGCCTATTTTGGTTAGGCCTGTGTTTGGCAGGGCTAGACATTTTGCTCCATGCTGCTGCCATTTTGTCAGTCCACTGTCTAGTGTTGTGCAGGTCTATGCTATGCATATTTAATAACTTTCTGAACAGCATTTGAAATGACTCAGGTTACAGCTGTACACCTTAGAGATCTAGGAGGGTAATACATCTATGAGTGGCAGTCCTCCCTGGAACTCTCTTGGTGCAAAGCCTAAGAGTAAATCATTTTCCTGAGAAATTGGAGGATGAGTAATGGGCAGAATAAAAAGCACCCTGAGATTTGTGATAGGATCGGCCGGCCTGCATTATCATCCAGGCAGTATGCCTCATCAAACCCCTGTACTTAGTAGGACACAGCCGTGGACAGCTGTGAAATGGAGAACTAGCAACAAAACACATCCACAACAACCAAATGTAAAACTGGACAACAGATATGCTCCACTGCTGCAGCACCCTGGATCTCCGTCTGATAACCTCGTCTCATCGTCACACAGCAGGGTAAGGACTGAGAGTAACTCAAAAAGTAAAAGGCTACAGGGAAAGCTCTGATTGTGGGTGAATCTGCTGCAAGAGATGTAAAAAAACATTGTGCAGTAAAAACACCAAAATACTCTGCTTTCCCAAGGACATGGTCTCTGACTTCGTGGCACCACACCCAACTGTGAAAAACATCATACTGTGCTGACATAGGACTTTATTGATCTGTTGAACACAGTCATCTCTCTGAATGCTGTTATCAGTGGCCCTCTACCGCATAGAAGAGGAGTTGAGAGATTCAGCAGATTATTGGCACTGAACACATGGCTTTCATCTGCATGAACCATCCACTCGTTTTCTGGGACCAGAAACATCTTTTTAAAAGGCAGACAGACTTTTCATTAACAAGTCAGGAGTAAAGGTGTTCACCTCAAACCTATTTTACTCCTGCGTCACCCATCTGTTCCCTCTGCTGAGGACACAAGACAAGAGGAATCTAATCAAGAGGAAAAACAAACAACGCAGCAGAGATCCACCTCAGCCCCCACCTGACGAGAGCTTTGAGCATGGGAGACAAAGCCGACGCGAGGAATCTCCTTCAGAACCCTCCTTCAGCACGCTTTGGAGGAGGGTCTGGCAAAGCGAGACTAGTCAGCTGCTCACATTATTCGCCTTCTTCTGAAATATTAGAAACACTAAAGCAGAACCAGAAAACCCAAGTCGTAAATTTGGTGTTGCTCCATTATTTCTGATAGTGTCGGCGAGTTTTGGATATTCCATCCAATAAACAAGCGACCGTTTCCACCGCGTGACACAGTGTTTGGTGCGTTTGACAAAGTGCAGTGTGAAAGCAAACCGAACCAAATGAAAAATGCAACAATGTTGCAACTTCACCCCCGAATCGCACCAAGTGCACCAAACTGCTGTATAGGTGTGAAAGTGACTTAAGATGAAGCAGCAGCCTTATTTACATCTTTTGCAGCAGGGTTTCATGACACTAGTACTACACTACAAGTATGATTTAGAGAGTAATCCACCACTATTTCTAATGTAAACTTACTGTAGAAAGATTAATAACTCTTCTTCTGGATAAAACTGAAACTAACCATCCTGCTCAAGGAATGAATAACAGAGTATGGGGAGAAGAAAGAAAGCATACAAAGCCACAATTGGTAGAGGGGACTAAGATAAAACAGTTCTTTAAAAGCAGGAAGATTGCAGTTCTGTCTGAAAACAACCCCGGGCCCACTACCGTGTATTTTGACCAAACCATAGACATTGTGGACTGAATAGGTGACTAATATGGTCTTGGTTTTTTCTTGGCCCTCTAAGATATTTAGCAGCTCATTCTTCTATATTATCAATTAACACCTATCCAGTTTCCTGGGGAAAATCAGCAGACTACATAAAAAGGGTTTGGGTTAGAGGATGTTTTCAGACAAGCTCTCACCTGACCAATGAAGTCTGGGAGCTGAGGAAAACAGAAAAATGCCCTTTACCAACCACTATTTCTATCATTAATCTCCCCCAAGTCTGATCTAATCCACCAGTCTGTGCAATGTCAGGACAAGGGCAGGAGAATCCCAGTGATGTTGTTTATGGTGTGCATTTAATAGGTGAGCCTAGTTCCTGCTTTGGACCTCCAAAATGGCTTTTCCTAAGGTCACCAATTTCATGAACACCATAACTGGGTATGAAACCTGGATAAAAAAAAAAAATCATGATTGGATTGCCTTGGTTTTCACCGTTGGCCTTTGGCATTGCACAGAGAAAGCCCTATCTGCAAAATGAAGGTGCCAGCACCAGCAAGAGCCAAAACAAAAAGAAGGTTATACCAGGTGGGGGTTGTCATCCTTCCCTTTAGGGTGCCGATTCTCATTCAGGTGCAACAAAACACCCTTAATGCTCTTTTTCTGAACACAGCAGCATGGATAAAATGTGTTAAAACTAGGATAAAGATTTCCTGTGTAATTACAAGGAGATGTTTCATTCCCCACAAATGCCAAATACAATGTATTTTAATTAAAGTGTTTTGTTTTGTTTTGCAAGAGCTCCACACAGGAGTGGTAGCTTCATCAGAGTGCAGTGTACACTTACAATGTGCAATTAACTGAGACTAGGTGAGACTTATCTACAACTGCAGCATTAACAAAATTGGCAGGACTTGTACACAAATATGAAGGCTGTTATATGATTTTCATATAATGTGGCTTAATATATGAAAACCTCACAATTACATTTCCAGGCTGTCTTTATAGAATAAGTTTAGTTTCCATTACCTGAATTCCTGGCTGTTCCCAGAAAAGAGGAATAGACCCACGGATCTGTATGAAGGACGAGACTTTGTCGTCCAGGAAAATAACCTGTTCAAAACAAGAGGAACGTTTGGTTACCGGTAAATTATATTTGCAATGTGACAAACACAGACTGTGAAAAGATATAATGTTAAATATAAAATGTATAAAACCTATAGGAGGATAAAAAGAACAAAAAGGAATATAGCCTTTTTAAACTGTTAAAACCATAGGTAACTGACAGAAAGTTAATTCTTCTATGAGAGTATAATGCACAGAGGGAAATGGCATCACTATATTACTATAGACAATACCAGCATATGTGTCTGTGGTCGCTTTGTCAGGACACAAGGAAAATGTAAAGGAGAAATCACGTCATTTGTAAAGGGACTACTTTTTTCAGTGGTGTGCTGATGGCATATTTTTGAGGCCCAAATCATTAATCAGCATGACCAAAAGCTATCAACAATACAGGGGCTGGCCAAAATAATCAGAATACCTGACAATAAAATATAATCCAGTACCAAAACCCTGCAAACCACTACACATCACATATTCTATTCAAATTCTATTTCAGACTTCGACAAAAAGTTAAATGACCACTATGATCACTTTTGAGGCAGCAAATACTGGTGGTTGTACTGCATTGCATTGTATTGCAACTGTAACTGTCCAACCTGTTGGTTTCCTGAAAGAGGAACTATAAAGTATAAAAAGGGAAAATGCAAATGAGTAATTTTCCACAATGAAGAGCTGAGAAGTAAGCCTGTGTATTCAAATATACATGTGTCTACAGACAATGTGCTGACTCAGCAATAAAAGCTAAATAATAAAAAAAATGGAACAGAAAATCCTACTAGTTTTCTTGTTACTTTTTAATGTTACATATGCATCTATAATTATTATTATTGTTGAACAATTTCATTCTACAGTGACAGCATAAAATGCTGGAACAATCGTGTTTCACTACAAGGCTGCACAAGGTTTGCTCCTCAACAGTCAATGTTTAAACAGACTGTATTAACCCAGGTCATGTGCACAGAGCATATACAAACTGACTTAACTATAGTATCAAACAGATTTTTAATCAGCAGCTTTTATCATCTACACCTCTCAAACAGGAAGAGAGATTTAATTAAACTGTTGAAACATCTGAGTCACCTGTTCAGTCTCCACAAAGTTGGCCACCTGTCCGTCGTCATTTGTACCTCGGACGTTGAATCGCGTGCCGGCCCGCTCGGAGCTGAGGCGGGAGAAGGTGCAAGCCTTTGCCTGTTTGTGCCCTGCATATATGGTCCTGATCTCCACACCACCACACATCAGCCTCAACAGCCAGTCATCACAGTTTACTCCGTAGTGTTTCAGGTGCAGGTGCAGAGATTGGTTCCTATTGATTAATCAAGACACACACAACAGTAAACACACAAACAAATTCAGTGTGAACAGTACATTTTCACAACTTAGTTGCAAATCACACATTCAGAAGAAACTATTTTACCAGAGGGACTGTGCGGATTGCTGAACACATATTTAGTTCATATCTACTACTTCAGAAATTGCTAACACCCAATACCTGCCTACTTCTTATAACCTTGGTACAGTAAACATTTCATGCTCTTACCAAAAAAAGCGGTTATCTGTAGTGTCCTCTAGGATCCTGCGATGTGCATTGAGACTCAAGTCCATGCTGACTCCAGTGGCAGACCACGCAAAGTAGAAGTGTCCTGAGTTCAGGACCTTTCGTACTTCAGCGATCCGGTCCTCATCTCCTGGATCATTCTTCAGCGATATAAAATCTGTCTGTGTGACCCTGAAAACCTCAGAATCCTGCACCTTCCCCACAGAGCTGCATCCTGTCACAACCACCAGACTGTGGAGCATGGAGTCACCTGCATAAGTAAGGTGGAGTATGGTGAAAAAAGAAAAGGGACATGAGTATGAAAACATTATATATAGTGAACTGTAAAGAAAATGGATAAAAACAAGCAGTATGTTGATAGATGTGAAGCATTGCATTAAGAAAACATATGATAAAACATTAAGCATTAAGAGACTGGACAATAAATGGTTAATTCAACTTTGGTACCACTCCTTTAAAGGAAATCCCAGGCCAGTCAAATCTCAGCCATCTATAAGACTGAGCTTTAATCTTTTATCTGGATTTGTCCTTTGTTGTGATAACAAGATCATTCAAGGTTATGTAGAGGGCAGGATAAAGCAGATTATAAGTAAGCAGCAACAGGACTACAGACCAGAGGGCTGTCACAGTCACACAAGAATCTGGGTTCAGGTTGGACTGAATCCAGGAAATTTCTGGAAGGAGAAATGAATAAAGAATATGTGTCTGTAGCTTACCCAGGTTAAGGCGGAGGACACCAAGGATGCCATAGGCATCAACAATCTTGGCGTATGTGCTTTTAATGGCCTCCTTTTCTGCAGCCGCTAGAAGACAAACAAAAGCACACAAAGTTGAATATTAGTTGTGCTCTCCTTTAAATGTAGCCCGTGACTTAATCATAGTATAGAATCATGTCCATCACTTGATCACTTTGGTATGGTATTTCCCTTGTAGCATCCTTATGTGGGGCAGGAGTTCAGAGTATTTAAATCATCTCTCATTACAGTGCAATCAAACAAGATGTCTTACAGAGAACAGCAACAGCCCCCGATTCAAACATGAGGCATTCTTCCCTGGTTCTAGTTTCCACTATAACACTGTAGGGGGGTGGGTCCAGCTTGTGGTAAATGCGATATCCCTTGCTGAATGCCATTGTTGATCCAAGATGAAAAAGCCTAACGATACGTTATAACCTGGAAACCAAAAAGAATGAATAACAGCATATCAGACAAGAGAGACACTCACAATGAGACACACCATCTGGCTACTACAGTGTACGATGGTCAATTGATTGAGAGGTGACATATGACATGACCATACATCGCTTGCTTTTTATAAAGTTTGGTTAAAAATGAATAATTTCAGTTTTAAATTATGTGTAGCTAATGTGGCTATAACGACGTTTCAAAGACTAAATATAAATACGGTAACGTTACCATCATTGTAAACCACTCTGATTGCAGGTAATGTATATATTTTTTTTGTTTAAATATTTTGAAATTGTATTACACATTGTTAATTGTATTACACATTATGGAAACCTATCGTAGTATTAGGTAATAACATTTACGCGTGAACGCCAGAAAACTTTCATTGCGAAATCAGAAGACTAACAAACTATCAGTTACGGACATAACCAAGGCCGAAACATATGAAAAACGTATCTTTTAAACTGAATATCGCAGGTAACGTTAGCTAGAGATTATGAGCAGCACCAACACTGTAAAAGATAACGTTAGGCCGGGGGACTGAAATATCATCCATCCTGACCGATCCTGACACGGACAGTCACGACTTTATAATGCAACTGCAGCAGGCGAAGCTAACGCTAACGTTAATATTACCCGCCAGCTAGCTTTAATTCTGGATTTCGTGAGGTGAAAAACCAACTAAGAAAACAAAAGAGATAAACTGATAAAGTTGTCGTTTACCTATCTAACGTTAATGCTGGCTGGTAACGTTAGCTAGCTAAGTTAGCTAAATTAATCACAGGGGTAACGTTAGCTATGATTCGCTAGCTGACGGTATTTTGATGGTTACCTGCACGTCCGGGATGATAAGATGACATTTACTTTGAATGCATACATTTGACCGACTCAGTCATGTAAAACATAAGTCCGTGCATACATTTAAATGTCGGCTCTATCTTACAATTGCAGGTTTGATATAAATTAAACAGAGGAAGGGATGAGAATTTCGCCTTACCGTCTAGTGCCCCCGCCGGGTTTCTCCGCTGTCACAACAAAATCCTTCCGTGTTGGCAAAAATGGTACATTCCAACGCAAAGCACGCCTACATCTACGTTACTAACGTTAGTAAAGGTACCTTGTGCTTTTATACGGAATAATTTAGAGTTCGTAAATAAAATAAAATTAGCTAAATCCAGTTAACAGTCCTTGGAGGTATTTCAAATACACGTTAATATGCAATAAAGAGCCTGCAACAGGAAGTCACAATCACAAAATGTTCTCGCCCGATTTTTCTCATGATTGACAGTTCCACCTATCGAATAAACAGCCTTGAAATACTGCTGTCCAATCGTATGGTGAGAGGCGGGACATCGGGATGTCACAGTACGCCGTACGCCGTACACTTCTGTAAGATAGCAAGATATCTGACCGGTTCGTAAACACAATGTCTTGCAATGTAAATGTGAACAGGATCCAAGCGACGATCTAAAAGGTAAGAGTTATACTGCATGTTCTGGTCAACATCTTGAAAGAAAATAAGGTAAGGCTAAGCTGTTGTTGTTTTCCATTGTGTGTTATCTAATTATTAAAGCATATGGTACAAACAAACAAACAAACAAACACACTGACTGTAGGCTACATTACAGGCTTATTATGTTGTATTCCACTTAACAATACTATATTCCACTTTCAAACTGTCAGATAATGTTGGATCGATAATGTAATGCAAACGCTCTCATCGACAACAACTAAACACATATCTGAACTTCCACATAGTCTTAGCTGTAACCTGTTTTGTAGGCTACTAAAGAGGGATGTGGATATCATCATTAACCTGCACACTGTACCTGAATGTCATTAAAGTGATGGGCAACTGATAAATAAATAATCTAGAGCTGTTCAATATCATAAGTCTTATTTATACACAAATATGTTGTTGTTTTTTAAACTCTGCTCAGACAATGCACAGTTTACCTTATCTGTGTTCATGTTAACTTTAAATTGATTTTCTTCATCTCTTTTTTTTAAGGAATATTGCAACCCTTCAAAATGAAGGGTCTTTTCCTCGTGGAGCCTGTGGTTGCGCTGTACGCTTTCTCCAGTTTTCTCATCTATCCTCTCGTGCAGCAGTATGTGTACCGGAGGCTTTGGCAGGAGCTCACAAACACCACCTATCCCATTTCTGACAACACTTCCAGATGTGCAGAGAACAGCAGCGGCAGCAACCATTCCAGCTACCACGAGGTAAGTCACTTAACAAGCAGTGTAAGAGAGCATGCATTTAAGTAATTCAAGGTAAAAGTAGAATTCAATTACCTGAATCCTTGCAGATCCCTTCTAGCAACACAGCTCAGTTAAAAAAAATACCTGATTTACTGCACCATTAGGTGATATGGTGAGACCTGTGACTAAAGGTCACTGTTCTTAACTCATACAGACAATACTGAATGTATATGCTGTCATAACAAGACTTTTGCTAAAATGTCAGAGCACATATATCACCTTTTTAGTTTACATCAATTAAGCATGCAGTACACCAAGGCATACCATATTATAAAAAGGATTTAGAAAAAATGATTCTTCTGTAAAAAGTGGTAATGTTGTATTTATAAGGGAATAATGAAACACAGCAGAGAAGTGAGAACACATGCACTGATCTGGAAAGTCTGAGAATAGCTCCTGCACCTGTTGCACTACAGAAAGCTGTGTTCCTTTTGGCCCTGAATAAAAATAAAAAAAATCACATGATGCACACATCGAAGTGCTTCCATTCTGTGTTGGTTTCATGACATTGGATTGTCACTATTTCTGTTTAACTGATATCATTTGTAGGATAAGTGCCAATTATATATATAGATTATAGAATATAATATATATAGAATATATATAGATATTTTGCCTTCTGAGGCCTGCTGTTACACTTGAATGCAGTCCAGTGCCAAACCATACATGATTTTTAGACTCAACCATGCTCTCTCTTTCTGTGTTTCTAGGAGGTACAGAGGCAGGCATCTCTCTTCTCCCTTTACACAGAGCTCTTCTCCACAATCCCTTCTTTGGTTGTCACCCTCATGCTTGTGGCCTATAGTGACCTGGGAGGACGCAAGATTACAATCATCATGCCTTTGATTGGCTCGTTGATCTACACCTTGGCCTTCCTGACGGTGTCCTACTTAGAGCTCAACATTTACTTGCTCATTGGCTCCTCGCTTCTCAGTTCTCTGTTTGGCGGCTTGGGCACATTTCTGGGGGGCTGTTTCGCCTACATAGCAGACTTGTGTGAGGATGGCCGTCAGAAGACGCAGCGCATGGCTGGAGTGGACATGATGATTGGCCTGTTGTCTGGGGTGGCTTCAATATCATCAGGCTACTTTTTGAGAGCTGCAGGCTTTAACTGGCCTTTCCTAACCTCTGCGTTGTGTCAGTGTTTGACTCTGCTCTATGCAATTTTCATTTTAGAAGAGACTGTGAAGAAGTCTCCCGCTGATGCCATTCTTTTAGATGGGTCTCCTCAGCCCTCAGCCATAAAACAGATGATCTATGGGGTCTACCACATGTTTATTAGGACCAGCCGCAGAAGTAAAACTGTCTTGGTCCTCCTGATACTCATCTTCACCAGCTTTTCCTTCGCTTATATGGGTGGGATCTCCTTGATGACGCTATATGAGCTGAATGAGCCACTGTGCTGGACTGAGATTTTGATTGGCTACGGCTCAGCATTGTCCACCACTGTGTTCCTGACCAGTTTTGTGGGAGTGTCAGCGTTCACATACTGTGGTGTGCCACAGCTGCTCATTCTCCTGATGGGAATCCTGTCTGTCATATCAGGCATGGTTCTGTTGGCGTTTGCTAAGACCACTTTACTGATGTTTATAGGTGAGAAACACTGTATAACAACACTGCTGCTTAAACCAATAATATACTTTAGTTTGGAACCTCCTGTTTAGTGAATTTTATTTTACCAAAGCCTTGTCTGTCAGTTGTTTACAATGTCAATATGTGCAGAAATGGGATTAAAACCTGCGCCTGGTTTCATTTTTGCGTACCCTGTTTTCAGAGAAGTTCAATAATGTTGATTAGTTTGACGAGCACGGTGGATCATTATTAACTAGATTCACCTTCTACTTTTTGCCAGATATTGGAACATGTGTTGTGAAATTATGCACAGGATGTATGGCCTTGTAGCCTTGTTTAATAACTAACTAATATGCCTCAGTGTTGCTAACGATCACATATGTAAGACATTTTTTATATCCATGTTTATGTAGACCTTTTCTAATATATAACATGAAGTGCTCTACTTAAAATTATTGGGTGTAAAAAGACAGGGCATATCATATTAAAAAATAAGACACATTTTAGCTACAGAAAAAAAAACTGAAGAGTAATATAAAACAGTTTTTTAAATAAGAAAACATTAAAAAATTAAATAAGAAAACAGAACAGGCTTGTTGTACATGTTGATGTGTAAAAATGTTACTAGGGTTAGAGTAACTTGTGTATTTTATCAGATTATTGTAAGCCAATAAGACAATGTAATTATGATATATTATCACTGCATTGTTTATTTACATTTTCATTAATATATGTTTTTAAAAGATAACCTTAAACAACTGTTAAATATGTGTTTTCTACATTGTATTTTACAATATGATGTGGTTACATTACAGTCCCTGTATTATGCTGTGTAATATAAAGTCTGTCTTCTGTTATTTGTTTACCACAGTGAGGGTGCCAATGCTTCTGTCTATCACGCCTTTCCCTGTTCTGCGCTCCATGATATCAAAGATCATCTCAAAGTCTGAGCAGGGTGAGTGGGTTTAGGGCTTTGCATGAGCCACAGAACCGTGTCTGTGTGTTTGTAGAGTCAGGGTCCATTGAAGAGTTGCCTGTCTCAGCAACTTCATGATCTACTTGAAAACAAAGCACTCCAGCAAGTTGTTGTTCTTTTGAGCAAAGGGGAATCTTGGAACTATACTGCATATCCTTTATTTAGTCACTCTATCACTTCTTAAAACTTGTTTCTTTTCTCTCCTGGGTATGTTTTTTGCAGGAGCCCTGTTTGCCCTTCTCGCCTTTCTGGACAGTTTAACTAACAATGTATCGGTCGCAGTCTTCAGCAGCGTCTATGCCGCTACAGTGGCATGGTACCCTGGCTTCGTCTTCCTGTTGTCGGCAGGACTCTGTGTCATCCCTTTGTTTGTCCTAGGGTGAGTTAATCATTTTGCCAATGTATAACATTAAAGAACTGTACCAGCGCTTTTGCATGTTTTACTACAAAGACCAAATAGTTTACATAATTGTAACATACAAGCATACATTTCCAAACTTGAAAAGGTGTTCAGAGAGTATTTTACCCAAAGTTATTCATTTATACTACAATAAAAACAGCAATTCATCAACAGTTTATGCTGTGTAGATATGTAGATATGCTTCATGTGTAGAGCTGTACTCTTTGGATTGAGTTGCATTACAAACACCTTTTATCTGCTGAGTCACTGTTTGCCAGTTTTGCTTGACTACAAAAAGAGGAATGCCTTCCTTCACCCTTTGGGCCCTCAGAAAACAAGAAGAGTCAGTTCCTCATTCCTGCATTTACCACATCCAACTTCCGTTACCAAATCTCTTCATATAGAGATTTTTAAATCTATGATATTATGTCTTTTCTTTTCTATTTTGAATGATACGTGTACACCTTCAACATTGATGCTCTCTAATTATATAGAAATGGCCATAAAAGGATACTTATTTGTGGTACATTATGTACTTACATTTGTTTTGTTACACTGAGTCGGCAAAGTAGTGCTGCTGAGTCAGTGTGGGAGGCGTAACGTGAAACAAAAAACTTCTCAAGTAAATCTATCTAGGTCACATGTACTGCTTCTTCTGTTACACGGTGAGTAGTTACAGAATAACAAAGCCAGTTCAGCAATCTCACCCTAACAGCTGAGGACAGTATGGGCTTTTTTTCAGTAGGTCAACAGATTGTCAAACCGGGCTACTAGTACACTAATTGGGGTTTTATGTGTTGTTGTAACATTTGAAACATCAGTGACTTTGATGGGTGAAAACTTGTGTGTTGAAAATGTCTCTAATTTAGAGAAGCTGATGCTCGTGTGCAGAGAGAAGCTATGCTGAGAAGACAGTTACCCAGTTTAGTTGTAATTGGTAGAGACTGTAATGTATAAAATGTTTTTCTGCTGCTCTTATGCTATTTTTTTCCACCCCACATTTCAGGGTGGTGGGTCTGGTAGGAGTGGATGTTGCTGAAGAGGTCAAAAACCCAGAGCCTGACTTCTCAGAGGAGGATGATCTTGTTGAAGACCAGAAAGAAAACAGTCCTCTTCTTAGCTGAGCCACATGGACGGCCGAAACCTCACCAGCACTTTCTTTTTCCTTTAGTTATTTATCACACTTTCTCTTAATGACTCTTGTCAAATAAATAGTGTAAGTTAGAGACAACTCAAATTGTGTTGCTGGGGTTGTTTGTACTATTGAACTCGAATATTATGTGGATACAACAGGGAATTTATTTTAGGACTTTTACATTGTTAGATCAGATAAATGTCAACATGGTAGCATAAATAGGATATAAAGCAGGGATGGGATGTTAAGTGAGAATGAAAAATGAAAAATGGAATACGTAATTTTACCTCCAAATGGCCTGACTGCGACAAACACATTCAAAATGATGTGGTTTTACTGTGTGACTTGATTTGCAGTTTTAAAACTCCACATTTTTGATTTGTTACAGAGTTTGAACTGATTCAGATCTGTCCTATCGTTTGTCTATTTGTCCCTCAATTTTAGTGCAATGTTAGTTAATGCCTTCATGAAGAACTTCACTGTCACTTATTTATAAGACAAAAGTCATGCAACACACAAAATAAGCAATATAACAAAAATCTTGTTTACTATATACAATTTTTTATATAAGAACTCTTTAATTGCATTTTATTAATACAACTCACATTAAGGAATACAGGAACATTCTATTTCTTTGTGTCTACCCTTTATTGTGCCATGATGTTTAAAGGTGCCCTGTCACACAAAACCATTTTTACTTTGAAATATGTTAGGTCCATATGTGTTTGTGTTATGTCGTGAATGTGAAAATGAACTGCTACCTCCTCTGTCAGCTCTAGCCACTGAAAAGAAATAAGCGGAGAAATCAGGCCAATTACAAAAGCTGGTCAGTCTGACGTGGTGTTGCCTGAGCTCATTGCTATTCATGAGCTCGCCCAGTTGTGCTGGGTAAAGGATGCTGATAGCCAGGCTGTCATTGGCTAGCTGTTAGCCAATCAGAGTCAAGCAGCTTAGCTCATTGAATATTAATGAGAACTGTCACAAATTGAGCTGAGTCTTCCTACAGGGTTTCTATACCACGCTAGAATGGCTTGAAACAAGGTAACCAAAGCATTTTTTCCACAAAGAGAGTCCATGGTAGAACTTCAGACACTACCATAAAGTAATGAAATATGTGTGGCAGGGCACCTTTAAGTTAAAGCAGGATTACATTTTAGATATTGTCTTAGGTGTATACTTATGTCTGTGTGTAAGTACTTAAAAAAATAAAAGAAATGCTTGTTTGTTTATTGAGGGTCCATTTAATTCCTTTAACATTAGTTTGCATTGCCAGACCTATCTCCACAGCACTGTCAACACTGATACAAAGTCCAACAATCTGCAAGACTAGCTTTTTGCTGTTTGCTTCCTTTTAAGTGTGTAAGTCTTCCTGTTGCCTGCTAAAACCACCACAAATGGAGATGTGTGTTCTGCGTCAATAACTTGCTCAAGTATTAGCAAGGATCTTTCCTTTGTAAGAAGGTGTTTTTTGCAGGAAGATCTTTTTGTTGATGGAGACTTGTTAGACATCCAGTTAATAAAAAATATGCAGGTTTTGTTATCATGTCTAATGTTGGAATGTAAAAATTAGGAAAAAGAACACCAACAGGAATTAAATTAAACAAATAAAACCTAAAATATTAAGCATCAAGTTGAATCTTAAAAACTATATACTGGCATTTTTCTCTTGCCAGAGATTTACCTGTCAGCAGCAACAAAGTGTATTGCTTCCATGCACGGATGGAAATCCTGCTTTGCTGGGGAAGATATTGTGCACATTGTCTTGGGTTGTGTGTAAATCTGTGGGTGCTTATAGGCCTGATTCCTATCTGGATGCTGAGTCACAGTACTACTAGCATGTTTTAATAAATGTGTGTCCAGGGGGAAAAAAAAGGGGTTCAAATTCCAATGCAGGTTAGGAATAGAACTGTTTGAGTGACTCTGTCTTTTGTACATTGACCACTAGGTGTCACTCTTGATCCAGGCTTATAGGCAAACATGCTACAACATAATATACTAGCTGTAGACATGGGAATTAAGGAAAGATGTTAAGATCTATCTTTTTTTTTATCATTTTAATACATTAAATTATTTAAGACTCACAATCATAGCTGTAAATCTCCTGTATGTTTACACTCCTTTTCATTACGCATGCTAATGTGTACTCTGCTCTAGATTCCTACAAAAGGACTATATATATTCAACCATAAAAAACTTGATTATGTTGTCAGTACAGCCATGGTTAATTTAATGGCCTACTATAGCTGTCTCCACACAATGCATGGTCCTCAATACAATAAATGTATAGTTTTTGAGCAGAATATAAATCCCCAAGTGCAATTAACACACTGGAAATGACGTTGTTGACCAATTCTTGTTGATTAAAGTGAATCTGGAAGAAAAAAAGAGTCAGCCTTTTTTTCCCACCAATGCATGCTGCTCCTAACACTTCAGTTTTTTAACTCGATTCTGTTCCTTATTCGTTTCACACCTCAAGGTTGTTATATTTGATTTTCCAGTAACCGAATTATCCAAAGTTCCCACCTCCTGTCTTTGTCCTCTACAGAAAAGGGTTGTTATTGTGCGTACATGCATGTGTGTAAAACCTATTTTTCTTAGACTCGCCCCGTCTCTGAGAGAGATGTGAGATTCAAGGAAAAGCATGTAAGCATGCAAAACGGTGTGTCTTATGGATGATGAATGGACATCAGAAATCCTGGCAGGGATCCCATCAGATTGCATGCTTAGTTAGGCCTACTGGAATTGTGGGTTAGTGTGGAAACACAGAAGCGTGTAAATAATGTCTGCAACCACAAAAGATGAATGAGATAGTGGCGATGTGATAGGCTACAAAACCCTGCTATACCCTACGCGGATCTGCAATGAATATTCCATATACAATCAGATTAGACTAACACATGATGAATCACGGGTATAGCTATGAGCTAAACTGGGTCTGTTAGTTGTTGCCGTGTTTCGTCTGCCCATTGATTCTAGACAGTAAACCGTGATGAGAGATGTGATTTACACAGGAGGCTGGGAAACCCCCATGAGAATGGAAAGGATAGACACTTGCTGTGAAAAAGGTAGAAAAAAGAAAAGCAAGACAAACACAACTTGGGTGTGCTTGTTTAACATGGGGACCAAGCTGGTTCAGTGGGGAAACATGTAGCAGAACTCCTCCTTGCACTTGTGAAATAAAGTCCTTTTGCTTTTTGAACATTGTTAAAGTAGAAACATGCCAGTGAAAGTGTGTTTGCTTTTTTTAAATGTATAATTGGCAGCTTGAATTGGCTTCATTCGCTGAAACCCAAATGACGTCTGATCACAATGTGCAGTTATTTGATTTCCATCCTCAAGTCTTGAGAAGCGTGACTGCAGCTTGATTGTAAGGTAATGTTGACACTGAGTTTGAATTAAGCCCTCAGCGCTGGAGGTTACATGAGGGATCATCTGAAGCAGAGCTTGCTTGGCACCACACATGAGGTTTCTGATTAAATTAGAGATGGAGGTGTGGTGAAGAGTGACGATAGTTTGCAGGCTAGGAGACGGTTTTTCCCAGGGAGCCCAGGGGGAGACAGCCGTGGTGGTGGCTTGTGTGTGTCTGGCATACATGGGGTCGTTGAGGATTAAAGGGAAGCATGGAAGCAGGGGATCGAGGGTCTTTGGTTTCTGGTTTCCAAACTAGCTGATTCAGCAGTGTACGCTCATCTGCACCACATCACATCACCAATAGCTCAATCTCTGATGCTGATCCAGTAAGTTACTAACAGACTCTCTCTTTATCTCGACCTTCTGCTCCCCAGGAGGAGATAATTCACTATAATATGAAAACCCATTTGAAGTGGTTTGCATGACTGAAGCTGAGGGGATAAAAGGGGATTCCCAGGCTGAAGTGATTTGATCATTTGAGGATGGTTTGATCACACCATTATCCATTGCATATCTATTTTCATTCTCAGTTTTCATACTACACAGTAACACTGACAGTTAATATAAATATGGGTTGATATTACTGACCACAAAAACGGTTTCTGACACGTTATTATGGATCCCACGTAACATCTAGGCAAGTCCCGACCCTACGAAGCAGCTCGATTGGTTTGGGTTAGGCATTGACCTTGATTGGTCAGGGGATAGGACCTGAACAAATCGGGTTATGTTACCTTGCGTAAGCATGGACGCTTGGCCAATAGTAGTGTGTGAATGCTATTGAAGGGTGGGTCTTGCCTAGAAGTTGCGTGGATTCCATAATAACGCGTTTCTGACCTGTTTTCTACATGTGAGTTGCTTTTACACACAGAAACTGCCTAACAGATGCATTCATTTTCAAGTGAGCAGCTTCACTGGCATAGATGCAGCTTGAACGCTTCCCTCAAAGACATTTTGATAGAATATGATCAACATTTTCCCTGGCAGGTCATGAACTCTTTGTTTGCATATCGGCTTCTCTAGGCTCTTAATAAGCCTATTGTTTGCAGTTTCCCATATCACAACTGTACCAGTACTTTTACTGATCTTTCAATGTATTTGTACTTGTAACGTGACATTAGGCTACTGGCAGTAGAAATATAGTAGTCAGATCCACTATTGTTAGGATCAACGACATTTCATTTCCTGGATAATGATGTTCCCCGGATGTCCCTTGCCTTTGTTTCGGGAAACCACAACAAGCTTTGAGCTAGCAAACTTTGCAAGTTTTAAAGAAAAATGGGATCGAGCAAAAAGGCCTGCTTGGTTCTTTCATGGAAGGATTGTAAAGACAAAGAATATGTTTACAGCATTTACTTACTTACCGATTGGCGGGGATTTGCTATCGACAAAATACACACAGCGATACACTGGTAAAAGCAAATTACGCTTAACCATGAATCCAGCTCATTTAAATATCTCACGTTACTGTTAACTTCATTTAATATTGTATGAGGCGTTTTCCTTTTGCGGGGTGCAAATATTCCACCAAAACAAGTTCCTTCCCGAGAACATTTTGCAGACCACCTTTGCTGCGACCAGAGCTTAGCGCCTCCCAAGACGATTGTGATTGGTTTAAAGAAATGCAAACAACCCAGACTGTTCTGTTGACCCTCTCCTATCCAGGAGTGTACATGTGGAGGGGCCAGATCTGGCAATGCAAGACTACGCTATTGTCAGCTAAACCTGGAGCTAAATAGCTGGAGGTCATTCATCTTTTCATTTCTCTTCCACCTCTTTTTCTCTATACAAAGGTTACGCTGCTGTGTTGGTTTTTCCCTGCTGGCAGGCTTGCCCTGCAGTGCAAGGGATGATGTGTGTTGGTTAAGTGATGGTCTGATCATCCCGTGCTCCCCACATGTGTTTGTGTTATAGGTTGTGTGTGTGTGCTTAGCTGGATGTTTGTCAGAGGTCCAGGAGCTCTGTCCCTGAACCGTAATTACTGCCATTCTCTGCTGTGTTTTTTTCTGTGAAATGTTCATATTGCATGGTTTTCCTTTTATTCATTTTAATGTATCAGTTCATATCACTGAGATCAACATATTAGCATACCTGTTTCTGTCCCCTCTGGATCCATTGGCTTCATGTGGTTGCCCACTCCCTCCACAGATGTATTTTCCCTGTCTTAACTGCCAATAATGTCAATTGCCCTGTCTGTCCTACCTCCCTCCTCCACATCCTCTGTATTTTCTCTCCACTACTTCACTTAAGAAAATTGCCTAGATTTTGAAGATCTGTTTCAAATATAGATCTGTAACTGCCATTATTGCCACACGCCTCAACCACAGACCCCTCTTCTCTTCTTTGCGATCTCCAACCATCCATGCTTCAGACTCTAGAAGTGGTTTAACAGTCAATTCTTCACCTCCCCCACCCTGCATTCTACACAGCCTCAGCCAATCTGTCAGCTGCTTCATTGCCTTCAGAAGTGCTATCACACTACACAGCAACACAGCAACACAGCAGGCTTCATTAGGGGCCGAGCATCGAAGCTGCGGGACCCTTTTGTTTTTGCTAGTTTTATTATTATTTTTCATTATTATTATTTCTAAGAAATCCATATTCCCACGCACGAAAAAAATCACCACACTTTGCACACACGTCCAGTCCTATGCCAAACGTAATCAGTCCGATTTGTGTGCTAATAGTCCTGATGGTGGCGCTACAACAGCCAACTTAAATTCTAAACTTAAAAAATGTATAACAAATCAACCATATATGCTACAGCGTAACGTATGTCAAACTGTAGCCCCAATAGAGCAGAAACTCTCCCCAACAGTTTTTGTTTCTATTAACACCAAACTTCATCTCCAGACTGTAGGGACCACAATGGAAATAAGTATTTGGGCTTTATTGTGTCATCCCTGACTATTTATGTATTTTAATGTATGACACAGAGTACTGTTTCATATTTTATTTTTAAGTGTTCAAATAAAATCAATCAATCAATCAATCAATCAATCAATCAATCAATCAATCAATCAATCAATCAATCAATCAATCAATCAATCAATCAATCAATCAATCCTCCCCCAATTAACTATTCATATTTTTGATGTATGCAAAAATTGAGCCCCTTAGTACATTAAAACGTTTTACTGCGTACAATTTCAACAAATACTGCAATTTCTTCCAAACTAAATATTTGACGTTCATGGAAAACAATCAAAACGTTTTGACGTGACTGTACATTAAGTGTGCAAAAAAAGTGAATTAAAAAATAATGTTTGAATTGTGTCCTCATCTACACAATTGCAGTCGAAGCAAAATAGAGCATCTTTAAACATCAATTTGTCACTAATTGATCCTTGTAAAGATACATTACAGGTATCTCTATATTGTCTTAACAACATAGAATTGTCTAGTGAGAAATTAATTTTTGATGCAGTCCTGCCCATTGTCTATCAATATAGTGAAACTGCTGTGTCGTCACCCAAATAGCAGCTCCCTGAGATCAGTACCTGCCTATGGCGACAAAGGTTCTGAGTTCGAGCCCCTTGTGTTGCAAGATAATCATACTATATCTAATCAGGCATTATGCTGTGGACAGCCCTGCATCTTTTAGATGTGTCTCTGCATTAACACACCTAATTCAAATTAACAATCAGTCCAGTTACAGCTAAGTAAAGTCATGTTATTTAGGCAACCCAGGTTGATGTTTAATATGTTTGTTTGTTTATGTATGCACCAAATACCAAGGCAAATTCCACGTAAGTGTAACTACTGGATTCATTATACATTTCTAATCATATCTTTTATGACTTTAATCTCTTTTCCATGAGCAAAACCAGATGTACAAAACATCCAGGACATCATTTATTATAAATAACACGCAATATAGCTAAAAAACAAATCTGTTTTTTAGTTCTTTGAATGTCCATCTGTGGCAGTTAGGTCTTAAATATAGTTATTTATAACGATTGTCACTTTAAATTGCTGAATGCTAAACCTAAATAGATATGGTAAGGGATCTTAAAGGATTTGGATTTGATAAGTCAACACTCATACATACACATATTTAATAAGATACAATCAAACCCAACACATTACCATTATTTATTGATAATTTCACTGTATTGTTGCTTGTTTGATTGTCAAAGATAAATAAAATCAAAGTAGTGTTTAGGGGTAGGTATAAAATAAATATCAAATACTTATCATGGCCAATGTTATTACATTGGTATTGTGTAATTGCATTAAGACACGCTCCCTTTAATGACCATAGGCAATCATTTCTATGCGCATGGCTAGTTATGTTGATTGTCATTCCGCCTCTACTTAGTAGGACCGAGCTAAAGGTTGTTGTAAGATGGTCCTACCCTGTTGAGATCCCAATGATTACAACTTAGTGCGTAAAAGCTATGAATGTCATTTGTGCTGAGAAGTGCTCCTGTCTTTAGCCACATTGGCTGGTGGTGAGCCGGCGTCTTAAAGAATGGAAACCCCCCACATCTCTAGAACAGTGGCAAAGGAAAGGTCACTCTGACAATCAATACACTCTCTCCGTTTGCCTGGTTCTGCTTCAGTGCGTCAGTCTAATCAGCCTGCTGCCCGGATTGGAGGAGACATCAGGACCTGATAATCAGAAAGGAATGAAAAGAAGAAGGCTAGACTAACAGTGATATATGGGCCACATTGAATGTCTGTACTTTTAACGGCTTACAGTGAGAATAACAGATCCTTAAACTGTCTGGCACTGGTATTGTCATCATTATCCTTGTCATGATTTCTTTGCAATCATCTACTTTACAATTGACGAGTCCAGATTCTTCTGTCTTTTGGTCTCTCTCGTCTCTTTTCTCTAGTCTCAATTTTCCTTGTGAAGGTTTTATTGTCTCTTTGGGTATATCACAGTAACAGCAACATGCATCTTAAGTGGGTTCACAAAAATTGCATTTGGTTGGGGCGTGCTCTTGGACACACACACACACACACACACACACACACACACACACACACACACACACACACACACACACACACACACACACACATAACCACACACACACAACCACACACACACAACCACACACAACCACACGCACGCACGCACACGCACACACACACACACACACACACACACACACACACACACACACACAAACTGACAGAGAGAGGTATCTATGGTCAAATCAGAAGCTCTCCAGTTTCACTCTGACATTACAGGAACCACAAAGCTAGTAACCCTTCTGTGTAGCCACACTGGCAAGCCAGCATGCTGTGGAGTGATGTGTGAGCACACAGTCACATCTGTATTTATCAGATTTTCTCTGACCCAACCCATCCCTCTGTTCTTTGCAATGAGCTCATTTTTTACAGCCTGCAGTTGGCTACGTTTTTTTACTAGTATATTACTGTAATGGGCATTTTCATTTCAGTTAGCATTAGCACGGTTTCCACAGCGCTCACAAGCATCAGGTTTCTAATTAGAATAGCATTGGAGTAAATCATGCATTTGTTAGGGACTCTTTTCAGGGGTGGATTAATATATATTTGGTTCTCTAGTAGTGAGTATTTCTCACAGCATGACTGTGTGTGTGGGAATTACTTAAAATGGCTCATCGCTGTGTTTTTAATATTTTGTGGACAGCAATTGAGCTTTACGGCACAGATGAACCAGACTTTGGCTACACAGACAAAACTTGATGTAAGTGATCACACTATCTTTTTTGTTGACAGTACGGAAATATATCCGTTAAAGAAACACCAACTTACGTCCACCTCCCCCCACCCTGCAATTCACAAGAAGCATGTTGGAAGCTTTTCTATGAGTGCTGTATCCACATTAGAAGCTCAACTTCGTCTCAAATGTTCAACAACCAACAATCTCCGGCTGGAACCCCTCCTGTCACCAACCCTTTAAATATTATTGTTTTGCTTTCATTTGTCTGAATTAGCGAATCCCTCGATGTTCAACAATGGAGTCAAATGATACATCTGGACCATGTTTTAATGAAGGAAGTTATCTGAGATAGATTGTATTTTGTCTATCAAACCAGTAGCATGAACCCAAACATAAGAGAGAGGAAGTCTCCACCACATTTGGTACAGTATTAGGTGATAGTAGATAGTTAGGGGTTGGGGTGAGGGGGATAGAGAGATACTGTACATGGTGAATTTATTGTCCATGGAATCCCAAGGGTTTCCTCCCTCTCTTCCTCTCCAACAACAAGAGATTTCTTGGAGGGGAAACTTGCAGCAAGAGGGAGACAACTGCAATGTCCTTGAGATCTTTCTTTGTTCTGACTGTCATCTCCAGTAGGGAAGGACCGGGACAGAACCCTCCTGTTGTGTGTAAAGCCTTGTAGCAGAGGCATTTGCAGAAGCAGATACTCTTCTGCAGGAAATGTCTAAGGACACAAATACTATCCTGAGGGCTGTTTTGCTCTTATCTTCCTTTCAGATGTCTGTTCTTGCAGCTGTTTAGGCTTATTTGTGTCTACTGAAACACTGCTTACATCTGTACCATGTCTGCCAGTGATTGATATCAGCCGTGTGAGTGATATCAGTAATATCACAAACACATTTGAACATGAACATATGCATCTGCAGTACAGAGAACACATGGGCCCATATGCATGACAACCAGATATGTACACATGACAGCTTTATTGTCTGTCACCTTTACTGTTCTAGCTCTTATTTTGCCATATTTGCAGCCTGATTTCTTGGGAATCTTTAAGCAGTATCTGTATTTGTATGTAATGTGATAACTAAAATGCATATTTTTGTGCATTTGAAAGTGACAACCCATCCCAAAGACAGCATAAAGGCAGAAAGACAATATACAAGTTTTATTTTAATACCATATAAGCATGGTGACGTGGGAATGTGTTACATTTTTGACTTTTTTTTGCTAGCTTTTTTGTCAATTAACCCAAAACAAAAGCCAAGACTCTCAAATTTCTAATCATTTCAAATTATTTTTATTGTTACTTGCCCAAACAAAGCTGTAACCTAAACTCTAACCTTAAATAAAGTTGTTCAAGTTGCCTAATCAAAATCTGCCTCATAGTTATTTTACTTGCTGAAATATAATCACAAGCTAACCCTTCGCAACCCTTCACACACTACTGTCATAACTATTCTCAATCTTCAATCCCATATGGGGTGTGCTCACTTTATTATAAGATAATGTTAGAAGATTGATATTCATAAATGATGTTGATAATCTGATACACCCAGTATGATTTGAGGCATGCATTGCATTCAAAGGCAGAACTATTTAAAATGATGTACATTAAGATAAAAGTATGCAACTAACTAAATAAGTAACTAACTAACATGGTGCACTTAGAAGTAAATGTCATCACTGAGAAGGCCACACCTATTGTACCTTGTAAAAAATAAGTGTGGCCATCTTTAAAGTCAATGAAAACCATCCTTATCCTTGGATTGTGAGTCCTTTTGGAGGTATTAAAATGTCGGGTGAAGGTCTATCCTTCACTGTTTATTGTTGTATTTGAAGACAATATCTAAATCTTTCTTTTATTTCCCTACAAGAGAAGAAATGGAGTTTAGGGTGCTTTTAACTTCCCTGCACCTGGAAATGTACAAACTCTGCCAAGATGTTTCCTGGATTTCAACTGTTACATGCTAACTGCCACACTAGGGGGGTGAAACCAGATGTTTTAAGCAGGACAATCTAATCCTTTTCTTTCACTTTACTCTGATAACATGGACATGGCCTCACTGGATAAAGCCAAGAGACCTTAATCATAAATTAAACCTTAAAAAAAACAACTAATAAATATATATGGCATCTAACCTTTTTTGTACTAAATGTATTTTGGGGTTTCCTCCAATTACAGTGAAATATTTTGCCTGAAAAGAAGCTGGCTACTTGTCAGTTTCAGATTTTACATGTGTTGCCATTTTAAAAAGTGAACTTATGTGACCCAAATTATCTGGCGGTGGACTCTGGAATCTTACCAGTACCAGATGCAGTTTTTGTGATACAGCTTGTATGTGATGTTTAGCAGTGATGCAGAGAGGGGCTGGTTAACCCTCATTTGACCTTATTGATTATCCCTTTATCAGCTTGGCCTACTTAGTATTTAGTGTTGCTTTGTAGTACAACAAGAAACAGAGATGGGGGGTAAAATGCTAAAATTTCAGCTAAATATGCAGCACATTTAAGAGGGGAGAAACTTCTGCTCTATCACATTCCAAGTGAAACACTGACCAGCACTTTTAATCATTAGATCTCTTTATTGTGCCAAACTCCTTATAAGGGAAGGGAAGGTCAGTTAATCCGGGATTGAAAAAAAAAGCATTTTATGCTATTGGTTTTTCCATTCCCTCTGCTTCACAATGGTTGCAGTTTCTTAAAAATCAACATTTCCAATCTCGACAAAAAAAAACCCTTTGAAATCTTTGGAGCCAAGTACCTTCTGGTCTCCAAGCCAGATCTACAGAGGGATTTCAACGCTATTGTTCTCTGAGATTTATGGACAAAATGTCATCAACAGCCCAGCTGAAATATTTCCTTCCACTCAGTGACTGAGCCTGGTTGACCCCTCTTACTGGGCTCAACAAAAGTCAGCTAATCAATGCTAAACATCTAATGCAGTGTTATAGGCAAATGTGTTTTAAACAAATACCACTGGGCAAACGGTAGTTTTATCAAATTAATTCTTCCACATTTTCGCTGTCTTGCCCAAAGTTAGTTGACAAGATACAACACGTATATGTGTTTTATTGAATGGAGAGCTGTTGTACAGTTGTATCGATCTTTTCTAAGCAAATTTCCCCAAATCTTGAAGCTGTAATACTACAGTTAAAACACTTTCCAGAGCTAGTTTGACTTGAGATTTTCTTTTGTCATACCTGTTTGAAATGCTAAACTCAGTCTTAGCTGAAACATGCCGTGACCAATAACTGTTTACAGTCTTTATCTCAATTTCCCCCAGTGCATTGGTTCATACTGTGTGTGTTTGGATCACTGTGTATGTGTGTGTTTATGGAGGAGGTTTCGTGAGTGGACATGACCTTTGAAATAATCCAGGGAGTAGGTTTAGCAGGCAGCAAGTTTTAAACAGTAGTCAAGCTTTGATGAGGTCTGCTGCTGCCCTCTGTATTTTAAGAAGAAGAAAAAACTGTGCCAAGCACCCAACCAGCACATGCACTGCACCAGCTCCAAGCACACGTCCTAAACACAGGTTTAGTAAATTACAGCCTGCGCTTGGAGCTCTTCAAAAAACTGACACTTTCTCTGATGCAGTTTAATGGAAAGCAGACCACATGCCAGCACACACACACACACACACACACACACACACACACACACACACACACACACCACACACACACACACACACACACACACACACACACACACACACACACACACACACACACACACACACACACACACACACACACACACACACACACACACACACACACACACACACACACACAGTATATGTATGTGCAGTGGACTGAGGTCTACTGAGGTCAGCGGTGTTGGTATAGGATATCCTGTTGATGTCACTCCAAGGATGAGGATGGTGTTAAAAAAAGGGAAGACACAGCTGGAGTCTCTAAGTGTGCCACTTTGATCCATGATCCCTGGCAAATGAAAAGTTATAGTTATAGTGCCATGCCTTAAATGTTACAGTTTAATGAAAACTCTGAACTTTGAATCAGTGACAAGGTAAGTCAAGATAATGTGTCTCTAATCAGTTCAGACGCAAAACTCAGTGAAAACCCAAAGCATAATTACAGCCTGGGAATGCTCATTGACACTTGATACAGTGGAGTTTTTGTTGAGATAAGAAGTCCTTCATTCAATGACAAAGAAACCTTGACTGTCTGCCTTCTCAAGCCCCCGTGCCTGCTCTATAATTCTCTTGTAAACTCCAATGTGTTAGAAAACAATACCAAAACCTTGTGCTTTCTCGATTATATGTATCTAATTGTGTTGTAAATATCTGTGAAGATATGTATTGGAATCGTAATGCAAACAGTCCTGCAATCTTAATATGGTGATAACATCTGGATCTTTGAATCCAGAGGATGAGCCTTTCCAGACCCCTTTGGTCCTGCACAAAATAAGGAACTGATACAATTATGTAAAAGAAGAAAAAAAGAGGGTGAGTCTGTCAACATGCAACACTAACTATGGATCAATACAGACATGTTATTATGCTGTCCAAATATGGAACAATGCTTTTAAGGGTTCCAACTTTCTTGAGTTGATTTTTGGAGACATGCACTTCAACATGTCCCAACTATAGGCTGAGGCTTAGCAAAAGCTACACTTTATAAATGACTTGCTGGTGTGTGTTCTGACAGTTTTGAAGCTGGGCTGCAGAACTGTGACACCTACTTTTTATATCTCATGTTTCAATATGTCAGACCTAATCACTTGGAAGGACCGCCTTACAGGTGACACATACAGAACCTTTGAACACCCATATGTAATTGTAATTCTTTGTCTTTATTTTTGTGTAACTATCGTGAACAAAATGGGGCCATAGTGAAGATGATTTGTAGCTTCTATCCCACAGCAGTGGCCACTTACTGTAAGTGTTTCTTAAAATTATGACCACATTTTCCATAAACTGCTTTCGTTTTGCAAAGAGCATCTTTATATCTTCTGGTTGACGGTTTTCATTGTTGCTTTACTGAAGAAGATAAACACATTGGATAAACGTAGAGATTTTGCTGAGGGTCTTTTAAAATCCTCCCTTCTGCCATTGTAAGAAACCATTGCTCTATTTTCACTGGGAGAGTGAAGCTCTTTTCTGGATTTGAATCTCCAACTAATTCAGCAGGGTTTAGTGAATTTAGATCTGAAGGCACAACATTTGAAATGACTTCTGGGGACTGGTGTCGACTGCAAATGTCCCACCAGTAGGACTGTCTACAGTATTTAAAAGCATTTCAAAATTAAGTTCATAATGATTTCTTGATGTTAAAATTTGGCATCGATTGAGTTACAAAGCTCTTAAAGGTTTTTTTCTTTTTTCTTTTTTTTAAATGATTCATGACTGCCTGCTAAACAGCCTTCTTTTAGTGCAGAGACTAGGGAAAAACAAAGAAAAAGTAAAGAAGTGGAGAAAAAAGTTTGGAGAGTGCACATGAGGACACAAGAGTTAGGTAACATAGAAAAAGAGGGTGGAGCAGGGTGCAGGGGCCAGACAGCTGAAGATGACAAGAATCTGAAGATGATACTGTCACTAAAATGAAAACCACCTGTAATTTCAAATCACAGAAGAAACCTGAATCTTCCATGAGGCCTGGGACTGATCACAGTGTCCTGGGGGAGGTTATATTTGCTCCAAATGACACTCACTCACGCTAAAAAATGAGAGGCTGTATCCAAATAAAACTGCCATATATTAACATTCACACGCACACACATACACAGAATGCAGCCCCACAGTACACTTTGTTTTTTGTACATTTCTGACAATATCCCTTAAGGTTTTCTGGACTCACTGTTCACTTGCCTCCTATCAAGTTCAATCTGAAATCTTCCCTCCAATCTCACATTGCACCACAGTTAAAATCTCCCTCCACCACATCAGAGGGCGACAGACCTTTAGCATTAGCTAGAACAGAACATTGCTGGCATGTTCAGCAGTGTGATAGATGGACAGAATGAAAGAAAGAACGAGAGGAGCCACAAGCCATACGAATGGTCTTGTTAAAATCACAGCCCCCTGCCATCTTTACTGGGCCGAAATCATCACAGCGACTGAATAAAAAGCACGGATGCCTGGCAAATCTTCATAGGGAATCTGTAGCTTTCAGGGAAGTGTTTCATATTATTCAAATCCATGGACATAATGCACAGTGAAATAGTATTCCATTATTCTATTAGTATAAACAAGAACCCCTGTGTTAAGTGTCAAGAGTTTCTTTTATGGTCACACTGAACACCTGGAGCACACTACGAGGTGCCCCAACAGTCATCAAAGTAGTTTCTGTGTGTGCCTATTGCAGTGGATCTAATGGTGTACAAATGAGACGGCCTGTTAGACTTCCTCTCACACCTTCAACCCCACATGGCACCCATATTTCCCTTCACACACACTCATGCACACATAGAAAAAGCGCTTAACATAGCACAATAAGCTCATAACTATCAAAGCCGTCCATTTTTCAAACTCTTTCCTGTCTTTGTTGTCAAACCCACCCCAGCTCTCTCTCTGATGTTCAGGAAATTAACCAGTTGGAGCGCAGGTGAGTGTGCCTGTTGAGCTAGTATCAGAGGCCAATCTGGTTGCTGGGAAATGTGATAAAGCTAATGGCACCGCTCAGCAATCACCCAAGGAAATAGCATGTGGTCATAATCATGAACACATATACATTTGAATTTGACAAGCAATCTGAGAGAGTTGTGAGGAGGAGGGAAGGGAGATTTGGGGTTTAGTGTTCAGTGATCGGTGCTTTCAAGAACTTTGTATTTGATTTGATAAAACGGTTTCTTTTGTGAATCCTGGTATTAGATATTTTTTCCTGGAAGCTGATCAGTAACAAAAACCAACTCTGCGGATAACCTCATAAGAGCAACATAATGCATTGACTCTTTCAGCACTGACCAGGTTGCTGCTGAGATGATTAATTGCACGGTGATGTTATTTCCTCAATTCATTTACACCCATATCATAGAGCCAGAGCAGATTCTTTCTCTTTGGCATGATTTACATACTATCTGCATGCAGGCTTTTGGCATTTGCCTGCACTTTGGATCCCTTGTCTTTTAAACGAGCTCTGACATGCCTTTGTATAATTGCAGAACAAAATAGCACACTTATCCATCATGTAGTACAATTTCATCACAACTTAAAAAAAGAACATTCCACACAAAAGTAGAAAAAGATGTGTCTTCTTCCACTGTTATTGTTGAAATATTGTGCTAAAGTTGTGAGAAGGGCTACATTTAGTTGGTGTGGTGGATAGGAAATAATACGGCAGTGTCAAAGAATGCATGTTGAGGTTTCCAATTCAAGTCATCACTGAGTTCTTTTTGTTTGTAATTGTTGTGTTTGTAAGAAATATAAGACATGCCTTTATTTAACCCGCAAGGGGAAATTCACATTTTCACTCCGTTGGTACAGTTTTCACACCTTCAGCCTTGCCTAAGGGCACCTTGGCAGTCCCCAGGAGGTGAACTGGCACCTCTCCATCTACCAGTCCACACTACCTTCTTTGGTCCATGCGGGGACTTGAACCAACGACCCTCCAGTTCCCAACCCATCTCCATGAGCTACTGCCACCCCATGCATGTTTTCACAGTTTATTTTCCTGATTCTAACTATAAAGATGTCCCACATGTGATCTATACTGTATATCCCTCTGCAGTCCGCCTCTCAGCAGTCCGCCAGTTGATGGGAGTCACATTAAATAAATACACAATGGAGTGTTTAAGACAGGCGGTATTCTGACAGAGATTTCATATTTTTATTCATTAAAGGAGCTAATTGTTGGGTTGAGCGCAAACTGTAATGAATTCAACTTCGGGAAGACTTAGGACAAGTTTGTGGGTCTCCTACACATATATGTGAGCTTGACGGAGTATAAACATACGGCTTTGTCAGCTTGTCATTACACCCATCTGATTAATAGTGGTTGAGAAAGAAGTCATCAGTTAGACATGCACAAATGGATGTGATTAAGTGTGAGAATGAAATAAAAAAATGTGTCTTTGCTCAACTTTTTAATGTTCTGTCCCATATAAAACCTCTGTGTTCCTATGCTTTCCAATAAACACACACACTTGGACATCACAGATACACACACATAAACACACTCCTCCAGCTGCCACCACTTTCAGACCGTCACATCTAATCTTAATCTAACTGTTTATTATTCCTTACAAGCAACTTCCACCCTCTCCATGGAAACGCTTACTATCCCTGGCAATTTGCTGTCTAATCCATAGTCAGATTGCACAAAAATAGTCCTGTGTACAGTGATTACAGAGCTCAGAAATCAGTGGTCACTGTGATGTGGACAGCCGGTGGGTATCCTAAGCGGTACAGCAGATCCTCTGGTTGCGGTTGCACACACACCACCTTGCTTTTCCATTTAGGGCTATCTATGTGTACAGAGAATGATGGGAAACACAGTGACCACTCTGTCCCCATGTAAGTCCTGCGCACAGCCACCTCTATGGCACGGGCATGATGGCGCGCATGTGTATGGTGTGTTGAGTGTGTGTGTGTGTGTGTGTGTGTGTGTGTGTGTGTGTGTGTGTGTGTGTGTGTATGAAAGCTGCAGTGGTTAAATATTAACTGCCTAATGCATGGAAAATTTGGGAATAAAACAGTGGTTGCCTGAAAGAGAGACGAGCAAACTCTCCTTTGGCATAACCTCAATATCCCAAAATCCCTGCACCCCGCACACGAGACACTTTACCACCACTTTACCAACATTAAACAGACTGCCTCTGAAAGGCACAGGAGAAAGCATTAAGTCATGCCTCTGAGGCAAACTCACAATGAAAAGCAACAATTATAGGTTAAGAAAGGAGGGGAGTGTCAGAGAGAAAAGACAAACAAAACATAATAAAAAAAGGAGAAGGGTGCCAGCTGGGGCCACGTAGGTTGTATAACAAATGTCAGCACCCTCGAGCGTCCAGGTTAACAGAACTTTCTGACTTTGAGTGACTTTGAAAACCAGAGAGCAGGCAAAATGAAGTCATGATGATGTCAACCTCATACTTAGAGATGACTGGCAGCTCACTGTCTGCCTGATAGGCACCATTATTACAATACAGGGAACAGGGAAATGAACACCGTATCATAAAGCTTCATGGAAGGGACTGGGTGGATTTCTCCCAAAGCACTCAAAATAAACACAATGTGGCTGTGGATCACATAATCACACACACACACACACACACACACACACACACACACACACACACACACACACACACACACACACACACACACACACACACACACACACACACACACACACACACAAGGAAGGAACTATTTTACAGAGCCTGAGAGGAATGCATTTAGCCAAATTAACACTAACTTAGTGTTGCGTGCCGACATCAGAACAGGCAGATCCAACTGTGCTCATGGTCCCTGTGCGATGTTGTGCTGAACCCTCCACTAATCATGCATAGTATAACTAAGTATTAGAATGCAGTGTAGTGATATAAACAGATAGAGGTGGAACAAAAACCACACTTCTTGTCCTACAACACACATTTGATCAAAAGGCTTCCCTGCCAAGATGTCGGAGTGATCTTTAAAAGCACTTTTTCACATTTGCTGAACCATGTAACCACATGTATTATATTCCAAGCTCATATGGAAGTAGGCATGCTGGGAAAAAATGAAAAATTAGCTGCCAGTGCTGGCTTCTTTGGACTTCCATAGTGATCTCATTCATTGTTATTATTTAAAAGACATTGTAGAAATAATAGCTGTAGCAAATATTTCAATTGCCGCTGTGCAGACCCTTTTTTGCAGTCTATGGTTGTGAAGAAATATTTTGGAGCATTTGCAAATATCTATACTGCAAAGCTCACTACTTTGTGTTGTGGCCTGACTATTCATGAACTTGTGGTGGTATGCATTCTAAATTAGAGAATACCTCCCTTGTGGTAGGTAATCACTGGTGGTAGCTCATACAATGCTCTTTGGAAAGCGAAAAGCCTTATTCCAAAAAACACCTCACCATACTTTCGGCTCCAAGTGGCCTACCTGGACCTTGAATCATGCAAAAGTAGTGTTTAGGATTTCCTCACCAGTCAAAATGGTTTACAGAGAGTAGTTAACAAACGTCATACATGCATCCAAAGTTTCTCTCCGTCTGTTTTGAATCAAAGCCATCGGGACTATACAGTTGCTGGTGGAAAATGCTCACAGCTTGGCCAGGGACTTTGTAGTGATCTTTTTGTCTCTGTGAAATGAAGCATAATTGAATAAATATGTCGTGTAGAAAGGGTGTTTAGATGGCAGACAAGGCACAGTAAATATTTGTGTCTTGCTGACTGCCAAGCTGCCAGTGGACGAGAGAGTTAAAACCCCTTAGGACCGACTCACCGGTCAAAACACGGCACAGGCTTGGTGCAGTTTAGTCATGATGTCACAAATATGCTTACTGATTTCATAAATCATTTTATTGTCTATTTATTGACGCCATATGATTTCTTACACTGCAACAGTATTGAATGAGAATGAGATTAAAAAAGAATCGATGTTAAGCTATACTGCTCATTACTGAGTGTGTATATACTGTACTTTATTTTATTTCCTCCAGAGTAATAAAACAAGGAGACAAGAACACTAACATTCAAACTAAGTTTAGTGAGTTGGTTTTGGGAAGCAGCACGACTAGCATTATAAACTGAATTTGAAAAAGAAAAACCACATCATCAGTGGCTCCTGTCCGTCTCCAGCTCTTATCAGTGTGGAGTCTGGACTTAACCTTGTTAACCATGTTTACAATGCACCCAGGACTGTCTAAATGTGCTTACGAAATTATGTTCGCCTCTCTCTTCATGAACCATTTAGTAAAAGGAGACCTTGGATGATGCGGACTACACGGTCCAGGTCACATGCTCAGGGACACCAACAGGTCACATCTCTACATTGGTGGAGATGTACTCGATGAAGTAGAGATGAATAACCCCCTGTTTAGTGGTTGACACGCCCCGAATGCTCCAAAGTATATCTAATAGAGACACTCTGCAGTGCTGAGGGGGTTTCAGAACCAGAATTAAATCAATCTCAGCTCGTTATTTAGACCGTTGGAATCGCCTTTTGTAGGTATTTATTTTGTCATATTCCGCTCATGCAAGCTTTGTTAATAGTTAACAGAGCAGAGAGTCCTTTCTGCAGTCTAAAACAGATAAAATATGCCTTTGAATTTGCATCCAGTGATCAGTTCTCATAGAAAATGTTCCTGTACAGAACCTGAGCTGCTCTGGTTTGTCTTTTTTTTTAAACTGTAGCCTCAGCTTAACTTCACTGTTGCTCTCCATCTTTCTCTAAGTCTATGTATACTTTTGTCACTTTGCCAAACTACCTCAAACATCCTTATGAACAAATATGAGCTTTGTTGGAGCCTTTCCATCCCCTGGCCCTAATCCCTCTAAAAGCTCACACAGCCCATAATGTAAACATATTGTGACCTGTACTGTGTGTGGCACTGGTTGGGAACCCAGCATGACCTTATCTTGATTATTGTGCTGCAGTGAGCAATTTATTGGAAAAGAAAGTCTAAACTCTTCCAAAAAACAAACAACCAAACAAAATCGGAGCAGTGGGAGATCACTAGTCTGGACATAAATCACACTCTAGGAGGGACGCAGAAAATTCTCCAGCTTCTGCCTTGGCTCCAGCCACAGACAGCTGTGAGAGTTACAGAGCCGATTTTGGAGTTTTTCTTGACCCTTTTCCAGACTCAAAGTGGCCTTAAGTTCCTGCTCTCTGATTCCAAGAAGATAGGCAACGTTTTGAGAACAGTGTATCATAAAACACTGAATATAATCTATTAACTCCTTCTGTCTTCACGTAAACTTATACCTTCAGCTTTACAAAAAAAAGTTTTGTGCTATGTATGCTAAAGCCAGATTATGTTGAGTTGGATTCAATGTATGAAAGGCATTTAAAGACCTCTTTGGAAAAGACAAGCAACAATTCAAACTGTAAACTGTGCTAATGTATGACCAAATGTTTGGGGATTTAATATGAAACATTTGTTTTAGTAGTTGGATTTGTTGCTAGCTGCCTTTAAAAGAAGGGGAGTCAGTGTTAACCTTGAAAATACAAGGTCAGCATTTCTTCTACATCCAGCTAATTATTATCCTGCCTGGGGGCCAATGGTTGTAATTAATAAATATAGTAATCATAATGTAAAGATAAAAACCTACTTTAAATAAAAAGCCATTCAATCATATGTTGCACTATGATCCACTATGACGTACAATCTGTTCTAATGTGAGTAGGTGGCAGGTCACACTGGTCATGTCATGAGGTGTGACGAGGCATTGAACAATATGGCATCCGTCGAAGGATGTGCTTCTGTTCCGCCGGAGTCAAAGGTCAAAGCCTTGTTATCATCATGGGACGACACTCCGGTGCAACAATAAACAGGAAGCAGCTGATCCAGAAAGGCAACGCGAGGAACGACTTATCTCCCCTGACGCACTTGACCCTCTCATCTTCCTCTTCCTCTGAAGTCTGTGACTACAGGCTGAGCCAAGGCTGTCCCCTAACACATGCACCACACATGTATCCATAAACAAGAGGTTGTCACATAAGCTGTAAATTTAATTTGGTGGAAGTAGGGATGAACGGTAGGGAGTGTTCCCCCCCTCCACACACACACACACACACATACACACACACAGACTCCTTATCGATTCACTCAATATGGAATTGCGTTGGCACATTAACGGCAGAATTTCATAACAGTTCCACGCGGCAACACATCTGGCTCGAAACACCCACTAAATCTGTCCGCGTCTCTGCTGCTTTATGTGTGTGGTGAGTGAGCGAGGGTGGCGTGTAGAGGTGCGACTCACTCTTTCCCACGATGCCGCGCATCAGCAGGCCAGGGGCAGGGAAGGAAGCAGAGGAGATGGAATGCTGGCTGGCACACACACACGCACGCACACACACACACACACACACACACACACACACACACACACACACACACACACACACACACACACACACACACACACACACACACACACACACACACGTTAAGGAACCTCCTGTGCCCAGTGCAGAAGCTGGCCCGTAGATGGGCTTATACAGGAAGTTCTCAGCTTTGGCTACTTCCTGTTTGCTAGACGCTTGTATTAGAAGCACTGAAGACGCATTGTGGGGTAGAGAAGCCTTTCAGCAGCTATTCACTAAATGTAATGAACCAGTATGAGTATTCCATAGCAACTGTAGCTGTACCTTCAGGACAACATTGTTTTTTAGTAACACTGAAATTTCAGCTTTCTCTCATTATATTCCCAAGGAATATTCCTTGATCAACACTGACAACACTGTTTGCTATTACGACACAACACTGTTTAGTTGATTTAGCCGTCATACATACAGTAGGTTTCATAGTTTCATCAGTGCATGGATAACATAGATACATCTGCACACTGCACAATTACAAAATATCATTACCATTACTGTAAGGCTATGCTTCATGGTTACCAAGGTTTTATAGCAGCCGGTCAGCCAGCAGCTAAATAGTTTCCGCACAGCCTAAACAATCTCAGTTCTTCAATCGAGGCCATCCTGATTTAGTGGATCTGCCTGCTTGGGGTATTTGCTTTTTAACAATAAAACATTCTGATAGAGGGAGGAAGGAAGGTGTCACGGAGAGATAAATTAGCGAGGAGGGGAAGAGTGTGACGAGTGCAGACGGAGGATGCAATCTGTAGGTATTGTGTGAAGTCATGCATAGAAAGAGATTGGGATAGTGATTAAAGAAACAAGAGGGTTATGAATGTGTGTCATCACAAAAAGAGACCAAAGTGAAGAGACAAACAACCAAGAGCAAAACACTTCTTGGATCAGAGACATTGATATTTAAACCTTACATGCCTTCTGAAATGACTTCCTTGGAGCAGCTAGTCCATGTGGCAAAATGAAGACGCATCCAGTGGTGGACTCTGTACCTTACAGAACTGTGATAACAACTTGTTTTCGACATGAAATCGAAACACAAATTGTATAAACCAGGATAACACCTGGTAAGTTATATTTATAAGAGAGATATAAGAGAAGTGAGTGCAGCAAAGGAGAAAAACTCAGATGGGTTGTCAGCCATAAATTTCCACCATTATACAAAACCTGGAAGCTTGTCAAAGGAACTGTTTAATCTCCCGCTCTGATATCAGACTGCATGTAAAGATACAGAGAGAGAGACGTGAGGAACATTACAACTTCAGTGTTCAACCTGGACTGCTGTTTTCCTGTTTTCACTCTTTACTTCAAGATGACTGCTAGATAAGGACAAAAGTTACAACCTTCATGCTTGAACATATAAGATAAGATTCTCAGAAAAAGTTCAGCTAATGCTGGGAGGCCTTGTTTCAAGCCAGCTTCTGAAGTAGAGCCTCTGAAGGTATAACAGTTCAGCCAGAGAAGGATTTTAACATTTCTTTCAACTCTAAGCACATTAAGGAGATGACGTAATTCAAGATAAGGCTGAAATATGTAGCACCGAATTAGCAGAAATATTCCCCGAGTGAAAAGAGGATTTAATGAAGGCCTTTGGAAAGTAAGTCTACTGTACTGTTTATAGCAGGTACTTTAGGGTTGAGTGGCTGCCATGATGATCACAACTTTAAATATTTTATTTCAGACATAATTTCCATGTGGATGTGGAACACTTTGTGTGTTATCATTCTGTGAAGCTCTGGGGAAGTACTAGCTCACTGAGCTCCTAATAACAATGCCCTTTTCCTGCTCAGTCATCCCTCAGTCTATTTATCCTCAGTCTCTCCCTGAAATAGTCCTAAAGCTGCACATGTCTATACAGACAACTCGCATAAACAATGCACATGTAAAAATCAGTGAAACGTCTAAAAATGTCTGGAGGAAACCACACATAGCCAACAGGAAACGTGGTGCCAACACCCAACAAAATGGAAACTCAGATTTGTTTGGGCTGCTGGCAGAACAAAATCAGTTCCCCCATGGATTTACATTCAATACATCTTATTCCTAAATACTTAACTCTTCCCCTTTTAGTGACATCTGCAGAAATGCACAACGCAGAAGCTTTGAAGGAAGAGCCAAAGTCATTGGGCTAGTGTGTGGTTGCATGGTAGGCAGGCTAGCCTCAGAGTAAAGTAAGCTATAATAATCTCCCTAAGAATACCCTGCAGGCACAGTTGAAGACAAATACAACTCTATTTGTTGCCAGTGGTAAAGGAAGGCACTTGAGAAAAAAGAAAATAGCTAGTGAAAGTGCCCATGGTGTTACAGTGTGCTGAGTAAAGGTGAAGCGAGAACAATATTTCAATGTAGTTTTATAATGTCCAGGATTTAAAAAAATGTGGCACACTGTTTTCTAGTGTGAAGATAAAACTTGCTTTGGATTTAGGAAGTATGTTGTTACTCTATATTTTCTTTATTGTAAACAAATCCCATGAAAAGACCAAAACCAACAACCTTTAATGCTTTCCGGCTTTTAAACTTTTAAAAAAAGTTGACAATTTCCTACAACAGCACTGTTTTTATAGCAAGCGTTACTCAAGAGGAGTATATAGTGCATTAGTTTTTGGTCTATTTTCAGCCGCGTATTGATACATATTTCAGCTTGAGAGTATTTCAGCAGGAAAGCATAGGGAATTGATTAAAAAACGATAACAATGTCCATGTTCGGTGTTCTGAAGGAACATGTTACCTAGTGCAAAGGTGTTGCTCATTTATGTGTTTTAATAGTTTTTGGACAACAATGGAATAAACTGTAGATTTTGGTTGCACAGGCAGTGCTTGTTATTAGGATCAATTAATTTTCGTTTACTTTGGCCTTTTCATGGGATTTGTTGACAATACAAAATATGTAATACAGCCATACTTATACTTTAAAACATTGAACTGTGAATAATTAGTTTTCTTTACTCACAAGAGTTACACAACTCTTTTAGAATGAAACCCTGATGAAGGCCAGACAGTGATATTTTGGACATGGGAAAGGAAGGTCTGATTAAGCCACCACTCTTTTCTTTTCTTGGCACGGAGTCACTGAGTGGAGCTGTGACCTCATCCCATCCTGCCGCACAGGAAAGGTGGATCAGATAGCCTGAGCATGACACCTGCACAGACACAGAGTCGTCTGTATGGTAGAGGGAGAAAGAGACAGAGTCAAGTGACAAAAATAAGAAAGTTAATGTATGTGCAATACTATAGATATGAACTTGTGTGTCAGGAAAAGGACTGAATCCAGAGAGATGAAGTGATAGCAATTGAATGAAATAAGACATGGTGGAAGGAGACACATTAAGCCCTTTTTTGGAACGAGCGGCCAGGATATACAGAGCTAGGGTATTGTGTTGCTTGCCAGTCAAGGAATTATTTCAGACATATTTTCCAGAGGATTATGCTCAGAGGAAGAATACTTGTTATGTTATATTATTCAACAGCTTTTTTAAAGTGATGAAATCTAAAAATGAGTTTCAGTCCACTGCAAATGCAAACATGCCAATTTGGCTAATTTGCTGCTTTGATTCACATCACAGTCCTGCGGTCAACTGTGTGTGTTTGCATAGGAGCGAAAGAGAGACCAAGCCAACAAGTTCAATCGTACAGCCAATATAGACAGGCCACTCTATTAGCTCCCAGCGATGCATTTCCAACTGACCTCACAGTTTCTACTTGTTAGCTGACCACCATGTTGTGTTCACGGTGACCACAATGCATTTCCAAGATATTTAAATATCAGATAATGCTCGAAAGGCCATTAAGTCATTTCTAAAGGGTCTCTGGGAATTTACAGCTCTGTGACCGCTGGTTTAATCAGTTCCGTTATGAATGCATAGAGTTGGAATAAATACAAGGCTCATCTACATTTGGCAGACTATAAATCTTGGAGGTGTGCTAAAGGTTTGAAATTTGGACCGGGGTTATCCTGGTCAGGCTGTGGATTTTTGAGGTTAGAGGGAGGAACTGACAAACAGGATAGACACAAGAGCCAAAGAAATCCTTTGACAGTACTCCATGTTCGTGATTTATGTCTGTGTGTGTACATGTGAGTGTATGTGTGTTTTTATTTGACAGAGAGGCAGAGAGAAATTTTACATTTATGAATGTGTGCAGCAACGATATAAATCTTGTGCTGGTCTCCTCCGTCGTGGGGAGCCCCACCAGAAGTGATCTGCCATTGGTTAAAGTTGTGTAATTGCAACTCTGTGGCCAGTGTTCACACAACAAGATCGATGCCGAATAAATTTACTCGCACACACTGACACAGACAGCACAGTCACAATCACACACAAGGACAAATGCTGAGTCTAGAAGAACAAGGACAGATGTGAGATGTAAGAAAGAGGAGTATTACGCTCTAAAGGGAATCTGGGGGTATGTATTTATTTAATCTGGGGACAGGTATGTGAGAGACAAAGAAAACAAATAACTGGTGTGTTCTTTTTCGAATTGATTGACACGTGTCTTTAAAAAAGCATTTACTATTTCCAAAAAAATCAGGACTTTTACAATGTCAGGTCTTTCCAGGCAACCAGGCCTTTTCACAAGCAGCAAATATTTCCAAATACATGTGTAGTACTGTCAGTCCTCAAAATACCTCACAGCTAACAAGGCATGGCACAATCAACTGTGGTGGATCATTTTCTATCTCGACTATAAATTGTATCTTTCATGTTAACCCTTTGGTATGTTTTCTTAGAAATCCAAGCGTATCTGGGGCCTGGGGTTCAGGAGGTGAAAACCAAAGGGGGAGAATAGGAGTTGGATTACACATTGTATCCATTGGTAATCATATATAACACATGCCATCATCCTATATAAATAAATTAAAATCTTCTACGATAGTGCAGTAATATAATGAAATAGATGTTGAATGTTGCTGAGGATTATTTAGTTGGTCTGTTACGGAGAGCTTAAAGAGACAGGCGCTAAAACAGAGCGTTTTAGACAGAGGGTGAAGACAGGCATATTCAGAGTGTTTTTTGCAGATTAACGCATGTTAACATGTTCTAGTAGAAATCCAAGATAAAAGTATGAACCTGACAATGAGCATGATATGGGACCTTAAAATGGCTGAGAGGATGAAATGTACAGTTTGTGGATAAAGTGTAAAGTGGAGATGTCAAAATAAAGTCTATCAACAAACTTAACTTGCTATTCTCCACTCCAAGCATATTTTGCATAATGAATAGGATTTAAACTACTATACAGGCTTCCCTAAATAATCTACATCATTACAGAAAGAGCATAAGATATCATAAGTAACTGTTTGCTACCATTCAACTTCAGGAAAACAGTATGTTACTAAAGTAACTGCACTTCAAACTGCTATCTTGCTTGTTGCTCCTCTGGGATTTGATTTTTATACTTTGTTAATTTTAAGAGATACCACATAACACTAATACTGCCATGACTGATGGTTTTAATTCCAAAGTGACCACTGTCACAATATAAGTAAACAAGGGCATTATGTGTGTTTGTCTTTCATAAATCATTGCTTTCAGGGACGGGCACAGACATTTGGAGGGGCTATTGCTCTAACCCCCCCAGCTCATGTCAATGAAAATGATATGGTCTCTTTCTCCTCAATTCCTGATTCTGTCTGTGTCCTTTCTTCATACTCTGACTCTGCACTGCTCTGGGTATAGTCATTTGGCTCACAACTAATTAATAAAAAAAAAAATTGGAATTCTGAATTCGATATTGAAAATTCGCAAGTTGACATCAATGTTGGAAATTTGCAAGTTCAAATCGATATAGGAAACCACAAATGAAACCACATCCATCACAAACACTCCTGTGTGGCTTACCTTAGGCAGGGATTGAACCCGCATTGTTTCGTGATGCTCAGCACAAATTTCAAACTAATGTATTTTAATTAGAAATAGGCCTAGCCCATATTTAGTGCCTGCACCACATATTGTTTATGTCAGAAAACTTCCTCAACTTGACTAATGATGGACTGCCACAGCAGCAAAAAATAGTAATAAAAAAATAAAAACAAAATGTATTTAGATTATTTCTCCAGAGGGGTAACTCAGCCAATAAGGGCAAATGGGTTGTTGCCCGGGCAACATTAGCCTGTATTTGTACGTCCCTGATTGCTTTTTGCATTCACAACTAACCAAACAGTCATTGAGGTAAACATGTTAAATCAGCCTGATTCCATGCTGTCTTGTAGGCCTACATCATGTCATGGTCAATGTGGGTAAATTGAGACACTGGTGGAAGTGTAATGCACCATTTTTCTCCACTGACTGCAACATACACACTCATTGGGCTCATTGGTCTCCCACAGCAAGAGGGGATGAATTGATTGCTGTCCTTGCCACCGCCTCTAACACCCACCCAGACCCCTCCCCATGTTCACACCTCCCACCTCCACACCATCTCTCCCTCCTCCACACCGCCTCCCTTGCTCTGCTTCAACGAAGCAGGTGTAGGCTTGACCTAAAATCTGGGGTGATGAATGTCTCCCATCTTGCTGTGCTGATGCTAGCAGTCCAAAGTGTGTGTGTGTGTGTGTGTGTGTGTGTCTGAACCTACTTCTCTCAGTATAGCGTTTACATCCAGATATGTAAAACCTTATTAAAATTGAATACCTTGATTTTAACTTCAATAATAAGGACACTACTCTAAAATGTCAGATTTTTGTTGGCAATATATCACAGTATTAAATCCGATATGGAAAATATATAGAATCTATAGCTATAGGTCTTGTTGTAAAATGTAACGTTATGATTATTTCCCATGCATAAACCCCTCTTTTGATGGCGCATGGTGCGCTCCTTTGTCTTAAAGACTACTTCCACTGAACGGTGCTGGGGGGCACCAAAGTCTGCTCTCCAATCTCCTCTCTCCGCTCACTCCCCACTGTATACAGCCTCCCTCTTCTATGTTCCCCCTTTTGTGTAGCTACCCGAATAAATTAGCAACCCAACTCGGTTAAGGGAAGAGGAGGAGAGTTGGGGGGGCTGGGCCTTGTGGCGGAGGAGTCGGCTTTCAGTCGGTGAGGTGCACGGTGCCGTGAAGCGGCTCACATACACACGCAAACACACACACACACACACCCCTTGCCTGAGTGACTGGATGCTGAGAGAGAGAGAAAGAGGAGAGAAACGTTTAACATCAGCGAGAGACCGGGCAGAGCACTGCAGGGCCACAGACGTCCCCTTTCTCCTGCGGACAGCAAAGAAACCCTGGAGCTTTTTCAAACGCGCTCACCTGACACGGGAACAGAGACGCAAAAAGACCCTTCACTGGAGGAGTAAACCAAACCTGGCGGTCTACCGGATTAGAAAATCTGTGGAATTGGCTCAGCTGTTATTTGTGGGGGATATTATGTAAAAAAAAAAAGAGAAGAAAAAAAGCCCAGTCCAACTGGCCCAGCACAGCTCCATTCAAGATTTTGTTCTGGTGGATTGTCTGTCGTTGAGGGGGAATTGGAAACCCGTTTGCATACTAATCAGTTTTGGAGGGGATATCCAGAGCGCACATCCAGAGCTGCGGAGTGGGTCAGATGAATGTAAGTACCATCTCCTTTATTATCAACCTCTGTGTTCACAAATGCGTCTGATCAGTAAGAGATAAAGGTAGAGAAATGAGCCCTTCGGGTTCCCCATATAGAGAGGTGCACCCTGCATCTGCACCTTGCATGCAGGAGCTGGTAGCTGGTCAGGCTACCAAGATGTTGGGAGACCAGAGGGACTAGTATTATACAAGATCAGTGGATTGTGGTGATGCAGCATAGCCTCATATTGATTATTGATTACCATTCACAGCCAAACCAGTTAAATAGCCAGGTTGGAAACAGAGAAAAGAATGGAGCCCTTTTAAAATGTATACTAAACATGAAAGGGAGGTTAGTCTAGTAGTCCAGTAGGCTCATTTTGTCTTATGGAACTATTTGATGACAGTAAATGGTTTCCTCTTCTGGGTTTCCAACTTAGAGCGAATACACTTTGTTTTGGAGGGAGGACAGAACCACTTAAACGGAAACACCGTACAGTGCAAAAAGTGATTCATACAGCATACTCTGCACTAATTCCTGGCAAGACCTACTAATGTGACAGTGTAGGGATTCATGAAGACTGTGAGGCGTCACTAGTGGAGAGAATTTTTAAGTAGGCCTACTGTTGTGTGCCTTTGAGCAAGGCACTTAGACCGTATGCTACAGCACGGCCTGCTCTGCTGATGGTGGTGTAGGTTTCCATTTTCTGTATGATTATGAAAACAGAACCCAAACATTGCAGGGGGACTATCTCAGTAGAGACCGGAGACTGCATACATTAAAAATACAAAAATAAGAATATCCAGCAAATACATTTTGACACAGTTGTTTTTTTTTTTTTTTTAAACATGAAGTGTATTTTTAGCAGCCAGTTCTGTCTATATATGTTTACATGGCCAAAAGGTAAAAATGGGAACCCAGGGGCATTTTTAAGTACCTAACCACAATAGTTATCCCAATCATATCTGGTGTCTGCTGGCATCCACAGCTACTGGTTTTCTGCTGAGGAGGGATACGGATCTTTGCATTATTACCCTATCCACTTACATGGTCTCATGTGCTCCAGCTCTGCAGCATACTGGCTTCAGCCTCAGGTCTGCATACAACCAGTAAGAGTTTGGTTTCTTGCAGAGTGATGAGGCGTGCAGCAAGACATTTTCTAACAGGAACCATATGGATATCTGTTGGTGCGGCTGCAACTGAGTGGAGCTTATGTTTGTACAAACAACTTATAATTACTCACATCAGCTGCTTAGAGTAGCTCATATACATGGGCAAGAGGAATTCCAACTTTGAGCCTAGACCACCATTTAATGATGGTATGGCAGCTGAGGTGTCCACCTTGACCCCTGACCTCCCTGTAAAAGATGTATTTATTCATCCTCCTTTATTTATCAAGAAGAGCGAGAGGAAGCGAGAGAAGAGGAAAAGAGGAGTTTTTATTTTGTTTAACACTGTCTATAACAAACGTGCCAAGGCAGAGACGTCTCTTTATTCAGTTCAGTGTCAAGTCTTTTTGTAGAGCTTATCAACAAAGTAAACAGTCTGCTGTTTACCTTGCACTTCATGTGGTTCAGTGCAGCTGAATGGATGAGCATGATACACACTCTGCCAGGTTTAGGGGGATTCTCATCAGGGCTGTGTTCAAAATACATACACTCAGCATCTGCTCAAAGACTTTATATTACAATTTTTGGGGGAGGTGACTGAATAGTAGCCATTACACTCCAACCCCCATTCCTTTCATTGTATATCGGATTATTGGGGGTACATGTTGGCAGCAACGTGGCATCAAACTTGGCTTGGTTTCTTCATCTTATTCTACTACTTGTATTTTGAAAATGCTACATCTAAATAATGCTGGCATGCAGGCAAATATAGTTAAGTCTCTGTTTTAAACTTTTCTTCCTTTCCTTTTTTTCGAGTTAAATATAATACCACCACCCACAGTCTTAGGGTCTTTTTTGTTTACGCTAATGGTATTACTTTAGGGAATGTCCAAGTTGAGGCTTTATTCTTCTGCAAGTCTCAAGTAATTTTGAGAGTTTACTTTAAACTCTGGAGATATACAGTGTAATTAAATTGTGCATTCACCACCCACATTGACACTGAAATCCTACTTGTACTGTATACGCTGTTGTCCTCTTTGTGGCTCCCACAAAACCCAAGAACAAAATGTGGTCTTTTTCAGTCAAGTGTAATTATGTGCATGATTTTATACTATAACATTTTCTCACAAAGTCTAAAACTTGAATTGTTAATTAAGAAAATACAAAGACACCACTCGTACAATATTGCAGAGAAAACCGTAGAGAGTGAAGGCTTTGGTGTAATATCTGCTTCAGCTCATCAACCCAAATTATGGAGTGCTGCCAACAGAGAAAAAGAAAAAAAACAGAAAGCGTCTTCCCACCCAAATGTTGCAGCTCAAACAAAAATCTGTCTAATTGTATCCTAGAATTGTTTTTTCCTGGGTTTTGTTTTTTGTGCATGGAAAATCAGCGTCTGGCTACAAATATCGGAAAGTGACTCACCCCCCCTCTCTCTCATACACACACCCCCTCTCCCTCTCTCTCTCTCTCTCACACACACACACACACACACACACACACACACACACACACACACACACACACACACACACACACACACACACACACACACACACACACACACACACACACACACACACACACACACACACACACACGCACAACATGCACTCCAACCTCTGCAAGCCTTACCTTAGCTCACTCAATGATATTCCTCCATTCCATCTCCATACCCATAACAAACCAGATCCTAACTCTCAACACCACATGCTTTAAATGCTAAATTGACACCTTAAAAGGAGGCAAGGCATAATAACCATTTGTCCTCACAAGTATAGAAAATACAACACACACTCACCACAGTGTTGAATGGGTAGCAGATGACAGCCAACCAAAAATCTAAAGATTGTTTTCCCCTTCCCTGGCTCCACAAGTAGCTAGTGGAATTATTTACCCTCCGTCTTTCACTCACTGGGGTTTGTGTTGGTGTCTTTATTTACCTCGCAGACCAGTCTTAGACATAACATAAACCAAAGACTCAATATTGAGGGGATTTCATGTAATTTATGTTTAGTAGGCAGCATGTGAACTATAACCAGTATTGCGTGATGGAGTAGCTTTGGTTTCCTGGAAAGCCACTTCTGTTTGCATTATCCATCCACAGGAGGATCAGGCAGTTATTAATAGTTTTAGTAGTGGAGTCAGAAAATAAGATTCCCATTGATAAGGAATCCCCTTTTGCTGATTGCTCCACAATTTCATTAACTTTAACCTCAAGGCCTCTTGGTTGCCATGGCAGCTTCAATCGCCAAGTCTGCCATCTTGCTGTGATTATAATCGTGAAATTTAATTACACCATTGTAAAATTTGAGCTGCGTGTGTGCTTACATGCAGAGAAAGTGCTTCCACAAATCACATTGAAATTAAAATGCGGCTGTATCGTGTGGGTTTCACTGACCTTACTTTAAGTATATCAATGCATTGGTGGAATTTCTTCAATAAGTTTTAAAAATTAAACAAATATAAAGGCATCAGGTTGTAATTTCATGATTTTATTTTGGCTTTGCCCTTAAAACGTGTTCCCAGTTTCTCAGCAGTTACCATCCTTGCTTGTTTCATTTTTCCTTTATGCTGCTAGAACTTCGGGAGATAATGTTTGTATTATGAGGTATAAGTTCATACTTTGCAATGTGTGGCTGTTGAAACGTGTTCATATTAAATAAAGTCTGGCAAAATGAATCAAACCCTGGTACATAATCATCCTGAGTCATACCTTATTTTAGCTCAGACTGAGGCTTATTTTCTGACAGTGTTCTGTAGTCTGTCCCCTGGGGAAATGCAGATCTTACCTTCCTACTTACAGTATGAAGGCCCATGTATCTGCTGCTCTGGAGAAGATATTAGTGTATGACTGCCTCAACCAATCAAAGGAAATGACTGGACTCTCCTGTCAGATGCAGAGTGATTGACTAGCTGGCGTTTTTAGATGGTGCAATTCCATTTTTGTTTGTTTTGAAGCCCAGTTCTAAAGTAATTGTCGTTATTCGGTCTTGGTCCCGGCTGTACGGATCCTGTTAGTGTAATGATCAGGTCAGCTGACTGGGAAAGACTACAGACACTGGCTAAATTAAAAAATTAAAAAAAAGCTTTACAGTGCAGGACAGTATAGGTGCAAACCCATAGGGACTGCTTTTGGATGAGTTCCACTGCCCTTTTAAAAATACCAAGTTTCAAACATCTCGACTTGCTACAGTGTAATCTTTAAATTTGACAACAGACGTTGATCCAAACTGGCCAGCGTAACCAGACCAGGCTTTCAGAATCAGATCTGGGATAATCACTGCTTGGAATGGGTTTTATATTCCTGGTGGAAGCTGCAGATGGAAGTCCTCTAAAGATTGGTGTTGTCTCGAGTTTCCCCACCCTTTGCTTCTCCGCCATGGGTTGGACCTGAGACACTGGCCCCTGGATGCCAAAGTGTGGCTAGATCATTGGAACTCTGGGTTTCTCATTGTTGCAGTAGATGGATGGAAGAAGTGAGTTGGCTTCTGTGCATGCATGTATGCACGCCAACAAGTGTGTGGCCTTTGAATATACAGTACTTTTACAAAGATATGCCTTTTGGGGTGCAACTAATGACTCTTTCCATCAGCAGTACATCTCTTAATTATTTTGTTTACTGATAAATTAAAGGTCCAACATGTAATATATTTAGTGTAATAAATCCCAAAATGACCCCAATGTGTCATCAGATATTAAGGAAACATGCTGAGTGGAAATACTATGTTTTCTGACAACAATGCTAATGCCAGTATTTTCTCCTTTTGAAATTTCCGTTCCGTGACGGAATTTCTGTTTGTGTTTTGGCCTGTGTGTTGTTATCAACTGCCCAGTTTGACAGCCAGGCCAGGTTGCCAGATATACCTGTAAAAATGTAAACCCAGCGCGCTACAGCTGTAATGTTAGTACAGCCATGAAAGCAGCAAACAAATGAACAGGATCAACAGATATAGATTATACCTGACCTAAAAACAGCATGTTTCTAACAGTTGCGTGACCAGAGACGTAACAACAAACCCCGGGTAAATATTGGAGATGTATTTGAAAGATGGAGACCGCTTAGAGCCCAAAATTATGCAGAGTTGGCTAATTTCCTCCTGAACAGGTAAGCTAATTTATCACAGCTACAAGGGACGGCCATTTAATGTAATGTCAACATTTGTGTACTCACATTGACTTATATAGCTAGAGTACCCAAGTTGGTTACTCACAAAAACAATAGACACACAGCCAGTAAAGTGATCCCGACTGGCTCTGGCTAACGCCGCCATGCTAACCCTGCTAACTGCTAAGGTTAGCGGAGGACCAGGCAACTATTTTAAACTATTTTAAACACTAGCTGTCAGTATTACATATTGCACCTTTAACTGTTGAGTCTATGAAATGTCAAAAACCAGCAGGTGTGAAAATGTCTTCATTGTTAATTCATTTTCTCTCTATCCATTAATTGATTAATTGACTAGCTTTTTCAGCACTGTATCCTTTCAGATGCCAGAAGAGACATTTCTGCACAGATCTCTTTATCGATTCTTCCCCATTGAGGAAATGACTGGTGCAGGCATGTGTATGCAGTATATGCACACATGTTTCTGAATAAAGTGATATATTCATTTCATTAGTCACATGAAGAGATAAATGTGGGAATGGCTATGAGCGAAGATGAATGAAATGTTGGAACTGCTGTCCGTCTGGGTGCATGATGAATGGGAGGTGTCTGAGCTCTCAAGGCAAGCGGGCCGAGCAAAAAGAGGAAGAGAGAGCTTGTCTGTGTAGAGTCTCATGTGTTTTTAATGAAGTAAGCGAGATGATCTGAGCTTCTGGTAACTTCAAACACTCGCACTGAGCTTAGAGCTGCATGTAGGGCACCGCAGCGCAGGTAGTGCAACGTGTTATGCAAGTTAAGGGATTCAGAGACTGGATGTGTGTGGGTGGTGTGAGACAAAAGTAGGGAAAAGAAGAAAAAGTTGGCTGGAGAAACGTCTTTTGCTTCGTGACATTTTTTTATTCTGTGTTGTTTGCCATTGACATTTATGTCAGAGAATCAAAGTGCTATTGATCAGTCCTAAAGTTAATTTATTCATTTGGAGCCTCAAACCCATCTATCACATCTCTTACAATTTCATCCATTATTAACTGATATTGGTATTTATGCCCTTTCAAGTCTGTAGAGCAAATTAAAACAAAGACAGACAGACTTAATTCCCAGGCTTACCACAAGACATATAATGGAGTAACATGATACAAAGGCATTCTCTTGGAGAACAGCTGTCGGCACACCACTAACCCGTGAGTTGATGGAGAATTTAATAACTAATAAGCTAAGTCACTGCCCTATATTCTGAGCTAGAGATGAATAATTACAGATTTTGATAGTTTTCCAGATTTGTCAACCAAAGAAGAACCAAATTCCCAGTGTCTCCCAGTGAAATTAAGCCTGTAGCATTTGTCTTAGGAACATACTGACCTCTTTTCACCCTCAGAAATTTAGCTTTGTTAGATTTGATTAATGTTAATGCGTTTTCTGATACAATAACATGACCTGATATGACTTTCTGGTTCTGGTTTTCTGTTAGGCCATGCCACTGATTATTTCATTGGGTGGAATGTGGAAAAATATTAAAGTGTGTGCTTGTGTGAATGTGTGTGTTTCAGTTACAAGATGGATCTTTGGTTTCCCTTCTCCTGATCCTGTTTTGGCTATCAGCTGAGTGTTTTGTCTTAACTTTTCCTCTCTTCGTTCATTAACAAATGCTGGGATTCTTCTGATATAATATTGCGTGTGTGTGTATGTTAATGTTGTCATCACAATTTTGGGACTAAAGCATGTTCATTTTGCCACATGTTGGGTTTAGAGTTTTAGGTTTTAGGTTTTTAGGTTTTAAGTATGACTGGGCTAAGGTTAGGTTAGGTTAAATATTAGGGTTAGGATCATTCTACAGGGAATTAAAGTAGCAGATGTGTGTATGGGTATCAGTACTACATGATCATGCACAGACACCAAACAAGTAATTTGTTAAATATTGCAATCGGTTAGTGATTTGCATAGCATCATGTTGACATCCGAATGTAATGATTATCATGCACACTAATTATCTAATTATACTCACTAATAACAAGAAACAACAACTATGTGTGTGTGATGCATACAACAGCTATGTAGCAAAATGCACAGCCAAATGAAGTAGCCATTAAAGCAATACCATGCAACTTTTCCCTCTTCGGTCCCCCTACAGGTTGCCTAATTGGAACTACAGGTCGCGCGATCGCTGCCTTAAAAAGTTACATAGTGTTGCTTTAAGTTCTTGTTTGTACATTTTAAAGTCTGCCGCATGACATTGAATATTTCCTGATGTTTACTTACTTCCAGTCAGTGTTCTGCTTTTCACTACAGTGGATTAAATTGGTATTCTCCTATCAGGTAGAACTTAAAATGCAAGGGTATTTATCTCAGTCATGGACTTGGTTCGGCTCGACAACTTGCCCTTGTGGGATGTTAAACATGATCTGATGGGGAGGGGTGATGAGTGATGGTAGATGGCAGCTGCTGCTTTACCTTCAGGGATATCTCGCCATGCCAGCCTTTTTTTTGTACTTTGTTTTGTATTATTATCTCATTCTTTCTTGACCTCACATTCTTTGAATTCCCACCCACTTTATTCATTTTTCACGAATCATCATAGACACACACACACACACACACACACACACACACACACACACACACACACACACACACACACACACACACACACACACACACACACACACACACACACACACACACACACACACAACTTACCACACATTCACTTGGCAGTGTGGCCTTGAAGGTTGAGGGGTTAGTGAATCTCCTCCGGCTGTGTTTTCACTTCATGGGTTCACTGACGGTCCAGAGGTTACATTATTTATGTGTGTGCGTGTGAGGCTGCATCCAAGTGATTCAGCACTCAGACTATGGTTAACTGTATGTCATGTTTCTGTCTCTGTCACCGTGGCAATGTTTTTCTAAGGAAACCTCATTCAGAATCTGTTCTTCTGCATATCTAGGTCCACTTCTTTCTCGGCTCCCTCCATGTCTGACTGTGTTGTTCACTTTCTCTTTCTTGCCTGTCAGGCAGTAAAATCTAGGACGTTTTGTCACAGGGGACCTGGGCGAAGTTTGTAAGTGTGTGTGACTGTTTTCCAGCTTGACATCCTCTCGGTGGTTAAATAAACAAATCTGAGTCATCACCCCAGCTTTGAATTGTCATCCTGCTGCTGCAGCAGAGTTTCAGGGTCTTCTGCGGTTCTTTTATCCCAACTAATATCCCCATGGAGTTGAGTAAGAATGTTTGTGGAGAGATGCAAAAACTTAAGTATAACATGTACAGTTATGTTGTAGCAGCATAGTGAATTGAGACTGATTTGATAACGTCATCCAGTCATGACTTGTGTTAGTGCTACCCTAACAATTGAGTCAAATATATCTCAAGACATTGATAAATTAAGATGAACAATGGCTACGAAGAGCACTTGAACCTATTGATTTTTTTTTTTTTGGCAGACTAAGAATAGGATGCAACATACCAAAAATCAATTTATTGAATATCTTAAATAGCACTACCCCCAACATGAGGACACATAATGTTCAACCAGGGCTGTTATGGCTGAGAATAAAACAAAACTTAACAAGTCAGCGCTTTAACCTAATTTTCATCGCATCATCTCACATCCAAATGAGAGCATGGAGCCAAACCATGAACAAATGTCTCTCCAAATACCTACAGATTGGAAGACAAATCTTTCACATGCAAGCAACATTCACTTCCTTTATCACAGAAAAATACTTTTGTCTTCTAGATTATTCTTTTCTATTCTACTCTTCAGAATAGAACAAAAACTGCAATATAAAAGCAAAGTGTGGACTCTGTCTGAGTAGGCTCATGGCACAGAGCCTCGTTTTTACTGTGAACTGAGAAGTTTCTGTGATGAGGTGCCCCCCCCACCCCCACACTCTGCAGCCTTACTGATGTCACTGACATAGACATTTATGTAGGAAATAAGTCATAAAATAAAACTCTAGGGCAACATTTCATGGACAGAATTAAAAACAAAGGCCTTCACAGAGTTGATGTAAACCAGGAAAAATGTTACAGCTTGGTTCCTCGGTACAAAATTTTGTAATCATTGATATAGTTCTAAAATGATGATCAACTGGATGCTTTATGTTCCCTTTTACAGTATGTATTTGTGGCTACTAGATTAGTTGTCACTCTGTATCAACTCAACCAATTAAGTTACAGCTCACAGTAACCAAGGAACTGGTCCTCACTTCATCATAATTACTTCAAACTTACTTACTTAGATTCTACCGGTCTCCACTAACCAGATACGTAGGTTGGGTTTTACAGGTTGTGAGAGCTTTTTTCGGCTGCAGGCTTCCCCTGAGTGAGGTAACCTAATTGTGTGACACAGTCATGAACTCTCTCAATACATAGTAGTATTAATATTGATTGTGCTTTGGTGCAGCATGTGCATGTACATTTCAGTGTGTGTGTTACTGTTGAGACAGTCTGGCTGTCTGAGGGGCTGGTGCTACGGTACTTTAGATTCCATTTTGATCTAGGCAGCTGTGGAAATAAATTAAAACTGATATCCAGTGTTTTTATTTATTTTGTTTGAATGATCATATGTAGGCCGTGTGAAATGGGGAACCCCAAATAAGCTACTAAAAGCTTTTTTTTTGTGGGGGGGGGGGGGGCTTTAGTGTTGTCTGAATGTAGTCTGGAAATGTAAAACAGAAACTGAGGAAACAGGTGTATATGTGCATAGATGGGGATTTCAACACACACACACACACACACACACACACACACACACACGCACACGCGCGCGCTCACAGTGCTAGTGACAGCTGGGGTTGGAAACGGGACGTCTATATCCAGAGATCCGGGGAAAGGCGACTCAAGGGGAGTCAGGGGTCATAGTTGGCGTCCCCCTAAACACACACACAACCCAAATGATATGAAAACTGAGATGCAAAGCATTCCTCCATCTTCTACCCCCACCAGACTCTCACCGCTCCCTTCCATGCCTCCCTCTTCTCACAAAGCATTTTACCACTGCAGCCTGTTTCACCACAACCTGGCCTAACCTTTCATTCTCAGTCATTCAAAGAGTTGGTGTTGCTTTAGCCACCCTGCAATTTAACTATTGCTGAAAACTGTCATACATTTTTTTTTCATGCTTTCAAATTGCACCAAAACTACAACAATCTAGTATCTTAACACCACATATCATGCATGACATGGATTGCAAGAAAGGTGTTGCAAGATGAGAAAATCTGATTTTTGCAGTTGGGGTTTTGAATATGTTACGACAAGGTTGTATTCAATGTCTGTCTTTATGACAGGAATACTGTATTTCTGATTTTAACTTCTGTATTTAATTTTGACAACCTTTCCCTTTATTCTTTCTGTCATTTACAGGAACTAGCCAGTGTTTGTTCTGGTTGACACAGAAGCAGTTGCAGGGCTGAATGAGTGGCTGCCAACTATCAGGCAATGCCAGACCTCTCAACCACTGAGGAACTAGCTGAATGCAACCCTGTGCTGTTCTACCAAATCACAAGAAACATGGCTGAGATAGAGGCGGTGTGGAGAGGCCGTTTCTTACTTGGAACTTCGGGACTTTGGGTCCTATTTAGCTTGGCCCACGGGTAGCTATGGCGTGCCCTACTAGATCTGCTAAATCCATTAGAGGGGATGGACTGAGGGAAGGAGGAGGGACAGACATGGGAGGGAGATAGAGAGGCCTGTTTAGAATTGGCACTGCATGAGGAAAAGTTATTCCTCACAACTAAGATACGACAGTGCAAACACACTCATGCACATCCTCATACACATACTGTACTGCTTTAAATGGTCACATCCTATAGAAAACACTTTGGTTTTCTATTATATGGAAACAGCACTTAAGAGTGGAGGCCCATGTATTTGAGGCTTTGAGGCTTGTGCACAGCAGCGGCAGATTATGGGGGTGCAATGCCAGATATAATGCGGCTGAGACTGCATGGAGCCCTCCGGGTCTGCCCTGCCTGTCAATGTGGTCGCACGGAGATGATGTCACTGCTTGCGTGCACATGTGTTGTGCAGGCGTACAATGACACAGATGTATAAAGACACATGCAACCAGACAGACAGGTTCAAACTTGTTCTGTGTTGTTGTTTCTTATTGTATGTACATTTGTTGAATGTAATTAATACCATAATTTGTGTTAAATACTAGAAACGCCATTTATCATAATTAGCAGAATGTAATAAAGAGTGCCACTAGAGGGAGTGAATCAGGTGGCTGTCTTTTCCACTGGCCAACTGTCAAAGCCAGTATCCTTTCAGCATGAGCTTTATTTGAGCCCTTGCTCTCTCCATTCCTCATCAGCTTGTGTTGTCCAGTGTAAACACAAGTGTATTACAGCACATGTCAAAAGGGAGATGATGTCATGCAATGACTGCTCATTGACAGTGACAGATTGTAGCCGTGCAAACTGTTCATCAATATAACCTTTCACTGACACTCAACTAAAGCAATGAGGGAAAGAGGACGTAAATGGACACACGTACGCAATCGCACACTTTGAAATACACCATTCTGACTTTCCTTTTCAATCCTAAGTTTCTCCTACACAGCTCAGTGGTCCCTAAAGACAATAAGGCAGTCAAGCCAAAGCAAACTGTAATCACTCCTCAGAATGTAACTTGTTCTATTGTTTCCTAAGTCCAGTCTTTCCATCTCTCTTGTTCTTTTTTTGTCCTCCCTGGTGTTCTCAATGGCTGCATTATGATACTGTAGGGTACTGTTAGTTCATTTCATCACAGAGTGTGAGTTTCTCTCCCAGCAGTAGAAAGGTTTCCTTTTATCATTACACGCCTAATACTCTCTCTGAGACCTACTCTTTCAACTTCTCTCTTTTGTTCTCTTTTACTCCAGCGCTTATTCAAGACAGACAGTTCCATAGAGGCAAAACTCACAACTACTTTGACGCCCTGCAAACACAACAAAAGAAAGGCGTGTATGCAGACTATGCTCAGGCTCAGATCTGCTTCCCTCTTTGCGTAGGAGTGCAGCAACTGTCCAGAGCAGCTGTCTGGACCAGATGTAGAGGTCAGTGGCCATACCAGAGGGGCCACTATCAGTGCCTCTCTCTCTGTCCCAGTGGAGTCATAGACTTTATTAATCTCTCCTCCTCTGAGGCCTAATAAACTACCTCAGAAGGTCAAGGTCAATAGTAAGACTGGTGGGGTGGATGATTGCAGGAGGATTCATTAGATATTGAATAAAGTTTTTTTATGCTTTATCTGTTATGCACAGTCTAAATAGTCTGGAGCTATACTTAAAGGATTTTCCGGCAGCCTTGAGAAGAAACTGAAAATAAACTAATTATGTTAAGCTCAACTACAAGCAAATATTTTAGCATTTCCATGTGTCTCTAATTCCGATTAAGGTAATTGACACAGTGAATCTACTCCAACTGCTGAGTGCAACTAGACTGGGTAAACCCCGCCCGATCTGCTGCCGATTTGATTTCTCCCTGCAGCTCAAGCTGGAAACCTGTACGTCTATCTATCCTGCTTCCGTTACAATTTTGTGGGGACCAATCACGAACTGGCTTATCCACCTGGTGCACTATTGGCAGGTTTAACACGATGACGATAGAGAAGCGACCAAGCAGCTTCTTGTTTACATTCAACATAGTGGCCCCCAGACAGGCCCTACAGAGCAGACTCCCCAGACTAATGTTCAATCTTAAAAGATTGAGCTTGGTCTAGTGATAGCCAGACTAGAGTGCAACCTCACTTTGATCAACTTATTGTTTATTAGAAATAAACTGCTTTTCATCCTCTTTTTGTATATGGAATGGTAGACAGCCTATGGCTTTTTTTTGGTGTGAAGTGTGTGTGTGTGTGAAGGCTTTAATGTAACGTATGTGCAGATACTGTAACCGGCAGCAGGCTGGCTTTCTCTTGAGAGGTGGAAGACATTCCTTAGGTTAACTGTCCAGACTATACATGCACTGGGGGAGTGATATGGAATATGGCTGGCCAACAACCACCATTGACAACTAAACTCCCGTGTGCTACTAGCCTTTTGTGTGCATTACACATCTATAGTTTCAATGATTTGTACCAAACATTAGCTAATAGAGGCAGGACTTATTCACATTGCTGAGGGTTTAGGTGTTCAATGTAGAAGATTGTTAAAGCAGCACCCCTCTGGTCTGTGTGATGAATGAGTTAGGTTAGGGCTTGATGGTCCTCATTGCGGGATGTTTTGAAGAGTTATACGCTCAATAAATTTTTCCCTTTAAATACGAGAGGGACATGTATAAACAATTGCTCTCATTTTGAACATAATCTAAATATTTGTAGACCTCATCAAGGGCAAAAATTAGCATCTATCTCATGAGAATTTACAGCGACCATGCAGGTTAAATTTGTATTTCCAGATTTGAATGATCGTGTGCAAAAGGTATGTGTGTCAAACCTGGGTCAAATACCATTTGCAAATAATTTTTGGTGTTTGTTTTGACTTGCTGGAAGTACCAGATGGTGGGTTAGCCGCAGGATAACTCAGACACTGTCAGGTGAGTTTTAGATAGCCTTTTAAACTCTTATGATTGCCTTTCTTGCAGTCAATAAGATAAATCACGCTTCTGGCACACCAGGAATATAAAGAATTGTTGGCAAAAAGTGTTTGACCCTGGACTGATGCATGCCTTTGTGGATAGTTACAGTATGTGTATATGTTAATGATTAGATCCAGCCAATGACTGATAAGATTGATATAACATTAGAATGAGGATATTACCTTCATGGATATGTGCATGATTTAGAGTTCGGGGTACAAAGAGGCTAAGCTTACAGTCTTAAATGACTGCTTTTCCCCATAAAGCCCCTGCTGAAAAAACTATAGACTTACTAACTTTCACATGCATTCCATGTATTTGTGTGTGTGTGTGTGTGTGTGTGTGTGTGTCAGCATTCGCTAGCCATCTTACAAAGGATCGTGGTGCCCATTTCAGTGTCTTTAATGGGTTTTCTCTTGGGTTTTCAGGGACAGGTCTGGACACTTTAAAATGTTCTCACCCAGTGAATAAAATGTGTTATCCTTCAGATAGATATAGTTTATGATTCTGTCCTCAATGGGGTTCAAGCCAATGTGGATCCTGGAGACATTTAGACTTCCATTTTCATGCTCTTTCAAATCCTCCTGATCCAGCTGAAGAGTTCTTTCCAAAATGATATATATGTCTATTTAATGGGCGGAAAAAAGCTGAAATTCATCATGCTGTGTCTTTAATATAGGTTCTGGTTGTAAAAGTGTTAGCACGTTGTCATGCAGTCTTGGTCACAATTTGTTTTCATTTATGCTTAGGGAGCAAGTACATTTTCAAGATGTTTTCAAATAGAGAATGAAAAAAAGCTGTTTAATTGCTCAATAATTCACACATAAACATTGTAGAAATACATTTTTTCTGATATTTTTCTCTTTCTCCCAGGTGTAGCAGATCTCAGCCATGCCGATAACAAGCAAAGGGTCAAGACGGAAGGCTTGGGTCAGTGGACCCTGTATGTGTTCAAGTCTCTGGCGATGGAAGCCAATCTTTTATTTCTGCATCATCCTTGTTCTTGTTCAGTCTACATCTGTCCTCGGAGCACTGGAGCTCCAGCTGGATGAAGAGCAGCCGGCAGGGACCATTGTTGGTGACATTAGCGCTGGGCTACCGCCTGGTGAAACCGGGGGTCTTTACTTCATCTCGGACCATGAGAGTACAGGCGTAAGCAACGATCTCAACATCGACGAAACCACAGGCATCATTACCACTGCACGCCGTCTGGACCGTGAGCAAAGGGACCACTATAGCTTTATCGCCGTGACAATGACAGGAGTCACTGTTGAAGTGTCGATCACTGTCAACGACATCAACGACCATGCACCTATGTTCCCCAAAAAGAAAGCTGTTCTTAAGATCCCTGAGCACACAGCAGTGGGTACTAGGTTTTCCCTCGAGCCTGCAACGGATGCGGACAAGGACCAGCTGACCACCCAAGGCTACGCTATTCCAGAGGGCAACGTAGGCCAGGCGTTCAGACTGGAGACCAAGAGAGCTGCTAACAAGGTGCTGTATCTAGACCTGGTGGTCAATGGACTCCTGGATAGAGAGAAGCGCTCATTTTACACCCTGGTCCTTGAGGCCTTTGATGGGGGCTCACCCAGACGGATGGGATCCATGACCCTGGAAGTGACTGTGACCGACATCAACGATCACGCGCCGGTCTTCAATCAGAGCAGATACCACGCTATTATCTCTGAAAGTCTCCAACAAGGCAGCAGCATCCTACAGGTTAGTGCAAGTCTTGCCAGTGTTCAGATAGTGACTTATTACTTCAGTAATAGTTCTTGCTTCTGTAAATCCAGATTTCCCAGGCTGATTTTAATTTCAGTGTTTGACTTTCTTATCATTTCAGGTGTTTGCAACAGATGAGGATGAGGGCGATAATGGTCTGGTCCTTTATGAAATCAACCGGCGTCAGAGTGACCCTGACCGTACCTTTGTCATAGATGTCAAGTCCGGGGTCATCACACTGAATAGGCCCCTGGATTTTGAACTGAAGAGGGTCCATGAACTGGTGGTCCAGGCCAGGGATAACGCCAGCCACCCTGAGGTAATTGCATGCATGGTTATTCTAAACAGTGTGTTAAAGCTATGCTTTTAATGATAACAGATTATATATTGTTTTATAAATATGTATTCCTGAAGGGTCATTGTTACTAGGGCTGCACAATATGAGGAAAATATGCAATATGGGATAACGTTGAAATTGCGATAACTATATTAGTTGCGATAAATAAACAGATATTAAGGTGTACTCAGTTCTGCTGCTTTGAGTATTCTGCTAAGATACAACAAATTGCTTGTGGAATTTAAAACAAATGAAAGGAAATCATTTCCAACATTATTTTGTTGAACAAATTGAACAATGAATTGCATTTAAAAAGCACCACTAAAAACTTGCAATTATTAAATAATTAATTGTACAGATATCTGGATAACAATTAGGGCTGCACAATGTATCTTTTTTTTATCGTCATCGCAATATCAACTGGCGCAATAAACACGAAGGAGAGAGATTTGTTGTGTTAGATCAGCAGAAAATTGCACTTTAAAATTATTAATCCAACACTGAAAATTTCCCTTTTTTGAAAAAATAAGAAAATAAATCTTATACAAATTAATTTGAGCAATAAGTAACATGAAACATGTACATTTTCTCAGGTGACCAATGCGTTTGTGACCATTCATGTCCGTGACTACAATGACAACCAGCCCACCATGACCATCATCTTCCTCAGTGAGGACGGCTCTCCCAGAATCTCCGAAGGGGCCCAACCAGGCCAGTACGTAGCTCGGATATCTGTCACAGACCCAGACTATGGAGAATACGCCAACGTGAATGTGTCCCTTGAGGGGGGTGATGGGAAGTTTGCTCTCACAACCAAGGACAGCATCATCTACCTGATATATGTTGACCAGGTCTTGGACAGAGAGGAACGGGATACGTATGACCTGAGGGTTATGGCCACAGACTCCGGCACGCCTCCCCTCAGGGCGGAGTCATCTTTCACCATTCAGGTGACTGATGTCAATGACAACCCCCCTCTGTTCGACCAGCAGGCCTACAGACAGACTATTCCTGAGGTTGTCTATCCTGGTTCCTTTGTTCTCCAAGTTACTGCCAGGGACAAGGACCAGGGCCCCAATGGGGACATCCGATATAGCCTCCTTAAGGTTAAAAACTCTCACTCTGATTGGTTTTCCATCGATCCGGTCACAGGGATCATTACCACAGCGATGGCTCTGGATTTCGAATCAGAGCCAGCACCTAGTGTGACCGTTGTTGCGACGGACAGCGGCCGCCCGCCATTGTCGTCCACAGCAAAGGTGGACATTGTGCTGCAGGATGTTAATGATAACACACCTGTGTTCTCCAGCAACTTCTACAATGCCTCCATCAAGGAGAACACCCCAGCTGGGACCTGCTTCTTAGAGGTAAGAAGTTTTCTCTGCAGCCTTTTTTCCCTCCCAATCTTTTTTTATCCAGCTCTCTTTCACTCTACTCTTCTTTATTTTGTAGGAGACCTGCCGTTTGTACTTATGTTGGTTCTCAATCTTGCACTGTGTTGGCCACAACACTATTGTCCTACTTTTGCAGCCAAAACCAAGTATTCACTGTCTCCCTTGTTTTCTCATCTTTTTATTCATGTCTTTTTACTCACACCCTCCCTTTAAGCTCTCTCTGATGAAGCTACTCCCCTGGCAAAAGCCAGATTTATGGATCAATATAAATGAGTCTGGAAATCAAAGTCATGTCTGAAGTAAAAAGCAGTCTCAAAGTTCTATTTTAAAAAATATGGTGCACTTGGAAGCATTGTGATGTAATTCATAAAACCTGGGCTATGAGAGCAGAAGCAAAGCCATTGAACTTGTTCATTTCGGGGTAAAAGACATTTATAAAAGAAGGAGAAAGGAGAAATGGAGAGAGAAAAGCATCTACAGTGAGGAGATTTACTTTGTGCTGGTATGTCCTCTCTCTCACCTCATATGGTTGCCATGGTAACCAAGCCATCAGCGTAGTGTGAGCTTTCGGTATCTCGCGGCAGCTTGGCTGTCTTGCTTTTATCTTGATTCTAGCAGCTCTTATATATAAGGAGGACCTCTCCCGAGAAATGAAAAAAGGATGACTGGCTGTTTGTCTTCCAGCAAGGGCTTAACTTGGCATCATGCACCGTTTAGACCAACTGTTTTTACAGGTTGGTTTTACCCCTCGGCCGTAAAGCGGATGCAAAGAAAAAGAACCATTTCTGTTTCTCAGCATTTTTAAGAAAGCCTGCTGCTAGAATTTAAAAGTGCAGTGTCTCTCATAAAAGGCTTTGACCCCTAATCATACCAACCAAACTGGAATTAGATAAATACTGGTAGTCTAATTTCACATTCTTGCAGGTTCATTTAACATGCATTTGGAAAGGATGGCTGGTTGGTATTCTGTGGAAACTGGCAAATGAGCCTGCTCCTTAGGGAAGACATGAGGTGAAGGAGTAAGGGAATGTAATAAAGAGGAGTGATATGAGATGCAAATGCAATAAAAAAGCAGGAAGAAAGTTGGATTGACCAGTGGAAGGATTGAGAAAAGAAAAAAGCGATGTGGAAATACAGCCTTAAAGTGATTTATTTCTAAGATGTCTTTACAATCACAGATACAGCCCATCTGTTGCTGAATTATCTAACCCTGTAATTTGCTCCTAATTAGGCTGCACTGTTGAATTATGATATCCCTCAACCAACTAAATGAACCTCCTGGACCTCGATTCCAGTTGTTGCAACAGTTGTAATCAACTGTTAGTCATTTTTCTAATCCTAGCCGGCAGTTATTCTGGCAATAGGTGCAGACGTAATCCCATGCTGGTTTTGATGCCAGAGTGAGTGAATAAGGCTTGATTTGCTGATTCCGGCACGTTTCTCAAGGCTTGTTCGAACCGAGCCAAGATTCTCCGGGCAAGTGTCTCCCCACAGGGCCTGTGATTTGCATGATAATGGTAGTTGAAGTAAACTTTTTATTCTGGACCAATGAAATATGTGGCCACTCAAATAGGACACACACACGCAAATTATGTTAAACCTGACATCATACCCTAATGGATGTCGTTCCAGTTTTTTTTCTGTATTTTCTCCTTTTGCCTGCCAACCAATTGTCGAGATTGTGGAGCATTTGATGTTTTACTCTGCTAAGATAGTGACGAACTGAAGATTTGGGTCGGCTGGTCGAGTAGGCCCAGTTTACATTTTTGTGGGAGGTTATTTGGCACCGGCAATCAGGTTGTGAGGTTTCGTCACGTTCCTGACAGAGTCCAGACAAAGGCAGAACGTTCTCAGAATTGTACCAATATTTACAATAGATAACAATCACATTATCATACTGGCCTGGCTGGCTTGGATTGATTTTTGACACATTGTGTTAAAATAGGGAAGAAACCAGCAAATATTAAATATCTAAACAAGGAAATATGTTTTCAAAAGAAGTGTTTGAAGGAATTGGACTCAAATACACATAAGGTATGGAGTAGTTCCCTAAGCTCTCTTTTATTTCTCTCTCATTCCTTCTCTTTCTGTTTTTCTAACTTATTTGTTCTGTTTCTCTTTTTTTGTTATGATGTCTTTTTTGTTTTTTTCTCAGTCTCCACTCACATACACACACACACAACACACACATATACATGCAGTAATAGTGTGTAGGACGTTTCTTATCAGTTGGGCTAGTAGTAATCTGTAATGTGCTGCACTGTTTATGTAGCCGTGACACAAAGGAGTAATTTATTTCTTGGTTTCCCTGCTTCCTCTTCCCTTGCTTCCTTAAAGTATTTCCCAGGCAGAAAAGGTTATGGTGTGTGTGTGTGTGTGTGTGTGTGTGTGTGTGTGTGTGTGTGTGTGTGTGTGTGTGTGTGTGTGTGTGTTCAGGTTCATATCCTGAGGAGGTAAGGGTCATGAGAAAAGCGTGAATTGTGGTTGGTGATGGAAAGTGACAATTATATTTTAGAGTGGAGCATTTTTATTGTTTAATGCAAATGTTGCTGAAGTCATCTGATCTGAGTTAGTCCTGTTCAAATGCCACTGAGTCAATCAGTTTTTTCCCTCTTTTTCTTGGGTATAATCTGTGTTTTTCTGAAACTTAGTGTATTTTCCTTCCTGTGTGGGTCGTGCAGTGCCGATCCTGACCTCCCTGGGGCCCTAAGCAAAATTCTGCTAAGGGGCCCTCTACCTGACCTGTGATGCCGTGAGCTATGTAAACCATTTGCCATTGCCGCACAGTCACACCTGATACTTCAGTGCTCCCAATACAATCCCCCCTCCTTTAAACAAAACAGTCAAAGAATAAGTACAACAGTATAGAACAGAATGAGGTTCAAACAAACAATATTTATTGAATTGAGTATTTTCTATAATATTAAGATAACAAGTGAATATTATTAAATAAGTGAATATTAACGTAAACATAAATAAGAAAATAAGAAATTATAACCCTGAACTTTGGCTTTTGGGATTAACTTTGGTTCTCTCTACAGCCTGGGCATTTTCGGCATCAGTATGGGCACCACCACTATTTGGACTGTCTAGAATAAACTGAGAAGAATATCACATAGTTAGTTAAGCAGTCATTTACACTACTCGTTACATGTTACAAATGTGTAAACATTTGAATGTTTGAATTAAAATCTTACCATCAAAATATTCCTTTTCTGCACTTTCTTGTAATATTTAAATAGTGAACTAGTGATGCAGATATCAATAATCCCTGTGAGTGATATCAATAATTAACTTTTGTACAAGTGAACATGTAATTCCTGATATCAAAATAGACATTGGTAGGTAAAAATTAACTAAGGGGCCCTACTAGTAAAAATAATCAAGAATTCACTTTGCAAATCGAATTTTTGATATCAAAAATGCATAAACTGTGAATGAATACAAGCTAAAATGGCTTGCCATAGCATGTTAAAGTTTGTATTTATTATTATGCATGTTGAAGCAATTCTTGATTTATGGTTATTATTTACTGAGGGATGTGAATCCATATTGACCAGTATGTCCAGCTAATCAACATTTTAAATTCAATATAGCCTATAAATCAATGTCAAATTGTCAATACATTGCTTTCCATTTTGCATAATTAGTGCAGTTGTTTAGAGTTTTTAACTACACATTGTCTGAGACTAGATAATCAGTGTCTTAAAAGTATGTATAATGTGTACTTTGATGAGGAGTGCAATCATTCACGCCCATAAATTGTAGCCTACGGTCTGTCTGGTCTTCACATATATTTCTGCTTGAAAAATGCGCGTTTCATTTCATGTATGCGCCTAACGCATGATAACACACCCGACGCGGTTATCTTTTCCGAGCTGCAGTAAACAAACACCGTTGCACTTTGTCGTTTATCAAACGTAATAAATAATTGTATTTTACTCTCACTTTTGTCAGGCACAAAGTCACAAAACACAGCCCCGGAAGTGACTGGCGTTAGCAGCTAGACAAGAGATGCACTGCCTGCCTGCCCAGCTAGGTTAGCAAGACCGGAAAAAAAACACAATAGAAATGCACATAACATAACTTTACTTTGCTGACATCAAACTTGGAGAGGAGAGAACACAAGTTTACCTGATTGTTGTTCCCGCAATTCACTCTCATGGTGTTTTTTTTCCTCTTTTCGTGACCAGAAGGATAGTTTCGCTTCATTTTGTCATGGATGTTATAAACATTAATTGACGGGCTATGGCACGAGTGGGGAGGCGGGGCCTCGAGTAATTTGCGGGGCCCTACGCAGCTTGCGTAGTGAGCGTATAGGGCGGATCGGCTCTGGGGTCGTGCCTTGCAGAGTTTCTGTCAAATCCAATGACATGCTTACTTCAAGCATGACCCAACCGCTGGGAAGCCACTATTGATCTCACAAGCAGTGACATGCACACTCTCGCCAAGCCTCAAATGCAGTACCAACATACCGTACATCAACGGATGAGATGCAAGCTAGAAGAAAAATTTGAAAAAGACAAAAGGGGGAATGAAATAGTTGAGATAGCTGTGAACAAGATAGCAAAACGTTTGCATGCGTGTATATGTACATGTGCCTGCCTGTATGTCATACATCTGTGTATGTGAACTTGTGTACATTATTGAAGCCAAGAACTCACTTTCAGCAGGTGATGCTTCTCCCCTGTGATGTCCAGCATGTGGTTTTCTGGTCAAGCCTGTTAAACAACACTCAATCATCTCAACAGACGCACAGATGTGCTCAGCTGGGAGATGTACAAAACTGTAGACAATGGCTTGCTGGCATTGGAGTACAACAGTATAAGAATACTGCACTGTTGTTGGTAAAGTGCATTTTGACACTGTGCTTTAAAAATGAATAATTGTCTGAATCAAGAAGAAAGAAGGGAGGGAAGTAAGTTGAAACATGAGTAAAACCTGGAAGCCAAGCGAGAGGCCCATAGAGACTGCACATTTGTTTATGCCCCACATTCCAAAATACTGCACAGAATGAGAAACACAATAATGATTTTGCTATTCGCACATCATGGCTAGCACCAGGGATACAAGGTACCACTGGCAGAAAGGAGCCATTAAAATGCAGAGGGATTATCCCCAAAGGAACATGAATGTGCCCTAGATTATGATATAGCTCGCAAATAAAGATGACATTCTGACCTGAGACTTGTGTGAGAGTGGTTCAAAAGTATCCAAATTAGAAATGGCCTCCTCTGGGCAGCATAGATGATGTCCCCAGTCAGTGTTTTTACAATCTTCCAATTAAATTACAGCTGCCCATTTGGACACAATGGCTCTCCACAGCAAATTTCACGGAAATCTGGGTATTTGAGATCATCTGTCATGCACCAAACCGCTAGTCAAGGGGACATTTTAACCTAGTGGCGATTTCATTCTCAAATATGAGGAAATCTTTCTTTGGACCCCGTTTTTTTTTGACAGACACACTATCTCCTCTACTGAGCAGGCCTTGTGGGTAGTCAGGTAAAACAAGAAGATAAAGTCATCACAAGATGTGAGGGTGTGAGTGTGGTGTGAAGGTGACTGAAATAGAGCAAAAACATACAGGAAAAGAGACAGGTTTCTTTTGACAGGTGGAGTTAGTCCTCCTGAACTTCCCACAAAACCACTTAAATAAACCGAGTACGTCTGCCTGTCAAAGAAATCAGCCCTTTTGGTGCAAAGTCTGAAACCCTGTGGCTAAAGTCTATATGGCTCTATAAGGAAAGAATAATCATATTTAAAACGCACACACCAGTCTCCTGCTGGTGTCACACTGAATCCGACCCCCGTGGACACCAGAGCCAGGCCAAACCACAGCTTCCACTTGGAGCTTGCATGCTCTCCTCCAGCTCAGACTTAAAACACACACACACACACACACACACACACACACACACACACACACACACACACACACACACACACACACACACACACACACACACACACACACACACACACACACACACACACACACACACACACACTAGTTTTTATTAAGCTTAAAAAATGGGATGTTTTTGTCCGCTTGATGTCTTCCCCAAATGCTCGTTCTTGAACAGTTGCAGCTTTTCTTCAATTCGGGCCGCTCTGTTGAAACTTTATCTTGTGTGTTCTGTCAGTGTGTTTAATTTGCTCTGATCAATAGCTGAATGAAGAAAGGCTGCAGGTTGAAGCGATCACTTGTCACCACATGCCTCAGTTGCATCTAACAGGTGATCAGCACTGACAAATGGTTGGGTTTGCACACAAACATGACACCAGCCAGATCGAAAATTTGGTGAATTATATTCATGCTGTTAACAGCTGGCCCCCGTACATGCTTACTCTCTCTCTCTGGTTCTGTCATTTTGCCTCTTTCTCCCACCGACTCACACATCTCTCAGCTGCCAGCGGTGTTGACAGGATGTGTGTGACGAGGGATCAGGATGGTGTGTCTGCTATGCGAACTATTCTCATAACATCCATGAACACTTACTGTGAATTCATCACCTGTTCGCTACTGGACGCTCAGATGCCATGAACGAAATCCATCTTGGTTTTACGCTCATGCCCTAAACTTTCTACCTAATGAGGTGGGCTTTATTTGGTAACTTTATGGTGGTAGTGTCTTTCTTAGAAGAACAGACAGTGTGAACTCATGGGAGTGTTTTTTTTTAAATATCAAGGTTGCAGTCCTTGAGATTTTCAATTTATGAACATCCATTTTAGCCATGCTAGCGGCCTGGCTGTAGAGACGGCAACGTCGGTCTGGTCTGTCAGTCCGCTGGTTCGTTGGTCCACCACTTTGGTCCAGACTGAAATATCTCAACAACTACTGGATGGATTTCTACAGACAGTCATTGTGCCTGAAGGATAAATCCTACTGACATTGTAAATCCCCTGACTTTTCCTCTAGCGCCACCATGAGGTTAAAAGCTGTTGTTTTGAGTGAAATCTGTCACAACTATTGGCTGGATCGCCATGAAATTTGATACTACACATTCACGTCCCCCAGAGGTAGCCTGGTTGACACCAGACCATTCTCAGTTGTAACTGAGAGTGGGTCTGGGCAAGCTTCATTCACAGCGCATTTCCAAAGGGGCGTCACCAACGGACGCCACTCAAATGCCTCTGGGCGCAATTGGATAGTCCTTCAACCAATCAGACCAACGATCTGGGTGACGTAGCAGCGAAAGCGGCATCAATGGGTTGCTGCACTTCGGTGGCCATCATGTTGAATGTAAACGAGAAGCTGCTTGCTGTTGCCGCGCTATCGTCATCGTGTAAAGCCCGCCTCAACGGTTTTGATTGGTGTTTCCATTTGAAAAAATTGGAAATGGGCTTGAATGTGAAGTTCGTCAGGGTTTTCCCAGGCTACCCCAGAGGATGAATTGTAATAACTTTGGTGATCTCCTGACTATGCCGTCACTATATAGTCAGGAGATCACCAAAGTTATCAGGTCACTCTTTTAGCTAGAATAATTTCAGTAGCAATCAGTTCCACATGAAGCAAACTCTTATCAGACAGAATTCCTTTTGCAAGAGCATTTTTCAGCTCTTTGGTGGCTGTTGGATTCTGGCCAGAGTTCGGTAAATCATTCATTTTTCTTTTGTTTTCCCCTCAGAAGCAGTAGTTTGGTTTCATATCACTAGCAGTTGGCATATGCTGTGTTTTAAACTTATCAGAGTGTTCACTCATGTGTGATCTGACTGGCCAGTGCCTCTGTGGAGAGGATGGCCTCACGCTTCATTAAGCCCAATACTCCGTACCATATGGCAGTGAGGGGGTTTTCTTCTCTCACTCTCTTTTTGTCTCTCTCCAGTCTGACTGGTTTCTGTTCCATTTCTTCATCTCATCTGTTAGTGTGTATCTCTATTTCCATTCTTTCTTTCTTTTTCTTCTTTTCATGTCTTTTACCCTAATGGCTCCTGCACTGGGCTCAACTTTATCTTTTCCTTTGCTATTTTAGAGGAATCAATCTCCCATCAGTGAGTGAGATTATCAAGTATGGAAAGAAATGTCTTTCTTTCTATTTTTCTGAATCAGTGGACCCCGTTAAAGATAAGCTAAAACTAATTGTATTAATCAGTTTTACTTCTTATGGGACTTTTACTTACTTTACGTTTTATTGTCAATTAATCATTTAGGCTATACAATGTCAGAAAGTTATTAATAATCCCATCACAATTTCCCAAATTGCTAGACCTTACCAAACATTATTGGCTGTTCGGAGCTCAAATGTACAAGGTGAAACCATAATTCCTGAATATCAGCAAATGATACTCCACAATAATGGATACAGGTGTATAGAGAAGAAATGTGTGAATTCAAAAAGTCTTTAGTTGCTTTCCACAGTCTGAAACTGACAAGGTGGACACATTCAGCTTCAGCAAAAAAAAAAAACAGTCGAGATAGCTTCCCTAGTCTGTGGAACACACAGAATCAAACAGCTGCAGGCACAAGATCCTCAATATACAACATGGATGAAACTGTAGCCATTCACAGACACATGCACATCTATCTGTCTCTTTTCCCCAGTCTATCTCTGTGTTCCAGCTCTCCTGGGCTGCTTTTGCATTGTGTTTCTTTTCAAACGTATCTGCCGTCCAGACATCCTCTCTATCTCTGTCTGGGCCTCCATTTTGTCACCGTCTCATCTCTCATTGCTTCTCACTCCTACGCTGGAGATTGAGAGTGAAAGGAACAAATCCACAGGTGCACACACACACACACACACACACACACACACACACACACACACACACACACACACACACACACACACACACACACACACACACACACACACACACACACACACACACACACACACACCACACACCACACACCACATGTGAGCGGCAGGTGATCCTGAGGCTCTCCACACAGTTCATTTGGTCACACCAATCTAATTTCATGACACATTCAGCTAAGTTGGTGTAAATTAGTATGCTTCCTGTGTTTCTCTAGATTGTATTTGCTTTGGGAGAGGTTCTTCAGTTTGGGACAGCAGGTGGTCGATAAGTTAGGGGTGAAGGGCGGTACAAGCGCTTGTATCCCAGTGTATCAGATTCTGTCATTTCGACATTACAGAGAGATAGACGTTAGATTTGAAGTCGCAGTTGGGTGTGATCAAGACATTTCTCTGCGAGTACTGAGTTTATGTCGTAGTGTGCTAAAAGATATTAATGATTCAAGTTGATTCGTTTTCTTTGTTGTTATTTCTTGCACCACTCTAGGGCATGACTTTGTGTTGTTGTCTGTGTCTGTGGGTGTACGTGAGTGTTGCAGCAGCCTCGGAGCTGTAATCTGGCTGACTCTGCTCCTCTGGTGTTGTGTCTGTCCCAGCTCTCTCCACACTATTTATTTTCCTCTCACGGGTCAAAGACTGCAACTACAGATATTTGTTTTCTCAAATGATTCATTCATTTAATCATCTCACTTGTCCTCTTTGACTTCCTTCTCACCTCAGGAACTCAAACGTGGAGAGATGCTGAGAGAAGCGGAGAAGGAAACGTTAGTATTCCAGGTTTAGTGTTGCGTTCGCAGTGCCAAAAGACACAGTATTAAACAAAAACTATGCATCTATATGAGATCACAGAAATGGCATAGACTACCAAAAAGCATTTTATATTCATTTTGGTCCACATCAGGTCTCTCGCTTACTTTACATTTCCCAGATGCATTTCTGTCATGCGTGCATCTCATATTGTCTTTTCTTTGGACTTCAGCTTTTATAAGGATAGTTCTCACTATGAGTTGTCTGTAAAAGGTTAGAGCAACACCAGAAAGAGTAAAAGAAAGTTTCCACTCCCCCGGAGTGAAATCTTTTACAAGAGAATATCTCACTACTTCCCACATGCCCACTCTACACTCCTTTCATCCCCATTTCTCCCTCTTTTTGTGCTTGTTGTACTGAGCTGTACTGTACATGGGCTAAAGTGGGGAATTTCACTGCAAATATACATAACATTGGACGTAGATAAATAAATGCATGTACAGAGAAGAAGTGCAGGATGAAACCCTGGCACATGAGCTTTAGTGATAAAAACCACAGAAAAGTCAGAGACTTATTTCCACTGTGGGCCTCCGTGCATGTGAGCGTGCATGTGTGTTTGTGGTTGCTGGCTGTGGTTTGTCTGACAGGGTTGGAAGGACTAGAGGAGTGGAAATAACTTTACTGTTTGCATGGGCAACTGCTGTGATTTGTTTCGTTGAACTGTACAAATCTTGAGCCGCAAGGGGGACAGGACAGGGATGAATGGAAGCGTGATGACAACGAATAGAGAAGTGATCAGAAAGGGGATAAAAATGTTGGAACAGAAAATCAATAGACACAAGAAACATTTGTTACAGAGGTTGATTATTAACTTGTTCTCGATCCCAAACTCCTGTCTTTTTTTTTCAGACACGCTCTGGAGGTTCCTCTGCACTTTAGCCTTCTGGACACAGCGAACCCGTCCATGCAGGATAAGCAGACTAATAAATGAATAAGCAGCCTTGAGATGAGGAATAAACCTCTGTCTTTTTTTCCTTTTAAAATGACAATCAGCTCAGTGTGGGTTGGACTTTTTAAAAGCTACCACTGTGCTTATTGCAGTCTCGTCTATCCTTTCTTGAGATTTGTACCTATTGGACAAATTATTTCAGCACAAATAGCCACACATTTCTTTGGAATATTACCACTGTAGTTATACTGACATTTGTTAATAATATTCTCATAAATATAGCTTGGGAGTTTTTCGTTCATCAATAATGGCTTCTATTATTTCTCCAAGCTCTTGATTTTAAACATTCTTGAAGGTGTGTAGGTTTCCTACTCTGGTCATTCAAAATGTTGCTTCAAGGCACTGTCAGCTGCTTCAGGGTGGTCTATGTTTTTCTGACCAACCATATTGTAACTCTTTATTAGGGAAAAGAGATTCTCCATCTTTCCTATCACTGTGCCTTTCAGTATTCCCACCCTGCAATTTGGACAAAGCTCTTGTAAAGACTTTGTCATTCATAGGAGCATGTCTTGCAGTCAGGTCATGCACAAGGTGTTTGTGTTGGAGTCATGTATGGACTCCAAGAGGAATCTCTCTGACATGAAACAGTAGTCGCTTTGTGTTGTTTTAACCTCACACTGAGTACATTTACAGGCATTTGGCCTGGGCTATAGGTGTTGGCTGAGGTTAGCTAAATCATCTGATTTGGCCTGTGTTCTGTCTCACTGTTGCAAGTAATTTAACTTTTAGAGTAAGGATGTGTCTGATTTAATGTCAATTTAAAGGAACTAACATTTCTGGTGCATGTGGCCCAAATTCAGTTCTGTGGTTTTGGATCAGATTTACTGTGGCCTAACACACCCTGGTGCGCAGTGTGCAGTTTAGGATGTTCTTTATACTACTTGGAATAAATCACTTGGTTTTTACATAACATGTCCATCTCGCAAGATTTAGCAGTAAAAGTGCTACTAGATGATGTTTGTAAGTCAAAGTGCACAGACATGAGAAAGAAGGGCAGATGAGGTCTACATTACTGCTAACCAACAGAGATACATTGCTGTCATGATGTCTGGATTCTTGGAGCAATCGGACACTCAGCTCCCTTTGCCGGTACATGTTGCTATGCTCCTACTAAAGGCATCAAAGGAACTGACAACAGAAGGGAGTTGCACCAGCCATCTTTAAATGTCAACATCTGCTCTCCTAGCTGCTGTCACTCACCACAGCTTAATGTTTTCACATCATGGCTCAGCAGAGCAGGACTCTTGTGGAAACTGCAGTTGGTTGGTTGGTTGGAAGATGAAAAGGGATTTTCTTTTCATTGAATGTGATATCCTACTCATTTATTTCCATGGTTTTGGTTCTGAGCCATGTCTTAATAAAGAAGGTTTGACAAGGAGGGGATTAGCTTTGGTGATTCATCCGAAGTATTCATCTCAACACCAACTAAACCTCATAGATATAAATACATATTTATCCACAAATTAAAGGTCAATCACAAGTAATGCAGCTAAAATAACTCCAATAAAATAGGCTGTCAAAAATATTGCTTGCTTTATACATAATACATGCATACGTACACAAAAGACAGTTGGCAGTTGTGGCAGCTTAAAGTGCTCATTTTCAGGTTAATAATTGTATTTAGAGGTTGTACCAGAATAGGTTTATGTGGTTTAATTTGTTGTACTGCAGATTGCTGCAGCTCCTCTTTTCACCCTGTGTGTTGAGCTCTCTGTTTTAGCAGTGAGACATCACACATGCCCAGTAGCTAGGTAAGATCTACTAGCTAGTCAGTTGCAGAGTATGAGGGAGTGCCATGCTAGCAGCTAGGCGAGAATTATAACGTGTGTTACAAAGTGACGCACGTTCGTCACGGAAGTAAATGCTGGACTACAACAGAGCTGGTTGGAGCAGTTTGTGAACAGTGTTTTCTCTGGAAGATGGTAAGTCCCTTTGGGTGGACTTTGGGGTTTTTCACTTTGTAAACTTATAATATGCACAAAAAAATATATAACACAATAAAGGGGAAAAGCCAAAAAGCATAGTAAGAGCACTTTAATGTCCACAGGTGAATGAAGTGGTGTACCTTTTGTATGGTGTGTGGAAGAGATAGTCTGTAGTTGTGTCTGTGTCTGCTGATCATCATACAAACCCTTCCTCTCAGCACTGTGTCAGCCTGGATTGTTATTGGAGAAAACTTGTTCTGGTGGTGATGCACGGTCTCTCTGTATCTAGAGGCAAACATTGGTATCTTGGCCAGCGTCCTACTCCCTGTAAGGGAATATCAATTTAGAAAGCTGGAAGTGCTTTCTGATGTTGTCAGGTGGTGACACGCACACAAACACACACATACTGTATATACATCAGACACACACACACACACACACACACACACACACACACACACACACACACACACACACACACACACACACACACACACACACACACACACACACACACACACACTTTCCCGCAAACACGCAAACCACAAACTTGTGCACACTGGTAAACACCCACACCACTGGCGGGCTGTTGAGAGTATTTTGTGCCCTGCTCCAGGGGATGATTATAGAGGACCTGCTTGATTGCAAGAATCTTGGAGTCCCGGATCTGCCGCTCTAATACCGGATGCAGGAGCTAATGTGAATTCATCGAAGGGCATTTTCTTCTCCGAAGCCTTTGTTTCTTATCTAAAGAATGGTTCTTTCAAGTCATGCAGATAGAGAAACTGAGATCACAGTTAAGTGCAGAACAGATGATACTGCTTAGTTTGTGAATAACGTGTAATGCAATGTACACTATACAGCACACTGAATGTTGTAATGAAGCATGCCATGACGGTAATGAATTGCAAGAGTCTGGTCTTGGCTGATCACAATCATGGCTCTTTGGTACCTTACTATATAATGCAATTGTATTTACCTTTTTTATATCAATATCAAAATGTTATTTTCATCAGACACATGCAGCTTTTAACATCTGTTGCTCTGTTTGGAAAGAAAAAAAAACCTGTACTCCAGATTATCTTTTTTTTATAAATGCAACATTATTTTCACCAACAATTCTTTTAAAATAATGTAAATAGTTTATATATTGTATTGAACACTGGTGGGCCTAATTGCCTCAACAAATTGCTGAATTTTCAATGTAAAAAATGACTGATGCTACAGCAGACAGGCAATGACGTCAGCACACCATGTACTGTAGATGCTATTGCAGAACATCAAGTTAAATGCAGCCTGTTTACAGAGGTTGCCCTGGGGTTTCCTCACTCACTCACACACATAGTCCAATAAGGCATAATCATATACAAAAATGACGAAGGATTTCATGCAAGGCATTTTGTGCTAAAGCATGAATATCTCAATATTTCATAATGAAGAGCTGAATATATGGATGATTCATAGTAAAGACATAAGCTCTGGGAAGAGCAGGACTCAGCACATTTCAGACCGCAAGCAAGGGTACAAAAAGAAAAAGAAGAGGGAGTGATGAAAAGGATGGCTGCATGTGGTGTGAAAGCATAAATGCAGGATGCAGTGGAGGTGCTGATGGTTACCATGACAATGACAGACGTAGAAGGGGGGGTCAGGGGAGGTGGGGGCGAGCCAATTCATCACCGCTTACCCTTGTTTGTGTGTGTGTGACTTCACCTCTATTTGTCTGAGTACGCCCTTGAAACAGGCGATCTGTCTCTCCCCTACCTTGCTTGCACACACATTTACACACATTTAGTAATAAAAAAGTGGAGCAGTGCAGTGGGGAATTGGATGGGGAGCAGACGGCAGACCAGCCGTGCAGGTCGTCTACCAGAGAGAGAGAGAGAGAGAGAGAGAGAGAGAGAGAGAGAGAGAGAGAGAGAGAGAGAGAGAGAGAGAGAGGGGGAGAGAGAGAGGTAATATATTTCCTTTCAATCTTCTTTTCTTAAACAGCCAGTCATTCTCTCCATTGTTTACAAGACATTGTTTTCATCGACATGCAGACGGAGAATAGTATCACAAAATGCCACATGGCTGCACTAGAAGTGTGTGTGTGTGTGTGTGTGTGTGTGTGTGTGTGTGTGTGTGTGTGTGTGTGTGTGTGTGTGTACAGGGGAGGAATCTTCTGTCCTAAGGTATTTTTCATTGCTGTCAGGGGGAGAGGGAGCTCATGTTATTGTAACTGGGCACAGAGAGGAGCAGGCAGGCAGTCTTCATATGAACACTCACCCATGTGAAGGATGATCACCATTACTTCATACAAATAGCATGTGCGTGCATGCATGCATGTGTGGGGTGGGGAAAGCATGATGGTTTTCAAAGGGTTGGAGCCATCGTTCACCAGTAGCCATGGTAACAGGACTCTCAGGACCACATGGAGGGAAGTGAGAGGAGGAGGAGGGGTAGAAGAGGGGGAGATGGGGAAATATGGGGAGTGGTGTTGGCGTCTGTATCTTATGATAAGCGATGATATAAATCTGCACTTCATAGAGCCAAAATGGAATGCAATTTGTTTTGACTGGCCACATGACAAATCATAGTAAAGTCTAAAGCTGATTAAAAATGTAAATGAAAGGAGACTTCAAAAGGAATTACTTATAAATGTATCAGAGAGAAATTACAGAATGACAATTGTTATCAACTACACAGCCTGAATTGGTGCTGCTCAAGATTAGTTCAACTTGTAAAAACATCGTTCTTAAAATGACATGCAATTCTACATTTTTAACAGCTCCCATAGTCCCATGTACAGTAAGTGGGCACAGTGATGGATTTCTTTTAGGCCAAAAATCATATTAACTTATTTGTATATTTAGGAAACAGGCCCTAATACTGCACAGCTCTCTTTATGTAGGAACATGTTTTGTTTGTTTTGCATAATTTCATGCACATTTGCAAGACACATAATGTGTGTGTATGCGCTCAGCTTGTTTTTCCAACACCTACAGTGTGATTCAATGTGAGGTTAACGATCCTCAGCCAGCTGAAAAGATACACCATGTGCGGGTTTTATTTGCATCACCTTTAAATCCCTGTGGTCTGCTGCTGCTTTGAGGTAAACTGAGGTAATGCTTACCCACAACTGTAAATACTCCATGCATGAGCCAGATTGACTGGCACAGCAGTAGGTTAGGCCTAGTGGTTTGAATTAACAGAAAAGTAAAATCACGTTTAAGTCCATTCTGTTTTGCCTGCTTTTACTCAATTGTTTTCTTTTCTTGCTTATCTAAACTGACTGTTTAGGTTTGCTCTAGCTTTTTTGAGGCTCCTGCATCCACAATTCTTCCCCTTCTGTCTCTTTCAATTCAGCAGAGAATCTTGACAAGCACACACACTTATGCACACAGTATACACAGCCTCCAACTGTGGCTTTAAATGGAGTCCTTTGTTTTCTTAATTGTCAAATTAAACATGTCACTCTATTTGAATGGGACACACATACGCCAGCTGCCAGCTCACCCAATGGAGAAATGGGGGGTTTAGCGCTCATTCATTAAAGACACGAGCCCCTTCCCCCCCAAAAAACTATTTGAACATGCTTTGAAAATCTCTTTCTCACGCGCGCGCGCACACACACACACACACACACACACACACACACACACACACACACACACACACACACACACACACACACACACACACACACACACACACACAATGAGGAGAGGATGAGGAAAAGTCTGTGGAATCTTTTGTCCGTCAGAGTGAGGCTGGATGGACGACCCTCTCATCTGGTAACAATCACCTCACAGGCTGCCTCAGTGTGTGTGTGTGTGTGTGTGTGTGTGTGTGTGTGTGTTTAGGCATGTGTGGTGCCCATGAGCATGTAGATGTTAGGACAAGCACGTGTATGTGAATGTGTGTCTGTGTGTGTTAATGTGTGTATTTCTAATCCCAGAGTGCCACTAGAAAGCCCCATCCATCCCAACCCTGTCTGTAAAATATGAAGGAGGAGGAGGGAGGGACCTGCTTCCAAAATGGAAAACTACAACATGGAATAGAGTGGGCGCTTTCTTTCTTTTTTTTTTTCATGCGGGTGATTATTCTTTTATATTTATTTGCCCAGCAGACGTCCTGTTCTCAGTCCAATCACACATCCTCCATTTTACACGTTAGTCAGGCCTTTCTTCCAGCTGCCTCTCTCTCAAAGTGGAGTGTATGTAAACCCTGTAGTGCTGCCCAGGCTGCCCGCAGCTCCATACAATGCACACCTATATTTCACTCTGCGAGAGCAATTCTCCTGCTTGCTCCTTGATGAATGCTGCGAGATGTTTTGTAGAGGAAGGATCATTTAGCCTAATTAATCCTCCTGCTGCACGGCCCTGAAGACACATAATTAAGGCTCAATATTCAGAGATGTCTTTATTGGTTTAAGATTCAATAGAGCGAGCACTTGAACCTTGGCTCGAAGTCCAATCAGTGGCTCATTTGGTATTTCTTAAGCAGGTGTAGGTTCTCTGTGGATAGATTTCGCAGGGAGTTAAAGAAAAATCTTGTGTTAAAACAAGACAAATAAATCATAGAATCTGGCAACGTGGTCATTTGCAATATCCTTCAGTTACATTTACATTTATTCTGAAAGCAAAACTGCCTCTTCTATTTTTGGAGGAAAGCTTTTTATTTTCATAACCAACCTTTTTCACATCAGCTCTTTTTGGTTTCAGTCATGGCTCCAACACCACTCAGCCTGTGCACTGTGTAAAAAAGTGATTTGGCTTCTACTTCCCCCTGCCATTTCATCCTGGTGATTTAGAGGACTGTTAGTCAGGTCCACATTTTCACAAGGTTAGGTTTGATGAATAAGACTACTTCTGGCGCAGCTCTCTTGGTGTCTGAGTGTGTGTGTGTGTGTGTGTGTGTGTGAGAGAGAGAGCTTTGCTTGTCTCACTTTCAACTTACATCAGCGAGGCACAATATACACCAGAGAGCATTTGGCTGAACTCCTAAATGAGGAACATTGAATCGCCAGAGTAACAGATACAATTATGCCTGAGTCTCTTCAGTGGAGGCGAGTGTAAAGAGAAGATACTGGATAAAAAGCATACAATTTAACACAAAAAAGAGAAAGAGAAGAGGATGGAGAGACAGAAATGAGATGGACAGGCGTGCAGGTGAACTGGCAAACAGGCTCATATTCAGCTATGCACACAATTTCATGGTCTTTCTGTCTCAATATATTGGTTTACGAGGTTAATGCAATGCTGGTGGTCTGTGTGGAGTTAGTGTGCTGAGTGTTCCATTAATCCTGCTGTGTTTCACATTGCCCACTCCAACATGCACACACACACACACACACACACACGCACGCACGCTCACACACACACACACACACACACACACACACACACACACACACACACACACACACACACACACACACACACACACACACACACACACACACACACACACACAACATCCAACAGAGGTCTTCAGCCAAGATAGAGAGCTGTGGCAATTATACACCTAATAAATAAGTCATTCACTCATTTTTGTATGTCTGCACTCTCTGTCTCACCCTCCCCCCCCACCCTTACCCTGACACTGCTGATCTTTACACACACATTCATACCACACATATAGACACACATATGTATGCAGGCTCACAAATATAGAGGCTTATATAATTCCGTTCATTTAGAGGTCACCTTGGCAGGAGTGTGCAATGTGCATATATAAAAAAACACACACTTATTTCATGGTTGACAGCTGGCTTATGAAGTGACTTAACTGTGGTACCAAAAATGCCACAGTTCAGACTCCATCTTCATCCAGACTTCATCAGTCGAGGTTGTCCCCAAGCCGAAACAGACTCCTTTGGATTCCGCTGTTGGGTGGAGCGATGGAGGACCGGGTATTTGAGACCTGGATCAAGGATGTAAACATACTGCCTGGTTTAGCGATCAGTCTCTCTCAATTTTGGAAACCTACAATAGACAAGGGGTGGGGTTCCTCCCTGTGTCCCACACTGAGCCAGTGGTTGGGCTCAGCTGGGGAAAACAGGATGACTGTGTCAGATACACTGGGGTTTCTCAGGTGTGAGAGACAAAGGCACATTTACATCTCAACACCTGTGACAGAATTACAGCTGACAGCTCCATCCTCGAGGCTTAGCCGATACCTACACCCAAATTCATATTCATGTTGGGCAAACAGGGAAACACAAAAAAAATGTATGAAAGAATGCAGAGTTTTTGACTAACATGCAACAGTTGCCAGGTTTTGTGTCAAATCAAATCCCGTATTGGTTATGGCATAGGATGTAGGGTATAAGATGCCATGCTGATATAAAATTGTTTGCTTTAACTTTTTATCAGCCATTGCAGTTTGCATTTACGTTTGAAGACTATGGACACAACATTGCTTTTGGCACCAGATTTATGTGTGTAAAATGTGGCTAGAGATAAATACAGTAAACAGACAGATGGATAGATAAATGGTCTTCAGTCAAGAAGAGTCATTTGTATACACTACTATACTATATGTAGTTGACTTTTAATTTTGTTTTTGGTTCCAAATTTTGGTCTTCGGTCTTGGCTTGGTCCTAGAGTATTAAGAGATGTAGATCTAGTGTTTCAATATGGTGCCCTAGTTATTTCAATGAAAGTGGCTTTTGGGTGCATAAAAAGTTGTTCAGGCCTTTGCACTTTAGAGTCTTTTATGGCCACGCTGATCGATTCTCCGCACAAATGAATGGCACAACAATGATATACTATGATATGACTACATCAGTTTTATAATTTTTCTTGGACCTGATGGTTTACATTGTGAAGGTACAAAGTGTCATTTGTCTTTAGGAATCAGGTGGAGAGATAGCAGGATACTGAACCTTTGAAACAGATATCCTTCTATATTGTGTCATTGTTCTAACCTCTAGGGACTGAAATATAAATGACACACGTTTCCTCATCTGATTGTGGACCCCTCAGTGGCCCGTCAAGCTACCCTTGTGGTGTCTGGACCCCAGTTTATGAACCAATGCTCTCGGCTGAACGCCACCTAGGAGGGACATAGGAGGTAGGAGTCAGGTTTGGTTAGCCAGCAGACCACAGAGCCAGGACAGAGGTAATGTGAGATGCAGGCTATAGCAGACCTATGGAAACAGAGAGACGTCCGTTTACAGTCCAGCTATAGAGATTTAATCTGTGCTATTAAACTGGCCAGCGGCCTCCTTCTGCTGATCTTCTCTTACGGGAATTTTCAAAGGGAACTATTATTGTGATTTACTGTGGACAGTTCTCAAATAGTCCACACTCTGTCACCGTCTCTGGGTCTGTTCTTTTTCCTCTTCTTGCACTTCTCCCTGACGTTGTCTGTGTTGTTGTACCTGTGCAGTGAGTCAGACGTACACATGCATGAGTTCAATAATGAAGCCACCATATACAGTACAGTATGGGGTGTGTTTATACATGCAGTAAACCTCGGGGACTCTGTGTGCACACATGGGTCTGTGTTGTATTTCCCTGCAGGGTCTCTGAGGTAAAGGTCTGAATCTCATGTAACCCACCCCTCCCTGTTTATAACTTCAGTGCCCCCCTCGACCTCACTCCAATGTCCTGATCAATTACAGCTATTGTAATCACTTGACGCACCCCCCCTTCCCCCCTCACCTTCCTTTCTCACTCCATCTCTTCAGATCATTTTGGTCCCAGTAAAGTTGGCAGTGTAGCATGAAAGTCGGCTGCATGTCAACTATGAGTGCTGCATATCTGCAGTGGCAAGGGCTTTGTAATGCTGGTATTTCACTATTCTGCTAATCATTTCCATAAATGACATCCATTTTTCCACTCTTCACGATTTCAATTAGTCACCAGTGGTTTATTTTTCAATAAGAAGTATTCCCTTTCAAATAAAAAAAACTAATTTGTTATAGGTATCCGAATATTTTGGTCATCTTTGTCCCATTTTCTCTTGTTGTTGCTTCTTCACTCACACACTTGGAAGCAATCACATGCAGCCACGTGAACACTCCCACATGTTCCATCACTCAGTGTTACTGTTCGTGTATTGAATCTTGGGAAAAAGTGAATTATCAACAATGATCTCAGCACCGGAGCAATGTATTCTCCATCTGGCATTGCATTTAATACTGACCACCTCCAGGGTGTGTCAGCTGTGAGGAAATTAATCTAATTACTGTTTTGAATTTGCTGCAAGTAACTGCTGCAGGGACATGGGGGATAGAAAAGGGGACAAGGAGATGAGTGGACTTTGATCTGGTTTAGGGATGGTAGAAAACTTTTGCTTCTGAATTAATATTTTTTCCCAGTTTCTTTGGTCTTGGTTTGTTCAACCCCTCATGTCAATCTATTTGTCTGTCTGTCTCATCCTCTCAATCCTCTGTCCCCTGAGGGATAGATTTAGCAGACATATGTAAATATCCACATATGTGTGTCTGGTTTATCCATCCCCCTGATTGGGTTAAGGCCTGGGCCCAGGGCAGAGATTTGGGTGATAGCTGGGTCTGAGGCCCGCTACTCACGCGAGGTGGTGATTTTGGACCCTGAGCCATCTGTCAGCCCTGTCTCTCACACATCATGTACACACACAGATGCAGAAGGAGAGTGAGGGTGACTCAAACCTGAGACAAAACTCCTGTTACATAATTCCGCAATTTACTGGAAAAACGTTGGTCTTTTTTATTAAATTGAAACATCATACGGTAATGTGTGTGCTGATTATGTTTCATGGTCATAATGCCTGTGTAAACTCATTTTGTAGAGGATGTCATGCATTGGCAACAGTGACATTTTTACGCTCAACTACTCAATGTTGGCTTTCATCAGTGTTAAGATGAACATGCAGCATATTGAAGCCTGCGCTGGTAGTAACAGAGGAATAAAGGTTAAAAAATAATAATCAAAAAGATGAAGACAATTTATAACTAGAAGTGGGATCCTGACACTTAAGATAAAATATCTTGCATGCTTTGAGAATATGAACACGTGCTTGTGTTTCCTGCTGGAGGGCGTCACAGGGTCACGCAGGTTAAGAGGGTTGCAGCTAAATCCATAGATTGGGAAATGTGGAATGTGGACATTGAGCACACACTCACTTCTCTGCTCATTCACTCACTTCCCCTAAAACTCTCCAGGCTACAGAAGGCTAGAGGAAAATTCTGGTTTAATAAAACTTATTTACATAGTTGTATTGCTCCCTTTGTTCCCTTATGAGAATAAGTTTGGCTAACCTGGAGGATTGTTTATAACCTGTCTGATCTGTTGTCTCATGTTTCTTGCCCTCTCATACTCTGTTGTAGCGATGTCAGCAGCTTGTTCACATTTCTTAGCAATTACTTTGGTGAAATGTTATCATAACCAATAGAAATGATGGCTACAACTACAAAGAATAAGATCTAAGTGTTAATAACTCAGAATTGTCCTTGACGTAGTCAATTTATAATCCCCTCATCTCCTTCTGCCCAGCTTCCTACTGAGCGGAGATCAGTTTCCTTTGTCATAAACACAGCCTATCATGTTACTCGTGTCAGAAAGTTGGACTCGCATTCAGTCCCAGCCGCCAGTCGTTGATGCCCTGTTGTCATTTAACACCCATAGTAACCTGAGGTCAGCTCCGCTTCCGCACAATTGGTTGCATTTGAAGTTACCTGAAGTATACAGAACATGTGTGTGCAGTCCATACAGTAGGTGTATGAGCACGTCTATGTTTGGGTTAGACTTCATCTTGTGTATATACATTCAAGTAAATCATGTGGAGCCTGGGCTGAGTGGAGTGTTTGTAAAGGTGCAGGAGGGTGGAACAGGAGTGGTTAAAGGTTCATTTCTCATGGCAGCGGTTGTTGAATGGGAAGCCAGAGTTTGAGCTATGTAATGGTTTATATGTAAACAAATAATACAAAATCTCTAATAGTTTTGTGTATTTCTGTATATAGTCATGTGAGGACAGATTACATGTTTTGGTTGGAACCTCTTTTTGCCTATAACAAAGGCAAGTATTAATGATGAGATGGTGAAAATTAAATACGGTTTATCTTATCAAAATACCAATCGCTTGCCAACTTACATATCCATGTAAACTAATTGAGAAAGAGTTTTAGACTAAATTGCTCTGACATTTACAGTCACTCTTCCCTGTCTGTCTTTCTCTCCTCATACAAACAGTGGTGTAGAGTGACTGATAGGGTAGATTAGGGTAGTTTATAATGCTGACTGGCTCTCTAGCGTTGCCCCCACTCCTCCATACACACACATACAATCCCTCCCTCATCATGCGAAGTTGTGTTTCAGTCTGTCGCTTCAATATTTTATGCCCCCTTGTAGCGCCAGCGCTAAAACATTTACAGGCCTATTGATCATGTGCCGGTATGAAGGGGCAGTTAGAAGACCACCCTCCCAAAACCAGACACAAGGCATCAAAGCACAGACCCTGGATGTTTATGTCTCCTTGGTGCTGTAGCATCTGTCTGTGTTATTCAGAGTGCATCTGCGTCGCACTGTGTAGCTCTAACCTTGGCAAGCCTAGCACCAGGATTATTCCCCATTTCTCTGAACTTAACCACTCTGGAAATCATTACCTGGAATTGCTTGTGCTTCAAAGACGTCTCTCACTCCCAAACTCTGATGACAAATCAACCCGTTAAGCTCCTCGTGGCACTGTGTTGCCTGAGCTGATAAAAGGAGCTAGACTTTGGTGTTTGAAGAAAGGGTTTTCTGTCAAGAAAGTTGGCTTCCTTGTTGTGCCCTGAGAGTTTGATGCCAGGAAAACAGAGCTTAGTCTTTACCTGGGAAGGATTGTTTCCACAATTCTAATTCCTCTGTTACGTTACTGTTTTGTTCATTCCTTTACACATTAACCTTGTAGTCTCCTTCTGAACCAGTCGTACGCACAGCCAGCTGTTTGATTAAGTCTGTATGAGTAATCCAGATGTGTTCTCCAGTGAGTCGGCTCTCATAATGAAACCAATGAAGCCCATTTCGTCTCGGCCTCTGTCTGCAAAACTTTTCTTCTTTATTATTTCACAGAGCTTTGGTCATGGCTGGTCGAGATTGGTTTTCCTACCTAGTCCCTGACGCCTTGTACAGTCTGGCTGTCACTGTCGGGCGATCACTTACACGCATACATTTATACTGTACATTTGCACACACGTGTGCATACACAGTTTGTCTGTCGCTGTGAGTAGCATGGTAAAATCCCATTAATCATATTCTGATTGACAAGCATCCTTTTTATCCTTGTTTATAATGAGGTTTGCCCAGTGAATAGAAATGGCAGAGGAGAGCCAAAGAGAAAGACACACAAAGAGAACATGCTCAATGCAGCTACACATTGGCTTGCTTGAAGCCATTTGAAGGCACCACGCTGTGTATGCTAGTTATATATTTTTTTACATGTCTGTCTCTCCTTCTGTGTGAGAGAATTTGAGATTTTAAGCATAGCTTACAGTATATGTGTAAATCAATGCTGTGACACATGGAGGCTTGAATGTAAGAGAAAAACATTTCTGTCACCGACCGTTTTATGTGCGTAACAGGAGGGATAAGAGGAGGAGGGGTGACGTTGAAAAGCAGGGGGGGGGGGGGGGGGGTGTTACTCCTGAGGCGATACTGTAAAAAGGTCTAATTGAATCTGTGGAGGAGAGGTGTGAAATGCGTGTCAGCAAACTGTAGCCGTTGTTGAGTCAGACCAGAATAACTGCCGGGTTGTCAGCCTGAATCTGGAGGTTTAAAAAAGTGAACAAAGACATAATTGTTTGTCTGCATGTGTACTTATACTTTAAGAATGCTGTGAGAAAAAGGAGAAATCCAATTTGTCAATAGACCTGCTCACTACCTGCTCATGACCAGGCTCCCTTACTTATTAGCAAAGCCAAAGTCTACCAAACATCTACAGCAACAGTTTGCTTCACTATCACTGTTCAGTGTTTATTACGCGACACAAATCATTTCTAATAGCTCTGTAGTAGATCAATGTGTTATTCCTTAGCCAGAAATTAAGTTTTTTTTTATATGATCATCTTTTTGTACTTTGTAGTGCTTTAAACTGTGTCACTGTGGTGATAAAACTGGTTGGTCTTGTTTATCAGTATGTTAAGTTATAACCTCAGTGTTTTCCAACATTACAAAGCTCCAGGGATGTCAATTAATGGCTCTTTCATAGCTGTTGTGGCAGCAGATTGTTTTCCTTTCTTCATCAATCAAATACATCTAAAAGCAACTTTGTAGATATGTAAATTGAAGTCCTTGGAGGAAGCTTCTTGGAGGATAATCACTAACAGCTTTGGGGTATGTTAAGAAAGTGTGTGTGAAGAAGTGTGTGTTTGGTGGCTCCCTGTGCTTTCTTGTGTGATTTCTGCATAGAAGTCCAGCTCCTGAGCATATCGTTCCAAGCAGAAGTTCCGTTTTCAGGCCTAACAATAGTGGTAACTTCCTGGTCTATCGCATCATTTCCTTTCTCAGTTCTAATACCGTCTCACACCACAGTGTCCAGCGGAAGAGAGACTGGAAATCCACTCCTAATTCACCATGGAATCAAGGACAGGGTAAAAGTTGAAGGATCAGGCAAAGCTAATTTCATTTTAGAAATCCAATTCAGTGATTTTATACACCATAAATCAGTTGTTCTGAACTCATGTCCTTGTTCACATAACATTCCCCCCACAGAGCATATCTGGTCATTGTCATGGTGTTCACCATAACATTAAAATATTATCTTTAAATGGCATGTACCAATGTTGAATTGCGTTGTAATTCAGTGATCTAGGTCAGCTACTTATGGAATATGGATAAATAGGGAAAATATAACAACCATCATTTCTTTTTTAAAGCCACATTAAGGTGGTGTTCAGATACTGAGATGTTAAATGTAATGTGACTTCACAGGGTTATAGGATTTGTTACATTAGAATAAAAGGATAAAATGTAAATATTAAAATGACTATGTTAAACATACTATCCTCTGCAAGCTCTAAAATCAATACTGATCACTGGTGTGCTTGCTTATGCTGTGTGCCACATGGCTGCACTAGCAGTGTGTGTGTGTGTGTGTGTGTGTGTGTGTGTGTGTGTGTGTGTGTGTGTGTGTGTGTGTGTGTGTGTGTGTGTGTGTGTGTGTGTGTGTGTGTGTGTGTGTGTGTGTGTGTGTGTAAGAGGGGTCTGAAGAAAGGCTTCCACAGGGATTATCAGCCATCTTTTTTGTTGATCAAAGGCCACTGCTCGGGTGGTCTATAGCGCATCCAGAAGAACGCATGACTCTTCAGGTCCAACTCTTAACAGCGTGCTTGTCTCTTTCTCATCTGTGGCTTTATTTCAAAGCCCATGTAAGGCAAGCATTCAAGAATATTCAACAATGACAAAACCATGGCGCTCTACATAGCTGGGTTTCTTCATTGTTGAATTAAGTAATGCCAGTAAGGCTGAATCCCTCTGTAGGGTTTGACTGGGAAGTCGCCTGATACACCTGGCCCAGAGCCTTGTTTACAGCAGCCGCTGCATTTGATGAAGGCTGCAAATTTCTAGCTGTGTGCTATGGGACATGATGCAGGCTGATCAGAATAGGACAGGTCCAACTAACACACTGCTGACAAGTTAATCTAGTCCTGCTTTTCATCCAACACTCACTACCATGCCAGGGATGTGGAGCAAACTGAACCCAGGGGTAATGACAAAGACTTCATTTCATCTTGCCTCTTCTAATGAAAACACTCTTGTAGTGCCATGTAGCAACAATGCACTGATTGTGTTTAATGTTCCTGGCCGATTTTGGCCCCCATCATATGTAATCATAAAGTTTGGCATAATGTAAATGTAGAATTACTTCATTGTATTTATTTGGCTTGGTCGTGGATGTGCTCATCAGAATCAAGTTAAGGGCCTGATACCAAAATGGCTCATACGGTATAACAAAAAGCTACATTCAATGTAGCTGTCTCTATAATACTATAGAATAGGACAGATTAGTAAGCAAAGGCCTTAAGGCTCTCTTGTTTTAATAGTGACTCAGCTTCAATTTAAAGGTAAAATCTACCCAAAAACAGGATTTACATTCTCCTGTTGAAATGATTGTGGACAGAGAATTCAATATCTACACAATCTATCTGCCAAAGAGTGAATTAGAGCATTAAGACTTGAATAGAGGATATTATCAGGTGCGTCCTTTGCACTGAAATAGTGACTCATAGAGTGTTCATAAATGCATTTCCCTTACAGCTGTGACACATTTTCCTCATATTCCATTAAAACAAGTGAGGTCATGCGGCCCTAGCAATTGTTCGATTATTCGCAATAATATTAGTTGTAAATTTGTGAGAAAGGTTGTCAGTATTTTCAAATGGCAGATATATACTTGCAATAAAACTCTTTAAGTACATATCCTTCTTTGTCATCTGTATGCTGTTCAGTACAGGCTTGTAAAAGGAGAGAAGTCGACCTTTTCAGTCTTCAAATGCGCGCAATCAGAGACAATGACGATGAGTAGCGAAGTGATCAACTGCATCTGGGTGTGTGTGGCTCCACTCGGCCTTTCTTCAGTCTTTGTTTTCTGAACCTGACACTGCTCAGTCTGCTGTGTGAGGGGAAACACAAAATGTACTGATGGAGCCACATGCTTTAATGGAAATCGCATTGCAGCTGGCTATCTGCTGTTGTAAGCCTAAATATGAGTTGCCCATATGCATTATGCTGATGGAAAGATAAGATTTTGCTTTATTGTTTTGTACAGAAATTGTTCTGACGTGTGTAAGTTTGCAAGTGTCCACTTTAGAACTCTGTGTATGTCTTTGTGATCATGTTTAAGCTTACTGTACACACTGTAGCTGGAATCTTGTATCTCTATCCTTTGTTCATCATAGCAGTTGTGTGTGCGCAGGCTGGTGTACATGTGCATAGTCACAGCTTGTGTAGCTCTGTGCCAGTATGTGCCACAGTGAGTGCTGGAGATTAGTAAGAGCATCAAAGTGGCGAATCAGTGAAGCGGTGTTAGAGCAATGCCTGAATTTACTGCCCCCTAGCCTTCTGTCATCGGCCACACCTAGTGGAGAACAAAGGGAGCGGAGGCCGGCACTGACTGAAATATGAGAGAATAAGCGAGGAGAAGAGTGGGAAGCAAAAGAAAAAAGAGGAAAAACAAAGATTAAAAGCACTTGGGATAAAAAGACCTGGCAGGGATAGGAGTGAGAAAGGAATAAAGGCTTAACAGGGTTTTTTCCTGCTTTGAAAGGGCTTTTTGGCTGTTCTTTTGTCCATTAGAGCCAAATGATGTCACACGTACATTTTCATATTAGTAATAGCATCAGCTGCACCAGTGTTGGTTTGTTTCTTTCATAAAGGTAAATCCAAGACATTTTACAACCACAGATAGAAGTATTAGGCCAATGTCACCATTAGAATAAATGGTTCAATGCTTTTAATCTTTAGCCCTGAGCAACAACAACTTTAGCAACTGTAATACTGGAGCTACTGCAGAATGTTTGTCTAACCAGAATTATGTGAAGAGACATCACAATGAAGCTGAAATTTGTGGAAAATCCTAAACAAAACAGAACGTTTCCATCTGTTCATCACTTAAATCCATTGTGTACAGTACGTATGTGTGTGTGTGGTTCATGTGTGTGTTTTCTCTTTTTGGAACAGCAGTAATTGGAATCAATTTTGGTTCTTGGTCCATTTACTAACCACATTACCATCCCGTTTCCACTGTCAGAGCTGGTTGCAGTTCATAAACACTTAAATGCTTAATGTTTAAGATTAACACACACAACACACAAGTTCACAAAACCACAACTGTGCTCTTGTGTGTGTTTTTTCTTGGAGGACAATGACACTGAAGTTGGGTTTCTTTCCAGCAGTGCGGTGCCACCACTGCTAAAGGTTGGAATGAATGTACAGCAGAGGAAACACAGTGCACCCTAAAGTAAATGAAATAAAATAAAAATCAACCAGAAATATTTTTGGGGTTTTCTTCCTCGGTCAAAACCAAAATGAGAGTGGACTGTAGCAACAAAACAAAAAACATCCAGAAATGCTTGTGACACACCCTGTCTGTAAAGTAACGGGCAGTAAACTGTAACCAAAACTGAAAACAAAACAAAAAATGCAAATCATTAAATGTACATACCTGCAATGCAGAAGCGTGTACACAGATGGAGTTGGACAGAGGGATTACAATTCCAAAAATGAGATGGATTGCAATCAAATTAAATAAAAGAGGAAACCGGAAAACAAATCATTGCAATTAAAAAGGCAACTACTGAGTCTTTCCTTGTTTTACTCTCACCAAAGAATATTGCACACGTAGCCTGAAGAGTCCAAGCTAGTGGGGACAAATTGTTAATAAAAACGGGGTCAGGAGACAGGAGTGGTGGAGACAGAGAGAAACCATGGAGATGAAATTGAGATGACAAGGACCGAAAAAGGGACTCAAAGAGGACAGGAGGAAGTGATGAGAGGGACATGGAGCTTTTAAAAAGGAAGCTGTTTTAAAGGAAAAATACACTGCACACTGTCAGTGTGGAGATGGGCCAACAAGGGGGAACCTGGGTAACGTTTTGGTTGGCCCCCACACACAAGGCACCATTGTGCGTCTATAGTGGCTTGCTTGGGTTTGACAGGCCTGTTTTTACTTGCCCCTTGGGGAACAATGTGTTTGAGATAGAAATGTACAGGGGCATTTTGTTTCTACATCGTCCAAGAAGCTGCTGTCTTTTCCTTCGGTGCAATCGCCTTTCATGCTTCACTCATAAGAGACACAGGAGGGATATTTACCTTTTTAGCACATGGAGGCAAATCTCTGCATGCTGGGGGTTTGCTACCAAGTAGAACACCCGGCCGGTCCACTGATGTTTTTCTTTTTATCAAAATCAGAATCAGATTTATTACTAAGCAACACTTGCAAGAATTTGCCTTGGTGTATTAGGTGCATAGAGTAAACAATAAACATATTAAAAAGAGAGCAAAGATTGTAATTGGCATTATGAATTGAAAATGAGCTAAATCACTGCTGTATATGTCAAAACAAAGGCAGTGCACAAGTTTGCACATACCTCATGCATGTTTCAGTATGCATACAAGTTAGCGCTTCAGTGTGTGTGTGTGTGTGTGTGTGTGTGTGTGTGTGTGTGTGTGTGTGTGTGTGTGTGTGTGTGTGTGTGTGTGTGTGTCAAGGCAGTGTAGTTAATCCATCGGGGGCACGCAGTGTGCAGAGTCAACAAAGTGTCTGTAATGAAAGAGAAAACCAATACCATTTTAAAGACAACAGGGACCTCCTTTTCCTCTCCGTCCCCCAATCTCTATTCCTCCTCCCTCTATCCCTATCTTTCTCTTTCTGCCATTGTATCTTATCCCACTTTTGTTTTTGCAGTTATATCAGTTGCCCCTCTCCCATTCTCCTAAGTGCTGAGCTGAGCTAAATGTGACCCTGGTGAGGGAGATCTTTGCTTGCTGGCTAAGGTACGATGCTGCAATCCCAGCTGAGGGGGGGAGTTTAGGGGTGAGAAAAACACCATCATGTGGATGCCTCTTGGAGGTCAAGTAAATACATTAAAGGGTAAGCAAACAAAGAGGAAGCGTGGGCAGAAGCTGTTTTTGGCAACAGTGCATTAAAGTGGGGTTTGGGAAAAGGGGGGCAGCGGGATGCAAATCTGTCATAGCAGGTGCATGTTGAAAGAAATGGTGAATGCTGAATTGGGGGTTTTGTTACAGAGGAAAAGTAGTCTATATAAGCCTATTTCTACTTAATAATATGTGTTTGACGTGCGTAATGACTTCAACCGCTTTGAAATAGTATTTACTGTATCTTTAGATCTCCGCCCTCTCTTCATCTTACACTCTGCCCCCTTTCTCCTCCCATTTCTAAAACCCAAATCCACTCAAACGTGGCTTTGATCTGGGTAATAATCTGCGCCGCCCCCAGTCCGCCGCAACCCTCTCACCCCTCTCCCAGGCAGCCTTGGTGTGACCAGCCATGTGATAGCTGGGACCCCGTCATTTCCTATTACCGTGTGGCTTAGTGCATCTTAGTCAGCGCCTCCTACCTTGAACCCCTTGGCTTACTGTGTTGAAGGTCTGTTTACCTCGTGACTTTAAAATAATCTCCCCTCTAACTCCCAGCTAAAACTCTCAACCTTCATCGCCTGTCCTCCCCTCCTTTATGGGTGCAAAATTATACAAAGATTATGAAAAGAAGAGTCAAAGAACTACAATTCCTATTTTCTATAATGCACACTTCAAATGAAACAAGAAATACTATTCTGTCATCATCTTTATTTGACAAAGTGTTAAAGTGCTCATATTATGCTCATTTTCAGGTTCATAATTGTATGTAGAGGTTGTACCAGAATAGGTTTATGTGGTTTAATTTTCAGAAAACACCATATATTTGTTGGACTACACATTGCTGCAGCTCCTCTTTTCACCCTGTGTGTTGAGCTCTCTGCTTTAGCTACAGAGTGAGACATTGCACTTCTGTACCATCTTTGTTGGGAGTTGCACATGTGCAGTAAGTACTGCTAGCTTGTCAATTGCAGAGCATGAGGGAGCTAGGCGAACATTATAACGTGTGTTACAAAGTGACGCACGTTCGTCACGGAAGTAAATGCTGGACTACAACAGAGCTGTTTGGAGCACTTTGTGAACAGTGTTTTCTCTGGAAGATGGTAAGTCCCTTTGGGGGGGACTTTGGGCTTTTTCACTTTGTAAACCTACTGTATAGCGTGCACAAAAAAGATATATAACACAATAAAGGAAAGGGGGAAAGCCAAAAACCATAATATGAGCACTTTAATTCTCCTCTATTCTCATTGACTTTCTGCCTATCCCCTTTGCTTTGTCTTCCTAAGCCCTCTGTTACACATCTCCAAAACACCACATTAGTCCAACTCCCTCTCTCCCTCCCTTGCTATCCACTTTTCCTCACATACACTTCTTATCCTAACAACTTCCACGCCTCCCGACGCATATTGTAACCAGCACTTTCACCTCATCTCTCTGTATCAAATCTAATAGTGTAATCTCTCTTTCATCCCTTTCAGCCCTGACTTCTGATTACACCTCCTTCTTTCTTGCTCTCTGGTAAGACAATAACAGGCGCATCGTGATTTGCACAGCAGAGTGCAGCTGATCATGTCCACCGAGATGTGGACTGCGTCGGAAATGTTGAAAATAGCATCTGTGTTGCAGCTTGCTTCACTCTGCCAGAGACATTGTAAAACTTTCACCATTCTCTACAACTCTTAACAGTGTTGTTCTAACTTCTGTAAAAGTTAATTAGCTCAAACTTTCTGCATGAGGTAATCGGTTCAGTGTTTTTTTTCTTTCCTGTAATGTCAGAGACGCTGTGGTTATGATTCAGCACCGTGAATGAAAGCAGCAGGAAAGATGGAGGGATGAAGATAGCACAGGCCCCTCAATTAATCAGTCAATGGAATCTCATTATTTCTTTCTCTGAGGCTAAAGTCTATCTATGTGGAGACTATTCAGCTTTAAATTAATCTTCATTCCAATTTAACTCTGCTTCTTTGCCTCTGTTCAAGCAGTTAAGCAATTTCCGTTTCCCAACACTCAGATAAAGCAACTTTCTAAGCATTCGACATCCCTTTGAATACCTGTGGTGTGCTTTTATAGTTTTTTATTGGAGACAATGGAGCAATCTGTGGCTCAAGCCTCGACTGCCCAGTTCATGTCTGCAGTGTTTGTGTTAGGAGCTACTACTGTGCTGTACAGTGCTTGCAGTGGGTCTTTGTGTTGAGAAGTCATTTCCCAGGGAGCTGACTGATGAAGTGCGGACGTGCAGCTGATTTAAGACTTCTTTCTGCACGTCTGTAGGTGTGCAACGCTAACCCCCTTCTCTGTCTTCTTTTTTTCTCTCTCACATTCTCTCTCTTTCCCCTTTTCTTCATCCCGGGCTGATTCGCTCCCTGCAAGAGTTGGCTGTGTCTCTGACCCCAGGGCTGCATCATACCTAGCAAACCTGTTTTTCTTGGAAATTCCAGTTGGTTGACCTAGCTGTGGAGGATGGGATGATAATGGGGACGCAGACTGTGCACATGTGTTGTACCTCTGTGCACATGAATGTATCTTTAATGGATGCTCTACATCACCTCCAGTGCTCGCATTAATCTGATAGGTTCCCCGCTGTTTGGCTGAGCCATCATCTTTTGTTTGGGCTGAAATCAGAGGGACAGAGAAATGAACGAGAGAGAAAGTTGCCGACCCAAAGCAACAATTAACTTCTATCCCCTCTCAAGAAAGTGATGAGGGCAGAATGAAAAGCAACAGAGAAAGACAAAGGGGATTTAGGAGCTAAAGTAGATTCAGACAGAACAGTTTATCCCGAGAATATCTTGACTGCCTCTTCTAAGCACGGTGAAAATTCTGGGTATCAGGCTTTGGTCCTACATGCACTTTGATTTAACAGGTGCTTTAGGAATCAGGACTGTGTTTCCCGCCACTTCCTCATATTCACCTCACATGTGCAGAGTCAGGAAATTAATTTAACAAGGATAAGCTAGTTTTTCACCCCCTCAGGCTGTGTATGAATATGAAATTGCAGTGTCTCATATCTTCCCCAACCAATGTACATGGAGGCTTTTTATGTCTCTGTGGGTCAATTAAGCAGATTTAGTTATACTGTGCGTGTGTGTGTGTGTGTGTGTGTGTGTGTGTGTGTGTGTGTGTGTGTGTGTGTGTGTGTGTGTGTGTGTGTGTTTGTGTGTGTGTGTGTGTGTGGGGGGGGGAGAGCAGACAAGGGTTTGGCTCCTGAACCTTCAGCAGAATAAAGTTAATCAATAGAATTAATTAAGATGTAATTGCTTCGACTGCAGTTTACGTGTCAGTATGAGTGCATACTGTGTGTGTGTGTGTGTGTGTGTGTGGGGAGGCGGGGGGGGGGGGGGGGTAATAACAACTACAGTATGTGTTAACAGTACCTATCAGTCTTTAAATAACCAACACACAATGTAGCAGCTGGAGTTCGTGACCTTCAGGGTCTTGCATGGAAGCCAAGTAGTTTAACCTTCTCAACATTACATTTGCTGTGTTTAGTTTCATCTTGCCTTTGAACCTGATGGTAATGAGCATCAATGCAGACAGAAGCCTCTATATGTTTCTTTCAACAGTCACAGAGCAGGTGACCCATCTTTGACTCTGTCTGTGGTTCAGCCCTGGGTCAATGAGAGGCTAATCCAGTTATCATAGCTGCCTGTTACTCCTAACTGCACAATCAACTTAGCTCCATTGTCAGTCTGAGGTCCACTATTAGGGACTGTTAAGCTTTCCTGCTTGTTGTTTGACCCTTGTCATGCACAGGACTGCAGAAAATCCAAAAGGTCAAGGGCATGTACAGTACTATATTCTGAACAGAGTTTTGGTTATACAACACAGTTAGCAGGTGAAGATCTTAACAGATGTCTGCATTCATTCAGAATACAGAGGGAGGGTGCAATACTGATGCACCAACAGCAGCGGGCAAGAACATATTAAAAAAATGTCAATGTTTATATTGTGCAGAGGAAAGATTGACTAATAATGTCACATGGAAATGGACATTATTAGTCTTGGAATGTGGGATAATCTATAATCTTTCAAGTCTGGTCTGATGTGATTTGAGTATGGATTGGATTATCTAGTGCTCACTACGCAAGGCTGTTCAACCAATATAAATAAATGTCACTTGCCTTTGTTGTTCTTGGGACAAAATATCTAACTTGAAGCTTTAGGCAAGGCAAGGCAAGGCAATTTTATTTATATAGCACCTTTCAGCACAGGGCAACTCAAAGTGCTTTACACCAAACAACAAACATTAAAAAGCAAGTTCAAGAATGGAAATTAGGGAATAAAAATAATATAGAAATATTGACCATAACAAATTTAGTACGAGATAAAAGCTAAAATAAAGTAAAATTTTGTATTTTGTTTTGCATATGTTCATCTTTTCATAATTATTCGACCTAGCATCCTTCTCTGATGATGATTGATCAGTCAAAATAGCACATATTGTACATCTACAGCAATGATTACAGATGTGTTTAGCACAGACAAAACCATGTACCACACTTCTCTTCAACCACATATCAACCTCATGGTGGGGCTGGTGGAACAGTCAGGGGATCACTATATATTAGAATACTAACACTGCAGTGGTAGCCACATTTGGTTATTTCAATCAAAAGAATGCTCATATCTTTTAGTGTTATGTGTGGACCTCAAAAAGAATAGTTGTTACTGTGGTAATAACTAATGGGGAGCCTTAATAAATATTGTTGAAGAAGTCCCGCACACTGTCCATTATGCATGCAAATACTTTAATTCACAACGTTTCGGTCAAACAGATGTCACCTGAGGAAGGTGACATACCAAGGTGACTTGGTATTGCAAAGGTTACCAGCAATACCAAGTATTGCTGGTAACCTTTGCCTTTTTCCGACGCACCTGCCCCAGAAAAGAGCTGTGCAAAAGCGCTTTTGAATCAAGCCTTAATAAATGAAATGACAGCAGCTGTTGGTGGTTTACCTCTTTATCCTGACCTGAGTTTCACCCTTGTTTAAGACGTTTATACTTTTATAATGCTATATACTGTGTATATGCTTACTGGAGATGTGACTGCTTTGATACACAGACACTATAGGATTACAGATCCAAACTGTTTTATTTTCTACTTTACTGTTTGAAGTGTGCAGACTTGGTATAAAACTGTGCACAAACACACACACAAACACACACATGGACCCTCTGGTTTGGAGCTGCTGTGCCTCTCTGCAGTTAACAACTATCAGAGTAACCCAATGCCAGATGTCAGCTCAAAGCTCAGGGGGTGCTCCTGCTATCTTTTACTATTGTCACTTCCCTGAGGTGGAGGTCGGTAACTGCATGACCTCAGGCAGAACAAGGGAAAGAGGGAGCGACTTGGAGAAAGCACAGATGTAGACAAGGGATTCAGGTGTAAAAAACAGAAATAGACAAAGATGAACGAAAACGCACATACACACACTGCTGGTTAAATCTGTTCTGTTGGTTGATTCTTAAAAACAAAACAAAAAAGTGAGATTAACCCTGCTGAACCCTGGGATGTCACATCATGCAGGCGTTTGATTCCCTGCCACACGTTTTCCTTTTGTACAAAGATACCAGGTGTTGCTTTCTCCTATTTTGTCAGTGACACATTCATGCAGCGTCAGGGGTGACGTGTTACACACACACACACACACACACACACACATACACACACACACACACACACACACACACACACACACACACAAACTTGTCTCTAGGGGTCAAGGAAAGAGAGGCGCAGCTGGAAGTTTGGTTCACCTTTGACCCTTAAGACTCACATTGATTTGATCACACATACACAGACACACACATGCCACACACATGCGCACAGACATTCAGTATGTATCCCTGAAACTAATATTGTCAGATCAGTATTTCTGGAAAAAAGGTGGTTTAGTCTGTCCCCAATAAAGCCTAGCTTACTTATAATGATAAACACACCCTGTCGTATTAGTGTGAACCTCCCACATAGCTGCTTGTTGGTTTACAGATTGAGAAATAAAATGACACTGAAACATAAATGTTTATATGGAGAAAATCAGGCTTGAACTAGCCTGGAAGCTTGTATGCATCTAAAAAAAGCTTTGCTGATCCACAGAGGGGAACTTTGTTTCAATTAGATTTACTTTATAAAGCTGTGATTTAGTTTGAATTGGAAACATGTCAGTGTAGAATCATTTAACTCAAGTTTGGCTAGATTTATTGTATTCTTAGCCCCCAGGCAGAGAAAGTAACAGATAAATAATGTAATAACTATTTGAGTTAAAGGCTTCCATCTGGCAATGTACGACAATGCCCTAACCAAGGCAGTGCCGTAGGGTTAAGATACGAGGAATCATTGCGGCAGTGACAAATTCTTTTTGGAGTTTACCCCTGGGTTTGTATGAGGTCAGGTCAGCCATTTTTATCTGCCATGTTTTGAGCTTTTGGTGGAGAGCGGGAGTGGTAGAAAGACATTTGTGGCTTTTCAGTGAGCCGTGTTTAGGTTCTCTGCTAAAACAAGTCTGCACCTCAAAAATAAAAGTCTAGTGGCCACAGTCAATTGATACATCCAGAAATCCCCATGTTGTTTTGACGTTTTACCAGCCAGTTACATTTTTAAAATGTTTCACATTTTTAAAAAAACTCAGCAAACTTGTAAACCAAAGTTTCCGATAACTAATTTAATCATTTTTTTACCTACAGTTTTCTTGGAATCATTCATTTGGACACCAACGCTAAACAATATGATATTTCTAAAAGTTAATAAATGATAATATTGTATTATTGCCAAGACCCATTAGGATATCTAGATGGTAATGCACCATTGTGGCTGTGAGAAAAATGTACCAGCCACAATCAACATTTTGCATTATTTGGCTGGAGTCTGGCGTTAATTACATACTTACACCCATTGTCCTCAGTGTTACAGCTCTCTGTTGACATGGTGTATGACGAGGCCATGATGAAACTATCCCACAGCCTCAGGGATCACATCCAGGAAGCATGACTAAATAGGTGGAGGGCTACAGAGGCTACAGAGACACTATTTTGGTTTAGTGGAGCGAAGTCATGCATTTAACAGGGATTAGCCTGAATCTTTGTGTAGCGTGTTCAGAACGTATTTTGTGTATTTCTATTTGCGTATCAACTTGAACCATGGTTTTGAGAAGGCAGAGGTTTTCCCATTGGCCCTGGTTTGGAAAACCTTATCTTAGCATATCAGACTAAGATAGTGATGGTGGTAATAAGGTTTATTTTAAGACATCATTTTTATCAGGAAAAACTCCCCTACAAAATGTAAACATAAAGATAAGATTATATACATAACACCCGATTTACACAGTTCAAAGTTTTTTCTAACATTTTGTCTCTACTTTTGATAAGATTTAGAATTTTTGCTAATGACAGAATCACATTTAGAAAATGTTACTTCTCTGGAGGAAGTTGATATTGATTATTTCTATTCCTTCAGCAGCTGTCTTCATGATAGATTGTTCACACCTATTGATCTCCTCTTTTCTGTGCTTTTTGCTCTCACAGATGGACTAATCAATACTCATAATCAGAACTGCCCACTGTGTCTGCCCACAAAACACATACACACACACACACACACACACACACACACACACACACACATAAATTGTGTCACAACATTTGCCAATATGCAAAGCTCACAAACAAAAAAATGTTCGACAGAGTAGATAGATGGAGTCTTGTCTTCTAGCCACCTCTTCCCTTGACATTCTGTGAACATAAAATACAAATTGGAAACAATAACCATCAACAAGATGCTCACCCTTACATTCCAAATGCCTGCTCCTAATGATATACTCTTTACAGTGGTCTGTGAGAGTCCCACACACTTGTCAAAGAGAAATAAAATCCTGTGGTGTCCCAGTGGAGGAAAAAAACAAAACAGATTCCACACTCTCTCTGTCTCTTTGTCATGTTTTTATTGGATAAACCACTAAAATGCCCAACATTTATATATACACACACATGTCTGCTCCCATTCTGGGAGAAATGCTGCAGCAGAAACACAGATGCATCCTCCTAAACACATACTGCCGTTTAAGCTAGTTAGAGGATTCAAAATTACCCAGAGCGGTGTCCCTGAGGCAACTGTGGGCCGCTCTCTCTCAATCATTCATCCTCTCGTTCATCTAAAAAAAAAAAAAAAAACCAGCTCCAGACAGTCTCAGACAGCAGTCCCCTGTCTAAGGTCCTGCTCCAGTCTGTTGTCTTGCTCTCTCACTCCTTAATTATTGTTTTGTCATCATCTCTGGAGCTAAATTACAACTGGAAGGCAATAAGTGATAATCATCGCTCACTTTATTGTACAGAGCTCATGTGTAAATCAAAGATGATGGCCTAGAGAAAACTTTTCAGTCATGTATTTTGTTCTCTCTGTTTTAGCAGCTTTTGCTTCACTTTCACAGTATATTTTGATATTATTAGAATATACAAAACAGAACAGTTGCACTGCTCCTCAACAATGGAACAGCGTTAAGCCTCATTAAGCTCACAGATGTCCGAATTTGACATGAGGATCAGTTACAAGGGTGCAATTTTAATTTCCCTAATTATGCTTCAAAAAAACAAGTCTTGATAATGGTGGGCCATATTGCCTCTATTGCATGCAGACTTAAGACCATTTAATGACCACAAGCGTGAATATATAGTGACAATTTTTATTTGTCTCTGTGGGAGGTGAATGTGCACATTCACCCTTCAACTTTGACAACTGGCCCAAAGCTCCTCATTAGCTTCCCTGTTAGCAGATAGTGGCAATACAATCCATGGTATTTCACAGATATGCACCTCTGTTGCTAGCAGCTGCCGCACCAGCCAGAGTGAGTCTCGCTGAGGCCTTGGACACAGACGGAAAGACAGGGTTTAAACGCCTATAAATATTTAACAGTAAGTAAAAAATAGGGCTGATTTCTGCACTGATTAGGCCAGCTGTCACTCAGGCCCCACAGGATTCCCTTTGAAAATAGTCTTTTAAAAAGGGACACACACATACAGTAGACAGGCACACACAGTTGCAAACCCGGGTTAAGAGTTGTCACATTGCAGGGCTTTGCCCAAGATAGAATCACTACCATCTAAATCCCCTGCGTCTCTTATCACTCCAGTAAGGTGATGTCACCCCTTATTGTGTTCCCTCTGTCCATCCCTGTAACTAGCTTTTTATCTCCTCCAGACCACACTTTAAACTTCCATTCACAGTCTGCTGCCTCTCTTTTCTTCCTCTACCTATTTTCACAAAAGATATGACAGCTTGTTGTTGATCTATAGAGCTAATGGTGATGGGCCTGGTACAATTGTAGTGCTGGAGACGTCTAGTTTAAAAAGGATGGTAATATTATTACATATTAGCATATTAGATTATTTCCTATTCCTGTTACATATTGAAATCTAACATTGGTCTGAGTGTGTGGAGGGTAACACATAACAGACTCATATCATTGAAAAATAAACATACCAGATATAGGGATGGAAAACTCCAAACATCAGACATAAATGCAAGATGGTTGGACTTGTGAATATGCCTTAACAACGGCTCCTGTGTCCTTTAACATGAGATGCAGCCCAAAGATAAACTTCCTAACACACACCACATGTCTGCACGTTAAACTCCATGGGCCAAAGCTGTAACTGTATGGTATAGTTTACTGCTTTGAGTGTGGAACATCTGCCAATGTGTCCTGCTGTGTGTGTGTGTGTGTTTACAAGTATGCACATTTGTGGGAGACTTAAAGAGAAAGAGGCAGAGATACTTTTTTAGTGGCCATTATCCCTTATTATGTTCATTAATAATATTAGCATTCTTTCTTCCAAATAAAGAAGTCAACTCTCTCGTTCTGTCTCTTTCACCTCCCTCCCCTTCTCTTCCCTTCAGTGGTTTGATGTTCCTAATCATTTCCAGCCGTGAACTCCACATGAAAGACAACAAGCACTTTCCGTAATAGGGTGCTGAAAGAACGAGCGAGGGAGAGAGAGGACAGAAAAGAGGGGAGATGCTAAAAGAGAAAGGGGAGGTCAAGGGAGGAATGGAGATTGAAGGAAAAGCTATATGAAGCTTTGGTCCTCCTCGTTCCCATTTCAAGGTTTCATGTTATCATTAGCCCTGCCTTTTGTTCCTTTGCCAAACTATTTCCCCCTCACTCTGACCTTCCCCTCCCTTCTCTCCTTCCCTGCCATATATCTTAATTGTACCCATAGTGCCTCAACTCATTGGCAGCAGAAAGGCAGAAATTGATTTGGAGATCTGCAGAATGCCTAATACGAGGAATGCAACTGGAGAGCAAAGGAATGTGTCAGTGTACAAAGAGCAACAATTTTAAATTAATGTTTTAGCTCTATCTCACTCCAACACAGTTATTCCTATTTCAGTTTGCTGTAAATAACTTCAGCTTGTATGTAATTATCCAACAATGATGCATTCAGTTCACCAGCTCCAGGTCTATCATGCTCTTTTATGGTCATTGCTGCTACTTTAAGTTTTTTATAGCTTGGGTTTAATTATAGGTTTTAGTTATATCAGTAATAATAAGATTGTGCTCATCAAGTTAATTTGTGATATCTGGGAATGCAGCGACATCCCTAAAAGTAAGTCAGATGAAGAAAGAAACGAGCAGTCATGGAAAACAATCAACCAGGAACTCCAAGATTTGCCAAACATGAAACAGAAAACCAAGGCATATGGCAAAAAAAAATATTATAAAATGACCAAAATTATGATTTAAATGAGGAAATATTTGAGTGAAGTCAAAAAGACTAAGAATGAATGCCAGTTTAAAGCCAGAGTACAACGTCATCATAACTGATAGAAATGATGGCCAATACTACTAAAGTAAGACCCAAGTTGTAATAAACCGGAATCATCCTTTAATTCTGCATACAGTCAGACAACATTTGCATTAATATTAGGCTTCTTATTGGCCTATTTGATTTCTTAGATGATGATTGCTTTATAAACATTTGGGCCTGGCACCAGTCAGAGGAAGAAGAGATTAGATTGGGAAAACTCTGTGTTTTACAATGAAAGCCTATAGAACCTCTCTCTCTCTCCGTCTCTTTCATGATAAGCTATAAAAGTCCAGAGCCTGCAGCTGCGTCCGAGCAGCCATGCGCAGACTCCCTCTGACACTAACTGACGTCTACGGAGACAAACTGCAGAGAACAGCAGGACATACCTGGACCAGCGCCCACATCTGGACAGGCTGAGAATAGAGCAGAAGAAAGGAGAGAGGAGATGCTGTACAGCAAAATATATGAAAGGCAAGCCATGAGTATAATGAAGGACATAAAGAGGAAAAACATAATCCACTACAAGTAAAAGCAAATAAAACTTCAAACAAGTCAGTTGAAGCCATACAGCACCTGTCACTCACTGAGGTTTGAAGATGTGGGCGCTACAGTAGCGAAGGTTTTGGCGTAGATGTTGGCCCACTAGTATCATTAGACTCTACCTGCTAATCTGCAACACACCCCAGACAGGAGACCACTCCTTCTCTGCAGCATTGAATACCACTGACAAACGACTCTGATGTGTGTGAGTGCTGAGTTAGGGTTAGGTTTGTATCTGTAATCTCAGTGTAGAGCCACCCATCCATGTATCTGCGGAAGGAGAATGACAGTGGGAACATACGATAGAGAAAGGCTAAGTGGAAAGGTAGAGACACAAAGAAACAGAAAGAGAGAGCACTTGCGAAGACGAGTGCGGCAAATGAATGATGAGGTCTGGATCTTGGCTAATGCTCCAGTGAGTGATCGCTCCTCTACTGTCCCAGCCAGGGAGGAATGGCTCTCTATGGACAAAAAGCTTCAGGCATGAGTCCTGGCTGAATCCGATACTCGGCACGCTCTTCCTGACTGTTTTTCACATAGTCCTTACCAGGCTGACGTGTGCTTTGTGAGACTTGGTCTGTGTCTATAGTAGTCGGTCAATGAACTACATGATAGGTAAATCAAAGTACTGCATGACAATCTTAAACTGAAAGCATGCTGGTTGAATTTATGTTTCATGTATTACAAATTCAGCTGGTTGACAGATGCTTAACTGTAGCATTTTTGTGTTTTGATGATTTTTCCACTGATAAATGTTCTGAAAGACCAGTTCCATCCAAGTCTGCACAGTTAGTACGTCAAATTATGCATTTTAGAGGTGATTATAAACTTTAAATGTTTTGCCTGTATGCCAGTTATCATTAACATACATGTTTGAGCCATGTTCCCTTCATAGGACACTTTTTTTGCATATTATGGTGGGGATATCAGAGTTCCCACAGAAAAAAAACACATTGGCAGTTTTACACGTCTAAGTCTATTAACTACAAATTGTGTATACTTAGCATTACTGCAGGCCATTTTCCAAAGTGAACCACACTCCAGACATTCACCACCTTCCAGGCAGCCATTAGTTTCAGTTCATGCCAATAATGTATGAAAGTCAACTTGCAAAACCACCATTATGGCTCTTTAAAATAATACATAGGATGTGAATGTGAATGTTAACTGCACATCTGTAAATGCTGCATCATCCAAAACAACTTACTGTAATAACGCACTTTAAAGGTTTAGTGTCTTGCTTCAAAGCATTACAAAAACATGGGGACCAAACTTTTGACCTTACAGTTAAAAACCAGGCCTTCTAATGACTAGACCACCCTGCCATCCACTTTCAAAAACGTGTAAATGTGGAAGGTCCCACAAATATCTATGCAAGCATATATACTTAAGAGCAAGTGAGATTTAGATGTTGAAAGGTATGGGCTGTTTTGTATTGTATGTGCTGCTATGTAGTCTTATGTTTATCACAGCGGGAAAGTACTTTGGAGAGTACAATGAGGAATAGGTGTGCAGAGCCAATGCTGGCTGGCTGGTCATGCATCAGAGAGCAGGCTCTAGCGTGGGAGGAATTCCTCCCTGGCAAACACCCTCGTCTGGCCCACATGGTCTCTTGATTTAAAAAGACATGTCGACTGTGTGTGTTTACTAGATCACCTTATCATGTTACATTTTTTAGTCGAGATACGTTTTGTAAATGCAGGATACTGCAACAAATTGAGAGAGGAGTTCCTGGTATTGAATCGGCATGTCAGTTTGATCCGAGTTTGATAGATGGATTGACAGGAGGAAACGTACTGATGACAGAGTTGATTCTTACAAGCTCCTGTCTTTTCTGGAGGGTTCAAATGATTTCCTTCTGATACACATTTCAAACTGTTGTGCATTGACAATACTGTCATGTATTCCAACCTCACAGGTTTGTCCCTCTGCGTTTATTTATTTATTTTTTTGTTCTACTTTAGCATTTTAAATCTGGAACCACAGAACTACTGTACTGCATGTAGTATGTTGCAGCAGAACAACCCAAATCATTACATCTTTTATTTTATAGCTCCCAATTTTGCCATGAAGAATGCTTGCATAGGCGTTTTCTTAGTGCAACCTTGTGTTTGTCTTGCATATGTTTTCCTGCATGAAGAATCTATACCACACTGCTGTGATGTGGTTATTTAAATTTTAGAGTGTGTGGAGAATCAATGTTCTGCTCTCCTTCTTGTTCCCAGACTCTATGCAAGCCTTTTCCAGTCCAAGCCTCCCGTCAAAAACTACTTCCAAGTGTGTTTATGAATACTGTGCCCAACCCCTGTATTTTCAGATAAATCTCACAGTCATGTCTTCTTTACAGCCTTATCCAGGGTAGAGCACCCTTTCCCTCGTCTTTGTTTGTGATCTACAACAGAATTTATGGGGTAAAGATAGAGGTGACGATGAAGTCACCCTATGACCAGGTGGGCGGTCATGAGTGTTAAAGCCTCTTTAATTAGATTTAGTGAAAAGGATAGGGTCATCATATACGCGGGTGTCTGTGTGTGAGCATGAACACGTTCGTCCTGTTCTCATCACCACAGGTGGCTAATCCATCACAGACAGTCAGAAAGACACGATGAACACCCAGACATGTGCATAGATCCCAAAAGGTTGTGTTAGTCTCAACACTGTAGTCTGAAGGAAGTCCCAGCAATGATCTAAAATCCCCTAGCTGTAAACACTGACCAAAGGAAGGGGTACAGTATGACCCCTCAAAACCACAACCGTCTAGCTGCGGTAACACTGCGACTAAAAAACCTGAAGGAGCTGTTCTAATATTCCCATATTTTAATATCCTATATGAGCAACAATATGCGTCATGGTGGTAGTGTTTATGTCTGCTTGTCCATAGCCAGTAAGTAAGTGTAATGGTGAAGACATGTGTTGGTGGGACGGAAGGAAGGTCAATGCCGGATGTCTGCTATGGTGGTCCCGGGCTCTGTGGGGTTCAGGGCCAGGGCAAGCTCCCATGTAGGATTCAGACTAATGATGAAATCATTAAACAACAAGCTCAGACATGTACAATAAGAGATGTGTCGTTTACATCAGTCATTTTTCAATTTTAACCCATTTTTGAGAAGTTTATTGCGGTGGAAAACACTACAGCAACACTGGCGGATGTATAGAAAGCCGACCTATTATGCACTTTAAACTGTATGAGGATATTACAACACAGCAGTGGATATGACACATGCCTTTGGTGTGGGAGACCCGGGTTCGATTCCCACTGCGATACACCAACCAATGTGTCCCTGAGCAAGACACTTAACCCCTAGTTGCTCCAGAGGCGTGCGACCTCTGATATATAGCAATTGTAAGTCGCTTTGGATAAAAGCGTCAGCTAAATGACATGTAATAATAATAATGTAATGTACATTCTATTAAGAGAATACAGTCAAATTTAGCTAAAAAGTCAGATATACTATATATTATAACTTTTTCTTCACAATGTATGATATACAACTTGTCTTTTATCTTTATGGTTTATCTATCTTTCTAATTGTAATGATCTTTGTATATTGAATTTTGCATTATCATGTATAGCATTTCATCGTATTTCAGACTTGGTAGAATATACTTTCTTCGTCAGAAAACGTTAATCAGTATTTACACAAAAACTAAATTAAACTAAAAGTGTCTGGGGAAATTTAGACACTTAAGCTTTCTTACTGTTGCCTCATGAGAAAGACTGTATATGACATAGAGGGAGTGATGTCATGAGGCCTCCTGGATCTTGGCTCGCCTTCAAGGCTTCGAGATCTGAGGGAGAATGCTACTTTTAACAAGCACCATAAATGCCACCAAACATACATATTATGGACCGGTGTAAAACTTCAGTCAGGACCCTGGAGCACAGAGGACATTTTCCTTTTGTGTTTTGCAAGGAAATCTTTGTTGTATTATGAGATTCTTTAGTGTTTTAATCCGAGCAGATATAATGCATATTTGTGTGTGTATGTGTGTATGTGTGTGTGTGTCTGTGTGTGCAGTAGAAAGAAGGATGTTAGGTAGATTAGACAAAAATGTCAAAGGTAAGGTCAAGACCTGTGTCTGTTACGTGTCTTTGTGACAACAGTTTGAAGTCCTTTGTAGGGGAACAAGACTCGGTCAAGACCTAGTTACTTTGTTAAACAGACCAGACGAAGGTTTCGCCCCATGACAATTATGAACAATGGTGGAACTTCATCACTCAGTGACAGAGGTTCATGGGGCTGGTCACTGCGGACCAGCCAACAATGTAATAGGGATTGTGTTGGTGTGTGTTTGAATGGCTCTCCCAGTCAGTCAGTCAGTCTGTATCTTATTTAATTGACAGTTGAAAACCAGTTTGACTTTTCATCATTCATCAAAGTGCCTCTGTTGACCTCAAACCAAACTCACAACCTCTGTCAAAACTTTCCTGTCCTTTACTAAAGGTTACCAGTCAGGTTCCTCCTTCTGTATCCATGGTAACCTCACCACCTATTCCTTTGCACACACTGTGGGGGGATCTATCCATTTTTGTACATGCAATAAATCTGTGATCTATAAAAGTGAATTGCTTTCACAGATGCTCGTTTTTTATAGTACTCTGGAAACCATAACAAGTAGTGATATGGTGTGTGATATTTTGACAAGTGCAGATATATGGGCCTGTGAGGTGACTGTAATATGGGACATTATTGTGATAACAGAAAGGCCCTTAGCTCGTATATAATAATTATGACACATGTATGTTTTCTTTCACACATATTTTGATAACCTGCTGGATGTGTTGGTGTGATTCTTTTTGGAATCCTTATGTGTCACAGCCTGTTTAGCCCTGGTGGACTGTCCATGTCTTACCTGGTGTCGCTTTTCCCTTAGGTGTCAGCCACAGATGAGGATCGTGGTTCCTTTGGTGCTATATCCTACATCCTGGGTTCTGCCTCTGGGAGTGCAGCACCGACCCACTTTACCATTGACAAGGAGACTGGCCAGATTTGCACCAGCACAGCTTTGGACCGGGATGATGGATTGGACAAGTTTGACTTGACCGTCACTGCAACGGATGGAGTAAGAGCACTCTTAACCTAAAACTATAAAGGAATAGCAATTAGTAGTTGTCATCTCTGTAACCATTTCTTCTTATCAGACAAATGAATCCTTAAAGAAATAGTTCAACATTTTCAAGTTGAATGATAGAATCAATACAGTACCACTCTTATGTCTGTACAATAAATATGAAGCTATAGCTACAGCTAGCAGACTAGTTTAGCTTAGCATAAAGACTGGAAGCAGCGGAAAACAGCTAGACAAGCAAGGTGAACACCCTGTAAAACCACACTGTGTTGTTTTTATTCTTAGGTTTGGTACGGATTAAACAAGCAAGATATAATGTGTTAAATAGTAATTAATTAGAGTTTCTGCCAGGTAAGTTTTCCCTTTTCCAGTCTTTGTGCTAAGCTAAACTAACTGGCTGCAGACGGTAGCTTCAAATTTACCGCACAGACATGAGTGTTATCAATTTTCTCATCCAACTTTGATGAAAGCAAATTAGCTTATTTCCCAAAAAAGCATTCCATTAACCTTTACATATTTTGTACACGCAAAGCCCAATTACTGAAAGAGACCAAAACAGCAAACTAAAGTCAAAGCTCTAGTTCTTTGTGTTGCTCCATGACCAAACACATTGCCCGCTAAGTGTGTGATGCTCCTTCTGATCAAAGCCAGAAGCAGAAAGCAAATTAAAGATGTGTACAGCTGCGCTCAAAAAAATCTGATCTAAGAGACGTGTTTGAAGAAGACCGAGTCCTGTCTCTCACTGTGTGTCTTCAAAGAAAATGGAGGGGAACCGCAACAGCATGGCAAAGCAATCAGAGCAAACAGAGAGGGAGTGTGGGGAGGAAAAAGGTAAAGAAGTAGGAAAACAGATCCATTTGAACAGTCAATTTTAAATTGAAATACAATGTCTTACTTGACCACATTACATAGTCTTGGCACTAGCATCCTACTTGTGTTCATACTGTCTATCCTTTTTTTTTTTACCCATGTTCAAGTAAAGATTGAATTCAGGTCTATAATTTACCACCTAACCCCCACAATGCATCTTCTCTCCCACCACTGGCACATTCCAAGCTTAATTCAGCTCGTCTTGACTATCCATGTTTTTAATTGTCTCGTAAAACTAAGCCGGCAGATACAGTGTAATGAGCACAAACTCTTCTCCTCGCTGACAATGGCATACAGCGGTTGATTGGCTCCATATTTTCACAGATCTTCATCTGTCTGTGTTCCTTTCCAGCTGCTTGGTCTTTACAGTGTGACATGAATCTATTGTTGAAGTTTTATGACATGAAAGTCTCTGTAGCTTTTCACCGATGAATAGAAAACAAATTCAATGTTGTCTTTGGTGCAGGAAGGGACGGATGATGTAATTTAACCAAAATAGCTATTCTTATGATTTAGTCTCCCTTTGTGTCAATAGACTAGTCAGTTGAGGTTTATAATATTATTACAGAATTGGTGCCTGCTGGTATGATCGTGTGTACTGTGTATATTTTAATGCGAAAATCTTGAATCAATCAAATTTAATCTGAATATTTTTTCACAGGGTGGCCTGAGCTCAGTAGCACGCGTGCGGGTCTCAGTGGTGGACATCAATGACAACCGGCCCACCTTTTATCCAGTCCTCTACACAGTCAGTCTCAGTACCCATAGTGCCCCAGGAACCTCCGTTGTCAAGGTAACAGCGAATGATCCTGATGCTGGGGAAAATGGCAGGGTGACCTACCGCACGGTACCTGCAGGAGGCTCTGGTTTCTTCACTCTCAACAAGGACACAGGTATATATGTGTGTGTGTGTGTGTGTGTGTGTGTGTGTGTGTTTGTGTGTGTGTGTGTGTGTGTGTGTGTGTGTGTGTGTGTGTGTGTGTGTGTGTGTGTGTGTGTGTGTGTGTGTGTGTGTGTGTGTGTGTGTGTGTGTGTGCTATTGTGAAACCTGCTTTGGTCTGTTTAAAAGCCAAAAATAATATAGAGTAATTCATCTTCTCTGCTCATCTTTCTTCCTCTACAGGTGTGATTTCCCTCTCTCGCTCGCTCCATGGCAAAGCCAACACGGTAATCTCCATGGTGATATCAGCCGAGGACGGCGGTGGTCTGACGGCGCCGGTCAATGCCAGGGTAAACGTGAGTGTGGTGGGAGGCTCGGTGGTGTCTCCCGTGTTTGATCAGGCCCAGTATTTCTTCACTGTGTCCGAGGACGTCCTCAGGGGGACCGCAGTGGGAGTGGTCCGAGCCGCTACAAAGACAGGTGAGGATGCCTGTATGCTCAAGCCCTCCCTTTCTCTTTGCTCCACTACATGTCAATGTCTGTTCTGCCTTTAGTCGTACCAGGCATGCTTTTATCAATTTACTGTACTTGACATGGTTTGCCAGGGGGAACCTGTTTTATGTTTATGTCTTTCTCTACCTGGTTTCATCTTTCTGACAAGTACCAGGACAAAAATGCACTAATGGGCTGGAGAGAGTATGATGTCTTACATCTCACTCCAGCAGTTGTACAAATACGCAAGCAACAAGAGCATGCACTCCATTAAGAAATCACATCCATCACACAGCATGGGCTTTAGTGGGAATTATTTTCACTGTGGCCAGACTTTTATTTTCTCTCTGTATTATTGATGGAGAAATGAAGTTAGATGGGGCTGTAATTCTGAGTGGGAGTCAAAATGAAGTGTTCATAGTTGTGCAGTGGACAGGGAAACACTTACTCTGTCTGTGTAACTGCACAAGGCTTTCTGTGAGTCTATCTCCTCACCCACTTTGAGTGAATCCAGCCCTTTGTTAACACAAGAATAATAAACACACCACATCCCTGTCATCCAAAAGCGGATATGGATCCGTCATGTGAATTTGTTATGTGTCGGGTATGCTTTAATTAGGCTAAGGACGAGCGGATAATCAACGGCTGTATACAGTATATTGAAACTCTTTCTGTACCTTCGAGTGGCGAAACATTTAGTTGATCAATCTTTAGTAAAATTAATTATCAAGCAGAAATGCTTAAGAATTGCTGGTTCCAGCTTCTCAAATGTGATTATTTGCTGCTTGTCTCTGCTTTTTTGTGTTATTGTAAACTGATTATCAAGCATTTTGAAGATGTTACCCTGGATTCTTGAAAATTGTGACATTGTTTTCACCATTTTATGATATTTTGCGGCTCTAGTCCCTTTGTCACTGTCTTTTTCTCATTCTTTATTTTGCTGTATTTTTGTGTCGACCGTGCAGGTGTTTCTAAGAATATCTTCTACTCCATCTCCACCGGGGATCCTGATGGTTACTTCACAGTGGACATTGCCTCTGGTACAATTCGCACTGCCCTTCCTCTGGACCATGAGACCAGCTCCAGTCTTGACCTGGAGATCCAGGCACGTTCCGGCTCTCCTCCAGCGTATGGAACCAGCCGGGTACGGATTACCATTTCAGATGTCAATGACAATGCCCCCACCTTCCTCCCATCCTCATCAGAGTCCCTCCTTTTACCTGAGATCACCAAAATGGGGAACGTTATCTATAGCATTCAGGCCACCGACAAGGACTCTGGTCATAACGGTCAGCTTAGCTTTGACCTGGTCTCTGCTGGGGCTGCAGGCAGCAGTGGCCAGAGAACGTTTGGTGTTGACCGAGGCAGCGGGGAGGTGCGTCTGATTGGGAGTTTGTCATATGAAAGTGTCCCACGCTATGACCTTCAGGTGGTTGCCAAGGATGGCGGAGCGCCTCAGCTTAGCTCCACCTTCACCCTTGTAGTCCACATCCAAGCCCAAGATGCACAAGGCCCTAACTTTGACACCCTGACGTACCGCGTGGAGCTACGGGAAAACACACCTCTCAATACACGTTTCCTCCAGGTTCGAGCACTGAACAGAGAGGCTTCTGGGAATGGTGGAAGCTCCTCATCTTCCTCCTCCTCCTCCTCCTCCTCCTCTTCCTCTATTTTCTACCGCCTTAGGCCTGACGGTGACGCTGCCGGTTTTGGCATTATGCCAGATAGTGGTTGGCTGTTTGTTCGTAGCTCTCTGGACCGAGAGGTCAAAGACATGTACCTGCTGACCGTCCTGGCCACCTCAGGCCCAGGTGGGGTGGGGAGAACTGGCAGTGCCACAGTCAGGGTGACGGTAACCGATGAGAATGACAATTCCCCAAGACTGAGCCAGGAGAGGGTGTTCCTAGCTGTCAGAGAGAACCTGCTCGCAGGGACGGGCTTTGGAAGGGTGTCTGCAACGGACAGAGATGCAGGACTAAATGCTCGACTCACCTACAGGCTGCTGCACACCAACAGACACTTTCAGATCAACTCACAAACAGGTGAAGATACACACCATGACTTAGTTTTTGTATTTGAATTTAAGAATAGTAATAGTAACACTCGAAGCCGCTTATTGTAATTGGGTTACACTGGCTGAAATGTAGTTACCCTATAAGCAGCGCTAATACCAGCATGATTTCCCTTGAGAAAATAATGATTCGCTGTTAGTCAAATCAATTAAACGGCAATTATTCCCTAACTATTGCAAGTAATGCACACTAAGGCCTTAGCGTGCATTACTTGCAATAGTTAGGGAATCAATGCCGTTTAATTGATTGATTTTCTTTTTCTTTAGGTGAGATCAGCACCCGCCTTGCCCTGGACAGAGAGCAGCAGTCCAGCTACCAGCTAGTTGTGGTGGTACAGGACGGGGGTACGCCTCCTCGCAGCGCCACCGGCACTGCTCATATAACTGTGCTGGATGAAAACGACCATGCCCCTAGTTTCACTCATGCCAGGCCGGATAGGGAGCTGCTCCATCAGGTGAGAATGAAGGCAGATTAGATAGATCTGTTTAGGACAGAAAAAGATCAACCCTATACTTCCCTTTCATACCTTAACAATCATAATACTACAAAGGAAACAAAGACACAGTAAGACAAAGGTACAGTAAGGAATAGGAATAAACATTATAGGAAGATAATGTACATAGAAAAGGCATAGTATGTTGGAGAAAGACATTCATGTGAATAACAATCCTTCTGCATTGTAGGTGATGGAGGGGCTTCCATCTGGGACTGTCCTAGGGACAGTGATGGCTAAAGACCCAGATGAGGGAGAAAATGGGACCGTATACTACTCTTTATCAGGTGAGTGTCACTTCCCTCTACATTCAGATTGTTTTTCTTATCATTACCTTAACTTTGAGCTGATATCCATATATGTTGCATCATCTGAAGGCTCCAGAGCAGAGCGTTTCTCCCTTAACCCGATCAGTGGCGAGCTGAGAACCGCTTCCCCTCTGAGATGGGCCGAACGAGCCGAGTACGCTCTCACTGTGACTGCTGCTGACCACGGGACACCAGGCCTCAGCTCCACCTGCCAGCTACGAATACAGGTAAACACGATCTGTACATTTTTATTTTCTCATCCATCGTCCAGTTGCATGCAGCACCTACACATTTGTTGTGTGTGTCACATTGGAAACACAGGCCAATCTGGTGCCCAAATGTAACATCTACATCTACATTACCTCAGTCCTTTTGCATTCCTCACTGCGAGTAATTTACTCAAACTGTGCACAAAGTGAACAGTATAACTGTCAAAGAAATTAGAAAAGGAAATAAATATGAGAAGGAGCGAAACTGATCCTGTGCCTGTACAAACAAAAGCATCTATCCAATCTAGTGTGTTTCCTGCTCCAAAGGTTAGTGGGGTAACCAAAACCCAAGGTGAGAAACCCAGAGCTGCAGGAGGGAGCTGGTCTGGACTGAGTTATTGTTCTGAGCTTTCTGTACGAGGGTCAATCCTGCGTATCAACATACAATATCAGGAATTCAACAGCAGGAAAAAAAAGGCCGACCACAGAGGCATTTAGTCAGAAAAGGGTGGTGGTTTGCTTTGACTCTGGGGCATTGAGCTCAGTGTTTTTATGTGATGTGATTTCAGAAAGGAAAAGGATGCTAATTACAGTGGGAGTGCTTGCCTTAGATTTCGCCTGCGCCCTGCTTGTGTGACACTGAGATTAGACAGAGGGGAAACAGGCACCTTGGAATCAAATGCTCCCAGATGAGATTTGATGAGAGCCAGCTGCATCAAAGCACACAGAGAGAAATGGAATACACCACTGTACAGTAGCAGGCAGTGATACATGCATGCACACAGACACACTGACAGTAACGACACATTCAAATACTCTCATGAGGTAACATTTCCAGATAGTGATTTTGAGATAACATTTCACATAGCTGTGGGTAAATTCACACAGGGATATTGCTGTGCACCACAAGTAGTACACACTAGCTAGCTTGCGTGTGTACTGTAGAGTAGGCATTAGGGAACACTAAGGAAAAGTACAAATAGTACATTACAGTTGCTGGTGATGTGTGTAGTAAAGCATCTGTTTCAAGATAATTGAAACACTTCAAGTTCAATAATATCAAGACCCCTAGCTGTATGCCTATGTTCAAAAATTTGTAGCTAGCACATCTTAATTAAATGCAATCAATCGTTGCTGAATTCCACTTGTATTTCAAAACTGCCCCATTTTGTTTCATGGTGGGCTGTGATTGACTTGCTGCACAACTGCAATGAAACACAGAAGCAAGAAAGAGGTCTTTTTTAATAGTCAATAGTCAATAACAGTTGGCCCTTTGACATGTGGTTTGTAGGACATTTTAGCTGAAAATATCTGCACATAGCTTTTTAGTCAGCATGTGAGGCTAAATTATGCACTTTATCCACATCACGTCCCCCATCTTCTAGGTTTAACCTTGCTATTTATGTTCTATAAAGACACCAGAAAGATGCAATACATTGCAATAGATCTTGGTAACAAAAGCAAGGGTATGGTGTGTGTGTGTGTGTGTGTGTGTGTGTATTTTTTGATGATGAAACCAGAGATTGTTCAAATCTGCTTATGTTTGCTGTATTCAGTGCTCTTTGATCTGTCCCAGAATGAAATTGAACCCTTAGGCTGTTGCTCAGAGGCTGCACTTAGTGCTCTGCATTATTTTAAACTGGAATATTTACAGTTTTCCCTTGCAATACACCCTTCATTATTTTGTCACAGGTCACAAACCCTGACTCTCATCTTGAGGACAGAATGCCGCAGTGTCGATATATTTACTGGAAGGATTGTACATAATGTCTTCATGCACAATGAGAATGCCTGTGAGGGTTATTATAGTAATAGCAACAAAACAGAAACAGATTACAGCCCAAGGCTATGTTTAGGGATGGACTAGGGTGAGATCCATATAGCTTCATTGTCTGCAGAATACCAAAGGAAATCACATCCAGTAACATGCACAGCACTCGCCTTGACACTTTTCTTCTTGACTTTGTTGAAATAATAGCATATTTAAATGTTTTTTTCACTCTGTTTTGGGATAGATACGTGGATGATTAAAGAAAAGAATTTTAAAGTGATTACATGCATGACACAATCTGAATTATGATTATATGAAGAAATGCTGAGATTTAAATGAGCCTGTCTGACCCTAGTTTACTTTCCTCCAGGTTCTCAGCTCCTCCAGGTCCAACCCCAAGCCCAACATGCTCTCCATGACCCTGAACGCAGTCGAAGGAGCTGCTCCGGGCTCCATCATTGGCTCTATGCGCCCACATGATCAGCATGAGTCTAATGTGTTGGAAGGCCAGGTGACCTACCTGGTAGTGGGGGGGACAGACCAAGATGGGACTTTCATGGTGGACCGTTTAAAGGGCGACGTGTACCTGGTGCGCGAGCTGGACTACGAGAAGGGGTCGAGGTACAGGCTGCACATCGAGGTGTCTGACTTCTCTCAGGCGTTTCCCAGCAGCCACCTGGTGCAGCTGGATATCAACGTGCAGGACAGAAATGACCATGCTCCCCAGTTCACAGAAGACCCAGTTACCATTGTGATCCCAGAGAACATAGAGACAGGGGCTTCCATATATACTTTCCAGGCTGTGGATCAGGTAGGAAACAGAATATATGTCCTCCTTAAGAAAAGGTGTAATGTTAACCAGTGATTGGTAACTCAAGGTCCACTTACAAGTTCTGTAATTCATCTGTTTTCTTTTTTATAGGATGGCAGTGGACCCAACAGTGAGCTGCGTTACTCCATCGAGCACTACTGGCCCGACACGCCTGACCTCCTGATCCTTGATCCCTCCAGCGGAGTCCTGACTCTGGGGCAGAAGTTAGATCGTGAATCAACACCATCCCTCTACCTTGTGGTGCGGGCAACAGATCAGGTAGCGGATCCTTCTCGGAGGCTCTGGGGTTCGGTCACTGCCCGACTGTTTGTGACGGACGAAAACGACAACACTCCGGTCTTCAGCTCTCCGTCTGCAGTTAGCGTCATGGAGGATCAGCCTGTAGGGTGAGTGGCATGTCTAACTGTATTCTGTTTTTGGTGCTTTATTAATGCAGATTTCTGTCATTGAAGAAGAACATCTACGAATCCTGTTAAACAAATTGTCGAATGCATTTACTTTCATGGCCTCAAGCTTGAAAGTGGTTGTTCTAATCTGAAATTTGTTTTGTATCTTTATTGACAGGTTTGTGATTTTGTATGTGATGGCTCGAGATGAAGATGAAGGAGAAAATGGCAGAGTGTCTTACAGAATCCAGGCAGGCAACAGCGCTGGCCGCTTCAGTATAAACCCCAACACTGGTAAGCGTGAGACACAACATCTAAAAACATCGTAAAGTTCCAATAATATAACAGGGCCTGTGGAGACTGGGGATTTCCCATAAACACTTCATTCACACTCCATCAATGGATGATTAGGGTAAAATTCCCCACATCATCTTGTGCATTTATGATCTTGCTTTGAATGATTTAATACAACGGGGGTAGTATGTGGCCCTTTTCTGCCGGTTTCATGATTGATAGATAATCAGTATCCCACCCGTGGAAGCCCCTTGGATGAACAAAACTTTCCACAAGATCGTAATTACCCACTCAAGTGCTATGTCTACAGGGTCTCAACTGCTAAAACAATCATAACACTCTTTACTAGATGATCTTTCAATGCCTCAGAGCAATATTTCACTTGAATAATGCTTCAGTGTTTTTTTCTTGACAGATTTTGTCATGGGAACCGATCTTAATTTGTGTTAGGGACGTGGACACCCTTTGATATCTTATATATGTTTTACAGTATGTGTATTCTCTTCATCATCGGAGCTGGGTGGTGTGGCCGGATTAAGAACCATAAGACAGATACTTAATGCAGCTTCCAGATGGAAGAAAGTCTTTACTTCATTACTGTCAAGTGTCTGGTGCATTAGCAGGGGTTGATTTCACTTCTGGTTTGTTTGACTGTGTGGTGTTAAGCATATGGTTAATAATAGCTATAAAAGCAGATTACCATTGGTTTGAGAGAACATTTAGCAACCTTCCTGGCTAATGTGAGGGTATCATTAGCATAAGTATTGCTTATACATTTAATATCTGCTCTGCCAATATGAACTTTCTGTTATTTCACATTACAGCTACTTCACTGATAGTTGTATAATCACTTAAAGGCTAATGTGTCTTATATGTCCCTTCATTTCTTCACAGTAGCTTCAAAATTAGATGGAAGATTTTATTCATATTTGAACATATATCTCTATTTCTGTTTGTTCCGTCATTAAAGCTATGTCAGACTCACAGTATATAAGTAAACTAATCAAATAAGACACATGTTTTATGGCTGCAGCACTGCATTAAATAAACAAATCTGTCTTTCCCTGAAATTCAGTAGGACATATTTTGTATCTTCGGAAACCTTGAAATCTTTGGTAGAACTAAAATATAGTTTCATGTGAGTTTGGGTTTGAACAAAGCTAATCCAGACAGGGTCAGAACACCTATATCATATGGTTCGTACTGTATCAGTAACACTAAATTGGCTACAGAAGAGAATGAAACAATAAATGTTTTGCATCTGTTTGTGTTTGGATGAAGCATCGGAGCTAGCAAAAACCCTGCAAGAACATCAGAGCCTCAGCTTTAGAGAACAGGCATCGCATGCCAGCTAAACTTGTACACTCCTGTGAATAGTACACACACACACACACACACACACACACACACACACACACACATGCACACATTTCATATTTCTTCTCACTTTGACTGACCCTACTTGTAGTCGGGGTGCTGACAGGGGTTTGGGGTGTAGACATGAAAGGTAGGAGAGTAAATGAAGCCAGAGTCTGAAGTGGTGGTCTTATTCACAGACTCTATCTGAACCAGCTCAATTTACATAAAACACACACATATACACACCAACTAATGCCTTACAGATTTAAAGGCGAACAGATACTGTAATGTTGTACAGAGAAGAAATACACACTATACAGAAGAAATAATAACCTAATTGCAGGGGAGGTCATAGGTTGAGCTGGCAACTATGTAGTTGTAGTCTGGACTCTTTGTGTATTTGCCTGCATGCCAGCACAAACAATAATCCTACATGTTTACTGATAGAGCTCTGATTCACATTTGAATACATGTGCAAAGTGCCAGAATTGAATAGCTTGGCCATGGTCTCTCACTTACTGTGGAAAGTCTCATAAAGCAAAGTTGTAAAGGTGTTGTTTTTACTGGTCCTTCTAGGCATGCAAATCCTCTCTCAGGTACACAAAATGATATGCTCACAAAAAATTGCCAAACACACACTCAGACACAAACACACCAACACACACATTTCAAAAAAATCCAAATTAATATGCATTTTAAGTGAAATAATCCAGGAGAGGTGGTTTTAGAATGTTCTCCCTTTTTTCTCTTGTAGGCTCTCTCTCCATCCTTAAAGCACTAGACCGGGAAGAGCAGGACATCTTCAATCTGACCATTGTAGCAGAGGATCATGGGATACCTCAGCTTTCCACTTCTCAGGTGCTGTGTGTGCAGGTGATCGATGTGAACGATGAAGCTCCGTTGTTCCAGCGAGCAGAATTTGAAGCCCAGGTGATGGAAAACCAAGGACCAGGAACAACTGTACTGACAGTTACTGCCACCGACCGGGACCAAGGTTGGTTTAATTGTGTTATTTAAATACTGTAATGTCAGGATGCTTGAAATGGTGAGATACAGTACTTTAGGAAGAAAAATAATATTATTAGGATTTACAAAGACTTTCAAAACTTTAAAAAAAGACTTTTTATGGTACCAAATATGGTCCTTCTAGTTCAGGAAAAACAGGTTGTACACATATGTTCCACAGATTGATAATTCCACAAAGTAATAGTAGATTATATATGATCCCGCACAGGAACACATTTGTGTCTTTTGGTCTGTCAGAAGTATGGATGAAGTCCAGGAAGGATGAAGTTAGGATGAAGTCAAGATTATAGAGCATCAAAAGAAAGAGAGGTTCCAAAATTCACTATAAAAAGGAACAGTTGATATACAGTACATATGGCTTCAGTAGGAAGGCCAGAAAACGAAACAGTAGAGACAGATAAATGGTTTTGAGAAACCAAATCACTTTAAACCAAACCACAAGCTCATGCTAATGAAAATGTGTGGTTACAGCCATCGACTAAAGCCTCATATTTCTGGAGCTTTCATTTGGACTTGCTAGCGGCTCTGTGCATATTGGATTAATTAATAGCACTGCCTTTATTGCCAGTTTCGTAGTGTGCTGTGTAGTGTGTCTGTTTTCTTTTTATTCGTGTCTGACTTGTTTCGATGCAGGTTCTAATGGCCAAGTGACGTATGGAGGTGTGACAGAGGAAGGCTTCATCATCAACCCTGTGACAGGAGTCATCACAACCACGAAGGAACTGGACACAGAGCTACAGGATCACTACACACTCACGGGTATGACTACGTTCATCGTCTTCTTCATCGTCGATCTGTTATATACTAATGGAGCTCAAGCTCATTTATTCCCCACAGAACACCTCAAGTACGTTGGTTTAAAATGTTGTATGGGATCCAACATCTCATCAGCTAAACTATTTTCATCTCTTCGTAGTGTATGCCAGGGATGGAGGGCTGCCTCCTAACTTTGCCAAGACTGTAGTCCGCGTGGAGGTGCAGGATGTGAATGACAACGCTCCGGTCTTTGCGATGCAATGGTACCGAGTGGAGGTGCCAGAGAACCAGGCCCCTGTAGAGCTTTGCTTCCTCAAGGCCACAGACCCTGACTCAGGTCCTGGTGGAGAGCTGGAGTACAGGATCACTGGTGAGAAACTGTGTTGTGTGTCTAACCCAAGTATTTAATTAGAATGGATTTAAAGAGCGATTTAGTTCACCACAATTGCTGTAATTGTTGTTTGAGGGTGTGTCGAATGTGGAAATAACAATATCCTGGGAGAGACCATGAATTGTTGTCATTTCTGGTGTTTTTCAGGTTTTAAATGGTCCAGTATCAAATTTACGGATTGACAGATTATTACAACTGGAACTGTGTATATGTGATTATTGCAGTTAAATCACACTTGTATTAACCATCAGGTTTGCTTGGACCATTTCTGGTGATATCTGAAGTTGTACTGACAGTGTGGAGGAATAGATTTGGTCTAGTAGAGGCCATGCAAGATTTGGACGAATGCAGTGCTCTTTTCTTCCCATATGAAAGATCAGATCTGCATACTAGCTACCCTAGACCCGCTTCTGACATTCTCGTGTATCTTATTTCAAATATAGTACATTCCATATACCTGTCTGGAGCAAATTCCAACTTAGACTTAAGTGCAGAGTTGGCACAGATGCTCAGTCCACAGAAATCGTAGGATTTTTGAAAGATGTTTCTTTCTTCTGCCTTGTGAATTCTTCATCCAGCTGGGGACCCTGATGGAGATTTCCACCTCCACGCCAGCACGGGAGCTCTATCCACGTCACGCGGCCTAGACAGGGAGATGAGGGCTGAATATACTCTGGAGGTGGTGGCTACAGACCGAGGCAGCCCTGCTTTCAGCACTACTGTCACAGTGGAAGTCAAAGTGCTCGATGTCAATGACAACAGCCCTGTCTTCAGCAGAGGTAGCTTTTCTGTGGAGGTGTCAGAGGATGCCGCAGAGGGGTCCAAAGTTCTGCAGGTAATTAGAAAATGGCAATTTGGATGATGCTTTGTTCAAACATTTAACTGGCATGCTGTATATCTCTCATTATATGGCAACAGTACTCATTTAATCCTAAACATGTATTTTATCTATGTCCAGGTGTCAGCCACAGATGCTGATGACGACCTGAACGGTAAGGTTCTGTACTTCCTTAGCCGAGAGGTGCATGGAGCGTTCAGTGTGGATCAGAGCACTGGTGCTATCACCACATCAGCACCTCTGGACCGGGAAAAAAGAGCGTCATACAGCTTCCAGGTGTTTGCTGTTGATCTTTCACCTGCTGAACCCAGGAACACCTCTGCTCAGGTAAATAAAGAGTTAGATGTTGAAGATGTTCAGTTGACTCATTGTTGAAAAAGGTTTTGAATTTATGATTCACATGATATTTGGTATCCCAGATTTTGGAGTAGTTTTAATGCTCATTACACTAGCAGTACATGTTGCGCTTACCCCACATGTGAACTCATCCTTCTAGGTGACAGTCACTATCCTAGATGTCAACGACAACACACCCTTCTTCATCCAGGATCCGCTGGTCATCGAAGTGTCTAGCATGCGTTCACAGCGGGTTCTAGCCACCATGAAGGCAGAGGATAAAGACTTTGGAGCCAATGGTTCTGTGTTTTACCGTTTTGCCATGCCAGTCAAGGGCTTCAGCATCAACTCCCTGACTGGGGAGATCCAGGCCACTGAGCCACTGGGGGATCTGACCCAGGCTCAGAGGACCCTGATAGTGGAGGCCATGGACCAGGGAAGTCCAGCTCAGTCTGCACAGGGAGTGGTGGTGATTTATGTAAAGGAGGTGGAGTACAGCGGCATCCGCTTCTCGAGGAATGCCAGAGACGTCAGCCTACAGGAGAATGCTAAACAAGGTCTGACATTAATACTGTATTATTAGGGATTAGGATAATCATCTCAGTCAATTTGTCCCCCTTTACCCTTTTAAGATCTCTCTACTGTCACAGTTAAGGAATATTTTCTCTGCTATACTTCAAAAATACAGGCACAGCTGTGGCTCAGGCTCAGGCTCAACACCCGGATGGCACACATAAGGGTATCAGCTACAGCCTCTTCAGTGGGAACAGAAAGCAGGCCTTTAGCATCAGCTCTGCAACAGGTGAAACTCACAATAAAACACAATCATCGTTATTATGTCCTATAGATGTTAAGGAGATATGGATCCATTTAATCTGTCATTTGATGATTTTCCTGAGCCTCATTTTCCACTCAAATCTCCAGGTGAAATCATGGTGCAGAGCTCCAAGGGGCTGGACTTTGAAGACAACCCCAGACTCCGTCTAGTTGTGAAGGCTGAAACGGTGTCCTCCACATCTTTCATGGCTATCAACTTGATCCTGCAGGATGTCAATGACAACCTTCCTCGCTTCCAGCTGCAGAATTATGTGGCCTACATGAGAGAAACACAGGGATATGAAATGCCAATCATACAGGTACTTTTAAATATTAAAAAAACTGCATAATAAATAATACGAAGACATAAACGTATTAGGTTCACTGGTGTTTTCCAAAGGGTCAAAATAAATTCTCATCATTCTCCCTTTTTCTTCCCTATCCTCCACCTTCTCCCAGGTGATGGCTGAGGATGTGGATCAGGGCCAAAATGGTCAGGTGACCTACTCCATCCAGTCGTCAGGCATGAGCGGCCTGTTCAAGATCGACCCGATGACAGGAAGCATCACCACAGCGGCCATCATGGACCGGGAGATCTTTACCCAGACCAAGTGAGAACATATCTGTGGTTGAATAACCTCACCAAGAACCATTTTATGTGCACATTTTGTAGATGGATATATATTTCACATGTAATAAATGTTTCAGCTGCTGCATGGCTTTGTACAGAAAAAGTCCATTATGTATACACACAGGTAAACATGCATAGAAGGAAAAAATTAGACGTAACACATCATGAATCATATTCACTCAGCTAGTTTGTGTTTATATAGCTGGTGGGGAGGTTGACATAGTCTGCTGAAGATATAGGCAAACCAATATCTGCATGCCAGATGTACCAAAGCTACAATTTCAAACTCTCTAAATCAACTCCGGTTTGCTGTAACACTTTCATAACTTTTTTAGTGTTGCTTTCATAACTCTTTTTTGTCATGGTGAATGTGTAACCAAAGTTGTGACGGCATCATTTTATGTTTCTTTTACATGTTCTCTATCATCACCAACATTAAAATTCCACTTTTAGGACTACACATGTAATAAGAAACAGACGACATGTTAGACAACCTCTTTTTTTCTGTCCACCCACAGGCTTATAGTTACAGCAACTGATAGAGGAAGTCCAAGATTGGCTGGTTCGGCGACATTAACAGTAATTATTGTTGACCAGAATGACAACAGTCCCACTATTCCCTTGCCCCAGGAAATCCGCATCCCAGAGAGTAAGTACTTTATTTGCAGGAATTTTGTTCTTTCTGGTTATGTATATCATGTAGACCAGTTTACAGCAAATATATTACATTTACAAAACAAATGTCAACAGACAAACCCTGTGCAGGTCTAAGGATGTGTAGTTGTGCATACTTGTATCCACAGGAAGTTAAATATGGCTAACACGTTTTTTGTTCAATCTTTTTCTCTATCTATCAGACATGTTGATTGGCACAGAGATCACTCTTGTGACGGGTAACGACGTCGACTCCAGTCCTGCCCTCTCCTACTCCTTGCAGCTGGACCCAACAGCCTTAGGCAAGTTTGGGATTCACCGCTACAGTGGAGGCGTATCACTCACTGCCCCTCTGGACTTTGAGGAGAAGACGTGGTACACACTGACCGTCAGAGCCACGGACAGCCAGCACCAAACTGAGGCTAACATTACAATACTGGTGGAGGATATTAATGACAATGCACCTGCATTCACCCATGATCTCTATCAGGTAGGGTGGCTCATAAATCATACTGATGTTCTTTTTTTTATGCAGGTATATTGATTACATTTATGGCACCAAAATAAATGTGTGTTGTATGAATGTGATGTGTCCATTGCATACTAATTGGTACCTAAAAAATGCACCAAACCACATGAATAAGTGTGTTTACATTTTGAAATACTTCACATAATAAAGTTTGATAGGGAATTAAATAGGGATAGGGAATTTCTTACTTCAGAAACAGTTTATCTCCAACAGACTACAGCAGAAGGAGAACATTGCACTTGTACACACACTGTAGAAAACACATGTACATTCCCAAGGTGCACACAGTGGGGTGATAAAAGTTTACTGCCTAATATTGACTGGGGAAAGTTTTCAGAGATCATGTATAATATTTACTTCTTTGTCTCAGGAAATGACCTCAACATTAGCACAAACTCAGGAAAAACAGGTTTTATATTATAAAATGCAATTTTCCCCTCTGTGAGTTTAGTGCCTGTTGACCGTTGCTAATTTTATTGCAGCATTTATGCAATCCGTTGTCTCCTTATTTGTTTCTTTTGCCCTGATGTTCAAATGTTGTTATTAATATCTCTGCACCCCAGGTAACTCTGCCTGAGCACACGCCACCAGGAAGTGTGGTTGTCACAGTAACAGCAACTGACAGGGACTCTGGTGAGAACGGAAAGATCACCTACAGAGTGACGTCATCAACCCAGGAGGGTTTCTACATCGACCCCAACAACGGTAGACACCCGTGGCTTCCTCCCTGATATAGTTTAGCTCCCTAAATAAGTTTCCACATTAAAAAGAAAGTAATATGTAATTCATTACATTTAAAAACTTCCCCAGCACAATGTTTGACTCCCTGTCATTGCTCTCTGTATCCAGGAACCCTGTTCATCAATCACAGAGCTGAATTTGACCCTGAACGTCAGTCAGTCAGTATTGTTATTGAAGCTCGTGATGGAGGTTCGCCTTCGCTCTCCTCCCTCACCACTGTCCAGGTCCAAATCTCTGACGTCAATGACAACGCTCCTGTGTTTCACCAATCAGAGTACAGGTCAGTCATTCATTCGATTCTGGATGTGTTATGGTGTAACCTCAACAGCTGTCCTCACATATGTAATGTCCTTCTGTCTGCAGGGCTACAGTTTCTGAGGACACCATCCCAGGGGCAACAGTTCTGACTTTTGAGGCCTTTGACAGCGACCTTTCTCGAGAAAACTGTGGCTTTGACTTTGCTATTGCCAACGGGAATGAAGGAAATTCATTCCAGATTGAAAGCAGTGTGCGGTTCCTGGAGGGGCGGGGCTTTCAGACAGTTGGGACTCTGCTGTTGGCTGAGGGGCTTGACTTCGAAACCAAGCCACTTTACAACCTCACTGTGGTGGTGTCAGACCGTGGTGTGCCCCAGAGGAGCTCTAGTGTTGCTGCAGTGATAACCATTGGTGATGTGAATGATAACCCTCCAGTGTTCAGCAGAGCAGAATATACTGTGTCTCTGAGTGAGGGAGCTGCCGCTGGGACTGAGATCATACGACTGACTGCTACAGGTGGGCAAAAGTCTTCTCTTTTTTTCCAGTTATTTCTCATTCTCTCTCCCTTTTTCACTATTCCTCTCTTTCTTTGTCTCCCAATTAATTTGTTGTGCTCTGTTGTTGTCCTTCTGCCAGACTCAGACTCAACTCCCAATGCTGAGGTCCAGTATATGATCAGCTCTGGCGATGAGGTGAACTTGTTTACCATGGACCAGTGGACTGGAGCCTTGCGGCTTCAGCGAGCCCTCGACCGTGAGCACCAGTCCACACATGTTGTCATCATCCAGGCCACAGATGGACAAGGTCATTTTGCACTTGCTCCAGTCATTGTTGAGGTCAAAGATATAAATGACAATCATCCGTTCTTCCCTGTGGAAGTCCTAACAGCCAGTATCAGGGAAAACCAACCAGCAAACTCAGTTGTGACTGTTCTACATGCCATAGACCATGACACAGGGGTTTTTGGACAACTGAAGTACTACATTGTGGAGCGGTCTGTGGCGGGAAAAGACAGCTTCACTGTGGACCACAACTCCGGAGAAATCAAAAGCAAAATTCCCTTTGACTTTGAGAAAGTCAACTCTTTTAACTTTGTAGCAGTGGCGGTAGATTCAGGAAACCACTCAGCCACTGTAACTGTTCAGGTGTTTGTTACAGGTGAGGATGAGTATGACCCACTTTTCACATCCTCGGATTTCTCCTTTGAAGTCCCAGAGGGAGCTAAGAAAGGCCAGAGCATTGGCCAGGTCCAGGCAAATGATGAGGATGGAGGGGTGGATGGTATTGTTCTCTATTCTCTTTCTACCAGCTCTCAGTACTTTGATGTAAACAAAACCACTGGGGTCATTTTCCTCAAGGTGGACGGTTCAGGCAGCAGTAGTAGCAGTGGCTCGGGCAAACGGGAAGCCAGGCTGATGGCCCTGGATGTGAGAGCTCACAGCCCTCTAGATGCATCTCGCACCACTACAGCCCAGATCTCCATTGATGTCTCAAACACCAACTTTGGCCTGGCCCCCGATGTCAACATCCTGCTGATTAGCATCATTGCTGTGTCTCTTGGTTTTATCATATTGCTTGTGGTCATGGCTGTGGTGGTGTTCCTTGTCAAGTCACGCAGGAGGAAGAAAGCCCAGGATGCAGGAAACAGAACTGTTGCGTCAGGAACTGCCCTGCAGAAATTGGACGATTGCAACTCAAGACCAGGAGGGGAGAGGATCTACCACCAGGCCTTGCCAGGCTATGCTGGAGATCAGAGTGTGGCTGGTAGTGGACCCTACACTAGAGGTGGCTCTTTGGATCCCTCTCACTCCAGTGGAAGAGGATCAGCTGAGGCAGCGGAGGATGATGAGATCAGGATGATAAATGAGTACCCCCGCGTCGCCTCCATCACCTCATCCATGCAGGAGCACATCTCTGCCAGAGGACCAGACTCTGGAATTCAGCAGGATGCTGACCAGCTCTCTGATATATCCTGTGAGCCTGCAGCATTGGAAGGCAGCACCTGGTTCAAAGGAAAGAAACTGGGAGGCAGTCTCAGTGGGACCTTGCTCTCTGGCCAACTCCCAGTCTATAGGGACGAGGGAGGAGGGTACCTGGGAGTAGGTCGCGGCCTCAACATTTCCCTCCCGAAGGATTACGCCTTCCCTGAGGACGGTAAACCTTCAGTTGATGGTTCCCTCACAGCTATCGTTGCCAGTGATGAAGAGCTCCGCGGAAGCTATAACTGGGATTACCTACTCAACTGGTGCCCTCAGTTCCAGCCTCTGGCTAATGTCTTCACAGAGATTGCCAGGCTGAAAGATGAAACTGCCCAGCAGAGTCAGAACCCTCGCCAACCCTTCCAGCCCAAGCACAAAATGGATCCCAAACCTAGAATTGACCCTCCGCCACTCATCACATCAGTGGCCCATCCAGGGGCCATGTCAGTTCCCCCCAAGGTCCCTGTGATTGGACGGACATTCCCCCACTTGGCTTCACTCCGCAGGTCCCCTATCAGTCACGAGGGATCTATTTCATCAGCAGCAATGTCCCCCAGCTTCTCCCCTTCACTGTCCCCTCTGGCAGCTAGATCTCCAGCTGTTTCTCCCTTTGGAGTCAATCAAGGGCCCTCAACATCCATGATCAGCACCAGGGAGCCCTCACTGGACCAGAGTCCGGTTCGCGAAATGAGAATATGATGTCTCTAAAACTATTTAAGTAAAAACTTTCAGACAGTGATGGACAAAGCATGATGCAGCATACTTTTGGCTGTTCTTTTTCATGGAACAAAAGAAAGCAAGTGGAGACGTCAGTTGTACTGTCATTTTCAGAAACTATTGTTTTCATCATGAGAATGAAGGTTTAACAAATGTCCAGATTATGACACTTGTTTCAAGTGTCTGAACATATGACTCTTGGACAATAAACACACCAACACAAACATACTTAACCTTCTCCTGGTAGAAAATGTGCATTATTTGAAGTACTTCCATTGGTCTGCAGTGTTACAGAAATACACAAAAGTGGAACATGTGCCTGGGTTGACAGGACCAGCCCACCCATCCATGTCAACAGTGACGCAGGTCTGCTTGAACTGATCAGGGTTAAGACGTAAACTGACCTCATCATGGGTCATGCCCTGCAGTCAGAGATCCCTTAGTGTGTAGATAGATAGATAGATAGATGTGTAGTGTTTCATGTTACCTCACTGGCTGGCCAGAGAGCTAAGGACCTTGTTCCTCTCTTTGTGTCCGTGGACCTTTTTACACTCCAGTATTAAACTCATCTAGTGGCTGCTTTAAAAATGGCCTCTGGACATATGTGTGAATCCCATGGACAGACATATGGTGTGAATTCTCAAAGACATTGATTCACTAACTGGCAATGCATCACACAGTGGAACAGCAATGATGATTATTGTTTTTCTCACCAATTCAGATGGCAGTTCTTTTTTTTTTGTTCCAATTTGATTTTTTTAAATATATTTTTATATAAAATTATGATTTCAGATCCAGAAATGCCATTATTTCACATGGAGGGGTTATTGTTTTTGTGTATTTGCATATATGTATATTTGTATGTATGCAGGCTACGCTATGTACTGTAGTGTCTGATATGGTTTTAGAGACTCTTGTGACAGTTCTGATGTGAGTGAGAGGGAAACGTGTTGTGTTTTTAGCATTATTTATATGAAAATAGGACTTGCCACATTTTGACAGTAGGAAACCAAGCACAGCTTAGTGCTGTGTTGTTACCTTAAGCATTTTTTTTGTCAGATTGTAGATCATGCCAAATCCAAAACAGCAACTGGATGAAAATATGTTATCAATCTAAATGCCTGCTTCTCCAGCAGTTCAGCACTCTATTGTTGCATGCAGTTATGCACAACAGCACATTCCCATTGTTATTCAGGGACAACTCAATTTGCCCATCACCTCTGTGTCTTTGACAGAAAGTGCTTCCTAAAGTCAATTACATCAGTCATTAACTTAAATGCATTTTACTGTGAAGTTGTTCATCTCAGCACAACAGAAATAACATGCAATGTATATGCTAAGATTCTCATAGGAAAATGGCATGACTTGGAGAAATGTAGCACATGAGCCAGACAAGTGGGAGGCAAATGCCTGAATGCATGAGCCCAGATGAATGTACAAGGATTTAGCAACCAGTGCAGTATTTATTTTCCACGTTAACTCTCAGTTCTGTGCATTTTATTGCTATGATTCACTCATCTAGATTGACACCAACATGATGAGGTGTTGTCTGTTTCCATGGGTTTAACTCATCATCTGCTTCTTCTTTCTTTTCTCTCATTGTTCAGATCCAGTGTTAGCGATCTGCTAGCATAGCATGAGGCAAAAGGCTTTAAGTGTGTTTTTGTCATACTTCCATGTGAATTTATCCTTCTGGCCTGTTTTTTTTGGGGGGGGGTAATTGCAGCGATCTTGATGTCTTTTTGTTATCAAAAGATGGCTTCTACCTCTGATCTTTGTTCAACATAACCCTACAAATCGCCTCATGCTAAGCTGGCACTGGTTCAGCAAAAAGCCACACATGCCATGATCCTAACTCTAGCACAACATGTTCTTGAATAATCATGCTGTCTCAGAAACATTTCTGTATTGGAGGACCTCCATCCATCGAGTTCAGTTTGAGATGACTGCCAGTGACTGATCAGCGGAGCAATGGCAGAAAAGAAAGAGCTGTCTCTGTATTTAAAGCAAATAATAAATTCCTACTGATCTCTTTTGACAACATTGAGTCAGAGTTAATCTTTTTTTTTTTTTTTTTTAGAATCAAAACCAAGGCTTTGAGGGAAGAACTGAAAATAATTTTAAGTTTACCAGTGTTGCAGTTATCTTAGCTGTGAATGGTAACTTTGAGGAGCTGGAGTTAACTTGAGCCATTTATGAGAGGGCTATTACTAAAGTGAGGGGAAGACTGGGCTTTGGGCAGAATCACAGCGGACCTTATGAGGGCAGTGGGCCAGTAGACAGTGACCTACTTCTAGTATGGTCACCATCTGGCTTTCAAGAACAGCAAATATTCACCTGAAGGTAAAACTGAACAGTAGCATGTCGTGCTGTACAGGCTAATACAGTATATTAGCATTATGATGTTATATATGTATATATTTTGCTTGGTTTGGTTAAATCCAAGGGATAACATAAAATACTGATTGATCCAAAAAGACTGACAAAAGAAAAAGAGAAGACACAACAAACAAAATCACATATTTGCAAACTAATGGCAAAATATTATAAAATATATATAAAGTATATATATATCCGCTATATATATATCCGCTATATATACAGTATATATATATATGACAAAAATCTATTTGATGACTTATGATGCACATTACAGAATGACACCAAATAGATTATCTGCACTTTGAACCCCTGACTTGACGACATGTGTACATCCTGAATGTTTACCACCAACACTCACTTATTTTTATTCCTTACTAGTGTCTAGGATAATAGGATGCCGTGGGAAAAGTATTTTTTAATCACAAGACACAGTAAAGGTTAGCCTTTAGAGGTATCGGAGAAACCTGAGATCCAGCCAAGATCCAGTCAACAGTGGATTCAGTTCTTCCAGCTCATATAAAGGCATATAATGTTGATGTAGCTGAATAATTGAAAAATGTTTATTTCATATGGAGCACAGACATGTTTGCATAGCTGCTGGGGATTTCTGCCTCATTTGGTCATCATGAAAGAGCCAGAGACAGAAGCTCCTGTGGTACCAGTGACACATGCACAAGACGTCATGTGAAATGAGAGGTGATGACAAATTGCACATTTGAAATACTAACTATATTCGAATGTTGATTGTGCTATTTATATAGTGAACAATCTTACATCTGTAGTCAGCTGAGGTTTAATTGTACGCTTCACAGGATGAAGAACATATTAACTAAAAAAAAAAAAGGTCTTGCCTGCCAAAAAAAAAGAAACAAAAAAGCTTGCTACCTTCACTTACACACTCACCTCAACACACAGCTGTGTTTACTGCCTGCTGTCCCAAGACTGCTTTTGCTGCATACTCCTTCACTAACCCCACACAATTCCAAATAATCACACGCACACACACACACACACACACACACACACACACACACACACACACACACACACACACACACACACTAGAGACTACTACACAGTGACATACTCATTCTGTGGCCCACAACAATCTCCCCATCTGATATTGGCCCAGATCCATCTCCTGCAGGCACATATTTGGCAGGTTATTTAGTCAAATCTGGTAAAAATTTGTCTAGAGCAGAAGTCTATCCCCTGGAGATGTAGGTCAAATATAAAATTGTTTGTACACTATGAAATTGTGTGTGTGTGTGTGTGTGTGTGTGTGTGTGTGTGTGTGTGTGTGTGTGTGTGTGTGTGTGTGTGTGTGTGTGTGTGTGTGTGTGTGTGTGTGTGTGTGTGTGTGTGTGTGTGATTTTAAAGTATTGTAATGTTAATCTGTGAGACAGTGGTAGGTAATGGAAATACACAATACAGGACCATGATACTGAAAACCTGTTGAACCCTTGAAATGAACGTGTTGTCAATGAAAAGATGAATTTATTAAGACAAAAGGATGGACCCATACTCCCTATCCTTAACCTTTACTTTACCTTGGAAGAAGTTTTTTTTGTCAAACTTAAACTTATAGTTTCCTATTAAGTCATGAATAAATGATGAATTCAATTTCACCTACTTTAACTTCTAATGACATACAAAAGATTGGGAGATGGAGAGTACCACAAATACAGAATTCCAATGTAACCTTCAATAGTTAAGAAATCACTTTCACTAACTGCTCTTGGAATATGTTGAATTGTAAATGCCTGAAAAGTCATTGAAAGAGTTTGGAGCAGAGGTGAAGGCTTTGGAGAAATGCAAGTATGTACTTTTATAAATCGTATTCTCCACAAATGTCCCTCTTGGAAAAACATTTCAAGAAAACACACTGTTAAATACCATGTTTTCCTTCCAGTGGGTCTGGGTAATCTGCAGCTGCACTCTCTGGGAATCAAGCCTGTAAACATCATATTAGACTTGGCCCACGCTGTAGTTAGAGTCCAGGTGCTCTTTCATTCTGTCTTTGATCAGTTTAACTTTATTAAATGATGAATCAGTACATGCACATTAATGTGCAGCTACTAAAACACAAAGTATGCATGCAGCTTTTAAGTATGAATTATCGTGCACTGTATATTAAAGACAAATATTGATGCACCGCAGCAGTTAATACAGTGTTCATGAATGTAGGTCAGTGCAGTGAGAGAGAGGGGAAAAGCAGAACAGAAAGAGGAACAGCTCTGAAAGTTACAATCTTAATTGTAACTAACTGAACTTGATGCCGTTCAGGGACTTTCTTGAACTGCTGTCATTGAAAGCGTTCAGTAAGACATATTAATGAAAAACTGTTGGTAAAGTAAATGCCAAATGTGGCATCTGTGTAGCAATATTGTGTGAGTTTGATGTTATTATGAATAAGACTAAGAGCATCTGAAAGATATTAATAATTTTGTCTAGAGGATCGCATTCTTAATGTTTACATTTAATCAATCCGGATGAAATGAAAATTGAAAGACTTGTTAAGATTGTTTTTATTTTAGACCTTAAGATACTTCAATCAGCCATCCAAGATGGATGGTTGATCAATATAGTATTGTAACTTGATATGAATACATTTACATGCTTTAAACAGTAAATGGAAAAATTAGACAAATGAATTATGCTAATGGTAAGTTACACTGACTACAGCATTGAATTCTTCTTTTCACGTGGAGCTCAGTGCTTTCTCTTGCTTACCCATGGACTGTAATTCCCATACCTCAGTAGAAACTGACTAAATCTGGCATGCTTGAAGACATGGCAGCACTAAAACAGAATTGTTTTCCTTATTTCCTTATAACAGACAAATGCACATATTTGGTGACCAACTATTTCAGTTCACTAGTTTGCTTGTCACAAAGAGTAGTGTGCCTGTGAAAAGAGTTGTAGAATGTCTTCTGTGACTTATCTAAGACTGAAGGGACTTGAAACAAATCAGCATGTAGGAGGCAAGGAGGGTCTAATTCTGTTATGGGAAAATGTAGGATTATTGCTGCTCGACCCATAATGGGACTGAAAGTCAGGATATCTCGGCCTCTGCTACACAGATTTTTTTTACATGTCTTTTGTAAGTCCACCAAGTTTATTGAAGTGCAATATTAAACGTCAGAGTATCCCTTTAAAAGTATTTCCCAAAAATATATGGAATTTTACACAATCAAGAGATTGTCCTGATTTTGCATTTCACTTTATTTGAGTCAACAATGTGACATTCCCATGTAAGGTTAGATAAGAGTATCTCAATTCAATAATCTATTCATTGTGTCCTCTTCAACCAGAAATCTCTTTGAACAGATTCCCAGAGCAACAAACAGGACCTGTGGAAGTCGGCTAAGGCTACTTTTGCTCCAAGGTCAGGCGGGCCCCAGTGAATCTGTTCCCCCTCTCTGGTATTCCCTTACCCCAGGAAATTACCATGAACACATACATCCTTATACACTGACACTCAAAGACTCTTAGCAGTACCTCTGGTGCCAAGATCCAGTTTCATGCTGTTTATCAGTTGTTATCTCTGCTGGAGAAGGAACAGATTCTCACTGTTTTCATTGCTATGTTGTTCGGGAGATGCATGTACGTTGAGACGGTGTGATGTTGATGCCTTCTTGTTTGTGCTGTTTTTGCACATTGATACTGTCATGTGGTAAATGTCCACATATAAACTTTTAAGAAACAGCTTTGATATACAATTGATCAGCATGATCCAACTGGTTTTCAAAGTTGCAGCTGCAGTTTCAACCCACAGTACAAAGGTAAACTGTAAATTTACACAAAGTTAAGTTAATTTCGGCCTCCCTTTTGTGCTCTTCCACTTGTGTGACCAACAGCATTCATGGAGGAAAAACAGTCTCTGGGGCTCTTTGGCTCATAGCCTCTGAATTGCTATTTTTAGTGAGTTTTCACCTTTTTTGTGGTGTCAAGCTTAGAAAAAAGTGACAGGAGAAAGAAGCCAGCTGAGTCAGTGTGAGCCTGGCTCTCATTTGTGCTGACCTTGCTTTGCAGGACTCCCTCACTAGTGTCACTCACGCTTCACACTGCAGGAGGGAGCAGAGGGAGGTAGAGGGGAGAAGGGGAGAGCTTGTAAGAGGAAAACAAGTTATGGAACAATCAGATAATCAGATTCTCCGTTATAGAGCCAAAATAACAAACCAGTGTTTGAACTGTAGTACATTGTTAATTAGTGAGGAATTACAAGCATTGGAGATAATAATTCCATTGAGATGTTGGTGCCGTTTTAGCCTTTCTAATTGCCATTTTGACGTTTGTGTTTAATGCACATTGTTAGGACATTGTTTAAAAATAGCACCGTTAATCAAGTTTTTAAATGTTAAAAAAAATTGTTCTTTGGATTGCAGCACAGAGCAATCAGTCAGCAAAGCATGAATGTATAAAAAATACAACGCTCATTTCCCCACAGCTCCTGAATGTTTCCGTGTGAGAGTGTGCAGGTGTCAAATACTCTGGTGAGAGCCCAAACATTTCACTTTATGGTCAGTCAATCAATCTGTTGGCTTTTAGAAGGCTGGAAACACCGGCCCAGGCAAGACATGAAATATGAACTGCATAGAAATTGTTCCATGAACTCTTTACAAATGCACACATGTTTCTTTCATAGCAGCATCATTATCTTCATGTTGGAGTGTAAATATCAAGAATATATAAATTAACTTAAAAACAATGACAACCCTGCTAACATTTTGGCCAGTTTGTCTTCAGGTTGGGAAATGCTAAGTTTATATTTTCATTTGAAAGAGTAAGATTGATTTTCTCAGTATGCAGTAACCACCAATTTTCACATATATGCTATTGTATCTTCAGGGATACCTCGTTCTCTCTGGCAATTACTGCATGATGAAAAAGTCTTGAAGGAACTATGCGTGTATCCAACTAAATTTGTCCATCATTTCTTATACAAGATGACACGATAATTAGATTTGATTATACATGATTTGAAATAATGAACCTAAATAAATTATCAGCTAGCCTCTCTCTTAGCTTCCATGGTCTGCTGATAATCAGACATTTTATTTTTAATATTTGATTGCAGCTTTGCATTCATTTTGAAGTAGTGCCCTTTTTTTTTACTGGTAGAGATTTCCCAACTTATGTGCGATGTAAATTGACTGGCCACTGGAATAAGGTCAGTAACAAAAGCAGGTACAACACCAGACAGCAGAACCCCAAATAGATTAACCTTTTCACAACACAAGCCTGTGTTGTGGCCATCCACTGATTTTACTGATTGTGAAGAATGAAGTGCAGTAACCCATTTATTCATGAATGGGCCATTCAACCCTGCGCAGGTTGTGGTGTTGCAAGCCAACACATTATAGGGTGGAGTGCCTTTCTAGTTAGAAATTCTTTATTTGCATGAACTATGGGCCCCGGTAATTAAGACAGAGTTCAAAGGTTGTGTGGATGGCACCCAGTTGGAGAGTACAGAGGAAAGGGAGGGAAGCTGAGTGAACCATTGCCAGGATTATTCAATCTTCCCTGCTCTGCAAAAGTCCTAATGGACTCCATACCTCTTTCTGTTCACTCTCTTATGTTTCTCTCTCTCTCTCTCTCTCTCTCTCTCTCTCTCTCTATCTCTCTCTCTCTCTCTCTCTATATATATATATATATATATATATATATATTCCTACAGTAGGCGACTGCGGCAGGAGAGCTGGTTAGTCAGCCTGTTAGTAAGTGAGGATTCAATGTCAGCAGCAGCTTAGTCTGAGTTCACAACAAGGTTCGGAGTCCTGACATGCCTTTTTTCTTCATTTGATGTATCCTTCCATGTGTCGGTTATGAAACCTCACCATGTCTACATCTGATTCTCCTCTATCCATCCACTGCCACAACACCATCCTCTTTCAGCCTCAGTTCTTCGTTGCCCTCTTTGTTTGTGTCCAAGATGTGAGCCAAAGGTCTGACAGAGATACTGAACTTAAGAAAACACTCTCTGCCCTCAATCAGGCAGGTTAAACCAACACCAGGCTGTAATGAAAAAGAAACCGGACAACAAAACAACTTATTTTCAGTACTGCAAACACCAAGCCTTTAAAATGGGAAACTTGATTGTGGTGGAGGAGAAACATGTTTCACATTACAAGCCATTATGTTGATTTATGATTGATAGATTGATAGACTGCGAGTCAAGCTTTTTCTTGGATGGAAAAAAAATCTATAATGCTGCGCCGAGCGTTTTCAGCATTTTAAAACTCCACAGTTGCCCATTTATTTCCCCATGGCTCTGCATATCACGTGTACACCTGATGTTTTTTTCCACTGTGTGTGGAGCATATCCCAAAGCTCTGTAAGGAGATGTAGGTCACTGACCCCTCACTGTCAAGGAAACGTCAGCCATTATTCTCTGCAGGTTTTTCAAATAAAAACAATAACAGCAGGCTTTACTTGTGGGGTTACAACCAGCATTCCCTTCAGATTATTTGTCTGCTACCTGAACCTGTGCAAAAATCTCATGTGGAAATGGATTTAATGGTAGAGAAAATCAGTTAAGATGTGTAGTGTATTTTCATATAAAACTAAGAAAAGATCTCCGAGCCTTGCAAGCTTGTATTTAAGATGCTATATTATAAATCCTATTAATATTCAAATGGCATCTGCGACCATTTCTTCATTCACTCATCTTCATCATTATCAACATCCACAACGCTACACCTGATACGACAGATGTCCGATCTCAGAGCATGCACTTGGCCATACACAGTAAAACAATAGCAGAAAGGAGCTGCTTTCCAAAGTCACAGTGTTCTCCACAAGTTCCTTTATAATTAATTTCTCATTTCATTCTAAGCTCCCATGACTGTTATCTGACAAGATTTATTCAGAGAAACTCAAGCCTTGCATAATTAGTTTCCAGTAGTGAACCAGCTTAGAGTGATTTGTGGCAACTTGTGTTTACTCGGTTCTATTAGGATTCTTCTTTAATTATTTGATTTACCGTATTCACTGGCATTTGTAAATAGCTTCTGTCTTTTCAAATATGGCTTTTCTGGCATTTCTAAACATGGAGTGTGCCTGTCAGTCTGATACAAGTACAAGTACAGTGGTTTCATGGGTTGGCTTTTAGTGCATGTGCTCAGATACAGGAGCAGTCAAAAGTTAGATTAGCAGAGACACAGCCGGTACTTCACACTATAACCATCATATTTCGCAAATGGACCTTAACAGACCTTACAGTAATGGGCATTAGGCAGAGGAGCCCTTATACTTTTCTCAATTAGCTAGGACCAGCAGCTCCATAACTTGGTCTGTAGGTTGATCCACTAAAATTTCCCCACCCTTTGGCGGCCTCAGTTTTCACCCTAGGAGGCTGAAATTTGGCATGAAGATCAAGTGTTTGTGATGGTGTGCGTGTGTTTGTGTGTGTGTGTGTGTGTGTGTGTGTGTGTGTGTGTTACCCATGGCAACACAATCACCTAAGGGCTGATCAAATCTGCGAGGAGTACGAAGGGAGCAGCACACTGTCTCTCACACACACACACACACACACACACGCACAGGCGCAGGCACGCACACACGCACACACACACACACACACACACACACACACACTTAGAGATTACAACTGTCTCGACAAACTGCTGGAGTCACATCATTTGTCATGGTGCTAGATGGGCATCTCTTATCTCTCATTAATTTACAGAAAGATGTAATATTCAGAGAGTGTGTGTGTGTGTGTGTGTGTGTGTGTGTGTGTGTGTGTGTGTGTGTGTGTGTGTGTGTGTGTGTGTGTGTGTGTGTGTGTGTGTGTGCGCAGTGATTTGCCAGTGCAGGAATAGTAGTGTCATGTTCATAGAACGAAGGGAAAGCATGAAAAGGTTGATGTAACATATACAAGTTCAACATGTTTCTCATGCAACAAAATGAATAATATTTGTTTTGACACACTTTACAGATCAGAATGTCTTTCCAAACTTTATCTCCCTCACTCTGACTGAAAGAACTCTGAAAGAAAACTCTCAGCAAACCTCCTGTGGCTGAATGTAGAAGAACTGCTCCATCTCTCTGTCTTTAAGACGAACACGTCTTAGCTTCAGATGACTCTGCCCAAAGTGGAGAAGTAAAACAGGGAATTAGGAAGTATTTACAGTAAGAGGGAGATCAGTTGTATGGAGCTTTTTGGCCAAGACGAGACGCGGATCAGGCTTATCGTTGAGACAAGCCAACTGCTTGTCGTGTCAGCTTAAAGCATTGGACTGTTTAAGTACTTACGGCACAGAGAAATTTGCTCAACACTTTTGTTTAGATTAGGTTGGAGGGAAAATGTATTGCTAAGCAGCATGGCTTATATCTATATTATTTGCACTTAAATAAATTTACTCCTAGTGGTTTTTTTTGACAAACACACTTACAAGCAGCATCAAGGCAAGGCAGCTTTATTTGTATAGCACTTTTCAGCAACAGGGCAATTCAAAGTGCTTTACATGAAGACAATCAAAATACAATAATCAAAGTTACAGTGCAGTATAAGAAATTAAACATTAAAGAGCAGTTAAAAACAGTTATATAAAAGCAGATAAAATAAGCAACGAAAGTATAAGAAATGGATAGTCATTTAACAAAAGGCAACATCAAAAAGAAAGGTCTTCAGCCTTGATTTAAAAGAACTGAGAGTTGCGGCGGACCTGCAATTCTCTGGAAGTTGGTTCCAAATATGTGGAGCATAGAAACTAAATGCTGCTTCTCCCTGTTTAGTTCTGACCCTGGGCACAGAAAGCAGACCTGTCCCAGACGACCTGAGAGGTCTGGGTGGTTCGTAGTTGACTAGCAGGTCCGAAATGTATTTTGGACCTAGACCGTTTAATGATTTATAAACTAGCAAAAGTATTTTGAAATCAACTCATTGAGGCACAGGAAGCCAGTGTAACGACTTCAGAACTGGAGTGATGTGATCCACTTTCTTGGTCTTAGTCATGTTCCTTTTGCTCCTTTTGCTTTGCTTACTCCTCCTGAGTCGACAGCTGAGGAGACGAAGACTGATACGGTACGGCTGGCACTACAATATATGAGTAGTACATATTAATTTTGATTCTAAAATGTTATTTTTGTCAGCGGTTCAAATATTCTATCATTATTTATGTAGTTTATATATTGCACTATTCAAAACTGCATAGAATTGAAAGTGTGTAGATATCCTTATCATTAAAGAACATGTTTAAACTGGCAAATTACTCATTTGTAGTTGTATTACTTGACTTTAGTAGAATGGCTGGTCCACATCCAGTGACTAGGTGTGGTCATGATTCATAGACACTGAACCCAGGTTTGATCTAGTGAGTATATATCAAAGCACAACGTTTTATGAACAATGTCAATATGTCAATATTGTACTGATGCAGGTAAGACAGATGATACACCAAAATGTGGCACCACCTTTAAGAAAATCAGCAGGGAAACTGAGTGGTCCAAGGTGCTCATTATTTAATAAATCATTACTGTAAATGGCAGCTAAGTGTTCCTTTGAAAGGTCTGAGTCACTGCAGCTGCCAGTAGTAGTACTAGTAGCTGAGCCAGGATACTGTGGCCTCTGTGTTTGGTTATAACCCAGAGTCTCAGGGCTCCACATGTCTCCCAGGGTGTCTCTCACTGGCTGTTTCTGTGAAGAAAATAAGAAAAAGAGGACAATGTGTTTTGGCCCGCATGAGTTATGAAACCACATTTCTTCTCTCTCGCACGCAAAGGAGCTAAAGAAAGAGAGAGATTGCCGCACTGCAGGGATGTCAAATCATAAAAATTGACATTGGTTTCTGCTTTGCTACTTACAAAAATGCTGTTTTCTGGCTGATAAAAACCTGGATTACTTTTACAGATTTACAACAGCCTTAAGCTTGGCATGATACTTATTCCACAGCCATTTACGTGCTTGAAAGGTCAAAGGATCAGAAACCGGATTGTCCCAGTCGAAGTGGGTGGCATCGCTGCAGATAAAATAAGTCACATTTGATTAAGGTTGTTTTTTTTTGGTTTACTCTTATAATGAATGGTAGAACTCTGGAAGAATTGTTTTGTCTTCCAAACCGATGATAGCCGCAGACCACATAATAGAGATATCAGGCACGGTGAGCTGTGAATGATGAAGATGTATGGGTGCGCTGGGGATATCTTCGAGGTGTCCCCCATGGCTCCCACATTTCCTGTCATGTCCAGAAAGTAGACTCCCTCGGTTACCTCAGCATGAGAGTTCACTCTCATCACTGCCACCTCCATTACTGTGTCCCCTGCTGCTGCAGTAACTCCCTTTACCTCCCATCTCCCCAAACTCTTATAGAGATTTAGATAGATGTATCAGGGTAGTGCACCTTTCCAAAGCCCTTTTCTATCATACTTATATAGCACTGCCATTTTCAATTATATCTAGTGTGGAAAAACACAAGCTTAAACACTTGCTGATTGAGGAGTAACAAGTGCTGGCTGCGTATAGCGGCAGGGAAGGAGGGAAAAGATATAGCAAGACAAATAAAGGTATTTTTGCAGGTAACTGTTATTGTAACTGTACTTATGATGGTGTTTAGGTTCGTTATTATCTCCTTCTGATTCACTGCAGCCGATTCACCCCTTTTTTGTTTGTTAAGTGTTTACACAGTGGAACATGGTCAGTGCTTCAAGGTTTGTGTTTAATCGGTGTCAGTGTTAAAGATGGCTGCACTGCAACTTTTTCCCCTGGAATGACATGGGAGATCTGGACGTGGGCTTTGTTGGCTAAATCATTAATAATAAAGCATAAACATGATTTAGTGCCAGAGGAGTGGATACACAGTGCACAGTGGTCCATATTAAACCATTGTGTAGGTCATGCTGACATGGAGAAAATTGGAATTAATTTGCTCACTTGATAAACCAAATTCTTCCTAATACGGGAAACATCACTCTTGTGAAGCCCTCTTTTCCCCCTATCATGTTTATTTAAAGGCTTATTCAGAAAATGGATTCATGGTCACAGTCACAGATACATACAATCCTGACTGATATTGAAAAGGTATTTGTATTAGGATTAGGACTGTAAATACACAAATAACTTTTGAAAATTAAAATCGACAGAATTTGGTTTTTAACTACAGTAGGTAAAATGTGGTTTGTGTTCAGATTTGTCCAGACAATGTGGTAAGTTCTTGATATAATCATGAAAAAAAAGATCTGCTGCTGAGCTGAGAGGTCAGAGATTTGAATCTTAGGCTCTTGCAGGACAACACTTATGACCATGAATGGTGACCTGCTATATTCCACAGAAACATGAAGAAGCCAGATCTTGAAAATCAATTGTCATGGCCAAGTCAGGGCACCATCTGTCTTTTGTATGGTGCAGTGTTCCCAGCTCTAGAAGAACATCCAGCCTTGTGACATTCTTTCCAGCTCTCTCTGTTAAGCAGCAGTCAGAACACCAGCACTGTGGTTACTATTTTTCGACATTATCAGTAAATACAAAACACTATCTCCCCTCATATTTTTAGAAGAATTTTTGTTTTGGCTCTTTCACTCGCCTCTTAGCGCCGAACCTCAGTCCGCCTCTTTCTTTCGATTCTCTTGTCCTCTGCTGTGTGAGTCGTCCAGGTTGTAATGGATACGACTTGTGGTTGTACATTGTTCAGATGAACTGAATTCCTGGCAGCGTGGCATGTCACTCGGAGGAACAGTAAGATGTCAAGGCCAACGAGCCATGAATGAAGGAGGGAAAGAGAGAGGGGGAAGAAAATACCCAAGAGATTGTGTCTTGGAATAAGATGGATGAGGTGAGAATTTCCATTTCATTATAGAAGCTGTTCAGAACAAAAAAGTTTAGTTTTTTTCTACTGTTTCGACATAAAGAATTTTCTGCTTACTAAGAATTCTTTGTCTGCAGGAGGTGAACGTCTAAATGAGCAGCTGTTTCTCAACATCAGGCAATTCCAGCCTTTTAATCAACTGACACTGAGATGTACTGTATTCCTGAAAGTGATGACTATACTTTGAATAATACTCGCTTTCTGGCCGAAAGTGAGATGAGAGGATTGATTCCACACTCATATCTGTTCATTAAATATATTAGCTTAGCTTAGCATAGACACTGAAATAGCTAGCCCGGCTCTGTCCAAAGGTAACAAGTCTGCCTACCAGCACTGAAACTACTACTACTAAAAGATTTGAAGATACAAGTTGTATCTTGTTTGTTTAATCGGTACAAAAAAAGTGTAAAAATTACACGTTTTGGAAGGATTACAGTATGTGCAGAACTTTCACTCTGTACAGTATGACAATTACTAAGAAATAAAGGTGGTGTTTGCAAGGAATTGTAAGGATGTTTATCTACTGTTACCTATTTAGATATCCAAATTATGCTCTTCCCTATGCTAAGTATGCTTCTCTTAAACTACTGAACTAGTGCATCTTTTAAAATGGTAGAGTTGCAGCGAACAGCCAAAAATAAGGTTGGCATCACACAAATTCTGGCTCTTGACATTGAAAAAAGGTTGAGTGTGGAGGACAATGTAATCCTGGTGGCAGCAGACTCTCAGATTTGTGAAAAATGCATATCATGAGGTTGATGCTTGAACTAGATCCAAGTCAACCTACCTCGTGAATGGTATAGTGTGTGAAAAGAGTTAAATTCAGACCCACAGCAGCAGAATTACTTCATTCCTGTGCTCTTGTTTTCCACTGAATAATGGGTATGTGGGAGACTGGTCACAAAAGAATAGCCATTAATCACCAGCTAAAAATAAAACTTACACAAGCACAACTCTAAGTGATGGAGAAGGTGACTAAAACAGTGACTCTCTAGAGAGTACAGCTAGAGATGTTGAAAACAGCTTAATCATTCCTTACAATGAATGTGTGTGTATGCCTGTGTGTGCATGTGGCTGTACAATGCACATGCAGTAAATGTGTTTCAAAGAGCCAAACTGCAGAGCGAGGCTATCACTCATGGCCCAACCTGTGTGTGTTTTGAGAACCCAACATGGCGCTGATTGTACTTTATTTATAGCTGGCTATAAATACATTTACAGATTGTTTTACCGTTAACTCAAAACTGGCAGGCTATGAGACACCCACACACTCTTCACTCTCAGGCCTGTTAAATGAATGGGAGTGCCACTTGCCTTTCAGATGGATGATGCAGACAGTGGACATATAGATACTCTTTTTCTGTACTGTGAGCTGAGATCATGCAATGGGCTGGCCAAAGTGCATTGTGCATTTTCACAAAGATAAATACAATGGTTGGTTATTTGCCTGACTTTGCTTCTCAGGGTCACATTACAGATGTGCATATTGCAAACATCATTCTTGTCATCTGAAGGGGGAAAAACATAAACTGTCTCAGTATTGTAAGCTGTTACTGTAAGTTATTGTGTGCCGGCACAGCTACACTGTCAACTGACCTCTCATGAACCTCACTCACATTGTTTAGCTGCATCAAGCCAGACATCTCATTGTTTTTGCTTTTGGGGTTTCTCTCACGCTCACCCTGTCACTGTGGAGGTTCTGTCCAATACCACTCATCTGACCTCACACTGCGAACTCTGGCTTTGTTGTTGTATGAAGCATGATGCTTGCTGCACATCTTTGTACACATGGCATGGAATGCTCAAATGTCTGTGTTAAAGTGTGTGTATCTACATTCTTAAAGGAACAGGCAGGTTTTGGTTCAAAACCTGTTGTTGAAGGCCCAGAAACACAGGTTGAAGAAAAACTGGAATAAGCTCAGAAACAGCGAGCAGAGCAAACACGAGTCCAAGACATCAAGTGGAAACTATTCCAGACTAAAGTCCCATCTGCTTTCACTTTAGTCTGAGTCCTAAACTAAATAAAGATCCCTCCTGAACACTTTTATTGCTGCCCTTCTCTTTCTTTCTATCCATCCTCTCTCCTCCGATTCTTTTCTCAGTATCTTCTATTCCTATAGCACAGATTATCTTTATTGTTACTTTGTGGGAGCTTCAGAGAGTTGAATGTGAGCAGGCTATACTGCATTTATTTCCCCCTCTGGTTGCAAAAAAGCTTCCCTGTGGTGTAATGTGTTAAAATGTCCTCAGTAAAGGCCAGATCTGATCCCTCTTATATGCAACACTTCAGTTTATTTTTTATTGATATGTAATGAAATAACTTTTACATTCTTCCCATCTAAAATGTCTTCTTGTGTTTATTGGTGCATATCTGATGACCGGTGTATGTTTCTTCTAAAGTTTTTATATAACTTGATTGTTGCCTGCCCAATGGGAATGTCCAGCTTTTAAGAACAATAATTATGAGGTACAAATAGTTAAAGCTTCTTGAGGGGAAACTGTATGTTGGTTGGTTAAATAAAGAACTAAATGTATATAAGATGATCTCTGTTAGTCACATTTCAGTGCATCTCTTTTTTTTTATCCTTTTATCTTGCTGCCATTTTGATCCGTCTAAAAGAAGTGGCTTCCTGCTTATTAATGGCAGGTGATTTTATTCATTGCATGTTTTAATGTGTTCATACAGTCAGCATTTGGGAATGTGTGTTTTACATCAATAGTCATGGCCACTTGCTCTCTCAGTACTGTGATATGGGAAAAGAGAGGGGCAATAAAGGGATGCACCAAAAAAAAAATCAGAATACTATTTTTGTTTTATGTTTTTAGTCACAGGGAAAAAAGAAAACATTGTTTGTGGAATAAAGGCTGATTTACCATCCCGTCATTTAAGTTCCTTGAAGATCATCATTTGATGAAGTAAAGTATAATTCTCTTCACTGTTTTCTGAGGTTGCATCAAATAAATGCTTGTCTCCGAGGCCCAGACGACATTTATCAAAGACATCTTTTAACTTTATGCACTTCCCAGCAGCGCAAACAACCTCAGAGTAGCACAGCAGCTTAAATATTCCAATCAATTTAACAGAAATGTTGAGTGCAGTCTGTTCTCACAGGGACCCTACCATAATGAATAGTTACCACACTAAACAATCCATCTGAGCCTACACCACAATTTTAAGTACCATTAAATTCTCACTGGGATAAAAAAGCAATGCAGTTGTGGTGCTGCTCAGACTGATCTCAATAAGTGTTATCAACACGCATAATCGCTTTTTAGCGTGTTTATCAACACCGTTTGGCCTCCATTGACTTACATTACCTTGCAATTGCATGTCAATTTACACCGTAGCGAGTAGTTTGTAAGCCCGAAAATCCGCATAGGAAGGTTGGTTAGGGTGGTGGATGGGTCAAAAAACACAGGACTTTCACCCAGGAGACCGGGGATTGTGTCCCACGTGTCACGTTTCTTAAACCCAACTGTTGCTTACTTCTTTTACTAAACCCGACCCCGTTATTGTTTTCCTAAACCCAACCGTCCTCTTCTTCTTTTCCTAAACCCAACCCGTCCGCTGTATACGGCATAGACATACATGCAGATAGCTCAAAATGCGTACAGATAATACGCCACTTGGCTTTAGAAAGTGGCGTGTATGTTTACGCGAAGTCATGATGTCACGTTGTGCTGCTGGAGGTAGAGAAAGAGCCGTTTCAATCCGCGTCTCACTGTTAACTGTTAACCAGCTCCTACACAGTGAATTACATCCATCTGCTAATGTAATTCCAGCATGCTGGCTTCCCCCACCTCTCCCTGCATGGTATGGTTTGGATTGTCACACTCTGCAGGCAATACAATCACTGGGCTAACTTCCAGGCATGCGCTGCAGTCTGTAGCCAACAGAGGCCATGTTGTTGTTTGTCTAGAGACAAACGCTGTCCATTTTTTATGTTAGGTTTGTTTGAGTTTCAAATAACAGACACCAAAGAGAGGGATTGGAGTTGTTGGGTACTGAACAAACACTTCTTCATAAATACAAATAATTCTTAAAATGAATAAAACGCTCTGTAAGTCTACACAGATCTGGAGAGGCATCTGCTGAACAAAGAGATGATGATGATGAATTTGTGGCTGACGTCATATCCCAAAGAGACATTTACCGTATATTTATGGGGAGGTAATTCTGTTTGCTGATGTGCAGTCTAACTGGCTGTCTCGGGCTTGGCATTACAGGTCAGTGAAGGGCAGACTGTGCTCAGAGAGCTTCTGCTTATTGGCTGGGTCACATGTGACCTCATGGTGCTGGAGACATCAACAGGCCTCCCATCTAATTCTTCCCATGGGACTCTAAGCAGCCACACAGGGTGCATGAATAAGTCATGAAGTACAGACATTTTTTTCATTTGAGGGGACGCTTCTCGTTCCGATTGCTATCACTTTCTTTCTCGCTGCTTCTTGTTCATTTAAATTCAGAAACAGAGCCTCAATTCATTAAAGCTAAATTAGGCCTGTGCATCTATGGTTCAGGATCAGTTTTCTTTTAAGATATGCACACTTGCCCTTCTCTTTTCCTCTCCTCGATTTCTCCTTTGGGTCCTCTTGTGGTGAAGAGGACAATTTATTCATCTATTGATTTACTTGTTTGTATGTAAGCCCCATGTGAGGGGGGAGATTTTCTCTGTGGGATTCTCGGTTGGCTGCAGTGAGCCCAGTTCTGACCAACCGAGTCAGATCGAAAAGATAAGTTAGTCTCCTCTGAAAAACACAGAGATATGAAGAACAACGTAAGAATGATGAATGTGAATCAATAATTACAAGAGAAGGAGAAAAATGTGAGATTCACTCCTTGTTCATCAATTTTGTTCCACTTGTTTATTAAGGTGCTGTTCCGTTGAATTGTTTTTCTGTATTTTTTATTTCATCCACCCCCCAGGGAACAAGATCTGCATGGTGTGGGTAAAGAGGTCAAAGTTCAAAATACAAAGTGCTTAAGGGGAGGGGGGGGGGGGGGGGGGAGAAAAGTTTCAAGAGTGATTGACTATGAGAGCAAAGAAAACAAACTAAAATGGTAACCTGATGCCCCTTGGAACTAATTTATGTATAAAATGTTCTGAATGTCAAAAAAAAGCATTAACACCTTAAAGTTCAGAATCAGCATGGCTGAAAAGAAGAATTACGACCTCAGCAGGTTCTTTATTTATTTTATGGTACATACCAGAAATGGCCTCACACACCTGACTTTTCCGATAACGTATGCAAAAAGATCTTATTCTTTATCCAACTAAGCAAAAAGATGCAAAGTTTAGGATATAATGAGTAACAATGAAGAGTTTGTTTTGTGTTGGCTCTAACATGACATCTTTGAAGCCGTTTCGTCAAACATAATACAGATGCACATTACGATTGGAATCCACATCTGGAACTGAGCAGTGTTTTTACATATATGTACAAGAAAACAGCAATTCAATGTTGGGTGTGTAACTCGGTCAGTATAACAGTATCTACAGTATGTGACATATTTTCATATTAGCTGTACTAGTCTTGCATTGCCAGATCTCGATCTCGACAGCGCCATGTCAGCGCTGGAGTATGGTCTGTCAACAACACCTATCAATTTTTGGGATTGGGGAAAAACGCTCTGGCTTGTTTGTATTTCTTCAAACCAATCACAACCGTCCTGGGCGGTGCTAAGCCCCAATAGCAGAGATAGCGAGAGGGGAGGGACATCGCGTAAGAGACGCTACCAGATGTCAGGCTTTATTCTGGCAATACACTTCCGTTGTTGTAGCTGTGACATGGCAAAACGTGATCCAAATAGAGAAAAGAGCCGGTTTGTATGTATCATTACCCTGCTTTTTTAGCATATCATGCTGTCTTGCTATATGATGTTGTTGGTCTAAACATTTGCTGGCATTTCAACAGATAAAATTCTGCATATACCGACATGCTGCAAAACACAAAAAAATCTAGAGCAAGCAAGACAATTTTAGATTGGCAGGAAGAGACAAGAATGGAATATGCAATCATGCAGACAGGAGGTAGTAAATCAGGGTTATAGTAAAACATGGAGTTTGCCTTTGGTGTGTGGTATTGGTGTGTGTATGTGTGTGTGCATATGTGGAAACATAAATGTAAGCTGGTCAAAAATCTGGCCATCCTAACATGCATGCATAGCAAGAAGAGGACTAATCAGGCAACATGTGCATCTATTTGACATATAAACTTTGAACTTGAACTTGAACTATTTTGGGTAGAAATGTTTTGCCAAGTGTGACTCAAAAGACTCAACACAATCTGTTTTTCACATGTATGACATGTAGCCAGCTGGGAAAGGAAAACTTGCACTGGATGTTGTCACCAACAAATACGTCACTTCGTGTGAGTGCCTCCCAAGATGCATTTATCAAACTCCAAAACAAGAAGGAGAATGGATGAAGTTCCCAAAGAGTTCATAGCATGGAGGGGGTTTGAAAAGAGGACATTGAAGTTTACTTTGTACTTCCTGGTTATAATTCAGGATATAAAAACCTCTTTGCTGTATCTCAACGCTGGCAGCCTAAACCTAGCTGAGCTTCAAGCAGCCAGAGGTATTAAACTGGTTCTTAAGCTTCCACAGATGGATGAACAATAGTAAGACCCATTTCTGCTTTACCCTAGCTATACTGTACTCTTAGATGAGGTGGACTTGACTGGGGGGCACAATAAACACTGAGCTAAGTATATTTCTCAACTGTGAAGGACATACTGTATGTCTCAGTAACATCAGCAGCAATTGCACGGCTAAAATCAGCAGCTTTTTCCAGTAAGCCACAATAAAAGGCTCTGAGGTGCCACGATGAGCAGTGTTATAAGCTATATAAGTTATAAGCACTCGCTCAGAATAAAGTTAAGGCTGTTTTGTTAAACTGTGTTTTGCTTTAGTAGGATAAGGATTTGTAAGAGAATGTGGGGATCACTGTTTTTTTGGCTAGTTTTGATTGGTTTAATCTCTACAGTTGATCCAGTGAACATACCATCTTTGTGGGATTTCAGAGAATGGAGAGGAAGGGAGGAATTTGCAAAAATTGCAGAGATAATAAGAAAACCAATATACCCACTTATTACAAGACCTCCCCAGAATAGTGTATCACAATATGTACAACCATAATTCAGGGAAATATGGCAAGTAGAAGAGGATGATTGGATCCAGCAGCTCTTAATCAGTCTGGAAGTCTCCAACACCCCAAAGTTTGCTAATTTTAAGTATCTGTGCAAACAAACTTTAAATTATATCAGTTACTCTGTGTTTGCATCTGCTTAATGTCAACAATTTCCCTTTACATAAAAACAGACAAAAACTCACCAAGAGTTCAACAAGAATACAACACAGATTTGATCATACACTGTGCACAACTATAATCCGGGGCAGGCACCACTCAACTGACACACAACAGTGCAATCAGTGGATACAAAAAAACTCACTTGGAGGAGTTGTTTGCTCTCTGCTAACCCGAGATCACAGGTTTTCATAAACTCTCTAAACACACTGAGATTTAGTCCAGCCAGCAGAACTGAGGGAGAAATTACACCATGGCCATATAAGGACATTATGTCTCCTGATCTGCAATCTCAAATGCAGCCGTGTGTGTGTGTGTGTGTGTGTGTGTGTGTGTGTGTGTATGTGTGTGTGTGTGTGTGTGTGTGTGTGTGTGTGTGTGTGTGTGTATTCTCTTCTACTCTGTAGCACCAATTTGAGCTTTAGACCTTGAGAGTGGGGATATTTTTTGGAAAGTGAGGACATTTTTTTAAAGATAGTTGGGCTTTTATGGCCTTTAATCAACAGGACAGCTTGAAGAGAGGAAAGGGGAGAGATATGTATTATATTTTATGATGTATTTGTTTGTTTGCTTGTTGTCTTCTGATTGTACACTATTGGCCAATTGACAGGTTTCTGACAGAGAGAGTGTGACCAAGAGAGAGAGAGAGAGAGAGAGAGAGAGAGAGAGAGAGAGAGAGAGAGGCACACACACATGCACAAGCATAAATACCATATGATATAAGGTATCCATGGAGCTGGTTGTTGTGCATTTCTCAAATTTGCTCTATCTAAGCAATGTATTTTACCATGTCCAATAAAATATCAACTTTTATTCATATTTTTCTAACTTGTTATTTGCAATATTGTGTCGCTTTTCCAAATAAAACATAGTTGTAAATCCCCAGTCTCTGACTGAGTGCCCAAAAGGAATCAATGAAAACTCTCAACGCAATATAATTTCTCCTTTTTTACAATGTCACATGTGGTGCTCTCAATTCTAACATGTCATAATCGTGTCGTAATGTTCCAAAAATGCAACAATTTTTCATCCACTAGAAGCTTTTCTGGATCCTCATCCGCACAGTGTTTCCTAAAGGAGTCCGGGGATAAAACATGGAATGGGTTTGGAGGGAATACAAGAATGAGAAGAGGGAAAATCGAGAAAGTGTAAAATCTGCAAGTGAGAGAGAGAAAGCAGGTGGGCTGAGCACTCGCATCTGACCTGTAAAACTCAGGATAACGGCAGCCTATTGTGCCAAATCTGATTCACTTTTGCTGCATGCTGAGGGTGAGGGGGGGTCACAAATGTGCTCACCCTGAAATTCATCTGAGAAGAGACAAATACACAGAGTGAAATAGATACAGAGGCCAACATTTTGGAGATGGTAGTTCTCTGGAATGAGTCTGCCCCATTGTTGGCCTCCTAATTTAACAGATTTGGCAGGTAAGTTCATTTTGATGTCTTATCCACATGAGCGAGGCTTAGAAAGTGGCTATTTGGGTGGCTCTGGCCTCCTGCATATCTAAATGCTTATAAGCTCTCTTTAAATTAATCCTCTTGAGAAATTCACTTCCAGGCGAGCTTGTGTGTCTTCCACAGTATTTTTAAAATTATTTGAGGTCCAGCTGTCCCCCATCACAGGTAACTGAACAAGACAGTTTATACAGTATATGCTGCTGCGCCAGATGCCAAATTCCTGTATTTGGAATTTTTGGCTGCATAGATTTGTCTTCTTTTAGGTTTGTTTCGACTGAATGATTTCAAAACCATTAACACAGCATCCTGTGTCTGCAGATAAGATGTCAGTTTCTCTCTTTGTAAACATTTCAACAGCAGCTAGAATGTAAAGGTCAACAACTGGCTTCTATGCATTATCATCTCCAAGGAATTGCAAATGAATTTAGGAGGAGGAGCAGCAGCAGCAGAGGACAAAAGATGAGGAAAGTAAGGAAGAGCAGGAGAGATTATTTGTTTTTTTTGCAGGGGGAAGGAGATGGTCTTGTCATTTTAAAGGGTTTCGAGGGGATGTTTGCTCACCCTCTTAATGGCTTAAAAGGACTGGATGCATCTATCTTTCTCTCCGCACATTTCAGGGGGGAAAGCCCAAGAGGAATGGACCAATTCTGCCCTGTGACTGATTGCACAAACTTCAACAGATATGCCTCAGCAGCGCATATGGAAAAATACCATTGTTAAAGTATATAAGATAAGTAAATATCACAATGGAATTTCCATTACGACATAAATAACCTGAAGTGGGGATATAGTCCATATCATTAAAGCGATGAAACCAGTTTACATTTTAATGAACTCATCAGACGTTCAGGAGTACAGGATGTTGTGTTTTTGTAGGATTTAACAAAACACAGTTCAGGACTCAATCTTAAGAAATACTTTTGAACATGATATTCTGTTCACTTTGTAGCATGTAAGCAGACTGTGGGTTGCATAGTTTGATACAGCTACTTTACATCAATCTCTTGTGACTTTTTGTGTATGTGCATGGCATAAACTGTACACATTTATAGTATAAATGCATTGCTGTAAGACTAATATGTCTCTAGAGCAAGATAAGCTCCAAAGGAATGTCAGTGTCCTGTGTTGTGAGGGAAAGAATGAAAGAAATGCTGTATAGCCAAAAAGAGAATGTGCACAAAATACTGTGGATAGAAATAGATAATAAAAATAGATGTCGGAACACTGTGCATACATCCACGCACACATGCACATATGCACACAAATCACCCTCTGAATCATTTACGCTAGCCACCACTGAGCTTGACCAGTGACAGCAGCCTGTCTGCCAGGCCTCCGTCATGTGGAGCCTGGCACTGGGGTTGACAGCCCGGTCTGAAACATGAGGACCAAATGGACCTGGGAATCTCTGGGGGGCTGGATAGGATCTTTCTGCACCTCCATGTCCCACACATCTGGCCTGCTGCACTGCTGTTATGGCTGTACGGCATATAGGGGTGATAGAGGTGAGGGGAGGCTAATAGTGGTGCATTCTGGGGCAAGAGATGAGGTCGTACACAGCTGTTCCTTCTTTGGTATTTTTCTTTCTTTTTTTTCTTGTGCATTTTTTCAAGACTTAATACATATGTGAAGATTAAGCAAGCATATAAGTGGTTCATTTATAAATCTGAAGAAAAGTAGGATCCTTTGTCATTATTTATGTGTATCTATGCAGTTGTATCCTTGCTTGTTAATAGCGCCTGTAGTCACACTGGGCCTGTCAGCGGTCTGTTTGACATAAATTTGGACATAATCCTTTAAGAGAAATGCTCCAGCGAGGCCCACATTGTCCCGTTGCCTGGTAAACAGACACATTCTTGGCATCTTGGGCACATTACTTACTGCAACTTTGGAATTGACATTAAATGTGGCTACAGTGCACAAAGGAGTATGTCTTATGACTCCTTGTACAGGAGTAAATGTTGACTTTAAGATTTGGTTGCCACTCTTTGTCCTTGCCAATTATTTCCTTAAGTTTTAATTATTAATCTTCATGATATAGCATCAGAGCTACTCCTACTGTTGTTGAGGTCATGCATTCAGTATGTCTTCAGTGTTGGGATGCTTCCAAGACTGAAAAACATTCAGAAAGATTCACAGAGAAGTGTAAGGTCTTATACCTCAAGTAGCAATGCCCCTCTCTTAACCGTTGTTCAGCTGTTCTATTTCTGTCTTCTACTTTTTCAGTTTTTTCCCCCCAGGCATCTCCCAACAGTTCCAGCTGACAAGGGTAATGGAAAGCTCCACAGCAAACCAGACTGGACTCAACGGACAGTGCAGTCAACCTAATGGGTCTCATAAGGCTGAATAATGTAGATGTCACCAAGGAGACAGAGACCACAGACAAAACCAAGAGGGCCAGTGTCTGAGTGCGTGCAAGTGAAAAAAAAAAAATTAGAACAGAGCTAGTCGGTACTGTGTTCAGAAGTGTATAAAATGTTGAGGTACAAGTCATGTAGCAGTGTTAGCTTATTCAATCCCTATACATACACAGATACCATTTCTCAACTCATTCCCTTGAATTTATAATGTAACGTATGGTTTATCATTTTCTGTCATCAATGGGAGAAGCAAAGGTGATGCTAAAATTTCATAGCAGGGCACCATGAGTACAACACATTTCTAAGACAAAGAACATCATGGAATGTCTGAGAAAAAAGGTGTTTCCTCTTTCATTGTTAGTGGTCGACTGGATGTGACTGCCTCATAAACCCAGTGAACGCTTGGTGTTTTTGTGGCGGCTTGTTTGATTACAGTCCATTTCCCCTCTCCCACAGCCCCACCAGGTGGCTGCCCAGCACTCTGTGAACCAAACCCACTGTGAGCCTTACAGTGATCAAACCTCCTGAAAGGCGCTGAGGTTAGTTTAGGGGCTTTTGGGCTCACTGCAAAAAATTATGGGTTCGTCAGAACTGAAGAACAGAAAAAGATCAAAGAGGTGACTTTAAGCTCCCTGATTTGAAAAAGGATTCCCCAGAATACACAATATGTTGGAGGTCTTCAAAGCTCCTAAACATTGCACTGAAATATTGGTTGGAAAGGAACCCCCAGATTCAAGTTTTTTTTTTAAATAATCCTGGTCAACCGCCTTTTTTGATCATGCCATTTAAAAAAAAAAAACTTAACTGAAGCGCACAAATTCCATGTGAACAGTGACAGAAATGTACCAGTATGGACTTTTCAAAAGTCACATTTTGTGTTTGTGCCTTGACCATATAAATATTTATTACAACTGGATTTTCATATTTTTAGGCTTGGATGATCCATTTTGTTTTTGCTAGACAACAGACAGTGCTTATCATGAGGTGAAGCAATACTTTCTTTGAATCATAAATGTATTTCAATAGTAGGCTACCATCCTGTTTTTCTTTTTACTTTCATTGGACATAATTCCAGCATGAACTCACTAATCTTTGTCATGTCAAGAAAAACAAAGTTTAGAAAAATACCTGGCCTCTCATTAACTACTGATTACAGCTGATGTAAATGTTTAGGAGATAGCTCTTATTTTTTTTATTATTTCTTATGCATTTCTTCCTCCTTTCATGATTTGGCCTATGGATCCCCTGTTTCCTAGTGGGATTAGTGCAGTTACTTTGATGTGGGTTGTGCCCTGCTTAGTGTGTGTGGGCAGGCCTGTTACTCCTCTGTGTGTGGCAGGTTTGAGGTGAAGGGGGTATGTGCAAGCCCGCTTTTTACTCTGGCAGTGTTTAGATGTAGTGCGTGACCTACAGTGCTCCATAAACCAGCAGATTCAGGAACATACAGCTGTAAAACACCAATCTTGGCAACTAAGGCAAACACTTCTGATCACAGCTTGCTCATTTGGCCACATCTGTGTGTGTGTGTGTGTGTGTGTGTGTGTGTGTGTGTGTGTGTGTGTGTGTGTGTGTGTGTGTGTGTGTGTGTGTGTGTGTGTGTGTGTGTGTGTGAATGTACGTTGTTCATGTGCGTGGTTTTTAATAAGCTACGGTGTGTTTTGCCAAGTACAGGTAGCTGATTTCAAAAACAAAATAAACTCAGGAAGCTTTAATAACATATCTGGCACACATGGGAGCATTGAATCTTTCCAACATAGCTAAAGCCTACATATGAATTTAGAATATCTTAGTTAGATGGACAAACTACAGCAATATAATGTTCAACATGCATTTATATTAATACTTATCATGTTCAATTTATTGATGTTGGTAAGAAACATTATTATCAGACCGTCAGTTGACATTTAAAAGTAAAACTCAACTTTGGGTAAAGACCCAAGTGTTCAGGCATTGTATAATATGTTGAGTATTAGAATTAGACAATTAATTGAAGTTACCTTTAAACTAGCTAATGGTGTCATTAATATTTGAAGTAAGTTTACTTTCATCATTAATAGTAATTATTTTAAAGTGTTATCTAAACTTTAGCCATATAAATACAAATAGTCTGAAAGTTAATTCTTTATCTTGGGAACATAGTTTAACAAAGTAATATCTTAAGGTCCACTTATTACCTTTATTAGGCTTTCAACTGCATTTCACAGAGATAGCTCAATTGTCATAGATGGGATATGTCATAACAACTGAGCTACTGTACTGTATCTATGGCAACGGAGGAGATAATTGAGGATTTGTGATGCGGTTAAAAACTGCGGAAAATCTAGGAGGTGGGCCTTGAGTTAAGTTTTTTTTGTAAAATGTAAATGTGGTTAAACTATATTTAACTACTGGTATATATAACCAGGATTAAAGAAATACAGAAATTTGCAAAATATGGAAGGTTAATCTTGTGGAAATGTGTTTCTAACTGTTACTGTCACTTATCAAAGAAAGTGTAAGAAAAGGATTTACACTTCTGGGCTCTGAAAGCTCCAATGCTAGTATTATAGCTCTACAACACACACACGCACACACGCTTTACAAAAACAGCATAACGACATCCTGCAAGGAAAAAGAAAAACCTTCGACAGCAATGACCTGTAATATTTACCCAGGGTGACTCCTGAATGGCTCACTCACAGCTATAGAGGGCCCTGCACACCTCAGGGCAGAGGCCGGTTGTTTTTGTTGCTCGTGATGCAGAACAGATGAGACTTCTTGGACATTTCGGGTTTGCTATTGAAGATTGGAACATCATGCGTTCAGTAGCTTCGTGGCCAGTCAACATATTTAAGCAGTGATATGACCTTAAAATACAAATGAGAAAAGTGTGTTTGTGTGTATGTGTGGCTGCTTCACAGAAATGTGTCTACATGAATACAATATATTAGTGGAGTACACACAGCTTTAGTGTCAGACAACCACTTTGAGGTCAAACCCTTTATTTAAATAGAGGGTGGGGTGTCTCTCCACAATGTAAACACTTTAAATAGGATATGAGTCTATTAGCAGCGTTTCTGATTAGCTGATGAACAAAAGCAATCAAAGGCTGCTGTGGTCTCTTGGAGAACATACTGTATATCAATGCCATTTGCTCAGGGCCTGGTAGTGATTGGCATGTTCTTTAAGTGTTCTTTTTACAATAAACTGAGAAGCCCACATGTGAAGTCAGCAGATGATGCCAAGTGGCTCTGGAAGGCTGTTAGTCATCCAGTAGATTATGAAAATGATCGTTAAAGCTGCTGTAATCATCATCGTGTCGCCACGTCGTTTTAACTTACAGAGAGGATATACAAGTTGATTTGAAAAGGCACGTCAGCTTTTTTTTAGTTGTCTCTTTGATGATGAGAGCTGAAGCATCTTGTAAGTCTGCAGTGGCTTATATGAAGTCTGCTCTTTGTGTATTTATATACTGTAGAGTGAGTCTTAATTGGCTGTATTTAAGTTTGGGATTTGGTGCCATCATGAGGGCACATCAGGTATAGAATGGACCAAAACTGCTTATGTGGCAGGCAGTAGACTACATGTGTGCTGCAAAAGTTCTTATAAGTAAAAAAAATGTGAAATGCAATGATTTCTGATTTGTTATGTTCAGGGTTAGTAGAGAAAGTGTCTGCATGAGACTTTTCCAAAGTTTGCGTGAGTCTTTACATGATTCAACAGGTGAGTGTGCACACTAATGACTGAGTAAGGAATAACATCCCCTGATTCCAGTAACTTGTCCTTCTACAGCCAAACTCATACTTCATGTGGTCGCTGACTAACTGAGAGATCAAAAACTTTCTCTGACATTTTCTACAACCATGGCATTTCACAGAAAAATAAGTACCTCCTCTATGCTTCACAGTGCAAACGCTGCATTTTCCATAGCAGCAATGAGTGATTACACACAACTGGTATATGGAAGTGTGCATCCCTACCAATCCTGTATGTTCATGCTATCCCCATTGTTTCCCCTAAAGTGTTCATTTGCACAATGTTACTCACAAATGGACACAATTTCATGTGATGTGTTTTTATTCTATGCAATACAGTTCATCCACATGTACATGAATGCAAAAGCACCCTGAGCATAGGAAGTAAGAAGCAGACATGAATGATGGCCCTTGATTTGAAGTTCAGGTGGTGGAGTTTAGTCACCATCCTGTTTGAGGGATCAATTTCAAGTTTTTCTCTTAACACACAGGTCTGCAATTGCATGAGCATTTTGTGGTTTTGGAGTGTAAAGGGTCAGGGTACTAAAGTATAATCCGTTTTTTGTTTTAAACCAAAAACAAAAAAAACGGGTCGATATGTCCCTAAAACAGAGTACAAAAGAAGATAGGTGCCTTTTGTTTAGCCATCTCTTTTACCAAGGAATTCACTTTGCCATATTTACCTCTCAAGTATTCATCTCCCCTCTCATATGTAAAACACATGGAACTAATGTAACTATAGCATGTAGAGGACTCAAGTCAATAAATCCACTCAATCTAATAAATCAAGATTCACTCACACACTATAAAAGTGATACATTATCTTAATAAGAATAATTAATGGTAACTGGGCAAACTGGGGTGAGCAGTAGCAGCAGCTGTGGCTAATTATGTTTCATGTGATTATATTGTTCACATGTCCGCAAGCTGTAAAACGTTTTTGTTGTTTTCAAGTTATTCGGGTTAGAGAAGAAAAATGAATTGCACAAAAACTCTATGCCATGTTCATTGGAACAGGTAGTGACCCAAACTGGCACCAAAAAACGCACTGACAGCTGGAAAATTTGCACTGTGTTCCAGCGTAATTCCATTACTAAAACATTCCCATATGGCATTTCACGCCCCTTCCAAAACATACCATGGGAGTTTCTTTTGGCTCCGCGCTTCTTTCAGCATCCAATCTTTTCATTAATGAAACGTTCACTCTTTCCCTCGCTTTCACTTCCCACCTCCTTCCTCACACTCTGATTGACTGCAGAATCTGTTTGAATCCCCTCAGCCCTTCAGTGTTTATAGGATCTCATCCAGCACTGTTAACATTGTTCACAGAGGTGCATTCATAGCTTTCAGACTTAAGGGTAAGAAGTGTATGCCCTTAAGTGCCTGTGTTACTGTATGCTTATGCATTCATTGTGGCATTGTTCTCTGGCATGAGATTTTTTATTGTGACTAGGTCAAAGGTATGTGTGCTATATGTATTGTCTGTTACCGCTCTGTTTTTTAAACATGACAGATTTGCATTAATTGTTTGTTTTTAATATATGAGACTCCCTCTATTTATGAGTGGATTATCCTTGTTAAATAAAGTAATCTTGGCAAATAAAACAACTGACTTAAATATGAATTCTTATTTTACATTTACAAATAACATTAAAGTCTGATTATATGTGCATGTGGCAACAATGAGAGCAGTAATAAAGATCACACATAATCTTTATGAAAATGGGTACACTGAAGGAAAAGCCACGAGAAAGTAATGGCCCAGCACTCCTGTTGTTTCTCCTCAGGAGATCACGACACATACTAAGACTTTCCCACAGAGGGCAGTATTGCAGCTATGTTGTGTTTGGTTTTCACACAGCCTGATGAGGTTTGGAAGTAACTAAACAGGTTTAGGAAGAGTACCACGTGAGTGATGGAGATGACAAGTAGCCAGCCTAAAAACTCACTGGAGACATGTATCAAGGAGAAGGGAAAAATAACAACAGATAACTGATTTTATAATGCAATACAGTTAGAAGTTGTTTCATTGAAGCCTCACTAATGTGTAAAATTACGATTACAGTGTTATGTCAAACTCATACTGATTCATGCTGTGCAAGGCATTTCTTTTGCATACCTGCACTACATTGGCTGGCCCAAGCTACTATCATTGGCAGACTGTTTGGGGTGGGATGGGGTGTTTACATGTTTGTTCCCATACAATGGGTATTCTTTTTTTTCACACAACTAATTGTCCTTTATATGCAAGGATGAAACAGCTTAGCTCTTTCCTGTAAAACAAAAACAAAAAACATGCATTCATACCACACGTAACAATTCTAAAATATGTATTTCAGACAAGCTGTAAGGTACAGTAGATAATACAGGTCATTGTGCCCCAATTATATGATCAAAGTGAATTTCATTGCAGGTTTTCTTGAAATACTGAAATTTGCATGCAACCGTTGGATTCACAGCTGGTCTTAAGTCCTAGCGTTTCTTGGGGCACAATTAAAAGAACACGTACAACTCATACGTCCCTGAGTTAATGTATAGCCATTAGCAGCTTGCTGAAACAAGCACACATCACCTGCAGGATGATCGCAAAGATGGGCTATATGCGCGTAGAGGAAACATTAAGAACACTCACTCCGTTCTAATTTCCAGGTACAATTCCGAAGTCTGATGCGGAAATGTGCTCAAAATCTGCTCTCAATAAATGTTGTCAAAAGCATCAAACAATCATTAATATAAGCAGTGCAGTGCCCTCAACTTGAAACTACTGAAATTGTCATGCACACATATCATTCATCACGTTAAAGATGTGTGGAAATTAACCACTAGCTAGTGTAATGATAATATTTTGCACTTTCAGTTGAAACATTCTATATTAAGACATATGGGCTTTGTTATAAATATATGTAATATAAATACATTACTAAATGTATAAAAACACTAAAAAATAACGTAGTGATGTTCTGTGTGCCTTGAAGGTTAGCACCAGGTAACACTATGTTAGGTTTTGCGAGTTTTAACGAGTGATCCATCTTCTCGTAAATAGAGGTTCTTTGGATCGAAGCGCGTCTGTAATGAATTCCACGGTGTCGTCAGTTCCGTAAAGTGTTCCTCCTGGCTTCAATAAAAAAAAGAAGGTAGAGGATTATTTACGAAGAGTCAGAAGTTGATTCCTATATTAGAGCATTACATTGTTTCCCACGGGGCAGTTTTTTCCTTTGACTGTCAAAAGACACATCAGTCTCCACTCTCTAAGCCGCGCATGAACTGGGATGCACTGACGTTAGCCTGTTATTAGCTTACTCGCTAGCTTCCTTGAACAGCTCTGTTTTTTACGACGGGACCAAGCACACCGTAAGTCAAACCGTTTAAAAAAGGAAGATATTACATTTTGTCTAGGTTTGGGATTTTACAATTCTACCACTGGTAACCAGCCAGCTTTGCACAGTGAACTCACTGTGTTGTTTTTAATAACCAACCTCCTCCTAACAGCTGCATGTGTGAACTAGAAGCAGGCCTTTTTTCTAGAAAGCAATATTTCCTTTTCAGCCGAAAAAAACACTGCTTCAGTTTGGTGCACGTTCTCAACGATTTTTATGTTTTACTGCCTTTAATAAACCTCCACTGTGTTAGGCAGGTTGAACCCAGGGAGGCTGCATCTAGCGTTACCTGCTGGAGACACAGCACCTGTAACGTTACACCTGTGCTGGTGCACCTGTCATGGCTCCCAGGATGTTTTAATTGTGCAATTGATTTCAAGTCAAACGTTCCAGTCTCTCACTTCAAAAGTAAACTATTACTCACGTTATCTTACCTTAGTAATAATCATAATAAAGAGCAACATGTCTCTGTTGTAACGCATGTTCAAGTTATTTTGGAAGCTGCCCGTCCCTAATAATGGAATGTTAATGATTCATATTTAAGTTAATATCCAATCTCACCCTGTTGTCATAGGTTAAAAAAATGACATCACTTTACTGAAATGCAGCCTTTAAAACCAGGAAAAGACAACACTTATGTCATATTAAGATATTACAATATCCAAAATCTGAGACAATATCTAGTCACATATCACAATATCGATATAATATCGATATATTTTGCTCAGCCCTAGTGTATTGAGGCACGTAATGAAGACTTAGCGTTGAAGCTATTTCAGATGTAGATGTTATGCAAGCAGCACTTGCGGTTGCACATGAAGACCTTTTAGTCTCTGATAAAAAGTTTAACGAGGGACTACAAGTGGAGAATCCAGCATATGCCACTACAGGTTAAATCAGTTTGTATTAATATGATAATGATTATGGAGAACATTTCAAGCCAGTTTTGATGTGTGAGTGTGTTTTTTTTTTTTTTTATCCCAAAGCTCTGACAGGTGCAGTGAGATGTCTTGGAAGAGTGTTTTTTTTGTGTTGAGAATGTTGGGCAAGAGAAGCCTATCTTCTAATGTCTTAAGTTAACAGAGAGGTGTCATTCCTCAGGAAATGGACTGGGCACGGCCCACAAAAGCCCACTTACTGTATGCGAGGCCACAGCAAATGTAAACACACTACCGTACCTCCCTTCAAACAACATCTGGCATGTTGGTGACAGCAGCAATTGATCTAACTGCCATAAACCAGTCATATAGCCTAGTTATGTTCTTGTCAACCACATGGTAACAAATCTCACAAGGACACCAAGCTTTTGTTTTCACTTTAACTAGCCTACTAAACGTGTTGCCTTAATTTACTTACATAATACACATTTACCATACATTTATTAGTTAACAGTATGCTGCTTATGCAAAATTTCCTAACCAGTTGCCAGTTCCTTGATTCATCTTGTAGCAGCCATTTACATATACGTGCAAGCAAGCATACAGTAGTACACTTAGCTGGACTTCAGTAGCAGGTGATTGTTCTCCATCTGAAATGATTAGATAAGAAAATCAACATACATTACTTAAAACTACAGTTTACAGGCCTTTTCTATGGGCTCAAAGAACAAAAAGCCACAAAACACATGTGCTGCATAGAGCTACTATACATGTTGGAGTTTGTCGTGTGATGTTCCTTTTTAACCGACACCCTGTGAAAACTATATTAAGCATCTTCCACATCTGTAGGCCTTCACATTTGCTTTATTTTGCACCGTCATCTGTGCTCATGTCCCACACATAAACACATACAGTACACACACACATACCTCTCATTAGTGTTTGTGGGAGTGAATTCATTAAGCAGTGAATACATTACACTCGTCCAAGCCAAAAATAGGAACTATATTACTGCTTGTCCAGCATTTTATTTTTTGAAAATGTTATGCATATGTGAATGCACGTCTTGAATGTGTGAGTATTCAGTTTGAACGATTACAATGACATAATAATGTTAATGTAAACTTTTGCAATATTCCCTCTAGTCTGGGTTTTTAGGGAGTGGGCACTGCTAGCATACGGTCCTGTAATGAGCTGTAGAGTAGAGTGGCCACTTCAACAAGACAGCTCATTGTAGCTGAGCGGTAGCCTTGCTCTTTGAAAACCACCTCCTTGCTTATTTGTGGCATTTATATTCCCATCTGCCTAATGATTTTGCAGTTTTGACTATGCTCTTTGGTCTCTCCTCTTCAAAGCAGCATTTAGGCCTTGCTGTTTTTCCATCTCTACCTTTTCACTTTATTTACATACAGTAGTTTGTTGTATTAACACTTTATCTCTCTTTCTCCCCTTTTTTCACACAGTTCTAGTGCATTATGACAGACAGCATTATGAGTAAAGCTGCCACAATGGAGATTCCAATCAACAGTAATGGTGACACAGGGACACTACCAGAAGATGACAGCCTTGAACAGGTGGGTCACAGCTTCTGTATCAGTTGACAGTTAAGTTAAGAAGCCTGATGTCATTACGTGGTATTACGGTTTGTTTATTACAGTGTGAAGGATAAATGCGGACCCTCAGCCGTTTGAAGTTCACATTGTGGTTGTGGTAATTGTTCTCAGCTATTTGGAGGTGAGCTTAGTGAGCTGGCTCTTTTCATACTATTCACATTACCACAGTACACTATTACCCTGTGATAATATGTACAGATGTGTACACATGTGTAGAAGCTGTTTTCCAGTCTCTTGTTGTGAACTTAAATATTGTTCTCTACCTGGGTTTAACTATTATTATAGTATGTGTGGCATGTCAGACACAATCAGCAGTCCTTGTGTAGCTTAGGTTGCTTAGCTACAACTGTGGAAAGAGAGCCTACTGGGAAATCAGGTGTTGGAGTCCAGCTGTCTCCTTGGGAACTAGTTGTTTCCATTAACGGCTCATGTGGCCTCATGTTTCAGGGTTGCAGACACATCTCTACAACACCAGGTGTTGAACTCTCAGATGTAGTTGCTGCTCTCAAGGTGGGGACCGTTCATTTACAGAACGAATAAGCACTTGTGGGCCTCATTTGAAAGCAAAAGACCACATGCTCCAGCTCAGGGGCAGAGCCCCAACATTTTGTTTCCATCCCTTTCAGGAGTGTATTAGTCAGAGTCGATTGGAATAACTGTGGAGTTGCAGAGTAAGTTAGCTGAAACAGGTTGTTCCTTTTCCTGCGTCCCAAGGCACACCTTGTTGGACAAACAGACTGAAGGTCCTGGAGGATCCTGTTGTTTGCTCACCAAACTACAGGTATGTGTGGCTCCACCTAAGTAGTAACAGAAAAACCCTACAGTACCTTCTCACCGAGACTGAATGGTGAAGCAAGTATTCAACCATTTGGTGTGGCTGGCTACCCCAGTTTACCGTACGTGTTCATGTATGAGAGGTGTTTAGCTGCACTGTTTAGTGCTGGAAATTAACCAGTTGTCATAGCAACAATTGATCTAAAACTGGCTGTGCTTTGTCCTTGGGTAAAAGCCCTCTGAAATCAGATTGAATCAGTAAAGCTGCAGCAGTCTGTGTCGCTCATGCACATAGAGATGAAGATTGGCAGGTTAAGGAGAAGTCTAGTTTCAGATGTCGTAGCATTGAACTTCTGTAAGATCAGGGGCGGTGACTGGCAGCTTGACAGTGACAGAGATAGGACTGACTGTCAGCAGCATTCTGGCAAAAGCATCGGATGCATCACAGTGGCTCACTGGTGTCTACTCAGAAATTCGAAAGCATTTTAAGATGCGTCTGCCGTTGTACACAATTTCTAATAGGTGATTATTTGTGCTATTAATTTGGAGATATCCCAGTTGTATTGCTAGAATTGCAAAGCTGTGAAGTAATTTTAGGAAACAGCAGTTTGTTTCATTTTAAAACAGAGCCTCTGCCATCCAGCCTATATCTATCATGCCATTGCATTCTGTTTGTGGTCAAACATAAAAAAGCAAGCCATTTTCATAAGCCTACAAACCTCACTGTTAAAATATGACAACAAGATTATTTTTATCATGACTTAAAGGTGTTGTAGCTTTCTTCATCTCAAGGAACAGGCACTATGTCAACAAAGTGTCCAGGGAGTGATTAGTGTGTGCGTCAGCATTCACCAGATGCCACAACACGAGTCAGGTCTCTAAAAGAAGAGATACACAGATTGAATGAAGGAGAAAATGTAGTTAAACAGGTGTTCTCTTTGTTTGTAACTTGTCATTGGTCCAGTGACTGTGTGGTTAAAATATCAACACTCTGAGAGGTTAAATGGTGGAAACTGTCATTGTAGGCTACAGAAATGCCACTGTTGCTATGATGGAGGCCATTTTTGCCAAAAGTTTACTCCAGACACGACCCAAATTCATTGCTAAAATAGAGAAAGACACATTTCTTTCTGGCAATCAAAGTGTGCTACCAGGAGTTTGGCCACTCAAATGTGTGTCAGTGTCTGTGTGTGTACACAGATCCTTCTTGATTTCCTTTCCCCCTTTAATGTAAATGTCAGCTTTAATGTGTGTAAATGTCTTGTAAATAATTATCTTCATTTTTTTCGGTGTTGTTTTAAAATCCGTATTTCTTTGTCCAAGCAGTGGTGGAATACTATTGTGGCAGAGCTGTGGTAACACATTATAGAGTGATGAGCAACAACAAATCAAGCATTAAACATATTCACCCAGTGGACAAGATGACCCACTTGTAAATTTAACATAATAGAAACGAATGATGAATGAAGAACTAAATGATAAATCCTGAGCTGCTGTGTCATCACTGCTCTCCATCCTACATCCCTGCTGTCTGTGGACATGATGATGCTTTGTCTGGGATTTCTTTTAAATCATTCTATCTTGTTTCATAATTTCAGTCATGGATTTTTTCTTTTTGTCTCCTTTCTTTTTCTATTTGTTTCTTTTTTGTTGTTGGTGTGTTTGTCGATTCCCCCTCCTCCATCTCTGGGCAGGCTGCAAAACTGCAGTGGAGCTTAGATGAGAAGGTAGGGAGCTCCAGAGGCACCAGGGTGAGCAGGCCATTTGTGCATTTGTGTGTGTGTGTGTCTGTGTGGATTTAATGTTGGTGTGTGTAGTACTGCTCGGTGGTTTGACTTTGTGCAGTATTAAATTGCATCGCATCACTTCGTTGCCTGTTAACTTGGCTCCTACTAACTCTAGATAGAAGGACTTTACATGACTTTACAGTACATGTTTTGAGAGATATGCCTCACATTGAGTAGTATTAACAAAATAGCTGATAGCTAACATTTATGTCTCTACATTACAATCTGTTTCCATTTGATTATTGGAAATCATATGTGTGTGTGAAGCTAATATACAGTAGCCTAGATTCTGTGTGCACTTGACTGATGTGTGAGTGTGATTTCTTAATTTTAGTGGGTGTTGGTTGACAAATCAAACATGGTGTCATAATAATAATCATCGTCATGTCATTACTACTGCTGTAATATTGATGTGAGTTGGCTGTGCTTGTTCTGTTTGATGGTGTAGTCACAATGAGGATTGTAGTTGTGTACTGGCAAGGAAATCAAGAGTAAGCTGACCACGACCACAAACAGATACGGCCCTGAAGTAGAGCCTAGATACATTTTGCCCGTTTAACCTCCAACAGCAGAAATCACAGCAGTTGTATTTGTACTTCTGTTGGTAGTTTCAAACATACTCTTTGTGTTTGCTTACAAAACGGAAATGGCCACCTCCCTTCCAGAACTTACTATCCTTATCGCAATCTGACTTTAGGTTTCAGGAAGTGACCTATATATTATGCTCCTGTTCACATTTTAGGATGGACAGTATGGGTCTTGGCCCTATAGTTCAGTGCAGTAACATGTTTGTAACAAATGATATAAGAGGCTTGCTTACGGCACAGGTAGGAGGTACATTTCAACCTGTTTATTGTAAGAACCAATGCTCACATACGACAGTTGGCCAAAGTGAGAAATCTGTTCAGGCCAGATTTTCCTTTTCCATAAGTTCCTCACAAATGTTTTTTTTTCTTTACTAGCTGATACTTGAGCAGGAAGGCAAACAAAAGAGAACAGTGAGTTGAATTAAGGAAAACACACAAGATGGATCATGACACAGTTACCCTCATGATCCAGAGCTTCACAGAAACCTGTGATGAAGGAGGAGGAGGAGAAAATAGTTAGCTTGAGCCTTTCCTGCTGCATAGATCATTGGAGTCACTGCTTGGGTTAGACTTGAAGTACATCACAGCTGTCGTATCGTAGTCCTCTTGCTTGATCCCATCTCGGCAGGAGATTCAGTTCAAGCTGTTAGGTTGATCATTGACCGGGCACTTTAGCGATGTGTTTTCTGTCTTTCACACACTTTGTAGTTTTCCCTGTTGGTAGACAGGGAGTGGTTGAAGTTGGACACTGCCTGAAGATTGTGTGTACTGACTAACCTTCCTAACATAGTAGTATTTGTCCCCCTCTAGTGAATAAGCCTCTAACCTACATTGTCTACACTGTCTGAATTTAACACTCAAGTCATAATCTCCTGTCTACATATCCCCACCCAAAACCCTCTATCCTTCCCTTGTTCTGGTTCTTTTTTGTTATTTCCCCCACTTAAACTTTGCAGGACCTACAGCAGGTGATGGTATCGGGTCCCAATCTCAACGAGACTAGCATTGTATCTGGGGGTTATGGAGGAACAGCAGAGGGTATCATCCCCACCAGCTCAATCAAAGGTAGAGTCCTACTTCACTCTTTGTCTCTCCCACTCATTTCTTACATCTTTACAGTCTCTTCTCCGCTATACTGTCGTTCTGTTGACTCTGTGCTGTGCCTCTGACTTGGGAGTTATTCAGTGAGTCTAATGACAATGAAGTGTTTGATTTCTGGGGCCTCCTCTTATCATCCTTTCCATGAGATCATAATGCAATTAATTGGTGGTCAATTTGCGCTGATTCCTCCCAAGCTTCCCTAGCCCCCACTCTATCTGAAAATGTGCCTCTTGTGGTCTGTATTACTCAGTATGTTATGGGTTTATGTGGCAGATATGGGAAGAAGGAGCATGGAAGAGTCAATGATGAACTATATTGATTTCAAAAACCACATATGAGCACCAGCATGTTCAGTCTAATAGCAGTCTGACTCACAGACTGTAGATGTGCGTATAAGCCTGCCATTGGCCGCCTATTTCAGACAGAAATCTCTTCCCCTTCTGCAATCTGCGTGTTACCGTTTTCATCGGGCACCGTCGCTGCATCTTGGGTTTAGCGCCGCCCAAGACTATTGTGATTGGTTTAAAGACATTTTCCCCATAGTGCAGAATTACGCCGGGGTTAGCTAGACCTTCCTCCAGGGCTGACACAGCGCTGTGGAGATAGGTCTGGCTATGCGAGACTAGTCTAATTGTAATGTATTTAATGGAATTAGTCCCGAACAGAATGTTTGGAAAAAGATAATAAAAAACGTGTAACTATAGCTACTACAGTAATCACCAGACTTAATGGAAATACTTTGCTAATTAGAAAGAAAACAGAAGTAAAATATACCTAAAACAGCTCTCCCCCCCACCAACCATTGTTTTAACAGTCTGAATGCAGGGTAATGCCTCAGCAATAGGCCACAATTCATGACTATCTCAAGTTTTCAGATATACTGTAACTGTACTATAACACTACTGAAAGACAAGTTCATCATCAAATATGTCAATGTTTTTTAAATGTCAAGCAATGGTTTAAATTCAAGACTACCAAGAATTAGGTCAGACCCTGGGACTTCCATTAATTATTGTCCTGTTTCTTCTAGCTCATAAGCAGCAAGATTGTTGAAGCTGTTAAACTTACAAAAATAACGTTTACTAATAAATCATGATAAATAGATCAAATTATTTTCACGTTGTGTGATACTGAAGTTCCACTAAGGGATTAACGTAATTTTCTAGTTCAAAACATTGACTTAGGCAGTGTAGATGTATACACCATATTTAAGGGAAATTACACGCTCTTTACTACCTATTTGATACTAATATTTTTGTATATTTGTCCCACTCTCTCTCTCAGGCCCTGCTGTGCGCTACAATGCAGAGTTTAACAAAAGGATCCCAGTTACAGGATTAGGTGGCTCCTTAGACCGAATTATTATTATTATTAATAATGGAGAGCTTATTTCCAAAATGTGATAGAATAATTTGGGGGAGTGGGGATGTTTACAGGATCTACAACATCCAGTCAGTTAAATATTGATACGCCAGAATGTTTATGTGTTTTCTGTAAAACACATAACTTGATTTTGATTTTAATGGATATTTCTTATATGATTGCTATCTCATTTTGGAAAGACGCCTTTCATACGGAGTATTACATAGCTGGCAACCATCTTCTCTGTCCCTTTTTATCTTTATCAAATGTTCTCTTTTTCAGTGGAGAGAAGGGCATTACAGTTCTTTCGGCTTGCTCCTCTTCTTTTTGGACATATCGTGGCTTTTTTCTATCACGACATTTCTTTTACATATTCTTCTTCTTCTTTTTGGTTGGTTTCTCTTGCTTTTAATCTCTGAACTTCTCTGTAGCAAAATGGAAACCATCTTCATGCCTATCACGGTGTATATTTGTATTAAAACCTTGAATATCGATGGCAAAAGTAAGATGTTATTGGGAGAACCTTTGTAAACTTTCAGTTTTTAGAGGCCCTCATTTTTCTCATGTTAATCTTTTCCATTCGTTGTACTGCTGCAGTTCAAAATGCCCCCGTCTTTTCTCCATCACTCTTTTGTCTGCATTGTCATGCACTAAATGTCTTTTCATCTTGTCTATCTTTGTCCTCCGCCTCCCTTTCACCATTCCCTCATACATGTTCCTCATCCTCCTCTTCTCCCTTTTGTCGTCTTACTTTCTTTGTCTTTTCTGCATCTACCTGCTCCTCCCCACAATCTCCCTCCTACGTTATCATTCCATTCCTGGCACGCTTGTTCAACCTCAAAAATAACTTCATGTTTAAACCCTAAATATCCAACAATCATTTTAAATCCTGATCCTGAAAAACCATTCCCATTATTTGAAAAAAAAAATCCCCCTGTCACACCCTACCCTAATTCATACTCGCCCTGAACCATTCCTTCATCCATACCCGACCGCCCACCCATTGTCACAGATCTGCGTATGAAGTCCAGGCAAAGTAGCGTTCCCCCAAGCAGTTCTGTCTTCTGCCACATAGCAACCCAATCAAATGAATACCAAGGTACTGGGGAGGGATAGTGGTGAAGTTATAAATGCTACAGTCTATACTAGGGATGCACCGATCCGACTCGTTCAGTCCCGATATTGATCCGATACCGTTGTTAAATTAATAATACACTGTATACCTTCCACCTCATACCTTCCTTCCACCATGTGGAAGAGACTAAGGCACCAGACTTTCCTAACTAAACATTACATTCCAAACTAAGACAAAATAACATAGATGTATTATGTATTGAATTCTTATTTATTTGTACACTCAACTCCTCCAGCATGCGACACACTTGCGACAGAGGGGAACAAACTAACAAAACTGGATCGGCCTGTGGATCTGTTAATTTTTCCGATCCTCGATTCAACCATTTTGTCAACATCGGGACCGATTTCTGATCTTAATATCGGATCAGTGCACCCCCTAGTCTCTACATTAAATAATCAGATTACCATTTTAGTAGTGACCCAAAATATCCCTGCAGTACAGTATGTTTACCTTTTTTATTACAGCTCTAAAAACGTAATATGATGTCTACAATATTAATGTTTTCCTTAGTCCAATATTTGCTTCCAGTATACTTCTCTGCATTTTCCTGCTATTTAGTCACTCATTAACTCTAGCTCTCTCCTATGCATGTTTTACAGTGATTTTAAGGGATAGTGGTGATGGACATGGGTTGGAAGATAGCAGACCGATTTCAGAAACCATGCTCAATTTAGTCTTTTATTGAAAGCAGCACAGTCTTGATGTACTTTAAGTAGTTTTGGGATTCTTTATATGTTCTAATCTTTGCTGGGCTTAATCTTGTTCTCTGCCTGAAATCCTTTTCTGCCTTTTTTTGTTGCTTGTTTGTTTTTTTATCATGTTCCTGTGTTTCTACATGTGCATCTCATCTATTAGGTTCAAACATGCACCACAGCAGCAGCAGCTCGTCAATGACGGCAGAGGAAGTGACCCGCGGTGTTGCTGTGGAAAAACTAGAAACCATGAAGAAGTGGGGTTTCAACACTTACAAGGTATCTGAGGTCCTGTTGAGCTTCATGATAAAGAGCTACTTGGTGATTTTGATTTCTATGTGTGTGCCAGAGGATCCTCTGGAATTAGGAACCCCTCCCCCCCCCCATGTCCTTATGTGTTATCACAGAAGGGAGTTGCATTATGGTTACTAATGTCTCTGTGCGTCTTCGTTGTTTCAGTGTACAAAGCAAATGATCTCGGAGCGTTTTGGTCGTGGTTCCCGGACTGTGGACCTGGAGCTGGAGGCCCAGATTGAGGTGCTGAGAGACACTAAAAAGAAATATGAGAGTGTGCTGCGATTGGCCAGAGCGCTGACCAACCACTTCTACAACATGGTACAGACGCAGCATGCGCTGGGTGACACTTTTGCTGACCTCAGTCAGAAATCTCCAGAGCTACGGGTAAGGCCTCAAAATCTGTTCATATATAGCTTTTATGTCCTAACTGTTATATATTGATCTGCATTTTTGATGTTAAATATTATATAGACAACATTAAAAAGCATAAACACCATTCATGTTCCACTGTGGGCATCAATGCCTTGTTTGCAGGATGAGTTTGGCTACAATGCAGAGACTCAGAAGTTGCTGTGTAAGAACGGGGAGACTCTACTTGGTGCCATTAACTTCTTTGTGTCCAGCATCAACACGCTGGTCAAGAAGACCATGGAGGACACCCTAATGACAATCAAGATGTATGAAAATGCCAGGTAAGGGCATGCAGAACATTCATTATTCTTTCGAATTAAGAGACTGGATGGAAACCCTTTTTAAAGGAGGATTAGCAAAGGGATATAGACAACTTAAACGCAGAAATATTGATTTTGTCATGATGCACCCTATAATACCATGAAATGAAATGCCTGTATTGTAGCAATATATTGCAACAAATATTAATACATGAATCTGAGACTAAACCACAGATTATGAGAATAACTTGCACACATACAGAATTTCTCAAACAAATATTATATTTATTATTACTGTAAGAAACAAACCGATCGTGTTTAGGCAGTGTTGGTGCACTGTGTTTGTGCCAAGCCAATTGAACCCCACACTGACCCGGTAAATTCCTATATTCACTGAATGAAATGCAAGGCAGGGATATTGTTCTATCTCTATAAGCTAAGATGATGTTTGGATGCTCTTTGTGAGTAGCTTTTATTATGACATTTAAAATCACCATTCATAACTCATAAAATATTGCCAAATCCTGATTGGTGCACAGAAACACAGCACACTAACAAACACAAATACAGTCATCTATCATGTGATATAGGATATGTAGGATCCAATCTCTTAAAAGTCAATAAACAAAGTTTGTAGGTTCTTTTAAAACTCTATTTCCTCTACCCGTTTTGTGAACAGACTGGAGTTTGATGCCTACCGGTCAGACCTGGAAGAACTGAGTCTGGGTCCGAGGGACGCTGTAGCCATGGCCCGCATAGAAGCCGCTCAGCAACAGTACCAAGTCCAGAAGGACAAGTATGAACGCCTTCGCTCGGACGTCATCATTAAACTCAAGTTCCTGGAGGAGAATAAGGTGAGTGTGCAGAGCAGGCCTGCATCATCATCATCATCATCATCATCATCAGCCTTCAAAGTGAAAAGTCTTTCAGGTTCGACTCGGTGTGTTCGTTGTGATAATGTGCACTAACCAATTTCCTATACTCCCTTTCTCTCTCAGGTGAAGGTGATGCATAAGCAGCTCCTCCTCTTCCATAATGCCATCTCAGCATACTTTGCTGGCAACCAGCAGCAGCTTGAGCAGACGCTGAAGCAGTTCAACATTAAGTTGAGGCCTCCCGGGGCCGACAAGCCCTCCTGGTTAGAGGAGCAGTGAGAGGGTCTGCTGGACCTCCTGCAGCCTCCCTCTCGACCATCCCCACCTGTTACCAGTTGAAACCCCCAACTTACAGAGGACCACAACAGAGGGAAACGCATACAAATAATTGGGTGAATGAAGATATGAGATGAGCGTGTGGCCGGATAATTGGACAGATGGATTGCAGGGTATTACTGATGAGTGGGCTAAATGCAGCAGAGAACTAAGTGGCCAGTTTCATGAACAGTCAGGGGGCTTTTAGTGCCTCTTCTCAACTTCCTTATTTTCCAATCTAACCTTTTCTTTGTGCTTTGTTCCCAGAGGACTTGTTCGTCTCTCCCTCCATTCCCTCTCCCCTATTTGTCTTAACCCCCTTATATCTCAACACTTTCTGTGTGAGCTTGCGTTAGTCATGTTCATGGCCATTATTGTACTCCTCAAGTGCTCCCAGTGCTCTTGCATTAAACTTCAACCCCAACACCATCTTGATAACAGAGACAGATGACAAAAGGAAAATGATAAAACCGATAAAACACACTCACATGTAACCAAACACTACATCAAAAGACCTTATCACTCTTCTTGTGTGCCTCCGTATATATGAGCTATGATAATATATAATGAGCATGTGGCCTGCAGGAAGTAAGATAAGTTCAAAGATTTCAAACTACACATGAAGGGGATTTGTATGTTACACTGAAAAGGAATGTTAAGACATTTCAAATTAATGTATATTTCAAATTAAGTACTGTTTCACTTTTGAAATAAATAGTATATGATTGTTTGTAGCTTATAAAAAAAAACACAATGCTGTGTTTAGTTTTTGTTGAGTTTGACTGTCATCTCTTTATTTTATAATTATTTCATTTCTAGTCAGCTTGTATGTCATATGCTTCAGAATGAAGGACAGTATACAGCTGGGCAGTGTGTGCTGGTGGTTAGACTGCAAGTACTGCAGTACTTAATCTGTAATTATCAGAAACGCTTCAGATTTCAATTGTAACCTGAAAGTTCGACTCAAATATGCAACGATCATTTAAGGAACACTGCCACAGCTTCCCAAAATTATACTGGTTGGGGTCTTTACTAATTGTATTTTTATTTTCCCAAAGAGAATTGAGAGAGACGTTTACTGGACCCTTGCTATGTTTTCGTTGGTTGTTTAAGCAAAATTGATTGGTTCAGTCTCGATGTGGACTGAGGGACAGTTGAACTTTGTTAGATGGTATTTCAATCAGTTAAGATCCAACAAACTTGGAATGGATTCACTCCATTATGTTATTGTTTAACGGACTGTATTTAAAAGGAATTTACTACATTTTGTTTGTTTTCACATTGATACATTGAAATGTGTTTTTGTCTTATGTTTGTGTTTTAAAGTTAACAAGGACATGCCATTGACATCTAGGGTCATATATTTCAGCCCCTTAAAGCGGAATATATTGGTCTATGGTTACCTTTCTTCACACTGAAGATTACTGTAGCTGTCTAACATTACTAATCCAGAATCATGTAAATTGTAGTTGGGTAATGTGATAACACTAATGATTCATCATTTGTTTCATCTCCTTTAACCGAAACACTGTCTTAGTATAATGGTAGTAAACAATCAGAGAATGTAATACCACAAAATATCGGCATGGTACTACATATGTAATGTTGAACTTTTACGCACCTCTGTATTTATTATGTTCATTGTATGTTTTAATCTGTAAGAATCAACATATTTGTACCCTGAAACTTATGGTGTGTGCAAATTACTAAATTTATGAGTATGTTGTTTATAGCATTTTGCAGATGACACATGAAACAGGTTAACCAAATATGTAATTGATATTCTTCAAAAAACATTTCTAAACTAACTGATGGAAAGTGGTTTAGGTTCCCGGTGCCCAACCTCTGTGAAGTCAAATGAAGATAATCCGGTATAATGAATGTTTTACCATGCTGAATTCAACTCCTGATCAGTTAACGGGTCAGTCGTCCAGCTTTTTGTCTCCTCTGTATTTGCATGGCAGGCAGCAATCCAAAGTACAGATGCTCTACTGATGCTCTATTCTTGGCCTTCTGCGCGCCAGCTTGCATGAACTAGCATAACACCATGTTTACAGTTGTTGGTTTAAATTTTGAAACTGGCTGAAGCAGAATTCAAAATGTGGGTTTTCCTGTTAATGCTGCACTCTTGAGGAGAATTGTGAAAGGAAGTGGATTGGATTTTTGGATGAAAAGCAGGTATCAAAAATTGATTATATGGATTGTTTGACTTGTGTTTTCTGAAATCATACGTGTCAGTGTGTCAAATGGGTGTATTTTATTCTGGCTGAGAAAGACCTTGGCCACACTTACGGCTAAAATCGCAATTTCACTGGCCAGCTCCTGGTCTGTTTGATCATCACACAGCAATATTAACAAAATGTGACTCCTCTTTTCCAAACCTGCCCCTTTGTAATTCCTAACCCTATCACCAAAATGAATGGCAATAGGATTTATTTTGTTCCATAGTTGTAAAACCACTAGTAAATTGAAAATAAAAGTGTGACAAGCATTTAAAGTCAGGCTTACTAGCAGTCTTTAAGATCTTTGCCAAGAGAAGATTTATTAAATAAGATATTTTATTTGTGTACAATCAATATTTTCTAGGCTGAGCTGGTGTATTGTACTGTATGAACAATTGCACATAATGGTATTTAAGATGATAAATGAAGTTGTTTCATGGATTGATGTGATACTCTGCCTTCATTCCTCACTCAGACCTGAAAAGTCCCACCCCCACCCAAAGGGAACAAAATTAAAAATACACATTTTCAAATCCTCTGGCTGTATTTTCTGTTTGCTCTTTAATTGTTGCCTGGATTCAGTTAAATGGAACCTTAATCTTGTGAATGAAATCATATACAGGTAGACTTTATGAAGTAACATTGATCAGTCATCATTTATCACTTTTCTATCATGCAATTAAATTATCCTGTGTGATTATTGATGCAACTGGAACCTTTAAAAGTCCCCTCTTATTATAGTGTCAATTTTAGGGTAACACTATTTTGTTGATTGTGCAGGTGTGCTGTTAAATGTTACATCTATGGACAATGACTACGTTTTTCTCTGCCTTTTCTATAGCAAAAAAGTACTAGTATTAGGATACTCATAGTACTTTAGTCAGCTTTTTTTCAAAGTAAAAAAAAGGTATGTAGAGCATGTTATAAACTACATTATATGAATTTATATTAATGTAATATTTATATATAATTATATGTTGTTAATATTAGATGCGGTTTGACCCTTGTTGATCACCAAGTGAAAGTGATTAGCCTACCCATCATTTTACTTACCTCTCCCGAAAAGGGCGTTCCCGTACCTGGAAACGAATCTGAATGTGATTGGTGGAGGCGCGCGCTGCACCTGTGACTGCTGTTTGAGACCGAGAGGGGCTGACTGTACGAGACTACTTTCTGCAAGAGCACGAGGCAAGATCACACTGAGGATTTATTTGACAGCTACGATTTAAAAGCACGGTGAGTCAAAAAAAACACCTCTAACGGTTCTTTGGTGGAAGTTCAGCGTTTCATTAAAGCGCCACCGTACGTTTTATTGTTCATGGTGGATGATTTGTTAAGTTAGGAACATGTTCTGTGAGGATGTGAGCCCTTCATTTGTATGCAAAGAACCGACAGCGAAACTGTTGAGAAATTGTCAAATTAATGATGCCTTGTTTGTTGACAACACACAGACATGTTTTAACAGCACTTTTGGAGTCGCATGTGTCAACTTTTACATTCGGCATACAAATATCCCACCAAATAAGATCTGTTTCAGGATAATGTAATTCATTCTAGTTGGTTCGCCTCTTATCTTCAACAGCTTCTCTCCTCTGAGATGAGCAGCGGATATGGGCAGCAAACCGGCGTAGAACCAAATTTAAAGTGAAGTTTAAATATGTGAACATATTGCTTAATCGATGGCATATATATGCCGAATCGGCTCTAATAAGTAGTATAATTCAAGTTATGTGAGGCGTTTACCTTTGCTGTGAAGAAGTAAGTATTCAAGTGAGATTTTCTCATTAATGTTTCATGTAATATTTGCATATTGAGAACCATAATTAGGGCAGGAAATATGTATGGACTAGCCTAAATGTTATTGTATACTTCAAGGAAGAGAAGTAGAAGGTAAACAATTAATGAAAATGTATTTCTGTGATTGAGGTGATGGCACGATGTTGACAAACCGCAGTGTATTTGGATATAGGCTAACCATTTAACATTTCACTCCAAATAACTCTGATTAAATATTTAAGGCTTTAGGCAGTCTGTTAGCAAAGCAGCAGTTTCAGAAATATGATCTGTATCTTGTTACTTGAGTGTTACTTAGTTTTATGTTCCAAAGTAATCCCCTTTTTTGTCTAAAATACTGCAATTCTTATGGATTTATATTTCTGTATGTCCTCAGATCTGAGTGGTTAACAGCAGGATAATTCCTCCTTCCATCATCTTTGGACTTGACTGATACAGATGGAGGGAGTGCTGATTTTAAAATCTGCCTCTACTCCCAACTTTTCCTCCCAAAACACTCCTCTTTCACCGGATACTCAGGAAGATTCAGATTTCCAGTCATCTTCTCCTGTGCCTCCCCCCATTGGTGTTACGGCTGCACCACCACCACCACCACCACCTCCTCCTCTTCCCCCTCCTCCCCCTCCTTTTGGCTCTCGTACGGTCCAGCGACGTTCCATGAAAAAGCTGAACTGGGACACCATCCCCAACCAGCGTGTCCTGGGAAAACTGAATGTCTGGACGTCTAAACGGCCTCAGAGGGACCTCGTGCTGGATATCCGGAGCATGGAGGAGTTGTTCAGTCATGGAGACAAACGGGCTTCGCTGCGCAACTCAAAGGTCATGGGTCTGACCTGTGATGGCATGGACCTCTATTCACAGGAGCCTCCGGTAAATAGCTAGGGTTGCACTCAGGCCATATTTGAAATGTTAGACAAAACAAAGGTTGATTTTGAGTAAGTGATGCTAACCATCCTATGTTTTTATAGGCACATAAACTCACACATAATGCACAAACTAGGGAAGTAATGAACATACAAATAGGAACTACTTTTTAAAAGTTCCACACTAATCTTGTCATCAATGAGGAACTGCTGAGGTTAAACCATGTTTGGGAGTGTTTTTGCTTCCTAAAAGATAATGTGAAATCTAATGTTAAGTATATATTTGTCTTCTCATCTGAATATGGCTGTACAGTGGCAAAGCCTTTTGCATGCAATTAATGATTTATGTTTTTTTTTCTCTTTAGGTCACAATCCTTGACTCTAAAAAGAGTATGAATATTGGCATCTTCCTGAGACATTTCAAGAGGTAAGGATTGCTGAAGGACAATCTATAAAAGAATGATATAGGTGAGAATGAGTGTCTCAAAGAAGAAAATTTGTATGATTTAGTGAATGAACCCACGAAATGCAAACACAACGAGAACCAAGCAGTGGTCAGAGCAGGGTGCTGTCATGCCAAACATAGAGTCAGAACAACAGCTCTTGACACGCTAGTCACTTCCACTGTGCTAATCATTACCCAACCAGCTGGCTCTTTATCTGAGCGGACCATATTCAAATAAATGGAAATGCCTTTTTAAACATCATTTAAGAGCATTCAGTATCGACATAGAGAACAATTATGACTCACTTTATTAATACTTAAATGATGCTGAAAACAAAGTGCTGCCCCAGTGGGTGAGGCTGAGCAGAGAGGACGGAAAAAGAGGATACACCCAGCAGCCATGTTGGATTACCAGTGTAATGTAGCTGCTTATGTAATTCTTTTCATGTAATGGTTTCCTTAAATACAGTTCCTAGTGAGGCAACAGGGACACGATTGCTTGAGTCCCTGCTTACCTAATAGCACGGCCAATTGTGCTCGTTGGCGCCCTCGGCTCAGTGATGGGCGAGTGTTTCCTTTACAGTTTTGTCTCTTAGATTATGGCTGGATGATTTAAAATTAGGGGGTCGGGTACCCAGAGTCTAATGATTTTGAAGGTGGTAAATACAGAGAGATTTTGTGAATTGTTGTGAACGAACTGTGACAAGTAAATTTGAGCATTACTATAGCTTGCACTATGTATTGTATGCAAGTATGTAGGATCGGTTTGAGAATTAATCCAGAGGTTCTTGACTAGAAAATAAATTACAAATTGAATGCTATTTCTCGCATATATATGCATTTATATCAACCTAGGAAATAATATATAATAATGATGACATTTCTTATGATTTTCATGATAATGGTCGTATACAATTTTTTTAAATACTGTGTGAATTGCTGTTTTAGTAATGCATGCAGTTTTAAAACCCTATTTGATTCTTCCATATTGATACTTGATAAATAATGGTACAATGTACGTATTTACTTCAAAACATTTTTTTTGGATTGATGTTCAAATTGTTTAAACCCATCCAGTTTTTGACATAACAATTGTAATACTACAAAGTATAGTTAGCCTACATTAAATTGCTTACACATGTAAACAGTTTATGTGGTCTCTTCAGCACTGGAGCCAGTTTCTGTGTCTGAACCTCATCAATATGATGTCACTTTTAGTCCAAGGTCTCTTTTAGTCTCAGCTCTCACTGTGAATACCAAATGCACTCTCAATGTGTGTCAACAGCTAGGTACTGTAATCATGTCTGGAGATATAGGTGATTTTGTAGTCATGGTGGCATCTGGTTTATATCTGGTGGCAGCAGAGGTCACCCGGGAAGCTGCTACAGTACATCAAATATCTGAAAGTCGGCTGCATAGCTTACTCAAATCAGCCAGTAGTCTGCAACAGCAATGTCCACAAACTGCAACATGAAATAGAAACAAATAAAGCAAAGCATAATGCTCATGTGATGGATAAACTGACTCAAGTCATTGTTTATGTTTCTGTAATTTGTTTGATTAGCAGGACCAATCATAAGCACCTTTTCATTACTGTTGTCTTTTGTCTCCCTCTGCAGGCCAGTGACAGAGGTGGTGCAGGACATTTGTCAAGGGAACTGGCTCAGATTTGGAACAGGCAAACTAAAAGAGCTTTGTAAACTGCTGCCAGAAGAAAGTGAGGTAACAACAGCTTCATTCATCTTTTCTCATCTTTCCATTTAATATGCATAAAATAAGCCTAATGAAGATTTAAGTGTCTTGAAATAAAAACTACAGTAAGGCAAGGTATCCTCCTGACCTATATTTAGATATTACAATTTCCTCTAACTGAAAGAGTACAAATATTGGCCTAAATATACTAATGTACCTTCATTATTTGAAAAAAATGTTTGCGATCATTTTGGAAGTATGTATGTCCATTACTGCAAATTCTTTATATTGGTCAACCTACCTGACCTGATAACTACATGATACTTGTGCACACCAATTCCCTAATTTTTCTCCAGTTTAATCTTCATTTTTGTAAATATCATCACTGTTTGTTGAAGCTGTCTTGTTTATATGCTCAGGTGAAGCAGCTGCTGTCGTTCAGTGGGAACCTCTCTGTGTTACCTGAGGCTGACCAGTTTATGGTGCAGCTGGTCAAAGTTACGGGGTGAGTCTGCAGTCTTCCAAAAAGCTTTTCAAAAATGTTTTGGGGTAACTCAAACATTTATGAAGTCTTTGTTTGCATGTAATTTAAAGAAATGTTAAGCAAACTAATGAATGAGTTTGCTTAAGAGAGAGAGAAAACAATATTTGCTAAAATGCGTTTTTTTTTCATTATAATTCTATCACTTATGCACCACAGACTTTACATACAACACATAAAAATGTGTGTTCATTGAGGAAACCTGTGCTATTATATTTGGTGATTTGTTGCAAACTTCGCCTCATCCATATATCTCTTGTAATAAAACTGATAATGCTGTAATTTAGAAATTGTGTTGTTATGTCTTGCCTTTAGCTACGAGGAACGCCTGAAAACTATGATGCTCAAGGAGGAATTTTTTCCTCTTATGGAGGATGTGAAGAACTCTGTTTCTGTCATGACCAAAGCAGCTAATGGTAACATTTCACATGCATACATCAAAGCTGCTAACAATCCCAACTTTAATATGTGTTTCACATCAGCCAGTTCCCATTTGAGGTTGATATGAAGATTATTTGTCTTCTCTCCCCTCAGAGCTGTTGGACTGTGATGACCTCCACTCGGTCATTCGGCTGGTATTAAAAGCCGGGAATTACATGAACGCTGTTGGTATTTTTCTTTTTAAGAATTATGTTTTTATTGCTTATTGTTTAGTATATTCTATCTGATGCATGTGAGCTGCCCTTTGTGCTGTTTACTTTTGCATTTATTAGACTGATGAATGGACCATTCAAATAATTTATTATGCAGGGTGGTTACAGTGCCAATGCCATTGGCTTTAGGATGACCTCTCTACTCAAGCTGGCAGACACCAAAGCCAACAAGCCTGGCATGAACCTCATGCACTATGTTGCCAAGGTAAGGAGCAGCCCTGGGATGAGGGACAGATGAAGAAAATGTCTGTGAGATCATTAAAAACCCTGCAATCATGATTTGTCCCTAAACAGTTATATAACCGATTTATTCTCCTGCCCATCTCTTTACTCACTATTGCTTTCCCTCCTTTACCTTTTAGCAGGCAGAGGACATTGATGCTGAGTTGCTGACTTTTCACAGCCAGCTTGAACACATTGGGATGGGATCAAGGTGGATATCTGACAATCTATTTGGTGATTTAAAGGACCAGTGTGTAGGATTTAGTGACATCCAGCGGTGAGGGTGCAGATTGCAACCGTTTAGAAGTGTGTAGTAGAACCTACCGTGGCCTTCAGGTAATGTAAAAAGATGAAAGGCCCTCTCTAGAGCCAGTGTTTAGTGTGTCTGTTCTGGGCTGCTGTAGAAACATGACGGTGCAACATGGCGGACTCTGTGGAAGAGGACTTGCTCCCGATGTAGATATGAAGGGCTCATTCTAAGTTTCAGGTTATTATACACTAATGAAAACATAATTATGAATATGATATTCCATTTCTGCCAATAGATCGCCCTAAATCCTACATACTGGTCTTTTAACTGAACATGGTTTGTTCACCAACAGTAGTTTTAAATGTTGTTATATTGGTGTTAATCTGATATTGAATCTGGTTGGTATGATGCACAATTTTGTATTACCTGGAATACGTCATGTCAATGTGTAAATGTCGCTTGCCAACACAGAATTTGCAAAGAGGAGGTCATCGCAGACTTTGAGAGGGAAGCCAAGAAGGTCAAGGAAGTGAAATTGTTCAGCAGCAAACAGCCTGGCCTCTTACAACAAATGGAGACATTTTTCCTGGTAATGTTTCCCCTTGTTCTTTGACCTTTTATCATGCAAAAGCACCAAGATGTATTGGCAAAATCACAAACTGAGCTTGTGATTGTCAGTCTACAGTCCGGATCCCTCTGCTTTATACCCGGCTTTTATGTTTTCATTTCTCAGAGAGCTGAGGCCAAGCTGGCCGATGTGGAGTCCTCTCTTCAGGTGCTAAAGGCTCTGAGCGATGCTGTCGCTGAGTACTTCTGTGAAGACCCAGCTACCTTTAAACTGGAGGAGTGCTGCTCCATCTTCCATTCGTTTTGCAAGCGGTTTGACACAGCTGTACAGGTAAAAATAGAAATAATTTACAATAATACTTAAATGTGCTGTGTAATAACCACATCACAGGGGTAAAAGTATACTATTGCCTTGTATTTAGGGGCACTTTAAAGGAACCTTTAATGGTTTAATGTTGCGCTGTCTCCTTGTGTCATTAGTTTGCACTGTGTTGTATCTTACTTGAATATATTCTACCTTGACACGACTGTAGGAGAACCGAGAGCGAGAGGCAGCAGAGCAGAGGCACAAGCAGAAGGAGAGTGTGGCAGCCAAACGCCGCCCCACAGTGTCTTGCTCAGGACCTAAGTCTATTCGGGACTCCTCAAGCTTGGAGTCCGCTTTACACAGCATTCTCTCCACCGTTCCAGAAGGATTATCCAGATGCAGGAAGAACATACTGCCTGCTATCGAAGGATCTCAGACGGTTCCATCAGTAGAAAAAACTAAGGCTATGCCCCATACTAGACAAGAGAGGAAGAAACAACCCAAACTGCAGAAAGATAATGGGGAAAAAGCAGAACTAGAAAACAAAGAAGCGGAGAAGATGTGTGACATAACTCAAAAGGTGCTTCGCTACCAAAACAGCAAAAGCAGCCTTGATGGGGACAGAGTTTCAGGTCTGTCGGAGAGAACACAAGACACACCAGCTACCCCAAGCTCCCCTCGGCCTAGAACCAGAGACTACTTCTTTGCCAACGATGTGGGCTCCCCATGGACTATCCTGAGTCCTCTTACTTGCTCCCAAAGAAACAGCTCACACAGACAATCACACCAACGCAGGCTATCCTCAACGCCAGGTGGCGATGACCTTGATGGAGTCTGGGAGAGTGACGAAGGCATTTATCTCCCCAATTCCTCCAATCGGGACAGTCTAACCTCTCCATCTGGGGGTTCTGCATCTCTTCCTGAGTGCCCCAATCAGAGGGCTGTGTCACAGGGTCCAATCCTCAGGACCGTTTCCATGGATGAAACCAGGCGATCTCCAGCATCTGGCTTCCGGCTGGTAGACCTGTTCCAGAGAAGCATGTCTCATGCGTCATACTCGTTTGGATCCAGGACAGAAAACATGAGAGAAGAAGGAACATTGCTTGGCAGGAAGACAGGGAATCATGGAGAGGGTCAAGTGAGCACCTCTGGGTTCATATCCTTTTTCAGACGCATTGGAGGCAGAAGTAAGCCTGGTGATGTGGAAGAACAACACTTCAAAGGATCTAATATTTAATAATTTATTTTAATGACAAAGGCCAAGCTTTGTCTTTTTTATGTGTTTTAGATTAAATAAACTGTTTGTCTTTTTTATTGTTATGGTTTTACCCTTCAGTGGACCCAAGGCAAATGGGGACTTGCTTTGAACTGTGAAGGTTTTGATTTTGTGGCAGTCAAACCATCTTACTTTCTTTTTTGTCTTTTTGTACACAATAAAGGGTGTCATTCTACCTTTTTAAATGTACTTGTATATGTATATGGATTATACACTCAACATTTATTATTTACTGCTTTTTAGGTTGAAATGTCTCATCTTCCACCCCTCTCATGAATTTCTTGTAAGTCTGTCTGGTGCTTATGTCTCCTTAGTGACGCCTGCTCAGTTTCCAGTACTTGCCCTTCACTTCATCTATTATTTCTTCCCTCTGTCAGTCTGGACGAGAGAAGACACACACACACACACACACACACACACACACACACACACACACACACACACACACACACACACACACACACTTGGAAATTCAGACAATAGGTATATTTATTTAAATGTAAAACTCCTAACTGATGCTGTCATCACAAGTGACAAAAAAAAAAAAGAGAAGGACACATTGTTGCTCGTTAACCCACGCTGGTACCCAGATGATCTGTCCTACCACCACTATGCCACCCTGGTGTCTCTGCTGAGCATTAGCTGAGATTTTGGACAGAAAGAGACATTCACTTGTGTAACTTGGGCAACGGGTTTGTTTACAGCCATTTCATTTGAGCTCTCTCAGTGTAATAATACTCCCTTCAACAAACTGCTCAATACAGGCTCCTTTCTGACTGTGCTGTTGTCCTCCCACATCCATCCATCCCACTGGCGAGCACTCAATGGGGACATTTTCAGTCGCCTGGCATTTCGAATCATGGGGCACAATGGATAGAATGAAAGAGACTATATACAGGCAGATTTTAAGGAATGTGACAATGAAAGCAGAAGAAGTATTTTCTCTGACCTATAAGCATGCAAGCTCTCCTTCGAGGTCAGAAATCTTTGTTAGTCAAACAAAAGCTCAAAGCTTGCATGGCCTTGGACACAAGCAGAGTTAACAATCTGGTAGTTGGAGCTGAATGCTATGTCAGCAACGACTGACCTGTTTAGTGTAAAATGAGAGCTCCAGAGTACAATCAGGACATTGTTATAAAAATGTTGGGTGCCTCTAAGGACCATCTCATGTGAGTAAACTCCTGAGGACTTGAGGGTACCTGCTGTCTCTCAACAGGGCGTTGCTATACTGTGTGTGTGTGTGTGTGTGTGTGTGTGTGTGTGTGTGTGTGTGTGTGTGTGTGTGTGTGTGTGTGTGTGTGTGTGTGTGTGTGTGTGTGTGTGTGGTGTTGCAGTGAAAGATGAGAAACAGCCAGGCATGAATAGAGAAGAGAAAGGGAAGTGGGCTCGGGGGTGGAACTTGGACTAAGTAATAGAGGGAGGGAGACTTGCAAGTTGTATTGTGAGGAAGCATTTAAGCAGAGAAGAACATGTGAGGGAAGAGAGGAAGCCAATGTCTTAAAGACAGAAAATACAAAAGGGAAAAGGAAAAGAACTAAGGTCGACTGGACTTCCAGATGAAAGGATAAGCCTGTATAGTGACAATCCTGGAAGTTTTTTTTAACGTGGGAACTGTCAGCTGGACCGAAAGGGTAGATTAATGCTGAACATTTTTTGAGAATGCATATTAACAGATCAGCTATGAGATTTTTAAATTTATTTTTCAAGTAAAAGCATTGCTCTAAGTGAAATGTTTCCATGTTTCTAATTCTGTGTACGCCTAAAGCATTAAGCACTAAAGCAATTTTAAGAAATTAAATTTCCTGCTCTTTGGTAACATGAAGGTCACACTGTGTGGGAACTTAATCCACCACAACAGCTATGGGCATTAGACTGTTTACATGTGTTCTAATCAGATTTGAAGATGGAAAGGAAAACCATGTGAATCCACTCGTGATGCACTGAGATTTGTGTTGCTGAGTTGCATTAAAAATCACATTTGGGGTTGTAGATGACACTCTTTACTCCATTTGTCGGCCTACACTAACATATATAATATATGTATGTTTGTATGTATATACTGTATATATTTTGAACCTCATGTCCAGCTTTGGAAAAAGGAGGCCACTATATTTTTGATCGACAGTGATTCCCAAACCTCTGTGCATCCCTATACATCTATACATCCAATGTATTTTTAAATTATACTGCCAGCCCAGCACTATTGATTGTGGGATTGGGATTGATTAAGCATGGAAATATGTGAAACCTGTAATAGAGAATCAGGTTTCAAGAAATTGTAACTTAAAATTGCTGTTGTGTATCAATGACATTTTAATTGTACTTTTGAAATATCGAGCAGCAGACCGTGAAATTAAGCGCCTAGTCTTACATGGCGCTTACTCAACAACCCCGTTCATTGATCAAATAATTGACCCCGACGTGATTTGAACACGCAACCTTCTGATCTGGAGTCAGACGCGCTACCGTTGCGCCACGAGGTCATACGTTTCAACTTGTTAACAACTATTGTACTCGTGTGGTATGATTCATTTATGTCCACTCTGGTGCGTTGTTCTGAATATTTGCGCAAAATGTTTGTCTTCTCCGCTGTAAGATTTACACACACCAAATCTTTCTTTGTCCAAACATAAAAGAAAATACACAACTCATTGTGCATCTCAGATATGTAAAGTGTCATTTTAAATGTTTAATTAGTTAGATTTAGAAGTGTTTTTGCTCTCAGCCGTTATGCAATTTGGCTTATACGCGTGGCTTCATTGAGAGCTGTGTCCTCATTTTCAGAAGAAGAGCAAAAGGTGAGATCACAGAAATACATTGTCATTTTATTTTATGCTAAGAAAGTGTACGTGTTCCTTTAGTTCCATCCAGTAAAATATGAGGATGCTTTAGGCGACTTAGTCCCCAGTCAGTCACTAGATGGTGCAATTTAACAGAGGTTAGTTGGTGTCGGATTTTGTACATCCACACATCCAGCACAGAGCCGCCATGAAGGTCCAGTCCAAAATAACAGTTGGTCCTTTAAACGATGTAAGCGGTAGGTAAGTGAAGTAACACGTTATTCAATGTGGACTAAAGTAATGCAACTTATAGCTTGAGGAATTTTAAATCGTATTACTATGGTAGTCGCACTAGTGATTTCTTGATCCTAATTAGGCCAAACTGCATTTGAGTATTATGCTCCATATAAATGGAATAACCTGCCGTTTCTAATGAAATTCAACAGCCTGATTCAATTGAATCACTTTACATGTCTTCTTTATGAAGCCATGTATTCTGAATGTACATGTGTACTTTGAGTTATTTAACATTCTGTAACTGTTTTATGTGTATACTGTGTATTGCAACTGTATATTGTATATGTATTACTATGTTCAGTAATTGTATATGTATTGTAATTTTATATGGCATGTAATCAGGGCATCATTGGAAATGAGAGCTTGCTCTCATTGGCCCTCCCTAAATAAATAAAGGTAATATACAGTATATATAGAAGTATATATATGGCATAGTTGTTCATGTTCATGGTCCCACTACACAATCCAAGAAGAACTGGATGTACAGTAAATTAATCTGTAGTAATATGGAAAAACAAAACACAAATTCCAGAATTCTTGTTTTTTCCTTGCAGTGTCATAAATATGTTCTTTTTTCATAATTAAGATGCGTTCAGGTCTGTCTGCTAATCCCAGCTGTTTTTTGCATAGGAAGGAAGAAGAGCATCTGGAGAATCAGGGACACTTAGCAGCTCACCTTCATTAGTGACCAGCCTGTTAATAGCAGAATGGATGGGTAAGTGCACACAAAAGATGTAAAATCTGTGTTGTTGTTTTTGTTTGCACACATTTCGCATTATCTGTTGTTGGCCATATGTTGTAAAAAGGTAACATTGCCAAGCTAAATCTGCCTTCCATAACTTAAAATATTCTTTAGTTCTCTCACCAGTAATATTCATCAGTCACCGGTTGCTCAGTGCTGTTATTTATGTCCTTCCTGCTCTAGCTGTAGCCGCTCTGATTAGGATGCATGCTGTTTTCTGTCTGATGAGATGAGATGGCCTTAAACGCCAGGGAGTTGGACAGCGCAGGGCGCATTGATTAGCTGGGTAAATGTCACATTGTTGCCAGCAAGGTGAATGAATGGCGATGTTGTCCACATTTTCTATGTATTTTCCATCCAATTGTTTTATATTGCTGATTTTATACACTCCAGATTTCCTTTCTCTCAATCAAAAAAAGTCAGCAGGTTATCTGGACAGAGAGATTAAAGCATGGGATTCTGTCTGACTCTTTTGCAGGAAGGACCTAATTGGGTTTAAAGGGGTTAGGGTGGAATGTTTGCGGTGTATCATCTGGGATTGGTTTGGCTAAGTCAATTGTTTAAGGTCATAGGAGCGTGACAGTAACAGTTTAAGCAGGAAGATGTGTGTGCATGTCAGTCTGCATTTGTTTTGTTACTGGATAATAATAATAATAATTTAATAATGTATACTCTTCATTGATCCCCAATGGGGAAATTACAATTTTAATAACACAAGAAAGACCAGGTTTACCAAGAAAATGTGCAAATATGTGCTGACGTTTTTGTTGAGTTAGCAACCTCAATCTGTGTGTATTCAGTGTCTAATTTACTGAAACAGCAGTTTATCATGCTGAGTCACAATTCTTATTCTTGCTTTCTGGAAACAGAATAATAAGTCAAATACATCCAGCTTATACCGCCTCCCCCACATACCTCACTGCTGCAGCAGCCAAAGCTCCATTACAGCCTGATTCTCAGGCTACTCTCCCACAACTAACACCAAGCTGTCCACATTCATAGGGGTTTAGCCCAATTTAAAAATCCATCTAAGATGTGATCTACCACATAGCTGAATCATACAGCTAATGAAAGATTGTTGAGTGCAGATTTTGGGACAGAAAGCATACTGCCACTATATTTGTATGGTGGCGTTACGTTAAACCATTTTATGATAGGCTACTCTTAAAGAACAGCAGTTAGCTTCTTGTTTCTGAACATGAAGACTGGGTGTCATGGAAATTATTCCTAATAACACGGTGTAAGTAAATAAAAGGTTTAAAGCTTGTAGTGAAACAAATGAAGACCATCGAGCAGAAACCAAAGTCTGGTTATTGAGTGTTTATTCTCATTTGCAAATGGAGAAACGCTGTAACACAGCCACCTCGATGGCTATGCAAGAGCGCTCTGAGTCTTTAACTCACAGAAAACCAACATATACGGCTTTCCTTCCCCCCCCCCCCTCATGGATCTTACAAAGACCCAGTTACACAAACAAAAAGCAAAGAGTCATGTCATGCCTTTTGGCCCAGTTAAAACCCAAGTCATAACACCTTTCCTTGTATCAGCTGCCGGGGAATAACAAAACTGTTTTAGAGACACTGTAGGATATTGTTTACGGTGCCTAATCTAAACTTGTTCTAAACACACGTCAGTAAAGACCTTGCGAAAAAGACACTTCAGTCTTCAGTTAATCAAAGCTTATAGTTTTAGCTGTTCATCTGTTAGAAACCTTTTTCTTAAGTTAACACATACAGTAAACAGATTAATCCTAATAAAAGAATGTGCTTTACAAGTATTTTTGCCATTACATGGGACCTATAGTTAAAGGACCATGCCAGTGGTTTTGCATATTTGACCCAGTTACCTGCAAATTATCTACTGATCATTTTCCCAAAGCGTACAACATTTTTACCCACCTTCCAGATTCACAGTTTTCCATTCATTTCAGTATGACAATCAACTCATGCAGTCTTCCTTGAAACAAATAAACTATCACATTTAACATGCACTCTATATGATTTTTTTTGTCATAGTACGTTGTATATTTAAAAAATATGTGCAAAACTATTTTCACAAACATAGACATTTATGTTTATAGATCATAAAAATTGTTTGAAATAAATGCTTAAAACTGTTTCTATTTCTAAAAAAAGTCATCCTAGCGTGAACTGAAGGTAATGTGTTCCAGGAAGTTAATCTGAGAATGGTAGAAAATGGTCAACAGGACCACCAGTATAGAATACAAATATTGATTGAACCACACATCACCTTTACATGCCCTTTTCTGCTCTAGCCGTCACATTGTAATATTGTCCACTCAGTCCACATTCAAAAGCAGACCATGTACACTTTAATCGCAATGAAGAAGCATGTGATGATTGGTCTGTACACCAATAGTTGAATGTGCCATTAAGAAAGAGAGGTTTCTCATCTGCTGGCTATGTAATGACACAATTGGTGTAGTGTTGGGAATATTCCTCTTGCAGTATTTGGCATATTATCTTCAGTCAACAAATATATGTCCGCATGCTGAGTCAAAAGCTTGTCTATACCTGGAGGGTTTTCGAAACCTGTACAGGGACCAGCTTTTATGATTTGCTGGCCAGGGATGAGAAGCTAACTGGATGTTTTCAGAGAGAGAGAGAGAGAGAGAGAGAGAGAGAGAGAGAGAGAGAGAGAGAGAGAGAAGCCATCTGTGTGTTCTGCTGCACTGGATGCAGTCTCCATGGCAACCTGGTGCTCCCGCGGTAAAATCCTGGGTAGTTGGTTTGGTCCCCACCCCCTTGCGCATGCACACAGGCCCACTTCTAAGGAGGATGGTGCTCATGCCTCCGCTGTCCATAAACAAACAGAGATTTGAAACCCCACTATTACAATTTTCCTGTCTATACACTTGACTGTTACATCCCCTCTTTACCACTGTATTTTCTCCACTGCCCCCAGATCTAAATGATAGGCACAAATTTAACAACATTGCGGGTTATCCTTGAAAAGAACTTCAACCCTGTGTCTCTAAACACCCATATACTTTCCATATTTAATGCACTCACTTTCTATCTGTCTCTCTTTTTTTACACAACTCCATCACCCATTGTATCTCCCCTTTTAAGCTGCACATTTATCTTCTTAGCTGTCAATTATTCCAGTTCCCAGAAGGATTTTGGGAATGTATCTCTCTTGTTCCTCCCATCAGCTACCCTGCACCTACAATCTGTGTGTGTAAGAGAGAAAGAGTGATAGACTTGGTTGCCTTATCTGTTTACCAGACTCCCATTCTCTGATATGAAGCATCACCCATTTCTGTTTGACAGTTTGGGCTTTTCTCATTCTCGTTACA